>CM061553.1:5106508-6306508 GCA_030864225.1 Capsicum baccatum var. pendulum
GCAGACGTGAAAGCTCTATCAATAGAAATATTCTAGCTTCTTTTTATTTTATTTAGAGAGGAATGATTCCCTCGTCTGAGGCTTCCGCAACAGATTAAGAGATCAGGAAAAGAGCCAATGCGTCGATAGCAGGTTTTGCTTTGAAAGCCTGATTCGGGACCTATAAGTGAGCAAGGAGCAATCTATCTTCAAACCACTCCCGATAGTCCGAGGATGGTGTACTATTTTCAGTTTCTCCATAGTTAATCTGCAACTTAAAAGCAAAAAGGTGCTTGCTTCTTCCTTCTTTGGAATACGGATAAGATCAGAATGGCAAACAATGCGCGATTTGACCGACCCTGCTCCTGCTACGACATTTGCACATTTCGATGCTTTTGCCCTTGAGCTACTCTATATTGAACTTCCAATTTGTCCATACAAACAGGTAATTTCATCAAAGGATTTTAGGGGTTCCTTAGATGATTATTTGGTTCATATTTTTTTAGTGAGTTGGGTCCAAGGGATTATAGCTTTTTGATATTTATGGAAAATTTGGTAAATGTCTTTCACTCATGGTCAATTTCTGTAGACTAGTATGGTGTTTGTTGGTAGTCTATTGTGACAAACCAGCCATTTTTTTCTTTTCCAAAATTGAGCTAGAAAAGCAACTTATCAAAGGCTATTTGAGATAAATTTGTCTATTAAGCAATGCTACGTCATAACACTGGTAATGTTGATCTTCTGAGATACAAAAAGAACATGATCAACTAGGACAGGTATAAAGTATACAAAATAGTCGTTTGACCATGAAAATTATTTATATTTTTTAAAAAAATTATTTCACTTTAGTGAAAAAAGTGAAAATAAGATGTGTTTGACCAGTAAAATTTCAAATAATATTCTGAAATTGTATTTGAAAAAACTTTCACTTTTTTCACTCATAGTTCTATCACAAAATTTCAAAAACAACTTTAATTTATATTCATGATCAAACACAACTTCATTTCTAATTTCAACTTCAACTCTAACTCTAGAAAATTATGATTTTCATTGCCATCTCCACATATTTTATCTAGGCAGAATACATACACAATTTTAAACTTGTCAGATTTTCTTAGACATCTAAATCAGGCGATGTTTCTATTAAAAAAAGAAAACACAAATAGTCAAACTAACGATCATTATTTCAATAAATTCCATATCTTTAGAAATATTTCATAATATCGTATCATTTTTTTTTATTTACCCTCTATGTGTATCTCAAAAATCTCACAACCTCCCCAAATATCTCCATTCTACTCAAAATTATTGATAATTTCTATTCAATTTTGAGTTTCAATCAATTATCTTCATCCTCCATCTACTGCAAACATCATTCAAGTCAATTTAATGCAATTTTTTTTTTTTCGAAAGGTGAGTTGAATGTTGAAGTAGATTTTAAGATCTGAAATACTTTTGATAGCTGATACATTTAATACATTTTTTTAGTTGATGCTTTTATTCCTATTTATGGGTTTGTGATGATTTGTCTTCGCACTGATATTTGTTGTATTTGATACATTTCAAGTCTGTTAACTGAATTTATACTTTGCATATTTGATACATTTAAATCATATAAATGTAGTATATGTATCAACATTACTATTTTATACAATATTTTTAAAGCTTGACGATGAAGAAAAAAAATCATATGAAGAAATTGTGTAAAAATTGTAGTTTTGAATACATAGATTTGAGTGATGAACGTTTTTTTTTTATTGTTTATTTTCTCCGTTTCGTTTTAGTTGACCTTCTTTTTAAAAAATTTTGTTTAAATTTAGTTGTATTTTTGATAAAATCAAGAGAATTTTATTATATTCTTCCAATATTACCATTAACATTAAATGAATAAATAAAGTGTATTTACTCAAATTTGTATTTTTAAAATATAATTAATAGGACTAATTTGGTAAAATAAACTCCTAATTAATACTTATTTTCTTAATGGGCATGCAAAGTTAATGGAGGAGGAAATACACTTTGTTTTGTGCTTTCAAAATCTTACTTTCCAATTTAAGTAGATTCTGTTGTTTCTTTAGTTAGCTAACATTTTTTTACAAATGTATCAAATTGAATATATATCAAGGTCAAATATATATAAAAAAAATGCTAATTATAGTATATTACTATGTAATTAGACAAAATTATAATAAAAATTATTATTAGAATGTATAAGATTTGTGCAAATTACACTTTTATTAAACTCTTGAACTCAAGTACTCAAGCTATGTCTATTAGACCAATGTGCTGATGTGGCATGGTGTGTAGCTCTCACTTCTTTCAAGAGCGTGAATATTTTTAAAATAGCTCCCACATCTAAAAATCTTTTGTTCAAAGAAAGGTTTGCCATTATCATGTCTAAGCGAAAAAAAATATCCAACAAGACTCAGAACGATTCTATTGAAAGAAATAAAGGACCATTTAGAAAATTTTCTCAAAATTATCATCCAAAACCCTATTCTTTATACTGTCCCTCAGTATAATGCTTCAACCCCATCTCTGCTGGCTTTTTTGTTAGTTCCTTTTCCCCAATGACTGATATGTGTCCTTTGTTACTTAATTCTTAAATTTCTATTAGATTTTTGAACCATGTCCATGCGTATTTTTATGATTACTATTTTCTACTTTAATAATTTGTAGGTACGTACGTAACGTAGCTATGGCACTTGAATGCTTTAGACAAGTGTTGAGTTCAATATTTGTTAAAATATGTGGAGGTGATGAGGAGGTGGAGGAACTTGTTGAAGCTGTTGGAGGGTTGCCTGATTGTCTTGTGATTGATATCGTGGGTAGACTTCCGATAGATACCCTTGTTAGATGTCGTAGTGACTTGAGAGCTTTTATGTCATCACGCCATTTTACCACATTACATCTCAGTAGAGCTAGACAACGGCCAATGGTTCTTCTCTATACTTTGGACGATACTAGCCAGCACAACGAACAACTTTATGTGATTGACAAAACTGGGCAGCTCACGTACCTTTCTCGCCAACCAGTTGCGGTGAACAACTCCAAGCTAAAGCTTTTATCTTCTTGTCAAGGAGTTGTTCTGTTTTCCGATGGTAAATATAAATTGGTTCCGGCAACTTATTATGTTTTGAACCCGATAACACAAGAGGAAGTAATTATACAACATATACCCCAACCTGGCAGATTATGTGGTCTTTATTATTGTTGTCGAGATCATCAATTCAAACTTCTTTATTATGTGCAAGTACCAGAATCTGGCGCTACTCTGTGTCGGTATCTAGTATATATATTCAAGACCCGGAGTTGGAGGAAGATCCGTTCATCATCTAGTTTCAACTTCTTGCCTATAACCCGTTCTCCAGCAGTTGCTAATGGAGCACTGCATTGGATCTTGCTCCCTGATTTAGAAAATAAGGGAGTTCCTCCTTGTAATTCATGTGGGGATAATGGAATCATTGTTTTTAGAATGGATAACGAACAACTCTCTGTTAAGCCTCATCCCGCAAGTCATTTGTGCAATGGACAGCTGCAAGAGCATAGAATGATGAAACTCTTAGTTAACGAGAAAAATTGTTTGTATTTCTGTCTCATGATTAGCTCTGAGCATGCAGTGAATATATGGATGTTGGAGGACTATGAAATGTGGGCATGGAACAAAATGTATAAGATTGATATCTTTCATTATTGTAGTTGGGGGCTTGATAGGTATCGTGAACCCACAGTAGACCAGTTGTGTTGGTGGATTGAACTCATCTACATTCATGACGGACTTTTGGTTTTCTTCTCCCGTACTTGTTTATTCTTTTATGATTTAGATTATAAAACTGTCGTCAAGGCAGTCCAACTGCCAGAGCCAGAAAATAGGATGCTATGTTGTTCTGGCTCTGGCTTCTCTTATATAAAGACCATGCTGGCAATAGCTTAATAGGTCTCCGGTATGATGTTTATAGTTGAGTTGGTGGTAATGTTCTACATAAAGTATGTTTAAGCATAGATGTGTACACACCCTACTGCAATTGATTTTCTATCCCTTTATACGTTTTTTCTCTAGTTTTGAGTTCTTTTTATAAGAGATGTTATTAATATTACGAATGTTTAAATCAAATATGGATTCCTGATATATGAACGAATTATCAGTTAGTTGATTGTCTTTAGTAATGCTTTCCTACAGATTATAGATTGAGAAACTTATAGCTCATCGAGCTCACGGAAACAGAAATGCACAAGCCATTGGTAAGTTAATGAAAGTAAATATGTTGTCTCTAATGATTATTTTGTACAATGTCCTGGCTGCAAGGATTGCTGATGATGTTGTTTGTTACATATTACTAATTATAAACATTCATTAGTAAATCGTCCCTGCATGCGGGTGGGTCAAATATTCACGTCTTGTTTGTTTATGCAAAGCACCTGTTTGATGATAAAAATTCACCAACCGGATGTAGTGGCAACAACCACCATGATATCCTTCCTTGCCTCTCAGCTTAAGCAAGAAACCAAAAACTGTTGGGTTCGAAATCAAGAGGGTGTCATGTGAAGCTATTAGTTGCAAACTATGAGACGATAAATCAGACGATAAAGAAAACAATAATAAAAAGGCGTACTAAAACCATGATATTACCATGAGGAATGAGTGCAATGACCAAATAATATGGAGCGGGAATAGCAAGAGGCCCAGTTTTTTGCTAATAAAGTCCACTAGAACTGGGCCAATCAGGGATAAAGCCCACCCAAAGAATTTGGTCTAGCATGGGCCCCTAAAATGTTAACGTTAACAACGAAACAAACTCTCCCGAATGCGACCCCACAGTACTCATTGCTAAGCCCAAATCGGCCTAACCAATTAAAAATGGGAGTTTTACGTAAGGGTAAAGGACACACTGATCATTTTTAAAAGGGAAAATAAATGACTAACATTTGATATTTTGTCAAAAACTAGTCAGTGGCTAAATAATTTTCATATTATTGCTATTTTATAATTTAATCATTTTGACCAATGTAATTTAGATGCAATTTATATATCATATTGATATAGTTCTTAAAAAGAGAGAAATATTAATTTCCCCCTGAACTTGCCGACTTTTATTCATGGTACACCTGAACTTTCATTAGTCCTAAGTACCCCCCTGAACTTATTCTTTCAGTACGTCGTGAGGTCCTTTTTGCTGATGTGGCGAAATGTGTGTGTTTCACACTCCATCACACGCGTGATCGAGTATTTTTAAGCCAAATCAGTCTTTTTAATTGTTAAAAAAATGAAGAAAATTGTTTTTCTTTAATTTTTTCAACAAAATTCAATTATCCCTCTTTATCCATTATTTCCAATCTAAAAAAAAAAAATCATCTATTTATTAATTTTGTAAAACTCATGGTTATCTCTTAATTAGTTTATGAAATAAAACTTTCATCCATTTATTAATTTTGTAAAATTTTTGTTTATTAATCTAAAAAAAAAAATCATCCGTTTATTAATTCAATCTAAAATTTTAGTTTTCATTTTTATGAAACTCGTTCAATTTTGTAATCTTAATTATATATATCATATGAGTTATTGTAACTAACGATTCGATTTTTTTCATGTTAATTACTACTTTTCTATTTTATGAGTATTTTTCTATCGGTTAAATTGAAAATCGAATCATTAAGGACTAAAAATCATTAACCAATATAACTACATATACCATAATGCATACAACCGAGGAATGTACGTTCGAAATTGTAAATAATATTCAATTACTCAAGAGTCAAGAGTAATTGAATTCAATTTTAAGTTCAATTAAAATAATTGACTGTACAGTTCAATTTTAAGTTCAATTATTTAATTTTAAGTTCAATTAAAAATAATTGAATTCAGTTCAATTTTTTGAAATATATGTACAGTCAATTATTTCATGGACTGTGAAAAAATTCAAAATTCAATTTTAACCAATTTTGAATTTTGTTGAAATATATCGGGTTACCTAATAAAGTAGTAAAAAAAATTAAAATTGAATCAATAATCTAATATTTTTTTTTATAAAATCATTAAACAATCGTTAACCCTATAATGATAAATTAATAACATTTTTATCGGTTTGATTTTTGTACATCCCTAACTTAAATTGCAATTTCTTACTTCGTTAATTATACTAAGAAATGTATTTGTGCAAGTGGGTCTCCTTAAAATTCTAATTGAAACACTAATCGGAAACTAATACGAAACAATAACTGGAAAAAAATAATTTCATATTTTTAACACACACCAAAAAATATAAATTTTTAGATAATAACTTACTTGATCGACGAAAATTCAACCATTCATTATTTTGGAGTAAAGAAAAATTGAAAAATATAATTTTTTTAGAGAGAAATCGAATTATTAAGGATAGAATAGACTTATTTTTTAATATAGGATAAATATAAGAGAAGTGGATGGTATTTATCTACATGGACAGCCACATCAGCGTTTTTTACACGTGTCCGCCCGTGTGTTACACGCAGTGGACTTTCAGCAAAAAGGGGACACGGGACGTGCTAAAAGAACAAGTTCAGAGGGTACTTAGGACTAATGAAAGTTCATATGTACGATGAATAAAAGTCGATAAGTTTAGGGGGTAATTAATATTTCTCTCTCTTAAAAAAGATAGAGCAGCCTTTTCCAACTTGGGCCGTTCGGTCCTTTTCTAAAAATATTTAATTTTTTTTGTTACAATTTTTTTAACTGAAAAATATTCTATTTTTTTTTAGAAAAATAATTAAATATAATTGTATAAAAACGATATAATTGTTATATAGAATATATATCTAAATAAGATATATGTATAAAAATTGTATAGTTCTATCAAATATGTATATGTATAAAAATATAAAAAATTATATAGAATGTGCATAAAAATTATATAATTATTGTATAAAATGTGTAAAAGATCTGAATCATTATTGTATAAATTTTGTATCAAAACTATACAATTTTCGTATAAAATATGTTATGTATAAGATATATATATATATATATATAGAAAATGTATAGAATATGTATATAAACTGTATAGAACAATTCAATAAATTGAAATGTCTAGAAAATAAAATTTGAATTTCATGATTATTTTTGTGGAATTAATTTTGACCAAGTGGCCATTTTTGTACTTTCCCTATTACATAAATCACAACTACTTTACCCATAATTACATTCTATCTCAATTATTTTCAAAAAAATCATAAAATTTCAGTTTTTTGTTTTTTCAGATATATAATATAAGAAGAGATATATGGTTGATGTTACATCTTAAGAAGTAATTAATTCATTGTAATTACGAAAAGTAACGGTAAGTACTCATTTAAGGAATAATTTACTCTGCATATCTTCTAATTAACATCTAAATACCTCAAAAAAATGACATTTAGTTAACAAAATAATTTTTTTGAAATATTCTTCTCCATATTCAACTTTCAGATTCATTCTTCTTTAGTTTTGTTCTTTTTTTTTCTTGGTGTTATTTTCCCTTATCAACTTTTTGTAATGAATTTCAAATCTAGAAAAAAGAAATACAAAAATTGATTAAAAAAATATCATGATAAGACATGATGTATTAGTATAAAAAATGAGATTTGAAATAGAAAGGTATAAAGGATGCACAATACAAAAAATGTATCAGGTGTAGTGATACATATTTTAAAAGAGATACATACAAAAATCTTCTAACTATATACATCTATATAAAAGAGATACATATAAAAATAAAATGTATCAGACGTACAGATTCAATAATATGCACGTGGAACATGCATATAGAACTAAGCTAAATTATATATCTTTAGCTAATAAAAAATGTATCTCGAATTAAAATGCTTAGATACAAAAAGTGTTAAACCTTTGGTAAGATGTCTCTTGTTATAACTTCAACAACTTATCTTTTTGAAACAACAAATTTTCGTCTAAAAGTGCTAGATTCTCTTTTCTTCGACGGAATGGGTTAACGGAGTTCACAGAGTTTCATCCTCAGTCGTCTATTGAATCATTGTTTGTTGTGTTATGGATTGACGATGATCGGAGACACCATATGATCAGTGGTGGAGCCAAGATGTTCATTAAGAGGATTTGAAAGTGCACATATAAACTAGTCAAAGGGATTTCAACATATACTATATGTACATAAAAAATAATTTTAATCGTGTATAAAATAATATAATTTTTTGACGAAGAGGGTTCGGATAAACCCCCTCAATATAAGCTACATCCGCCAATGCGTACGACGTCGTTGTTTCTTGTTTCTCCGGTGGATACTTCGGTGGAGGATAGGGAGGCGAAAGTTTTCCGAAAAATACTTTGATAGAGGAGAAGGTTAGACATTAATGTTATTAAATTGGTGAAGAAAAGATATTAAGGCAAACTTTTAGGGAGTAATAAATATATTTAAATTTTTAGGATAAATGTAAGTAAATATATATAATGTATATATGAAATTGAAATGGTACATAAATAAAGAGCAAACAACGGTGATTGTAATTACTTTAATGGTGTGTGAAGACAACAAAGTTTAAAGTGGTGCAAAGAAAAAAGGCAGTAGATGACGTAGATTTTTGGTAAACAGATAAATATAATATCCTATTTGCCTTATACTAATAATTTCCTTATTTAAAAATTTATAAAATAACTATATATATTTGAGAAGTTATTGAAAATACGTGGTTAATCTGATAAATATATGCTAATTTTTAGAATAGAAGTTATTAATCTGAAGATTTATAGAAAAAAAATATAAATAAGAAATATTTATAATTTTTAATAATTTAAATATCTTAAGTTGTGCTTCTATAAAAAATTTCTATCAAAGATCCATCATAAGCATGATTTTTACTATAAAAAGGATTTAGGATTTGTATTCACGGAAGTTAAACTTTCCATAATACTCCTCCATTTCATTTTATTTAAAATTATTACCAAAATTAATTGTTTCAATACCATCATATCATTACATAACTACATAAAGTTATACTTCCTCCATTTCAAAATAATTGAATTATTGGAATACAATATATATCTATATAATCTATATATAATATATTAAAGGTGTGAAGGCCCTTTGAAAAATGATTTGAACTTCTTACCCTTCATTAAGAATTTGTGTTTTAGACAAAATTGTCTTTTTACTATTTTTTCTTTAATTTCTATATTATAATATTTAAAATTATGAATTCCTATATATCTATATCTATAATCTGTATCTGTAATCTGTAATATATTAAAAATGTGAAAATCCTTTAAAATGTGATTTAAACTTTTTACCCTTCATTAAAAGATTCTATATAGACAAAATGGTCATTTACTATTTTTTTCAAATAAAAAATTTTAATATTTAATAATTAAATAAAATTTGATAGATTAAAAAAAAGGAAAAAGAACATGTTTTTTGACTGAAAGTTAAAGAGTCATCACAATTGAAATTGGAGTAGATTTAACTAACGAAAAATATACCATAAATAAAGAGTTGGCGTAGGTTAAAACAAAAAGGAAAAAAAGGAATTAATAAGAATAAGAAGGAAATTTATTGGTGCAAAATTTACCTTAGCTATATATGGAAAGACGACTAATCCTAATACTATGAAACATTTTGTTAGTAAGTGATTCATAAATACATGGGAAGTAAAATACTTATTTCAACTATACAAGAACCTAATATTTTACAAATCTAAATCATTTTAAATATTACTTTATACACTTATTTATTTAAAGTAAACAGTAAATAAAATTTTCTTACAATTCTATTTAATAAATATCTTGCAAATAATTTTTAGGTTGGTTTCCTCCTACTTCCTCCTTTCTGTTTTTATTACGTTTCTTTCTTCTTGGTATTTTCCTACAATTCTATTTAACAAATATCTTGCAAATAATTTTTATGTCGGTTTCCTTCCACTTCCTCCTTTCTATTTTTATTACATTTCTTTCTTCTTGGTTGGTCTTTTTGTATAGTTCTGATTCAATTTATTTTCTTTGATGTAACCTAATTTTTTAATCTATTTTTATTAGTTATTTGTTTGAGTACTTTATGTGATTTGATTTCAAGGTAGAAATAAGGTTTGTGTATATATTGTACCTTCCGCAAACTTCGCTTGTTAGATTATGTTATATTTATTGTTATTGTTTTTCTCCTAATTATTCTTCGCAACTCTTTTCTTTTATGCACTGATGATTCTGCATCACCCTTGCCTTATCACACAGTATCTGCAACTTACGGAAACATGGATCAGAACACAAACCCTATCATTCTGAGGGGGCCAATCTGGCTCATTTCATGTGCTTATAACAACTGATCTCCTTGCTCGCGGTATTGATGTCCAACAAGTCTCCCTTAACGTGTTATTAACTACGATTTGCGAACTCAACCAGAAAACTACCTGTATCTTATTTGTAGTGGAGGATTTAAAAGGAAGGGTGTTACTATCAACTTTCTCATCAAAGACAGCATAAGATGTTTTTTGACATACAAAAGCCTTATAATGTGGTAATTGAGGATCTCCCAGCCAACGTTTGAATGATTTAATTGAAGTTATTTTTCTATGAACGCAAGCCATTTAGTTAGGAAAAAAAGATTTTATAGCGTTTTAATTTTTGTGTCAATCAAATCTAATGCATGTTCTCATCTTTAAGGATTCTTTTAGCTTTTTCTTTATTAGCAGGTTTTAGTCAAAAAAAAATATAGCCCGTCTGCTAAAAAAGATTGAAATTCAAGATTAGTTTGATTCAATTTGATTTGCTTTATCAAGGTCAGTTTTTTCGGTTATGATACCTAGGGGTGTTTTTTTAGTTGAAGAGATTTTAGTAGGTAGATATGGTTGTTGTAATTTGGTGGGCTCATTTTGTATTTGTATTTGTTGAGCCCAAATTGTTAAATAGAAGCCCAATCATAAATTAGCCCAAAACCCAATTAAAAGGGGGTAGGTGGGGGGTTGGTGAAAAGGGTTGGTGAGGGTAGCTTAGGACCGTCGGATTAGAATCGATCCACACCGTCCATTGGAAAACTTGAGGCCTATAAATACCCTCACCTCTCATTTGTAATTACACACCAAAAACACAATTCTTCTCTTCTTCCTTAGCTTCTCTCCATTTGTAATATTTCCTTAGTGAAATATAAATATAATAGTGTCCGAGGACGTAGGCACAATTTGCCGAACCTCATTATATTCTGGTGTTCTTCTTATTGTCTTGTCTAACTGTTTTCAGTTAATATTTGTCGGGTATAGTTGTTGTGATCTATTTGTGCTACTAAATTACTAGTGATAATTCTGTCAAGGCTAGACTGGTATTTAAGTGGTCCGCTTGTGACCCTCCACTCTTACCTGGGAATTTATCTGGTGTGATTTTCTAGTACAAATAATTTACACGCTATTTGAAATATCCCGAGCTTCCGCAACAATTGGTATCAGAGCCCAAGGTTTTATCTGAGTATGCTCTGTGGTTGCAGCACAGTCTGATCTTCCACATCAGAAAAGAATTACTTTGGTAATCTGGTTGTTAACTGAAAATAATATTTGTATTAAAAATGGAAGACAAGACTATTGAAACAGCCGCGTCGAGTGTCAACAATACGTCATCATTGGCATCTTCGCTTATGACAAGAATTGTGTCAAATGCGAAATTTGCAGTTGAAATTTTTGACGGATCAGGACATTTCGGGATGTGGCAAGGTGAAGTTCTTGATGTTCTTTTTCAGCAAGGGCTAGATATTGCAATAGAAGAAAAGAAACCAGACGGAATTGGAGAAGACGATTGGAAGGTTATCAATCGTGTTGCTTGTGGTACCATTAGATCCTACCTTGCAAGAGAGCAGAAGTATCCATACACAAAGGAAACTTCTGCAAACAAATTGTGGAATGCGTTGGAGGATAAATTCTTGAAGAAAAACAGTCAAAATAAACTATACATGAAGAAGAGACTGTTACGCTTCACATATGTTCCTGGTACCACAATGAATGATCATATCACCAGCTTTAACAAGTTGGCGACAGATTTGCAGAACATGGACGTGACCTTCAGCGATGGAGACATGGCCTTGATGTTGTTGAGTTCACTTCCCGATGAATACGAGCACCTTGAAACTACTCTACTTCATGGGAATGATGAAATTTCTCTAAAAGAAGTTTGCTCCGCATTGTATAGTTACGAGCAAAGAAAGAGAGAAAAACAAAAGGTCAACGATGGAGAAGCATTGTTCGTGAGAGGTCGTTCTCAAAACAATATGAGAACGAAGAAAGGAAGATCCAAGTCAAAATCCAGACCCAGCAAAGATGAATGTGCATTTTGCCGAGAAAAAGGACACTGGAAGAAAGATTGTCCAAAGTTAAAGGGAAAGGCCAAACCTAACAATGGTAAGGCTGTCATGGATTCAAATGTAGCTGACTGTGATGACTCTGATTTCTCACTAGTTATATCGGAGTCATCCACATCATCTGATGTATGGTTGATGGACTCAGCTTGTAGTTATCACATGACTTCTAATCGAGAATGGTTCATCAATCTGCAAGAAGAAAAATGTGGAACTGTTCACACTGCGGATAATAGCTCTCTTACCGCCCATGGTATTGGTTCAATTCGACTAAGAAACCATGACGGATTGAGCAGAACATTGACAGATGTTCGATATGTGCCAGATTTGAAGAAAAATCTCATTTCTGTGGGAGCCCTAGAATCAAAAGGGTTCAAAGTTCGTGCAGATAATGGGGTGATGAAAATATGCTCTGGCGCATTGGTGGTGATGAAGGCAATTCGGAAAAACAATAACATGTACCACTATCAAGGTAGTACAGTTATTGGGACAGCGGCAGTGACATCCACTAATAAGGAAGCAGAAATGACCAAGTTGTGGCACATGCGCTTGGGACATGCTGGAGGAAAATCCTTGAAAGCTTTATCAGATCAAGGATTGCTAAAAGGTGTAAAAATATGCGACTTGGAGTTTTGTGAGCATTGTGTCAAGGGAAAGCAGACAAGGGTTAAGTTTGGAACAGCTATCCATAATACTAAAAATATTTTGGATTATGTTCACTCTGATGTTTGGGGTCCTTCCAAAACACCTTCATTGGGTGGGAAGCACTATTTTGTAACCTTTGTTGATGACTTTTCCCGGAGAGTATGGGTGTATATGATGAAATCAAAAGATGAAGTGCTAGGAATATTTCTCAAATGGAAGTCAATGATTGAAACACAAACTGGCCGAAAGATCAAATGTCTTCGCACGGACAATGGCGGAGAGTACAAAAATGATTTTTTTCAGAAAGTTTGTGAGGAAAATGGTATTGTTAGACACTTCACTGTCAGACATACACCACAACAGAATGGAGTGGCAGAACGCATGAATCGAACTTTGCTGGAGAAGGTTCGATGTATGTTGTCCAATGCTGGCTTGGGCAAAGAATTTTGGGCTGAGGCTATAACATATGCGTGCCATCTCATTAATCGTCTACCATCTGCCGCTATTGATGGCAAAACACCATTGAAAAAATGGTATGGAAAGCCTGCTGAAGACTACAGTTCTTTGCATGTATTTGGCTCAATTGCATATTATCATGTAAGAGAGTCAAAGTTGGATCCGAGGGCAAAGAAAGCTGTATTTATGGGGATTACTTCTGGAGTCAAAGGATACCGCTTATGGTGTCCAGAGACTAGAAAAATTATATTCAGCAGAGATGTTACCTTCGATGAATCCTCCTTGACAAACAAGGTAGCAGTTGAGATTGCCAAACAAATTGAAGGTACTTCGAAGCAGGTGGAGTTTGAGGGAAAAATTATTTTTCCCTCACAAAGATCAAATGAGGAAACAACAGAAAATGTTCCTCTGGAAGAAGAGCCAGTTGAAGAGGAGATTCCGTCCCACGAATCTCAACAACAACTTGAATCAATTGCAACGAGCAAGCCAAAAAGAACCATAAGGAAACCTGCTCGACTTATGGATACGGTGGCTTGTGCAGACTCAATTGTAGCTGATGGTATTCCTACCACTTATAAAGATGCAATCAAAAGTTCGAAAGAAGATAAGTGGAGGATTGCCATGAATGAAGAAATGCAATCTCTTCATCAGAATAACACATGGAGATTGGCCAATCTCCCAGATGGCAAGAAGGCAATTGGGTGCAAATGGGTATTTGCAAGGAAAGAAGGATTTCCTAACCAAGAAGAAGTACGCTACAAAGCAAGATTGGTGGCTAAAGGATATGCTCAAAAGGAGGGAATTGATTATAATGAAGTGTTTTCTCCAGTCGTAAAACACTCCTCCATTAGAGTTTTGTTGGCTTTGGTAGCAAAGTTGAATTTGGAACTAGTTCAGTTGGATGTAAAAACAGCGTTTTTACATGGAGACTTGGAAGAGGAAATCTACATGACTCAGCCAGAAGGATTCAAAGTTGCTGGAAAAGAAAATATGGTGTGCAAACTTGAAAAATCGTTGTATGGATTGAAACAATCTTCTAGACAATGGTACAAACGATTTGACGAGTTTATGTTGGGACAAAATTACAGAAGAAGCAAATACGATAATTGTGTGTATTTGCGTGAGCTTGAAGATGGATCCTTTATATATCTTCTCCTGTATGTTGATGATATGTTGATAGCTTCGAAAAGTAAAGAAGAAATAGGGAAGTTAAAATCTCAACTCAAAGGGGAGTTCGAAATGAAGGATCTGGGTGAGGCAAAGAAAATTCTTGGCATGGAGATAAAAAGAGATAGACATTCAAAGAAGCTCTACTTATCTCAGGCAGAATACATGAAGAAGGTGCTAGATCGTTTTGGAATGAACAAAAAAACAAAGTCGGTTAGCACCCCACTCGCCCCTCACTTTAAGCTAAGTGATTCTTTGTCACCAAAAAATGATGTTGATCGAGAGTATATGTCAAGAGTACCATATGCGAATGCTGTTGGTAGCTTGATGTATGCAATGGTTTGCACAAGACCCGATATCTCACATGCTGTGGGAGTTGTGAGCAGATATATGCACAATCCTGGAAAGGAGCATTGGCAGGCTGTGAAATGGATTCTACGGTATATTTGCAATACTGTAGATATTGGTTTAGTCTTTGAAGATAGTCAATATCTGGTCGGATATTGTGACTCAGATTATGCTGGAGATTTGGACAAACGAATATGAACTACTGGTTATGTTTTCACTCTTGCAAATGCACCAGTTAGTTGGAAGTCGACTTTACAGTCAACAATTGCCTTGTCTACCACTGAAGCAGAGTACATGGCTGTTACAGAGGCTATGAAGGAGGCAATTTGGCTTCAAGGATTGCTAAGAGAGCTTGGTATAAAACAAGAAGGCGTCACAATATTTTGTGATAGTCAAAGTGCTATTCATTTAGAGAAGAACCAAGTTTATCATGCAAGGACGAAGCACATTGATGTCCGATATCATTTTGTCCGAGAGATTATAGAAGAAGGTGGAGTCAAAATACAGAAAATTCGAACGACAGATAATCCTGCTGATATGTTGACAAAGGTGGTAACGTCGATCAAGTTTCAACACTGTTTGAACTTGATTAATGTTATCAAAGATTGAAGATAGCATTTGGGGACACTACTATGTTCATGAGAGAATTGAAGAAAAAAAAAATAAAAAAAAATATCGCCCAAGGTGGAGATTTGTTGTAATTTGGTGGGCTCATTTTGTATTTGTATTTGTTGAGCCCAAATTGTTAAATAGAAGCCCAATCATAAATTAGCCCAAAACCCAATTAAAAGGGGGTAGGTGGGGGGTTGGTGAAAAGGGTTGGTGAGGGTAGCTTAGGACCGTCGGATTAGAATCGATCCACACCGTCCATTGGAAAACTTGAGGCCTATAAATACCCTCACCTCTCATTTGTAATTACACACCAAAAACACAATTCTTCTCTTCTTCCTTAGCTTCTCTCCATTTGTAATATTTCCTTAGTGAAATATAAATATAATAGTGTCCGAGGACGTAGGCACAATTTGCCGAACCTCATTATATTCTGGTGTTCTTCTTATTGTCTTGTCTAACTGTTTTCAGTTAATATTTGTCGGGTATAGTTGTTGTGATCTATTTGTGCTACTAAATTACTAGTGATAATTCTGTCAAGGCTAGACTGGTATTTAAGTGGTCCGCTTGTGACCCTCCACTCTTACCTGGGAATTTATCTGGTGTGATTTTCTAGTACAAATAATTTACACGCTATTTGAAATATCCCGAGCTTCCGCAACAATGGTAACTTGGAATATCGGAATATGTTTTGGAGCGATGAAGATAAGGCTAATGTGACGGCTGTTCATGAAAGGAAAGTTTTTTTTTTGGAGAATGCTGGATCGGTGATTTAACATTCTTAATATGATGAACTCTATTTTTTGGAAGTGTGAAAAGAGGGAAGAGAGTTGGTTGGGGGAGAAAACATCAGAGGGTACAAATTTATTTATGTTATAAAACCGAGAATTTAGGTTTTGCAAGCCAAAATTGTGTTCTAATAGAGATATCAAATTGAAAATTGTGCTTCAAAGAGTGGCAACTAATGTTGTTGGCACTCTTAAAAAATGTCACAGTGTGTGTCAGATTGTTCATAAATAGTGTATTTTTAGAGAATTCGACACGAATGCGGCAACACTTCTTTAGAGAGTTCAAGCAACTTAAGTGGTAATAACAACATGCTTTAAAGAATAAGGAGAGATGATACTTTTTTTCTTGTGGATTTGATATCTTGACTGATGTACTAGCTTTTGATTGTTTTCATTATGTATGTTGTAGGTTTTACACTGGAAATATAACAACAAAAATGCCGCAAAGGCATTCAGTGTGGCTGAGTACACGTGTAAAGTTGAACTTGCAAAGGATTTTCAGAGGGTGTATCAAACAAGACACCTGAGTTTCTTGAGATGAATCCAATTGGAAAAGTATGTTATTCTAATGAATGACGTTGATTCATTCATGCACTTGAGCTAGATTTTGCTAATTTTGATGTATTTTTTGTCCTGTAGGTTATTTGATGTCTGGCTTTGTTTCGGCAGAATGTTCTTTAATGGCAATAAGGAGTGACCAGAATTTTACAAAATTTAAAATCTTGCTTCTCTTATTTTTTGTCACTTGCTAGGCTAAGCAAGCAACAAGCTAAGTGTAGCAGTTTTACTTGAGAAAAAAGAGGGAAGACATCCTTATCTTTCAAAGTTAGACGTTGTTACTGAACGGTCAGATGGAGGTTCTAAGATATTTGGGCAAGATTTGAATTTGGGTACTCACTTTAGGAAAAACTTGTTAGGAAAGCGGAGGAGACAATTGCTGCTTCAGTTATTTCAAAAATTTGAGTACAAAAGAGGAGTATACAACTTGAGTTTCTTGGTTTAACCGAATAATCGAGATCTTATGACCGAAAATCGAACCAAATACAGAAATTGTAGATAAATATAAACACAGAAATGTGTTTATTATTTTTTTAAAAAAAGTTATTACCTTCTTAACTTCTTCAATCGATATATGAAAAAATCTATACAAGTTATTAGTAATTGATTCTTCAATATTCTTGTGCACGAGAAAAAAGATTTATGTGCAGCATGTGTTTGAGATTTTGTGTCAATTAAGAGCGAATTTGAAGGCATGTTTAGCTGAATTTTAATTTCCATCACATCAATTTATTTGTGTTGTTCATGTGTTTATTATATATCTGTACATACTAAAGTTCATTATATGTGATCGAATATGAAATTAAAAAATTTATTAACTCTTCGTCAATTAATATAACAAGTATTTTTAGATTTATTATGGAGAGTGGAGTCAAGCGATGTGAGGTGATCGTAATAGAAAATTGAGAGGTCAACATGTCAGTTCCATGAAGTTCGAAGATGATTTCATGATTTCTTATGGTCAGCCTGTGAAAAACTATATTAATTATTTTATAAGACATGTTTTTGAGACAGGGAATACTGGGCAAGCATATTTTTGAGACAGGGAATACTGGGCAAGCTCCTACTGGCCGTCGATTATGGTCCAGCAATAGACCTAACCGTTCTGAACGGGGTTACTTAAGTGAGTTACTTTTGCAGCATGAGACATATCAATGACATGTGTTTTGTTACCTTTACATACGTTTAAAGCTTTATCAAGAAATTCCCTAGACACCATCAAAGAATGTGGTGCAGGGGATGGGACTACTCCTCCCTTAACCAAAGGTTTTGAATTCAATTCCTGAATATAAAAAAATCATTGATAGATAACGCTTTACCCCGAATGAGACCCTACGTGCTTCAACCATTTTAAAATTTCTCAAAGTTTGATCAAACGCTTATCTATCATTTGTACACTACAATACAATAATAGAGATATACCATATTGTCAATAATTAATTGAATTCCTCAATAATTTTCATAAAAGGTTAGTCCTTTTTTTCCAAAAAATAAATAAATTTTATTAGGAGTCCTAAAATACATAATAATATATATGGTAATATATATATATATATATATATATATATATATATATATATAAAATAATATTAAGGGATTCTAAAATATATGATGAAAGGTAAGTTTTATATTAAATTCGTCGTTATTTGGACCATGTATATATCATATTTGTAAAAGAAATATAATTTTTTTTTAAATTTGAAGTATGTAAGAAATCCTAATTTAATATTTAAAAAAAAATGAAGTTAGTAAAACTTTTATTCAAAATTTTTGAAAGGGAGAAGTAAAAAGGAAGTGAAGTCATTACAACTTACAAATTTTAAAATGAAAAGGAAGTTAGTTCTCATGGTATCTTTTATATTGGGTCAAAATTTTGAGCACTTTTAACCTTTATTTTTATTTTTTTTAATAATTTGATTGATCAAGTTTTTGGAAGGTCAATTTTTTTTATTTTTAAATTGAGATATTTGACCAAACTTTTAGGAGAAAAAACTTGCTCTTGGGGAATGTTGAAAGTTTTTTTTTAATAATTTACAAAAAATAAATTTTGCATAAAAGCATTTTTGAGAGAAATACAGTTACAAACATTTTTAAAAAAATTGGCCAAACAATAATTGTTGCTTAATATTTTTTTAAAAAAAAAAGATTATTGACCAAACATATGTTGTTTCTCATATAAAAGAGCTACTTTTTGAAAAATACTTAGAAAAATACTTCTTAAAAATTTGATCAAACACTAATTAATTCTTAATAATACTTTTTTGAGAAACGCTTTTAACCCAAAAAAAAAAATCCCCTAGAAGCACTTTTATGCAATATTTTACACTTTATTCTTTTTGTATGTAATTTTTTATATTGCGTTGAGACAGACATGCAACGCACGTGCACTAATCTAGTAATATTAAAAGTGTGAAGGACCTTAGAAATATGATTTGAACTTTTTGTCCTTCATTAAAAGCCTTTACTTTAGACAAAATCATCTTTTCACTATTTTTTCTAATATTTAAAAGTTGAAAATTAATTAAATATATTTATGGTAAAACCTTTTCTTATTAGAAGATATCAAAATTAATGACAACTAATATTTTTTTCATTAGTTTAAGAATTATAGATCAACTAAAAAATGAAAACCTTTAATAATGATTCATAAATACTAATTTATATTAAACCCAATACTCTAATACTATATTTAAAGAAAATTCCAAAAGAAATTCCCCTACATTCCCAAAGCATTGTGGTTTTCTCAAAAAATTTCCTTACAAATCCTTTTCGTATTTTTCTACTACCTTATAAGTTTTGTTTTGTTTTTTTTAATTTTAATAAAGGACTTATTATAAGTTAAATAGGAGTTCAAAATTTAATATTTTTTGTGATTTTCTAAATATACTGGAAGAAATTATTAAAACTCCTATATTCCTCACATAAAATTCTAATTATACATAAACATTAATATATATTACAAAAATTATAATACTCAAAAAAGGCAAAAACGTGTAGAGCCAAAAAAGCAAAAACGTACCTTTTTAATTTCTTTTTACTTCCTTTTTTTTTTTAGTTCCAAATTCAATGGTCTTTTCCTAAAATTCTAATTATATATGAATACTGACAAATTAGTTAAGGTCCTTATTTTATCTAAGTAACAAATCATAATATTTAAAACTCTTAAATTAATTAAAATTTTACCTTACATAGAAAAAATCTACAAATCTATTTAACTAATATTTTGATCATACTTAACTACACAAATACAACCTTTCATCTCCTTCTACTTTTCCTTTTGTTTTGAATTTTATTGATTTTAATTTTAATTCAAGTTATTTTATTTTTTTAAGGAAAAAAATATAAAACACGTTACTTTAAGTTTTTGAGGAAAAAATTTTCAATCTCCTAAAATTGTGTTGTAGTATTAATTTGATACCATAATTAATTTTTTTTTCCTTTCGTAACATAAAATAAAAATCTTTCATATTTAGATAATCCTTTTTTTTTTTGTAAGAAAAGGTATTGGCATTTTTTTTCTACAATAATATATTAACATCAACAATGTAAAATTTATTGATAGAGGTGTTCTAATAACTGCATTTAAGAGTTCTAACGGTGTCATCTACAACCACAAAAGGTTAGATTTAATCGTATTATTTTAATATCTCGATTATCGTATTATTTTATAGTAATTTCTATTATGTTCAAGTATATGTTGTAGATGAAAGTTTTGTTGAAGTTTGAGAAATTTGTATTAAGGTTAGGTTTGATGATATTGCAGTAATATTCTCTAATACTTTAGTTTCTGTTCTGTTACTATTTGTTGTTTTGTCAAATGATAGATTAACGTTTGGTCAGTCTTTAAGGATTTTTCTTAAGGTTTAATCGCATTATTATGATATCTCGATTATCGTATTATTTTGTTGAGTTTACATACAGTGATAGATGAATATTCGTTCAGGCTTTAAGAAATTGTTATGTAAAGTTTAAAGTTTAATTAAATTATTTTGTTGTAATTTATGATGTATTACTATCTATTATCTTAATTATTAAATGTGATATGATAGTTCACATCGTAAGAGACATCAACTTATTAATAGATCATATATACCTTGACATGAAGCACACGTGTAAAGCACGTACATTTGACTAGTCTTAAAAAAAAGGCGTAAATTAGTCATATTTTTTCATTTTTGTCCTTTTTCAAATTCCAAAATATTAGTAATGATCATTGAAACTCATACTTAGAAATTTAATTAATCAAGGATAAAATTAAAAAAAATTCCAACATCTATCTTTTATAATGAACAATTCAATTATTTTGAATAATAAAAGATACTCACTTGCCATCCACACTCAAACCTGTCCAACAAGTAAATAAGAACATTAGGTTCGCTATACACTCACGGAGCACTAACTTCAAACCAGTGACCGGATAGTGCGAAATGAAAACCAATGCAACGCAAGAACCCGATTATTGACGCTCTGCTAATAGACCCCCTCCTTTGAACATAGATCCGAACTCCCTACCGACTTTCATAAGAGGGAAAGATCACTCGATACTCCAACAATTCAATTATTTTGTAACGGAGAGAGTATAATATTCAAATTTATATTTATTAAATTTTTTTTGAAAAGAGTGTCAAGTCAACATGTGAAATAAAATGAAATAGAGGGATTATAATGAATATTCAATATTATCGTTTTTCTTGGCCGCTTTTGACATGGCACATCTCACTTAAGAAAACTTTAATTAGATGTGTATTTTTTATTAAAATAAATAAATTAATAATATTTTGAATGTCTAAAATGAATAATATTATTTATTACTTATTTAGTACTAAAAATAATACAAGAAATAAATAATAAAACTATCTTGAGTAAGAAAATAGATAAATAAATTGAAACATTTAATTTTAATATAGAGAGAAATAAAATAATACGATGGAGTAGTGGGAATGGGAAATCTTAGGGATTGCTATATCTAATAGTAGAGCGTTTTATGGGAAGAAGATCTCCTGGTGGGATTTGATGCTATTAGGACTATGTGAAATTTCCTTAAAACCTTGCATAAATAATGTTTATTTTTTTCCTTATTTATATCCTACCAAGGCTCAGCGATTCTATTGAAAAAAATAAGGGACCATTTTCAAATTTTTCTCAAAATTAGCATCCAAAACCTAGGGTTTATATTGTCTTGTCCCTCGGTATATTAACTTCAAACCCCTCTCTGCAAGAAAGTTACTCAAAAAGACACCCAACTTTAGTTATTTTACTCAGAAAGTCACTCAATCTATTTTATTATTTTTTAAATCAATTTTTGCTTATTGTGTAATTTCTTTTAATACAAAATCTTTAAAAATATAAAATATTAATTTAATAACCTTTTTATCCTTTTTTTTTTATTCCTCTTCCTTTCATTTCATACCTACAATTAAATGTTTCAGAGCCTACAATCAATTTCAGAGATGGTAGTGAGATGATTTGCATCCTCTTTCTACACCTCAAAATTGTCAAAAGGTAATATGCAATCTCCCTTATGAAACAAAAGAAAGACTACTACTTGTCTCTCCATCTGTATTTAACTTTATTAAGTGTGAGTTGTTAGAAAAAGAAAGTAAGCTTGTTATAGCCTTCTCAGATTATGCTGTCTACAAAATTTGTAGAGGTCACCAGCAACATATTTTATAACACTTAATGTGAATGCAAATGAAGACTCAAATCATCAAATGCATGTAACTGAATTCAGAACTCATATATGTAGTAATTGTAACTAGTCTTGCAAAGATAAATAATATTGTCCTATAGACTAGACAATTAAATGGATTTTTCCTGTTCCTTTTTGCTTGTCCAAATTAGGTTGCGTTAAAGAAGTTAGACGCATGCAAACAAACCTCCTACATTCTTTTTTCGATCGACCATATCCTACGAGATTTGTCTGATGCAGTTTACATTTTATGAGTGCGCGGAATATTATAATGGAGCACATTTATTCCGTGTGCATCCAAAAGGTAGTGGCTGAAGGTTCCTTTGTCATCAAAGATCAAATGTATTCTTCAGATCCCTCTTGATCTGCCATTTCAATGCAATATTTGTGTCAATGTTGAATAGAGTATTATAATGACATGAACAACACTCGCCCAACTCTTCAATTTTTTTTATTTTTTGGCAATAAACTGTGAATTAGTACCATGAATCTTATGTTCGTATGAACGTTTTCGTGAATCGCTGAACTGTTTGAATGAAATGTTGTCCACAACTGATGTTAAGCCTGACTGTTACACCTTTCCTCCAGCGTTGAAAGCTTGTGATAGTATAATTAATGGTCTAAGAATACACCGTCGGGCTTCAAAACTTGGGTTAGAGTGGGATGTGTTTGTAGCTGCCTCGTTGGTGCATATGTATTGTCGTTTCCAATCTTTGTGTGTTGCCTTAAGAATTTTTAAGGACATGCCTTATCGAGATATAGGTTGTTGGAATGCTATGATATCCGGGTTTCATCAGAATGGAAATGCTATGGAGGCATTGAGCTTGTTGGATGAGATGAGATTAAAGGGTATAAAAATGAATTTAGTGACTACTGCAACACTACTACTTATATGTGAACCGTGGTGATACTGTATATGGGATATTAATTTACATGTGTAGGCTATCAAACATTTAAGGCAGAATACATAACCAGCCCCTTAGGTACGGGTCATCTTTCACTTAGGCACCTCAAGTGGACATTGTTTCATTTTGACACTCAAGTAGCCATAAAGTGTGTCATTTTGACACCTTTTGCAGAGTTGGCCATATGCGTGCATTACACCTCCATGAAGGCGCGTGAAAGTCATTTTTTGGCTGATGTAGCACCCAATTTGGCCCACCAATAATATATTAACTCATTTTTATTAATTTATACCTTTTTCCTTATTTTTATCCATTATTTTTTTCAATTTTAAGCTTATTTAATGGTGAACATTATTGGGAGAGATTTAAAAATCAGATACATATTTAGGAGCTCGTCTTGCCAAAAATAATATATTAACTCAACGTCCATTAATTCATACTTCTTTCACATTTTTATCCGTTATTTTTGTCAATCTTAATTTATTTAACGATAAAAATTATTGAGAGAAATTTATATACGCATTTAAAGGTTCGTGAAGATTAAATAATAAGCACCTTTTTTTTAATCATTAAGGAAAAAATCGATGAAGAAATATAAAAAAAATAAGCAACATCAACGAAGAAAAAACTAAGAATCAAACAAAATCGATGAAGAAAAATTGAAAAATAAAGCTACATCGGTGGAAAAAAATTGAATTTAAACAAAATCAATAAAAAGAATTTAAAACCGAAGCATAAAAACCAAGAAAAATTAGTGAAGAAAAATTGAAAATCGAAGAAAAATTGATGAAAGAAATTAAAAAATAAAGTTAAATCCGTGAAGAAAAATTAAAAAATCAAAGAAAAATAGATAAAAAAATTAAAAATGATTGTGGTGCCGGGGTGGGGAGGGGAAGAAGAGTGGCGTGGTGGGTGGGGTGGGGGTGGCGGGTGGGTGGGTAAGGTGGTTGATGAAGAAGGTTGGTGGGGTGGGTAGGTTAGGGGGAGGGGGTATTTTTTATTTAAATTAATTATTTATAAATTATTTGGCTATTTTTTATTTAAAACTAATTATTTATAAATTATTTGGACAAATTCACATTTTATTCGTCACTTTCCACCTCATCGGAGAGTGCACCTCACGCACTCATATTATTTTGCTGATTCAGCAAAATGTGTCAAAGTGACACACTTGAAGGCCGCTTGAGGTGCCAAAATGGAACAATGTCCACCTGAGATGCCTAAGTGAAAAATGACGTGTACCTAAGGGGGCTGCGTATGTATTCTGCCAACATTTAATTGTAGTATGAAATGAAAGAAAGGGGAATAAGAGAAAGGGTAAAAGGGTCATTGATGGATATTTTGTATTTTTTAGAATTCTGTTATTAAAAAATTATTCCACATAAACAAATATAAGTTTAAAAAATAATAAAATGAGTTAGGTGACTTTCTGAGCAAAACATCTGAAATTGAGTTACTTTCTGAGTAAAACATAAGTTAAGTGACTTTCTGAGTAAAGTCCAAAGTTAGGTAACTTTCTAGGATAAAAGTCCAAAGTTGAGTGACCATTTAAATTATTAACTGTATTTTTTGCTTTAGTAATTTGTAGGTACGTACGCGTAACATAGCTATGACAGTTGAATGCTTTAGACAAGTGTTGGGTTCAATATTTGTTAAAATTTGTGGAGGTGATGAGGAGGTGGAGGAACTTGTTGAAGCTGTTGGAGGGTTGCCTGATTGTCTTGTGATTCTGATAAAAGCCCTTGTTAGATGTCGTAGTGATTTGAGAGATTGTATGTCATCACGCCATTTTAATTACCACATTACATCTCAGTCAAGCTAGACAACGACCCATGGTTCTTCTCTATACTTCGAACAGTACTAGCAAGCACAACAAACAACTTTATGTGGTTGACAAGATTGGGCAGTTCACGTACCTTTCTCGCCAACCAATTGGGATAAATAACTCCAAGTTTAGTATTTTATTCATTTGTCAAGGAATTGTTGTGTTTGCTAAAAACCTATTTCCTCGGACCATTTATTATGTTTTTAACCCATTAACACAAGAGGAAGTAATCTTACGACATACACACCAACCTGACAGAACATGTGGTCTTTATTATTGTTGTCGAGGTCATCAATTTAAACTTCTTTACGTGCAAATACCAGCATCGGACCCTAAATTGTGTCAGTATCTAGTATATAAATTCAAGACACGGACTTGGAGGAAGATCAGTTCATCGTCCAGTTTCAACTTCTTGCCTGTATCCCGCTCTCCAGCAGTTGTTAATGGAACACTAAATTGGATGCGCCTTGATTTAAAAGAGAAGAGAAATCATCGTCCCAATTCATGTGGGGATAATGGAATCATTGTTTTTAGAATGAATAATGAACAATTCTCTGCGAAGCCTCTGTGAAAATATTAAAGTAGATTTTTTGGAAGAATAAATTACTAGTTAAGTTTCTAGAATAGTCTAGTGTAGTATCTTGAATAAACATCTTGTAGAATTATCTAGATATTTTAGAGTAGTGGTAGAAGATGAGGATGACTAGATTTTTAACTTGAATAATCTAGACATTCTAAAGTAGTAGAAGATGAACATCACTAGATTTTCATGTAGAAGTATCTAGAAGTTTTCTAGAATCATCCATGAACAAGTACAAATAGGGATGTTCATGTACATTTGTAATCAACCAAAAACAATTCAATTCAAGTAGTGCTCTTCTATACCCAAGTTCTCTTATCTAATATCGTCCTTCTATTTTCATAGCTTTCCCTTCTTAGTTGAATCTTCCGATCTTAGTTAACGATCTTGGGCTAGTAGAAGGTTTCCTAAATATACCTTTCTTCTGCTATTCTCTACATGGTACCAGAGCCAAAGTCATAATTGGCTTGTGTTTATTTCAAGATCGGGTTTGCGTGGTTGATTCAACTGGTTTGTATGAATGGATTTAAGCGATCGCATTAATGGACTGGGAATGAAATTGTTGAATCAGTCCAATTACAAGGTATGGAAGACATGTATGGAGTCATACCTTGTGGGCGAGGATTTGTGGTATGTTGTTAACGAGAGTAACACAAATCTTCCGAAAAACGGACCAGAGAATAGTAATGCATACAAGAAGTGGAAGCAGATTAATACGAAGGCGGAGTTCATCTTGAAGAGATCCATCTCCTCCAGTTTATTTGATCATATTATAAGGTGCAAATCAACTCATGAAATATGGAGAACCCTCGACCAGTTGTTCAACAAGAAGAATGAAGTACGACTACAAATATTGGAGAATGAATTTGTGAACACCATTCAAGGTAATCTTTCTATTGCGGAGTACTTTTTAAAGATTAAGAACTTATGTTTTGAGATTTCTTTATTGAATATGGATGAGGCTATCTTGAAGCACGAATGAGAAGATTTATCATTCGTGGTTTGAAACCAGAATATATTCCCTTCGTGACATTAATTCAAGGATGGGCTCAAAAACCATCCTTGGATAAATTTGAGAACTTGTTGTCTTCACAGGAGTTACTAGCCAAACAATTGGCTAGTGAATTCGCTGAAGAAAGGGAAGGAAATGCTCTTGTAGCTGACAAGAGGAATGTTATAGTAAAAGCAAAATATATGCCTCACTCTCGATTCTCAGGTGGTTCAAGCTCGCTTGTAAAGAAGGAAGAGTCTTTTAACAATTATAATAAGAAGCCTCTCAGATGTTATCGGTGTGGAAAAGTAGGACACATAAGAAAATATTTTCGAGCGACAGAGAGCAACATAACTCTTACTAAAAAAGTTATTGAAGAAGAAGAGGGTTGGGAAAGATGCTTAGAAGCTGAGAGTCGAGCAATAAATGTATTGGCTTCAATAAATTTGGAAGGAGATTGCATCAGATCTAATACAATTCATAATGTGGATCAAGGTGGCACTAATATGAATCAAGAGGACACTGAAGACATTCAGTCTGGAGATATGGTAGTTACTATCGAGGAAATCAAAGAAGCAGATCTTGAAATTAGACATAAAAGTCTGAACATGAAAGATGATAAAGTAGATTCTGAAAAGATAGTTTCTGAAAATCAAAATGCCTATGATGACATTATTGGAGAAAGCATAAAGAAAGATATAGTGGAAGTTGAAGTCTCAGATCAGTCATCCATCTTATCAACGACAATCATTGTATCAAAGCAACTATTGGAAGTTGATAAAGAAGCTAAAGATCGAATGAACGATGAAGCCCTAATTTCATATGGAGAGATATACAATAAGATTGAAGAGCTAGAAATGGAATCTAGTGGTGGATCCTGTTATGATACTAAGGCTTCACAGAAAATTGATGATCAGATCATCATCAAATCAAATGAGGAGGCTGATACATATGAAATATCCTTATGTTATGGAGTTGCTTCAGAGAGAGTAAGTTCTAAAATCTTGAATTCTAAAGCTCCAAATTTTCCCATCACATGCGTGACAGCTCTAGCTACTCCACTGGGAGCTTTTTCAGAATTCGAGCTTATTTTTGGAGTTGTATCGGCTTTGTTTATCATTATGGGTGTATAGACATTGTTTGTGTTGTTTTGTGTTATTGTTTTTATCATTGTTGAGTGCCTACGTGCTCTTTGTTTACAGTTTTTACCTTATGTATTACCGCTTTATATCTGGCATCATGTGCATAACCCGAGTCATTCTTTCTACAACAATTTTGTGGTACACGTGTTGTACACAACCTCTAGTTGAGTCACCCTTATTTTAGGAGGGGAAACCGTTGGTTTGTATGGAGTAGGTGGACAGCTCAAGCAATCCATTATCGACCATACACTCCCCCTAATAGCCTTGTTAGTGGACCCCAACGTAGGTCGGCCTTTAGGTCATGCTTATCTGCATCATATTGAGACCTAGCGGGACCCACGTGGCCCTTTGTAGAAGACTCACCTCTAAATCATCCCTACGTGCTAAATGTTGCATCTTTGAGGGTAACGTGGTCATTTGACAAACTGATTTGGGGAAAGCACATGTTAGAAGTAAAGTGCATAGGCAAGAAATGTTGAAAAAAAATAGAAAAAGAAAGTGAGTCGAAAGGGAAAAAAACGAGTTTGTTAGTTTTTAGAGTTTTTTATGGCTTTTGATTTTTCTTTCACAATCTAAAAATTCAAAAAAAAAATTACCTTTTGCACTCATTTTCTCAAAAACATCAAAAAAAGTTTCCTTTACCATGCATTCACAATTCAAAAATTCTAAAAAGATTTTTCATTCATAGGAGTTTTTATAAAAGAAAAATTCAAAAAAAAAAATGGTAGAAGTTTTGTACATTTCATAATGAAAATACCAAAAAGATTTTTTTTCTCTTTCATAGTTGTTGGTGTCAGTTTTGCGTGAAGTGTCTAATTGAAAACCCAAAAGATTTTATTTTCATCGTCCTTCTATAATCGTATCTCTCAAGTCAAGTCTTAGTTCGTTTTAATCCTTATTTTTCCAACTTGGACGAACTACGCACCCCTGATTCTCCTCTCTCGGGAGTGAATTACCTAGGCAACCTATTGTGGGTTCAGGAATTTAATTTAAAAAAAATTCAAAAGATTTTCTTCACTCTTCATTTAGAGTAGGTGTTCCATATACATTTTTAAAGGAAAACTACAAAAAAGATTTTCCTTTAATAGTTTCAAGTTTCATTTTCGTATAAACTTCAAATCGAAAACTCAAAAAGATTTTTCTTCGGTAATCATAGGTTTCATTTTGAATAGGAATTTGAAAAATTTTAAAAGATTTTCTTCACTCTCCATTTAGAGTACGTGTCATATACATCTCAAAAGAAAATCACATAAAAAAAAATTCCTTTAATAGGTTCTAGTTTCATTTTCACATGAAATTCAAAACTGAAAATCCAAAAAAAAAAAAATTTGGTAATCATAGATTTCACTTTGTATAGGGATGTTAAAGCTAAAAAATTCAAAAGCATTTTCGTCAATTCTTTTGACAAATTGTTATTTTCTTTTCTTGTAAAAGTTTCGAGAAAAAGAAAAAAAACAAAGAGTTTAATTGGCCATTTTGGCAAGACTTCACAAATTACGCACATATGATTCTCCCCTCTCGGGGGTGAGATACGTAGGCGCCCTTCTTGGGTTCGGTGATCTTTTCAAAAAAAAAAAAGAGGTTTTGAAAAATGTTGAACTCTAACATATTTGTTGCCTCTTATTCAGTTAGTTTGAGGTGGTTGGTTTGTGACTTCCTAGATGGTCCTCCATATCACACCAAATCCAAGGAAGGTTTAGTTGTGTCCAATAAGGATATAGAGAGTGGCACCATAGATGAAACAAAGAGTCAGGAAATTGAGAGTTTAAAGGAAGAAAATTTGAGACTGAGACAACAAATGATGGAAATGTACCGAGCTTGGGCCAGTGGGCTGCCTCCACCTCCATTCCTCACTTTTGACCCTGCAAATACCTTGATTCTTTCACCAAAATTGCAAAGTCAGTTTCCTACTGTTGTTGATGCACCACAGCATGCCTCAGAATCCATTCCACGTCAAATGGACCTCAATACTTTCACCATTTTTCCTCTAGATCCTCAGCATAGGCCTGCTACATTCACAACACCACATGTCGTCTGTGATCTTGTTACTCAATCCTCTACTGGGACTTCTACACTGGCTCGCCCAACGGTTGTGCGTCCCCATGCTGCTAGTAAACTTATATTCAATACTCTTGGTGATCATTGTTATACTCTTGAGCTTGCTTTTAAGTTAACTAGACCACCAAAATTTCTTAACAAGAAGTCCAGTGTACCAGAAGAGTCGAAGAAAATTGTTGGAAAAATGAAGAGTGCAGAAAATGCTATGAAAAAATTTCTAGGACCTGCAGGTAAAGAAGATGTTTCATACAAAGACTAGGGCATGCCTTCAAATGCTAACCTTCCTCCAATCTTTGAGATGTCTAAATTTGAGGAGAAAGATGGGCATGAGGAATCTGTGAAATATTTGGGACAATATTGCAATCAATTAAAGGAACTTGGAGGGAAGAAGAATGAGAAAGATGACATTGCTATTGTAGCTGGAGAACGGGCACATCCAAGAAGACAACGTCGTCGTTGCCGTCAGTCTCAGGCCTAAGTTCATACCCAAGCTCTCAATAATCCCTCCTAAAAGCCATTATACTCTATTTTCCCTTCTCTATATCTAGTATATTGCGCACAACCATATGTTCAACACCCTCCTTACTCACAACGGCGCGCACCAACTCCTCAGAGTCACCCTCTGACTCCACAAACCTACCAAAGCTCTTCTAGGCCCGATTTTGGATTCAAGCTAAACAATGAAATGAGGCAGATGTTGAGGGATAGCTTCACAACAATTGGAGAGTAGTATGCCAGCTTATTTCAGAGATTGGCACAATGAGGCATGATCACTCCTCTCCTTGGGCACACTCTTAATCTCCGTTCAAGAAATTTTGATCCTAATACACGATGTGCATATCATTCTGATGCTCGAGGTCATAGTATTGAAGATTGTCAAGATTTGAAAAGAGAAATTGAAAAGATGATTCAAGAAGGATCAATTATGGTTCAGAACATTAACAGTGAGGGAAGATCTAGTCATGCTAATATGCAAATCAGTGGCTAAGTTGTCAGGTTGAGCAATTGGGAAGTCACCACTCTCCCTACTAGGAAGAGGTTTGGTAGTTTGTTTTGTTTTGTTTTCTGTTTTTTGAATTATTTCAGGGTTGTAGTTCGGGATCCATCTTGTTTTATCCCTTTGTCGTTTATGTTCAAACCCCTTTCTCTTTTATTTCAACTAATCGAAGTGTCCCTTTTTCTTTGTGTTTTAAATATGTGTTATTTGTTTGTTTTCTTCACATAGAACATTTTATGTTGATTTTAGTGATATGACATGCTAGCGGAATTTTCAATCAGATCCGAAAATTCAATTTAACCATGAGACATTGAATCAGAGGTTTAACTTAGTAAAAGAGAAAATATGAGAAAATAGGTAGGGTGCTGAGACATTTGGTGACAAGTTGAAGCCTTCTTTGAAAATTAAGGCACTTATTTTGAGAATCACAAGAATAACTTGGTCATTAATTGAAAGACATGTCTCAATTAGGTCAAATAGTGGCTGCGTGAACAGAACAAAAATCAGCTCTACAAAATTATGAGTCATTCAAGGTGAGGAATATGCAACAAAAGTGGAGTTGTATGCTAGAAAAGCGCAGAAGAAATAGTGACGCACAGACTCTGCCAAAGTTAATGCTGCAAAAGATGTCAAAAATGATCTTCATCTTTCACTCCCATATTACATGATATGTACTTGCATTTTTAAGGATTGATATGACGAAGACATTTCATTCTGCTATCCAAACATTGTGTCATCCTTTGTTTACCCCATTTGAGCTTTAGTCCTATTTTCTCTCATACCCCTTTTTTGGAATCAAGATAGAGTCAGTAAAACTCAAAAGAAAAGTGTCGAGAAAAAAAATGTGTCCAAAAGAAAAGAAAAGAAAAGAGTATCAAAAATAGGGTCATAAAAAAAATCCCAAAGAGAAAAGAAAAAAAAAAGAAACAAAAATCAGAATCAAGCAAAAGAACAAGCTGCCAGAACTACGCATGACCTGATTCTCCTCTCTCAGGAGTGAGATGCGTAGGGTGCCCTACTCTGGGCTCGGTCCAACCAAATAAACAATTTAGAATTGCCCAGTCAAAAGAAACTAGGCATGAGTTAATCCTCATTGTTTGAGTCGATTCTAAAAGTTGTAAGTCCCACCCCACTTCAAGTGTCGTTTGGGCCCCATGCCATATTTTCTTTCTAACCCTATCCAAAATATAAGTTATAACCAAAGAAGGACGTTCAGATCAATCTTTGAAAATGCTAAGGCTAAGCATGCAATGGATGTGATGATGCATTTTGAGAACTACTTATCTTCCTCGGCATAAGAAATCAAGAGAGGAATGAAAATGAGAGAGTTTTATTGGTGAAAACCCTTGCGGGAACCATAAGACGATAGTGAGTTGAGAGAAATAAAAATGAGAGAGTCTTATTGGTGAAAATCCTCACAGGCACCATAAGGCAATAGTAAGTTGATGGAGATAAAAAATGAGAGAGTCTTATCAGTGACAACCCTCACGAGCACCATAAGACGATGGTGAGTTGAGACAAATAAAAATAAGAAAGTCTCATTGGCAAAAAACCCTCACAAAAAACACAAGGCAAAGGTGAGCTGAGAAAAAGAAAATGAGAGAGGCTTGTTGGCAAAAACCATTCAATGGTCCACTAGCCGAATGAGGTCTTAAATGCAATTGACCTAAGAAAGCAACTCAATTTTGAGGTCATTAACTCAACAACAATTGGTAGAAAGTTTTGGATAGAAATATTAGGCAGTTAAATCCGATATGCATGTCATAATCATTAGAATTGACTGTCATTTTCAGATAAACTTTTCTTTTATTTTTTTCGACAGGGACATTCATTGTCGTTTCTTTCTTCTCTTTAGTTATATTTTTATTTTTCTTGAGTCAGTTATCCTAATAAAACAAAAATTATTGTCATTTTTCTCGTCGTTGAGTTAAGTCCATGTCAAAACAAGTGAGAAAAGATTTCAAAATTGGCTACCAGCTTCTTCAATTGCACAAAGTAAGACAAAGGGCCAGCACATGAAAGAAACAAGATTGCACGTCAGAACAAGGCATGCAGAAAGTTTTGTCAATAGACAAGTCTGGGAACTCATAGAAATATCAAGGTTCAAAGATTTTATCAGAGGAGCAACACAAAGCAGAGATATTGTGTTTGTTTCAGAGTCATTTTCTTAATCTGTTTTTGGTTCAATGACACGGTAAAGTAGGGGCAAGTGCCAGCAATCTAAAACAAAATGAAGGAAATAAACACTGGAACAGGTGTCAGGAAAGCCAAGTGCTGTAAACCACCACTAAGTTTTTAACTGACAAATTTTCTTTGTTGAAACAGGGGCAAATTTGCTTCACTTAATTCAACTACCATTGGAAATGCACATTCATGAAATTTACTTTATGTTCAGGACCCTCCTAAAAAATGGGATCCTACTTTATGCTTAGGACCCTCCTAGAAAATGGGACTTTACCTTATGTTCAAGACCCTCCTGGAAAATGGGATGTTACTTTTGTTCAAGACCCTCCTAAAAAATAAAATTTTACTTTCTGTTTAGGACCCTCCTGAAAAATGGGACTTTACTTTCTGTTCAGGAACCTCCTGAAAAATGGGATTTTACTTTCTATTCAGGACTCTCTTGAAAAATGGGATTTTACTTTCTGTTCAGGATCCTCCTGAAAAATGGGACTTTACTTTATGCTCAGGAGTCCGCCTGAAAAATAGGTTCTTACTTTCAGCTCAGGACCCTCCTGAAAAATGGGATTTTACTTTTGTCACGCCTCAAATCCTATTGGGGCGGACTGGCACCCGTAACCGAGGAGGCCCGGGAGAACCAGCTCATACCCTTATACTTCCCATGCATACCTCTATGACAACCCGAAATTCGAACAACATCATGTCGCATATAAAAGGAAATAATCACCTGTATAAGCTCGAGCACACATATATATGTATATACAATAATTGGCCGTTGGAGCCACCACGTCTATTAACAAAACACCACCATGACTGTAAATTAGGTCTACAAAGCCTCTAGACAATACACAGAGTTTAGCTAAGGTCGGGACACACCCCGCCATATATCTAACTTCTATACAATACCAAAAGTGACTGGATATGACACGGAAAGCCCCGAAGCAAACTGGAGCTCACCAAAAGCAGCTGGGTATCCTGGCTCCTACTTGTGCGGTGTATGAGCTGAGGTACCTGTGCCTGCAGCATGAAATGCAGGTCCCCCGTGGGGGACGTCAGTACGAAATATGTACTGAGTATGTAAAGTTGTAGATAATCACATATGATATAAGAGCTCAATAGAAATCAGAAACAAGTGAATAAATCGTAATAGGAGTGGACCACACTTACTAGAACTTGTGACAACCTGTACATTGTATTTATTCAATCACTTTACCTTCGTTCTTATCATCTTTGTAATCATTACTGTACTGTACTGTGACCATTAGGATGCCTCCAGTACATATCAACTGGGATCGACCCATGCTAGGCTTATGCCCCTGGGATACCACCCATAAACACATAACTAGGGATCGACCCATGATAGGCTTATGCCCCTGGGATACCACCCATAAACACATAACTAGGGATCGACCCATGATAGGCTTATGCCCCTGGGATACCACCCGATAAGAGAGAACTTCCATCACTTAGTTCAATTAATCTTTGAGATTGTTATTTCGATCGTCACTACATTTTTGATACTTTGAAACAATGATACATCAATAAGAGACATATAAATAGATCATCAATCCAATAACAATGAAGTAAGAACTCATTGACACATCAATATAGTATTTTGGAGTCATCAATGCCATAACAATAAAGTAGGAACTTATTGGTATATCAATGAAATGTTTTGGAGTCATTAATAGCACATGGATCTTGTTCGAGTAATCGGATACCTTCTAACATTCATTAGTGCAATAAATATGTAAGATTTGGAAAACAAGTAAGTATTGGAATTTCCTGACATCTTGTAGGGTGGAAACAAGTTTATTAGTAACGTAGGACATCATACGAAATCATTATGGATCATATGTTACTGAATAACTTTGGAAACATTCTTAATAGAACAATTGTTTACTTTCATGCCAAAGATATGGTATAGAGTATGCTTTACATACCTGACTGTCAAACTTCAATACTAGTCCCAAATGGACTTCTCGTCTTTTCGGATTACTTATCTACAATGAACATATATAGCAATCTAGTATTAGCGACCAAATGTCACAATTCAATTATTTGAATTCACCAAACTAGTGGTTAAGTAGTAAGCCTTAATTATACCATAAAGGGTGTCACTTTAACCTTATTATACTCCAATTACATTCACATGCCATGCATATTCATACAACATCCTCCAATATCAAGTTTGGATTCATTTATCCTTCCAACCAATTCATTAAACCAAATTGAGTCATAGACATAAATAATCATCAATTCAATAGTATATCACCATATCCACCTTCCATAAATCAATTACCATATCCACCTTCCATAACCCAATTAACATATCCACCTTCCACAATTCAATACAACCAAACCATGCAAAATAGTCCATAACCCTATTTCCATCACCTTTCAATAACAACCAATACATATAATCCTCTATCACACATATACATATGGAAGAGAACAAAGGCAAACAATATTCATACCTTAGAATTCACCTCTTGATTATGAAATCTTGTTTGCACAAATAATAGGTGTCATTCGAAGCTCTCGAGATGACAAACGCAGTTATCGGATTACTTTGGCATTTCCACGGTTGAATCAAAAGTAATTTAAAGGTCAAATTTGGCTAGGGTTTGTTCTTTCTCAATGATTGATGATGAAGATGAATTTTTGAACTCATATACATGTATATATACACATATTCCCGTCCATAATATCATAGGGAATGACCAAAGTGCCTTTAAAATTTAAATAATGTCAAATCTGTCCTTTGGTGGACTGTTTTGATAAGCTAAAGTAGATCGACCATAACTCTTTGCTCCGATATTGGATTTGGATGAAATTAGTATCGTTGGAAATATTATTCAAAGGGATTTCATTTCATATAAAGTAGGCCACCCAGTTCGTCTTGTACAAGGAGTTATGATCGTTTGAAGTTGACCCTAAAAATCTGTTTTGAGAGGCTGAAGTAAAACGAGTATAACTACTTACTTGGACGTTGGATTTGGATGAAACCAATTGAATTGGAAAGAAGACTAAAAGATGTTTCTTTTGATAGGTCGCAGCTCTCCCAGTTCATTATATTAAGGGAGTTATGATCATTCAAAGTTGACTCAAAAAATTGGCTGGCCTCAGTAGTTTGTGTGCAGAAAATTTTCCTGCACATTTACTATTCCCAATATCCCGGCCACCATTTTATAGTTTCGAACGTGCTCGATTATATCCGAAACCTATCCATTTTTGGAAATCTTTATATCGTTGGAAATCTTATTCAATAACCTTCGCATGGAACCATCGATGGGCAAATTTCGGTATAAATAAAATAAAATAAAAATTAATTCCATATAAATAAGACTAATACACGTACTTGAATACGCCAATACACGTACTTGAATACGGGGTGTTACATCCTTCCCCCCTTTAGGACATTCGTCCTCGAATGTTAGCATAGTTATTCAACCAAAACAAGTTCAAGTCCATCATTAACATTCACATCATCACATAAATACTATGCATATATAAAAAAACTTACTTGTTAATGTTCTAACTCCATTTCTTGAACTTCTTCTTCATCTTTGAACAAATGAGGGTACTTAGATTTCATTGCTTCCTCAGCTTCCCATGTAATCTCTTCCCTTTGATGATTTCTCCAACGTACTTTCACCGATGTTATCTCTTTATTTCTTATCTTCTTAACTTGGCGATCTAGAATAGCAATAGGCACTTCCTCATAGGTAAGATCTTCTGTAATTTGCACATCCTCAGTAGGAGTGATATGTGATAGATCTCCGATGCACTTTCGAAGCATTGACACATGAAATACCGGATGTACTGATGAGAGCTCTTGGGGTAGCTCTAATTCATATGCAACTTGTCCAAACCTTCGAGTGATCTTATATGGGCCTATATAACGTGGACTCAACTTCCCTTTCTTGCCAAATCTCATTACCCCTTTTATTGGTGATACCTTCAAAAATACCCAATCACCTATAGAAAACTCTAGCCCTCTCCTTCTACTATCCACATATGACTTGTGTCGACTTTGGGCTGTTTTCAGTCGTTGCTGAATTACTTTACCTTCTCTATGGCTTGATAAACAAGATCCGGTCCGAACAAAAGAGTTTCACCCACTTCGAACCATCCTATTGGTGATCTACACTTCCTTCCATATAAAGCTTCATATGTTGCCATTTTGATACTTGAATGATAGCTATTATTGTAGGCAAACTCAATAAGAGGTAAATGATCATCCCAGTTGCCCTTAAAATCTATTACACAAGCTCGTAGCATATCTTCAAGTATTTGGATGGTACGTTCTGCTTGTCCATCTGTTTGAGGGTGAAAAGCTGTACTCAACTTCATTTGTGTTCCCAAGCACCTCTGAAAAGACTTCTAAAAGTTTGCGGTAAATTGGGTTCCCCGATCTGATATAATAGAGATTGGCACTCCATGTAATCGGACTATCTCTTTAATGTACAGCTTCGCATACTCTTCAACTGTGTAAGTAGTCCTAACTGGTAGGAAATGTACGGATTTGGTAAGCCTATCAACAATCACCCATATAGAATCAAACTTCCGGGATGTACGAGGTAAACTAATAACGAAATCCATTGTTGATCATGTCCCACTTCCAGCTTGGAAGATCAATGCATTGCATATAACCTCCGGGTTTTTGGTGCTCAACTTTAACTCTTTGACAATTTGGACATTCAGCTACAAATTCTGCAATGCTCTTCTTCATGTCATTCCATCAATACATATCTTTCAAATCTTGATACATTTTGGTTGATCCTGGATGAATGGAATACCTTGAAAAATGTGCCTCTATCGTAATCTTCTTTCTTAGCCCGTCTACATCCGGCACACACAATCGGTTTTGGCACTGAAGTACTCCTTCTCGCGTAAGCTCAAATGCCTTAGTTGCACCACTCTGAACATTCTCCTTAAGCTGTAATAAAATAGGATCTACATATTGCTTCTCTTTCACTTCAGCTACTAATGAAGATTCCGCAGTAATATGTACGATAAGCTCTTTATCCGGAGTTTCAAGAAGGCGACCTCCCAAACTATCTAACTGGTGAATATCTTTAATCATCCCTTGCCTTTCTATAGGCGCCATCATAGCCTTATGACTTAACGCATCAGCTACTACATTTGCTTTCCCTGGATGGTACAAGATATCAACATCATAGTCCTTTAATAGTTCAAGCCATCTCCGCTGCCTTAAATTTAGATCCTTCTGATTAAAAATATATTGCAAGCTCTTATGGTCAGTATATATATCAACATGAACCCCATATAAGTAGTGGCGCCACATCTTTAAAGCAAAAATAACTGCTGCCAGCTCAAGATCGTGTGTAGGATAATTTTTCTCATGTGGCCGCAATTGTCTAGAAACATATGCTATTACCTTACCATGCTGCATCAATACACATCCTAAACCAATTCTGGAAGCATCACAATACACTGTATACCCTTCGGTGCCTTCTGGAAGTACCAACACGGGTGTAGAAATCAACTTGTTCTTTAAATCTTGAAAACTCTTCTCACAGGCATCATTCCATTGGAATTTGGATGCTTTATGGGTTAGCTTGGTTAAGGGTGCTGAAATGGAAGAAAAGACTTCAACAAACCTTCGATAATAACCGGCAAAACCGATAAAACTACGAATCTCCGTAGGCGTTATGGGCCTTGGAAGCTCTCGAGATGACAAATGCAGTTATCGGATTACTTTGGAATTTCCACAGTTGAATCAAAAGTAATTTAAAGGTCAAATTTGGCTAGGGTTTGTTATTTCCCAATGATTGATGATGAAGATGAGTTTTGGAACTCATATACATGTACATATACACATATTCCCGTCCATAATATCATAGGGAATGACCAAAGTGCCTTTAAAATTTAAATAATGTCAAATCTGTCCTTTGGTGGACTGTTTTGATAAGCTAAAGTAGATCGACCATAACTCTTTGCTCCGATATCGGATTTGGGTGAAATTGGTATCGTTGGAAATATTATTCAAAGGGATTTCATTTCATATAAAGTAGGCCACCCAGTTCGTCTTGTACAAGGAGTTATGATCGTTTGAAGTTGACCCTAAAAATCTGTTTTGAGAGGCTGAAGTAAAACGAGTATAACTACTTACTTGGACGTTGGATTTGGATGAAACCAATTGCATTGGAAAGAAGACTAAAAGATGTTTCTTTTGATAGGTCGCAGCTCTCCCAGTTCATTATATTAAGGGAGTTATGATCGTTCAAAGTTGACCCAAAAAATTGGTTGGCCTCAGTAGTTTGTGTGCAGGAAATTTCCTGCACATTTACTATTCCCAATATCCCGGCCACCATTTTATAGTTTCGAACGTGCTCGATTATATCCGAAACCTATCCGTTTTTGGAAATCTTTATATCGTTGGAAATCTTATTCAATAACCTTCGTATGGAACCATCGATGGGCAAATTTCGGTATAAATAAAATAAAATAAAAATTAATTCCATATAAATAAGACCAATACACGTACTTGAATACGCCAATACACGTACTTGAATACGGTGTGTTACAACTTTATATTCAGGACCCTCCTGAAAAAATAAGACTTTACTTTCTGTTCAAGACCCTCTTGAAAAATAGGATTTTTCTTTCTGTTCAGGACCCTCCTTAAAAATGGGACTTTACTTTTTATTCAGGACCCTCCTGAAAAATGGGATTTTACTTTCTGTTCAGGATCCTCCTAAAAAATGAGACTTTACTTTATGCTCAGGAGCCCGCCTGAAAAATGGGATCTTACTTTCAGCTCAGGACCCTCTTGAAAAATGGGATTGTTCTTTCTATTCAGGACCCTCCTGAAAAATGGGACTTTAATTTTTGTTCAGGACCAACCTAAAAAATGAAATTCTACTTTATTCTCAGGACCCTCCTGAAAAATGGGATTTTACTTTTGGTTTAGGACCCGCCTGAAAAATGGAATTTTACTTTATGTTCAGGACCCTCCTAAAAAATAGGATTTTACTTTCTGTTCAGGACTCTTCTGAAAAATGGGATTTTACTTTATGTTCAGAACTCTCTTGAAAAATGGGACTTTACTTTCTGTTCAGGACCCTCCTGAAAAATGGGACTTTAATTTCTGTTCAGGCTCCCCCCCCCCCCCCCCCCGAAAAATGGGATTTTACTTTATGTTCAGGACCCTCTTGAAAAATGGGACTTTACTTTCTGTTCAGGCTCCCCCCCTGAAAAATGGGATTTTACTTTATGTTCAGGACCCTCCTGAAAAATGGGATTTTACTTTATGTTCAGGATCCTCCCGAAAAATGAGATTTTACTTTCTGTTTAGGACCCTCCTGAAAAATGGGATTTTACTTTATGTTCAGGATCCTCTTGAAAAATGAAATTTTACTTTCTGTTCAGGACCATCCTGAAAAATGAAATTTTACTTTATGTTAAGGACCCTCCTGAAAAATGGGATTTTACTTTATATTCAGGACCCTCCTGAAAAATGAGACTTTACTTTCTATTCAGGACCCTTCTGAAAAATGAGAATTTTACTTTATGCTCAGGACCCTCGTGAAAAATGGGAATTTACTTTTTGTCCAGGACCCTCCTGAAAAATGAGACTTTACTTTCTGTTCAGGACCCTCCTGAAAAATGAAACTTTACTTTCTATTCAGGACCCTCCTGAAAAATGAGAATTTACTTTCTGTTCAGGACCCTCCTGAAAAATAGAAATTTACTTTCTGTTCAGGACCCTCCTGAAAAATGAGAATTTACTATCTGTTCAGGACCCTCCTAAAAAATGGTACTTTACTTTCTGTTCCGGACCCTCCTGAAAAATGGGACTTTACTTTCTGCTTAGGACCTTCCTGAAAAATGGGACTTTACTTTTTGATCAGGACCCTCCTTAAAAATAGGAATTTACATTCTGTTCAGGACCCCTTCTGAAAAATGGGACTTTACTTTCTGTTCAGGACCCTCCTGAAAAATGAAAATTTACTTTATGTTTAGAAACCTCCAGGAAAATGGGACCATACTTTTGAATAAATAAATTTCTCTTAATTATAATCTTTGTTTGGGATAATCTTCGTTCTAGTTTTAATTGTGGTTTCAGGAAGCCCGCTTGAAGAATAGGGTGACAAAATGTGAAGTTGATGAAACTAACAGTAAGTCACCCGCCTGAAGAATAGGGTGATGAAATTGAAAGAAAAAAATGGCAAGTCAAGAGCTCGCCTGAAGAATAGGGTGATGAAGTAGCGAGTCAAGAGTCAAGGAAAGCTGCATAGATAGAATTTCTGTAGTTTCATTTATGTTTTAACTTGTAATTTTCATTTTGATGTAATAACAGAGCCGCGGACCGAAACCTCAATGGAACCTCACTCGACTCTCCAACTCGGTATAGTCCATTTCCTTCCAATCCTTTGAGATACCAGTCAATTGATTTTCCCATAACTTGGGTGGGTAGGTTGTCCTAAGTCGAGGCTTGGTTGTCCTTCTTCCTTCTATTTCTTCCTTTGAATAATGATCGGGATAAAATTCTGTCTCGTTGTCTACTTCTTTGTCTGAAAACACTGCATGTTTACATTCAAAGGGGGCATGATGTAGACTCGTAATTTTGTCCCTCCGAAAGATTATTTTTCACCTATTTACCTTATTCTACCGTGTACCCCCAACCGTGTAATTATCCCTCGTAAAAGAATCAAAAATAACAAACTCCCTTCCAAATTATCCCATCCTAACCCCTTTGCACCTCATCCTAACAACCTACCTCACCCCACACCCTACCTTACCTCACCTCTTACCCCTTACCCCACTAACCCCCTCACATTTTTTATTCCTTGGAGAAGAAAAGAAAAAGAAAAGAGGGGACCACATCCATATACTCCCAATTAACCATAACAAACAAAAGGGATAGGGACACCTCACGTGATCCCCTCATTTCCCATATTTTCACAACAAAGACCTCACTCGTGGGCCACACAACAAAGGAATTCATTCTGAATTTCCATTTAAAACAAGAATAAAGGGGGGGGACCATAAGCACAGGGGGGATTCCACCTTTTCCTTTCTTCTTCTTCACGCACTCTCAGAACCCCTCACAGAACACACACACTCCTACACAATAAATCGTACACACACAGAGGGACGGTGAGGAAATCGGAGGGAGAGATTAAGAGAGGAGAGTGGCGAGAGAGAGGAGAAAGAGAGAAAAACAGAGAGAAATAGCAGTTTTTGTTCTAATTTTTGGTGAAATTTCACCGAAAAAATCAGTTCACATACCAACCGGAGAGCAACCTTCATCGGAGTTGATCGTTTCGGTCAAACCATCGGGAAACATTGGAGACCAGAAACCCCAAACCACCAAAATCCACCAGGAAGCCTCACCGAAAAACATTCTAAAACCCGAACAAAAATTGGCCCGTCTTTTCCGTCCCATCGCATCTCATCAAAAAATTCTAGCGGTGATGTAAATGGATGCGCAATTTCATTCGTGACTCAAATCTTGGTCAGAGGTAGGTGTCATTGTTTGGGTTTTCCTTTTGAGTTATCGCGGGTCTCTTTTCGAATCAAATTTCGAGGTAACTTTTTTTTGCTACAATTGGTTCATAGTCGAGATTTTGGTGTTCGTTGAGGTTCCGATGAGGTTCATATCGTGAGCTCTGGTCAGCTGCTCTGTTTGAAATCAAAAGTGCGATCAAATAATAATCACAGTTCGAAACACTCAATTTAAGGTCCATCTCTCTCATCTTACTCTTAGTTAATTCTTGGTTTTTATGTGATTGATTGATATCGTCTCAATTTTTCTTTTATTCTGCGTATGATGTGAATGATGGGTGTTATATTATATTGATGGTAGACGGTTGAAATTGTTAATCGTGAATTATGTAAATTTGGTGTTAAAACGGAGTTCAGGGTGGAATTGAGAAATTGATAAAAAGGGTGAATTTGGATGGATTAAGATTTGTTGATTTTAGTTTAATTTGGTTTAAGTATAAACATTGTTGAACACGATAGTAGCATAATTAGGCGGTTAAATCGATAGGCAAACGTAGGTTGGGTAGGCAAAGTTTAGAATTTGTGGTTTTATTGAATGTTTGAATTTTGTTGAATGGTTTGAGTTTCTCGCATTGAAAAGATGTATTTATTCACCGGGGAATGCCCCTAGGCCACGTGTATAAATTTATTCATAGGAAAATGCTTCGACGTATTATGTCGGCGGAAGACGTTCGAGATGAAGGCCCGATGCATCGGGTGAGGCACTGAAACTTAGTCTAGGATTAGTTTAGAACAGGATTTATATTTTCGTATTTTTCTATGTTTTGGGATTGTATAATTCGGACCGGACATTATTTTGGTTTCGAACTCTGTTTGATTTGTTTGTTTTCTTGTTTTATGTGCTTTGTGTGGTTTATACATTCGTAGTGTCTAACTAGCCGATACTCTTCACCAAGCGACCGTGGTCAAACCACGGAATCGAGGGGTGCCTAACACCTTCCCCTCGGTCAACAGAATTCCTTAGCCGGAATCTCTGTTCGCAAACCAGTTTTAAGAGTCAAAATATTTTGAAAAGGGATTTCCAATGGTGACTTGGCACACCCGAACTATGCCAAGTGGCGACTCTGAGTTTAAACGTAAATAATCCTTTTTCGAAACAAATTTTCAATCTTTTGTCACTTTAATAATAAAACCCTTTCGACCCTTAAATATAATCTTTTTGGTGGTAAAAAAGGGGGTGTGACAAATATAAATTTTTAACATTTTTAATCCAATCTTCTATATTATTTTAAATAAAAGTAAATCCAAAGTTTCACGATAAAATTTTTTTTGAGGCGTAATACAAATGATTTAGCTGCAATAATTATTTACATACATGTTTTATATAATGATTATACAGTTTCTTTACACAGTTTGTACATATACATATTTTATACAACAATGATACAGTTTTTGTACACATCGTATATATGTACATGATATAACTATCATACAGTTTCTATGCACATTCTATATAGTCTATATATACCATATTAATACAATTTTCTATATCATATTGATACAATCCTTATATCATATTGATACAGTCCTTGTACCATATTAATATAGTCCTTATACTATGTTGATACAATCCATATAATACAGTTTCGACTGGTTATTCTTGAAATCTATGTGGGATCTTGTGTCTTGAGCCGGGGGTCTATCGGAAACAGTCTTTCTACTTCGTTAGAGGTAGAGGTATGGACTGCGTATATCTTACCCCCCCCAGACCCCACCAGGTGGGAATACACTGGGTTTGTTGTTGTTGTTGTATTTGGATCGACTGACAATTTCATGTCCAATAGACCAAACATGAGCCATTTATTTTTAGATGCATGAACAACAACAACAACAAACCCAGTGTATTCCCATCAAGTGGGGTCTGGGGAGGTTAAAATATACGCAGTCCATACCGCTACCTCCGAAGAAGTAAAGAGGTTGTTTCCGATAGACCCCCGACTCATTTTAGATGCATGAAGTGAAACTAAAAAAAATAACAACCTTTTAAAAAGAGGGCCGAATGACCCAAGAAGTAAGGAGATGGACAAAGTAGTCCAATGACTATTAAATGGTAATAGTTTGGCCGACTGACCATTATTTAACAAATTGTCAAATGAAATGATGGCCATTTGTTTTTAAAATAGCCGGTGAATGTCCTTTTTCCAATGATTTACTAATTTTGCTCTTGAGCTACCCTATATTGACCTTCCTATTTGTCCATACAAACATTTTTTTTCATCCATTCGGTAATTTCATCAAGGGGTTTTAGGGGTTCCTTAAATGGTATTTGATTCATATTTTTAGTGAGTTGGGTCCATAGGATTATAGCTTTTTACTATTTATGGAAAATATGGTAAATGTCTTCTCACTCATGGTCAATTTCTGTAGACTAGTATGGTGTTTGTTGGTAGTCTACTGTAACAAATTAGCCGTATTTTTTTTTTCCGCAAAATTGAGCTACAAAAGCAACTTATCAAAGACTATTTGAGATAAATTTTTCTAGTAAGCAATGCTATGTCATGAACTCGGAATGTTGATCTTTTGTTCTCACGAGAGTGTAGTGTGTAGCTCTGAGAAAATTGTATACAAAAAGAACATGATCAATTAGGATAGGTATAAAGTAAACAAAGTAGCCGTTTGGCAATGAAAATTATTTATATTTTTTCGAAAAATTATTTCACTTTATTAAAAAAATGAAAACAAGATGTGCTTGATCATGAAAATTCCAAATAATATTTTGAAATTGTATTTGAAAAAATATGTGCAAGTTTTATTTGTTTTCACTTTTTTCACTCATACTTCTCTCACAAAATTTTAAAAACAACTTTAATTTATATTAATGGCCAAACAGAACTCCAATTCCAACTTCAGCTTCAACTCCAACTCCAAAAAATTATGATTTTCATAAACATCTCCTCATATTTTATCTAGGCAAAATACATACACAATTCTAAACTTGTTAGATTTTCTGCTTAGACATCTAAATTAGGAGATGTTTCTATTAAGGAAAATTACATAAATAGTCAAATTAAGGATCATTATTTCAATAAATTTCATATCTTATAAAATATTTCACAATAAAAGTATCATTTTTTAATTTATCCTTGATGCATATCTACATTCCTCAAAAATCGTACAACCTCCCCGATCTCTCCATTCCATTTTTAAAATTTTTCAGTTCAAAATTATCGATAACTTCTATTCAATTTTGAGTTTCAATCAATTACCTTCATTCATCTACTATAAACGTCATTTAAATCATTTTGGTGAAATTCCTTTTTTTATCATTTTTTGAGAAGTGAGTTGAATGTTGAAGTAGATTTTAAGATTTGAATACATTTGATTCTTTTGTTAGCTGATACATTCGATACATTTTTTCAATTGATATTCTTGTCCCTATTTTCTGAGTTTGTGATGATTTATTCTTCATACTGATATTTGTTGCATTTTGTATATTTCAAGTCTGTTAACTGAATTTATGCTTTACATATTTGATACATTTAAATCATATATATATATATATATATAATATATATATATATATATATATATATATTAACATTACTTTTTTATGCAATGTTTTTAAAGCTTGATGATGAAGGGGAAAAACGAGATGAAGAAATTGTGTAAAAATTGTAATTTTAAATACATAGATTTGAGGGATGGATGTTTTGTTTTTTTGTTATTGTTTACATTTTCTTGTGCCTTCAAAATCGATGTGAAACGTCATTTAATTCCCAATTTAATGAGATTTTGTTGTTTCTTTATTTAGCTAATAATTTTTTTACAAATGTATCAAATTAAATATGTATCAAGGCCAAATATATATATATAAAAAAATGCTGATTATAGTATATTATGTAATTAGACAAAATTATGATAAAAATATTATTAGCACCTTAATGTATAAGATTTATACAAGTTACACTTCTATTAAACTCTTGAACTAAAGTCAAACTATGTCTATTAGACCCAATGTGTTGATGTGGCATAGTGCGTAGCTCCCAATTCTACCAAGCATGTGAATACTTTTAAAATAGCTTATAATTTTATTTTAAAAATCTTTTGTTCAAAGAAAAGTTTCTTTTACCAATTTTTTGCCATTATCCCATCTAAGTGAAAAAAATTAACAAATTTGAGGGACTGTATATGTATTCAATATTATTATTTTATTATTTATTTAATATTAAGAATAATAGACTAGTAAATTAAATTATTTGATTTTAGTACTAGTAAATTAGAATATGGAAATAAGAAATACAATGTCCCGGCTGCAACGATTGCGGATTATGTTGTTTGTTACATACTAGTATATTAATTATAAACGTTTCATTAGTAAATCTTCCCTGCGGGGGGGTGGGTCAAATATTCAGGTCTTGTTTATTTATGCAAAGCACCTGTTTGATAAAAATTTACCAACCGGATGTAGTGGCAACAACAACCATGATATCCTTTCTTGCCTCTCAGCTTAAGCAAGAAACCAATTACATACTCCCTCTTTTCTTGTCGCATTTTGTCTTTTGAGAGTCCAATTGTATGGACTTTGACTTGTTTTAATTAATCTAATTCAATTAGCTTCAAAAATTAGTCAAATTAAGTCTTGTGAAATAAATCGTGACAAGTAAAAGTGAACGTATGAAGTAATATTCTTCCATTTTAAATAAATTATGGCTTGGTTTGTGTACTGAAAGTTTTATTAAGAACAAAAGTGATCATTGGTATCACACTAAGTTGTGATGAGAGATATTGAAGACTTAAACTGGGTAAAACTTAAAAGTGTATATGGATTTCACACACTGAATTTCCTAGATATTGAAATAATCGAATGTCGTATGCTCCCTCTCGATGTCGAAGAGAGTTCCCTCTAACTAATCGGTTTGTGCTTAATTATCGATGATGGAATCGGTTTACTCATCTGATATTCACCGGGGATCATTACACAAATGGTGAGTTTGTTGTTAATAAAGCATTATAATATTGAAAATTGCCTATGATTTCAGATGGTGGTGTAGTTTTGATCAGTCGTCACTAAGAATGACCAATATTTGGAGAGTTATCAGTTAAGTTGGTCTCTTTTTTAGCTGAAAATTTAGTAAGTTGACACTGACATTCCATAATTGCGTGGTTATGAATATATTAGTTTTTTTTTTGTTTCCCATTTGGTGTTCGGTGTTCGCATTGAAGCCCCGATTAATCCAGATCGCGCGTTGCAAGGCCCATTAAGGTGGCAGCACTCCCAACAGAGTTTTCTCCATACCAGGGTCGAACCCTTGACCTCTGATTAAGGGTGGAGCAGCTCCATCCACGACACCACAACCCATGTTGGTATATTAGTTGCTTTTTAGTACCTTAGCTTATCTTGTAATTGACCTGGGAAGTGCTCTCTTTTGGGCGTAACTTGTGGGCCATGCAATGGTTATTTGTACAAACGACATAAATTTCAACAGTTTGAAGATTGATTACAGAAACTTTTGATATTTTGCATAATCATTGAAAATCTCAATTTTGGGTCTGTCGAGATACATAATTAGCTCCCGATACATCCAATGAAGATACATTTTTTCCTTTGTATAAATTTTCCATTCTTATTTGTCTCTCAAATTTTATTTTTTATTATTTTCACTTTTTATTTTTTTCCTTTAATTTTATTATTCTATTTTTTATTATTTAATTTAATTTTATTATTTTCACTTTTTATTTTTTTTCTTAATTTTATTTTCATGTTTTAATTCATTTGTCTCAACCTTTATTTTTTTTCTCTTTTTTCTTTTTTCTCAATCATTATCTGTTTCTTTTTTTTTTTTAATTTATTTGTCTTTAGCCTTTATCATTCTTTTATTTTGGTAAAAAAATTATCAGTTCTCTTTTTTTTTTTCCTTCATTTTTCTTAAACTTTATTTTTAATTTATTTTTTTCTCTCATTTTTATTTTCTTAATTTTTTTGATTCTTTGCTTTTTCCTTAATCTTTATTTTTTTCTTGCCTTTTTTTATTTTCTATTTTGTTTTATCGCTTTTTTCTTTTTTCAGTTCTCTTTTTTTCCCTTATTTTTTTCAAACTTTATTTTTATTTTTCCTCTCATTTTTATTTTTCTCAATTTTTTAAATTCTTCACTTTTTTCAAGATCTTTAGTTTTTTCTTTCCTTTTTTTCTCAATTTTTTATTTCTCTATTTTGTTTGATCGCTTTTTTATTTTTTTCTCAACTTCTATTATATTATGCTAATAAATTAAAAAAATGGATAATCCACAAAGGTATCTTCATTTTTTGAAATCAAAGCAAATTTAAGGGCATGAATTGTTGTTACGAAGTTCTTTCAAAATTCATGAGATAAGTCGTGTCTCTAAGGCGAGAGTTGTAGAATATCTCATAAATAAAGGCATAATGTGGTAGTGTCAACTCTTGTCCATGGGGTATAGTTTATTATTTGAAAATCCTTGAGCTAAGTCTTGCCTCTAAGACAAGAGTTGTAGAACATTCCATAAATGAAGACATAACCTGGTAGTGTCAACTCTTGCCCCTGGGGCATAATTTGTAGTTTGAAAGTCTTTGAGCTAAGTCTTGCCTCTAAGACAAGAGTTGTAGAACATTTCATAATTGAAGACATAACATAATAGTGTCAATTCTTTTCCGTGGGGCATAATTTATAGTTTGAAAGTCCTTGAGCTAAGTCCTGCCTCTAAGGCAATAGTTGTAGAACATCTCATAAATGAAAACATAACGTGGTAGAATCAACTCTTGCCCGTGGGGCATAATTTATAGTTTGAAAGTCCTTAAGCTAATTAAGTCTTGCCTTTAAGATAAGAGCTGCAGAACATCTCATAAATGAAAATATAATGTGGTAGTGTCAACTCTTGCCCGTGGGCATAATTTGTAGTTTGAAATTGTATGAGCTAAGTCTTACCTCTAAGATAATAGTTGTAGAACATCTCATAAATGAAAACATAATGTATAGAGTCAACTCTGCCCATGGGGCATAATTTATAATTTGAAAGTCCTTGAGCTAATTAAGTCTTGCCTCTAAGACAATAGTTGTAGAACATCTCATAAATGAAAATATAACGTGGTAAAGTCAATTCTTGCCCACGGGGCATGATTTATAGTTTGAAAGTCCTTTAGTCAAGTCTTTCCTATAAGGCAATAGTTGTAGAACATCTCATAAATAAAAATATAGCGTGGTAAAGTTAACTCTCGCCCGTGGGGCATAATTTATAGTTTAAAAGTCCTTGATTCAAGTCTTGCCTCTAAGGCAAGAGTTGTAAAACATCTCATAAATGAAAATATAATGTGGTCCGTGGGGCATAATTTGTTGTTTGAAAGTCCCTAAGCTAAGTCTTACCTCTAAGACAATAGTTGTAGAATATCTTAGAAATCAAAATACAATGTGGTAGTGTCGACTCTTGCCCATGAAACATAACTTGTTATTTAAAAGTCCTTGAGCTAAGTCTTGTCTCTAAGGCAATAGTTGTAGAACATCTCATGAATAAAAACACAACGTAGAGTCAACTCTTGCCTGTGGGAAATACTTTTGTTGTTTGAAAGTCCTTGAACTAATTAAGTCTTGCCTCTAAGACAATAGTTGTAGAACATCTCATAAATCAAAATACAATGTGGTAGTGTCGACTCTTGCCCATGAAACAAAACTTGTTGTTTGAAAGTCTTTGAGCTAAATCTCGCCTCTAAGGCAATAGTTATTGAACATCTCATAAATGAAAACATAACGTGATAGAGTCAACTCTTGCCCGTAGGATATAATTTGTTGTTTGAAAGTCCTGAGCTAAGTCTTTCCTCTAAGGTAAAAGTTGTAAATCATCTCATAAATCAAAATACAATGAGGTAGTGTCGATTCTTGTCCATGAAACATAACTTGTTGTTAGAGAGTCATAAGTCTTGCCTCTATAATGTAGTAGTGTTAACTCTTGCTCATGAAACATAGCTTATTGTTCGAAAGTCGAAAGTCATGCCTTTATAATGTGATAGTGTCAACTCTTACTCATTAGATATAACTTGAATGGAAGAAATCGAAGAAAAGAACAAAAATAATAAAAATTGTGAAAAAAGAAAAAAATGAAGAAAAATATCTAAAAAATAAAAATCAAAGAAAATGTAGAAATTCAGAGAGAATAGGGAAAAAATAAAGGTTGATAAAAATAAAAGATTAAATAAAAATAAAGGTCGAGAAAAAATTAAAAATAAAAAAATCAATGAAAAATAAAAAAGTTTTTTTGAAATAAAAGTAGACGTTGAAAGGTGTAAAGGAAAAAAAAGTAAGAGTTGAAAGAAACTAAAAAGAATCAAAAAAAAAAAGAGGAAAGAAAAAATAAAAAATAAAAAATAGAAATAATGTAAAAGAAAAAAGAAAAAAAAAAGAAGTTGAGAGGAGAAAAGAAAAAAAGTAAGGGTTGAGAAAGTTAAAAATAAAAATAAAAAATAAAAAATAAAAATCAAAGTAAAATTAAAAAGAGAAAAAAAAATAAAAGTTGAAAGATATAAATATAGAGTTGTTAATTTGTTAGCCATTATGAAGACCATTTAGGTAATTTACTTCATTTATCAGGGGTAATTTTGTCCAAAAGAATATTAGTTAATAGATAAAGGTTATTTTTAAAAAACTTTTTTATTTGGGGCTAAAATTTGAAAGTCACCCCAATTTAAGTCTATTTTTAAGATTCACCTAATAACATAAATACCAGCCCTTTGAAAGTAATTATACTCTCTCCTATTTTTTAAATTACTTTACACTCTCTCCCTATTAATATATATAACATAGCCCACATATACATAACATTTTGTGTATATATTGAATTTTTGTAATATGTTTAGGGAGTTGAGATTTTTTATAATATTGAAAATATAAGTTGTATATTTATATAACTTTTAGATGAAACAAACCCTACCAAACGACCCCAAAGTACTCATTGCTAAGCCCAAATTGGCTAAATCAATCCAAAATGGGAGTTTTAGGTAAGGGAAAAGGACACCCTGTCATTTTTACCGGCATTTGATATTTTGTTAAAAGTAGTCAGTCCGTTAAATAATTTTCACATTATAGCTATTTCATAATTATATATCATATTGATACAATTCGTAAAAAAATAGAACAGTCTTTTCCAACTTGATCTATTCGGTCTTTTTCAAAAATATTTCATTTTTTTTCTATAATTTTTTTAACTGAAAAATATTCTACCTTTTTTTAAATAATAGTAATAATTAAATATAATTTTATAAAAATGATATAATTGTTATATAAAATATGTATCTATATAAGATATATGTATAAAACTTATATAGTTCTATTAAATATGTATATTTATAAAAAATATATATATAAAAATTTATATAGAATGTGTATAAAAATTATATAATTATTGTATAAAACGTGTAAAAAATATGTAATCATTATTGTATAATTTGTGTATCAAAACTATATAATTTTCGTATATAATATGCCAATTTATAAGATATATATAGAAACTGAATAGAATGTGTATAGAAATTGGATAGAACAAACCAACAAATTAAAATAGCTAGACAATAAATTTAAATTTCATGACCATTTTCGTTGAACTAATTTTGACCGAGTGTCCATCTCTATACCTTTCCCTTTACATAAATCTCAACTAGTTTACACATAATTACATTCCATCTCAATTATTTTCAAAAAAATTCATAAAATTTTAGTTTTTTGTTTTTCAGATATATAATAAAAAAAGAAATACATGATTGATGTTACATCTTAAGAAACAATTGATTCGTTGTAATTACGGAAAGTAACAGTAATTAATTCATTTAAGGGATAATTTATTCTGCAGATCCTCCAATTAACATCTAAATACTTCATAAAAATAACATTTAGTTAACAATACAATTTTTTTAAAATATTTTTCTCCATATTCAACTTCCAGATCCATTCTTTTTTACTTTTTCTCTTTTATTTTTCTTGATGTTATTTTCCCTTGTCAACTTTTTGCAATGAATTTCAAATCCTGAAAAAAGAGATACAAAAATTGGTTAAAAACATATCATTGTAAGACATGATCTATCAACATAAAATATGAGATTTGAAATAAAAGGTATAAGAGATACACAATACAAAAAATATATTAGGTGTAGAGATACATATTTTAAAAGAGATACATACAGAAATCTTCTAACTATATACATGTATATAAAAGAGATACATATAAAAAAAAATGTACCAGGCGTACAGATACAATAATATGCACCTGAAACATGCATATAGAACTAAGCTAAATTATGTATTTTCAGCTAATAAAAAATGTATCTCGAATTAAAATGCTCAGATAGAAAAATTGCTAAGCCTTTGATAAGATGTCTCTTGTTGTAACTTCAACAACTTTTCTTTTCGAAACACCACGTTTTCGTCTAGAAGTACTAGATTTCATTTTCTTCGATGGAATGGATTATCGAAGTTCACGGAGTTCATCCTCAGTTGTCTATTGAATCATTGTTTGCTGGGTTAAGGATTGACGATGATCGAAGACATCGTACGCCACCGTCGTTTCTTGTTTCTCCACTCCGGCGAAGTATAAGGAGGCGAAAGTTTTCTGAAAAATACTTTGATGAAGGATTATGTTAGACATTAATGATATTAAATCGATGAAGAAAAGATGCTAAAGCAAACTTTTAGGGGGCAATAAATATATCCTAATTTTTAGTATAAATGTAAGTAAATATATAATGTATATACTATAAAACTGAAATGGTACATAAAGAGCAAAGAGTGGTGATTGTAATTACTTTAGTGGTGTCTGTAGACAACAAAGTTTAAAGTGATGAAAAGAAAGAAGAGACAGTAGAGGGCGTAGAATTTTTGGTAAGCAGTTAAATATGATATCCTATTTGCCTTATATATACTACTGATTCCTAATTTAAAAATTAATAAAATTAACTATATTTGAGAAGTTATTGAAAATACATAGTTAATCTGATAAATATATGTTAATTTTTAGGATAAAAGTAATTTATCTGAAGATTTAAAGAGAAAAATATAAATAAGAAATATTTAGAATATTTAGTAATTTTGATATGTGCTTTTGTGAAATTTTCTATCAAAAATCCATCATAAGCATGATTTTTACTATAAAAAGGATTTAGGATTGTATTCACAGACAGAACTTAAACATTCCATATAAATACTTCTCCGTTTCATTTTATTTAAAAGTATTATCAAAATTAATTGTTTCAATACCAACATATCATTAAATGACTACATAAAATTATACTCTCTTCATTTCAAAATAATTGAATTGTTGGAATATGTCACACATCTTACAGAATAAAAAAGACAAAGACATAAATTAATCATGTTTTTTCATTTTTTTTGCCCTTTTCAAACTTCAAAACATTAGTATAATTATTATTGAAACTCATCCTTGAAAATTTAATTAATGAACGGTAAAATTGAAAAAAAGAAAAAATCTAACATCTATCTTGAATAATAAGCAATTCAATTATTTTAAACACTAAAAAATACTCCAACAATTCAATTGTTTTGTTACAGATAGAGTATAACATCTAAATTTATAAATTTATATTTATTAATTTTTTTTGAAAAGAGTGTCAAATCATCATGCGAAATAAAATGAAATAGAGGAATTATAATCAATATTCAATATTGAGTACTAGCCAGCACAACAAACAACTTTATGTGATTGACAAAACTGGGAAGCTCACGTACCTTTCTCGCCAACCAGTTGCGGTGAACAACTCCAAGCTATATCTTTTATCTTCTTGTCAAGGAGTTGTTCTGTTTTCCGATGGTAAATATAAATTGGCTCTGACAACTTATTATGTTTTGAACCCTATAACACAAGAGGAAGTAATTATACAACATACACACCAACCTGGCAGATTATGTGGTCTTTATTATTGTTGTCGAGATCATCAATTCAAACTTCTTTATTATGTGGAAGTATCAGAATCTGGCGCTACTTTGTGTCAGTATCTAGTATATGTATTCAAGACGCGTACTTGGAGGAAGATCCGTTCATCATCCAGTTTCAACTTCTTGCCTATAACCCGCTCTCCAGCAGTTGTTAATGGAGCATTGCATTGGATCTTGCTCCCTGATGTAGAAAATAAGGGACTTCCTCCTTGTAACTCATGTGGGGATAATGGAATCATTGTTTTTAGAATGGATAATGAACAATTCTCTGGTAAGCCTCATCACGCAAGTCATGTGTGCAATGGACAGCCGCAAGAGCATACAATGATGAAACTCTTGGTTAACGAAAAAGAAACTCTGTATTTCTGTCACATGATTAGCTCTGAGCATGCAGTGAATATATGGATGTTGGAGGACTATGAAATGTGGGCATGGAACAGAATGTACAAGATCGATCTCTTTCGTTATTATAGTTTTGTGCGATATTATAATTTCCCCATGAAATATTTTACTCGACTTATCTACATCCAGGGCGGACTTTTAGTTTTCAAGGCTGGTGTACATTTATTGTTTTATGATTTAGATCATAAAACTCTCGTTAAAAGAGTCGAACTGCATTTTGATATGATGTATCATAATGATGGTTGTTATATAAAAACCACGCTGGCAATAGCTTAATTAGGTTAATTTTCTTTCTTTTTGATGTTTTCAGTTGAGTTTGGTAACTTTCTACATAAATTATGTTTAAGCATATATGTTCTGCACACCCTACTGCAATTGATTTTCTATCCCTTTATACATTTTTTCTTTAGTTTTGAGTTCTTTTTATAAGAGATCTAATTAATATTATGAATGTTCAAATCAAATATGGATACCTGATATGTGAACTATCAATTAGTTGATTGTCTTTAGTTGATGAACTTATAGCTCATCGAATATTCAGGTCTTGTTTATTTATGCAAATCACCTGTTTGATAAAAATTCACCAACCGGATATTGTGGCAACAACCACCATGATATCCTTTCTCTTTCAAGGAATATTACTGTTGGTAAAAGTAGATGGAACAAAAAAAACCTTTGGACTTGCCTCTCAGCTTAGGCAAGAAACAATTACTCCCTCTATTTATTTTTTCCTGTCAGATTTTGCTTTTTCATAGTTGAACTGTATGGACTTTGAATTAATCTAATTGAATTAGTTCCAAAAATTAGTCAAATTGGGTTTCGTGAAATGAATCCTAACAAGTAAAAATGATTTTTAGGGAGTAATATTCTCTTCTGTTTTAAATAAATTATGACTTGGCTTGTGTAATGAAAGGTATATTGAGAACAAAAGTGATCGCCGGGATGTTAAAGGTTTAAACAGGATAAAGTTGCAAGTAACTTTTGCTTTTCGAGAGCTAGGTATCAAATATCGTATGCTGCCTCTCGATGTCAGCGTTCGTAATATGCTACAGTAGTTTTCGAGGAGAGTCCCCTCTAACTGATCTGTTCGTGCTTAATCGATGATTGAATCGGTTTACTCATCTGATCACCAGAGATTAGTACAGGTGAGTTTGTTGTTAATGGGATATTATAATATTAAAAATTGCCTATGATTTCAGATGGTGATGCAGTTTTGATCCGTCGTCACTAGGAATGGCCAATATTAGGAGAGTTATGTACATAATAAGTTGGTCTCTTTTTTAGTTGAAAATTTAAAGTTGACAGTGACATTCCATACTTATGTGGTTATGAATATATTAGTTGCTTTTTAGGACCTTGTAATAGTCCTGAAAAGTGTTCTCGTTTTATAATTTTGAATTTTGCTCCAAGCAATCAAACTTATATCTGACGGTGCATAAGTTCTTTGGTTGTAACTTGTGGGTCATGCGATAGTTATTTGTGCAAACAATATACTGAAAATTTCGGTATTTGCATAATTACTGATAATTTCAATTTTGATTCTATCGAGATACATAATTAGCTCTCAATACATTTTGTAAAAATACTTAATTATATATATTTTTCTAATTTTGAATCTGTCGAGATACATAATCCATTCAATGAAGATACATTTTTTCTTTTGTAAAGATACATAATTAGCTCCCGGTATATTTTTTCTGATTTTGAATCTGTAGAAATATATAATTAGCTTCCGATACATCCAGCGAAAAATATAATTAGTTGGAATTAGTTGAATCTTTTGCTAATAAAGTCCACTTAGTTGTGATGGAACTAGAACTGGGCCAATGGGGGATATAGCCCACCCAAAGAAATTGGGCTAGCTGGAAAAAGTGTTCATGCATGATGGGCCCCCTAAAATGTTAACGTCAACAACGAAACAAACTCTACGAAACGACCCCCAACAGTACTCATTGCTAAGCCCAAATTAGCCTAATCAATAAAGGGCAAATCACATAAATAACCAACCTAATGAAAATATTTGGAAAAATTACATAAACTAGTAACCTTAAAACTTTAATTACAAGAAATAACAATAATTTGGTAAAATTACAACTTATAACAAAAATAATAATATTTTTTTTTTAAAAAGCGCGTAATATCACCTCAAACTTTTCACATCCCTACTTTTACTCTACTTTACCAATTTACTTCCCTTCAACTTTCGTTTCTTTTCTTTTTTTCTCCAATTTTTGCATATCTCTCCCAAGATCTTGATAAAGATCATACCTACTTTTTAAGGTAAGTATTTCTTTCAGTTAATGCATGTTACTTTTTTCTATTTAATTTTTGTTAATGTGTTTAGTGTCGTCATTTTTTTCAATATTAGATCTGCGTAAATTCTCTGTTTCGGATCAATTTTTTTTTCTGTTAAAATTTATAATGGCTCAACATGCAAATCGAGGTTGTTCAGTTAGAGAAAATCAATCGAAGAATTTACTTATCAATGAGGTACCATCGTTTAGTCTTGGTTTAACACAAGACGAAGTTTTTAATTTGAGTTCTACTAATGTTTTCTCTAAGGAAGGTGTTATCATTGAAGAGTTGAGATCTAAGCACCGTAACGATTCCAAAAAGATTGTGGAAACAATGAAAAGGAAAAGATTGACAAAAATTTCATCTCCCACAAAATTTCAAAAATCAGTGAAAAGGAAAAAGTCGGATGAAAAAAGAGAATGTAGTAAAATTGCAAGTCCCGTTGCATCAGATTCTGAATCTGAACAAGAGAAAGTGGAGGAGGTATGGTACTATTCGAAAATCTTGTTATTGATATGAATTGTATATGCTATATACAATATATTTTAAATATGTATTTCATATCCAAATTTTGTGTAAGATATTTGTATTTATTAGGTTTCTGTATATATATATATATATATATATATATATATATATATATATATATATATATATATATATATATATATATTCTTTTGGGAAAATGGCTAAAATAGCAATTGTAGAAGTGTAATATGTATTCTGAAAATACATATGTTATATAATTTGTATATGTGTTGTTATATTATTTTCTTTTTAATTAAATTTGTAATAATTATGTATTCATAAAATACATATGTGTTTGTTAAAATATAATTCTAATATGTATTTTGAAAATACATACAGGTTAGATATGTGTTTTTATATTTACCTCTAACAATTTTATTCGATGTTAAGTTTTATGTGGTAGTCATTAGATTTTGAATGTGATATGTAGTTCTTTTTTGTTGAAATGTATTTTTTACATACATAGTTGTATTTATTATTATTCATCTTATAAAATAACTATAAGATGTATTTTATAAATACATATAAAAAAATGTTTGGATTAATATGTATTATTAAAATACATTTGTTATATAATTTGTATATGTGTTGTTATATTCTTGTCTTGTTAATTACATTTGTACAAATCATGTATTCACAAAATACATAATGTGTTTGTTGAAATATAATTCTAATATGTATTATGAAAATACATACAGTTTAGATATGTGTTTTTATGTTACCTCTAAGATTTTTATTCGATGTTAAGTTGTATTTGGTAGTCATTAGATTTTTAATGTGATATGTATTTTTTATTTGTTGAAATATATTTTTTACATACATAGTTGTATTTGTTATTATACATCTTATAAGATAACTATAAGATGTATTTCATAAATACATATAAGACGATTTGTATAAACTAGTTTTAAGATGTATTTCATAAATACATATAAGAGACTGTTTTGTTATATCACTGTATTTTTTTGTTGTTTAGGTCATTTGTGATCAAATATTTATGGCCCGGGTATTTCCCAAATTTGCTCCTCATATAGGATGTCATACGGTCAATGACATTGAAGACCGTATTAAGACAATGTTGACGAAGAGTTAGTACAAGATGTTTTGTACTAAAAGTATATTTGATTTCTTCATGAAGAAGAAAGATTGTGTAGTCCAAACCCAGTTAGGGAGATGCATTATGTCACTTAAAACTAGGGTCATAGTCATTCGAGCAAAGAGCACAATTCTTCATTTCACTATTAGAGAGTTTGCTTTGGTGACTGGTTTGAATTGTGCTACAAATAAGGATGAATTTGTGTTTGACGAGGAGCGCCCAAATAAAATTATTTATCAATATTTTGATGGTGAGAGTTTTGTACAGAAAAAAGATTTATATGCTTCTGTTTCTGATAAAATTTGGGGGAATGATAACGATGAAGATATGTTAAAGTTTGCCAATTTATATTTTATTTACGCATTCTTACTATCGTCTGTTGATACCGTAGCTATTCCACGCCTTCACTATGATTTGGTTGAGAGTGATAGCTACAGTGATTATCCGTTGGGGATCGATTGCATTTGAAGAATTAGCTAGAAGTTTGCATAAAAAGTTAAAGCCGAAAGGAAAGTTCTATATGCTTCTTGGAATGCCACTGGTCATTCAAATTTGGTTGTACGAGTGTTGTTCAAACGTGCCTCGTAATGTTGCTTTCAAGGTGGATTCTCAAATCCCTCATATTTTGAATTGGAAGACAAATTCTCCTCGTCCAAGATATGAAACTCTTATGGGAAGTATGTTTGATGATACAGATGACAAAGTTAGTTTTACGATTTTTTTTTGTATGTGATGTTGATTATTTTGTAAATGTATTTTCTGATCTGGTATATGTATATATACAACATACCATTTGTCAGTGTATATTCATTATTGGGTTTGGATCATGGTTAACTGATTTATAATGTAATTAATTTTACCATCTAAATTATTATTTTCATTATGTTATTTAAATTGTAGGTTGTTTTTAAGAATATCGAGACAACAAGAAAAGAGATTTCAGCTTTCCATATACCGAAAAAGCTTGTTCCTGGACCTGCTAGTCATAATGAAGATGATATTGATTCGGATGATGATTTTCAGGATCCTCCACAAAGACAAAATCAGTTTACCACAAAGAAAAAAAATCATGGCGATTTCTCAGCTTCACCTATAAAGAAAAAAATGAAGCCACATCCTAAAGGTGTAGATGAGCTGATATCAAAACGGAGCCCTCCAACCCGTGCTGCAATGATGCCTTTGTCAGGACTCTAATTCACAAGCCAATTCAAACAAAATTTACGCTACGTGGAAATTGGAAAGACATAAACCGGCCTGACAGTAAAAAATCTATTCCGGTTCAGTCACCTGCTCCATCTTCGTTCAGTTCTGAAGATGAAGACTGTGTTGTCTCAAAGAAAGTCTTTGATAAGTTTTGTGAAAAGGTAAATTTTCTTTAAGCTTTTGATTAATTTATTTTTTCATTTCTAATTTTTTTTTTATAATTCAGGTATGACAAGAGTTTAATGATGTCCGTGGCCTAATGTCTTTCAGGTTTGATCAGATGATGAATGCAATCAATGAAAATAAGGTACAACATATATACATTTACAGCATATGTATTTTTTTACAACTAAGTTGTTATTTACTAATTTTTTTATTTATATTTTCATGTTTTAAACGCGAAGAAACAAGCAAAAGGTAGCGAATCTGATCAGTCACCAGCGGATGAAAATGTTAAGAGTACATCACCCCATCAAGCGACTACAAAATTTGTTCATGAGTTTAATATGAATCCTGAAGTCACATTGGTAAGTAAATTCCGTACATTTATATTCAACTAATTTTATATATACAATTCTAATTTATCATTATAAAAAATAATATTAAAACAGGTTTCTGAAGAGATGGCAGGATATCAAAGCAGCAGTATGAATGATGTGTATAATGAGATTGATGGGTGCAATGAGGATAATGACATTGTTCTAGTAGAGATTTTTTTTTTTTTTTGGTTAGGTATAGTTATAATGATCAATAATACTTATTTTAATTTGTTATTGTTTCATTTTTTAAAGAAAAAAACTTATATAGATGTTCATGAAGCAAAAGATGTTTGTGTCGTTTCGGTATGCTGAATACATATTGGTTAGTTTTTTAGTTCTTCATAAATATTATTTTATTTAATTTGTATGAACATGTGTAGATCACAAAATCAGTTGACGAAAGTATTGGTGAAGCACAAATATCAGAATCTCAACTCACATTTTCAGATAACGTCCTTAGAAGCATTGATCTTGACTCCATAACAAAAGTCAATGTTGAAGTTGAAGATGAGTTCAAGGTATCTACAATGCGTGCATTGATTGCTATTTTTAATTTGTTGAAAAATGCAATCTAACTAGATCTTTATAAAATTTATACAGAAAAAAAAAGTGTGATTGAGATGAATGTAAATACTCCAGCAGAACATAAGTCAGAGGTTAATGATGTGGATAATTCAAAGTTAGATCAGCAATAAAAGAGTGCAGTCCACATTTCTGCGGGAGTAAATGTTGAAAGCAATGCTGATCAACATTTGTCTGACTCTCAGAATACTCTTCCGGATGAGCTTCTTCCCAGTCTTAATGCGTATGTCAATCTTGAACTAAGTATAATTGTACATCCATCGGCAAATCAAGCACAACAAACGCCAATGCATGTTTCGAGGATTAGGCAACCATTTAGATACAATGAATCACCATTCACAATGAAATTTGGTTCAGCAGATGGTTAGTACTCTTAACATAATTTATTTAGTTAACAAATTTGCTTACTTTATATTTTTTTCCTAATGGATAGTGGTGTGTGAATTTAATTTTTGCTGTTCAGTTGTATTTTTGAAACAACAGTAAATGTTTTTAATGAGATATAGTTATATTTTGAAGAATATTTTTTTCATTTTGAAGTTGGATAGTTTAGACAGTTTTACTCTGCATTTGTTCATATGTATTTCAGAAATATATCTGTTGCAGTTTTTAGACATGATTTAACTTTTGTTTCAGCACTATACTTATTGTTTCTTATAATACTGCATTATCTTATGTAATTGATTATATATACATAATTAATTGCATAACTTAATAATAAAGTAAGCACGGAAGAGCAATGGAGAACATTCGATCAGAAGCATCCCTTCGTATCTCATCCAGTTAATGCGATAGAAGACACTAAAGTCACCAACAAGTTCATGACGTAGCTTTCATTGGATCTTCTTAAATATCATTCGAAGAGGTATACAGAATACAACTTAATAGTACTAACTTTTGTAAATTAAGATTATGTAAATTACAAACTAATATGTATAATGAATAAACAGGAATAGCAAAGAAGAACATTATTTGAAGGGAAAGGCAAAAATACTAGTTATCAACTTTGAAATTTTATCTGTTGAAGACAATAATTGGTTCTACGTTATGGGTACTCCTATCCCGACGTGGTCAGATGAGGTAAGTGATGTATTATTACATTGATTTGTATATTGAAATATATATTAGTTCGGTGTTAAATATGAATAATTGTAATTGATTATTTTGTTATAGTTGAAAATGTATATTTGTAAATACATATGAAGTATGTTATACCTTCACTGATTTGTACATGATATTTTCATATGTAAGGTTTGATTTTTTTTATTTGTTTATTTAATATTAAATATGAAATTTATTTATAATGCAGCAAATTGATGTATGCTTGTAGTATCTGCGAAAGAAGTCCAAGTATGATCCCAATATCTCATATAAGTTCAGCACTGTAGACTGCAATTTCATGAACATTGTTACAACTCTGTTTGATGTGTATAAATTGGATGATGCAACTCTTAATGCTGGTGGAAAGAAACATCATCTGAATGAGTATGTAAGTGAATTCTGCATGCATGCTACAGTGCCATGGTATACGATTGATCATATGTTCATTCCTGTTCACGTAAAGGCAAAACATCATTGGGTTCTTGCAGTTATATCTTTCAATCATAGGTATATATACGTATATGATTCTTTGTCAGCTGCTGGTCATGATGCGGCAGTGCTTACTGAAATTGAAAAGTTAGCTAAGGTTATACCTATATGTCTCATTGAATGTTAATTCTACGAGAATAAGGGTATTGACATCAACAATCATCCTAATTACAAATTGAATGATAAGATGGATCCGTTTGGTATTTCAATTGTGGAGAATGTGCCTTAACAACCAAGTGGCAGCTTGTAAGTAATTAGTATGCATAGTACTTGTATATATACATATGCATTAAAGTTGTAATAACTTCTTACTTATTTATGTATGTCTTTGCAGGGATTGTGGTTTATATATGGTTACGTATGCCGAGTGTCTTACTTTTGGTGAAGCTGTTTCATGTATTGACTTTAACCCAGATCTAATTTGCATAAGATACGCTTCACTTTTGTGGAATTATGGTACTAGGAAGGCAAACGCAAAAGCACAAAGTGATGATGAAGCACCAATGAGGCCTCTTCGGATCACTGAGTTAACAGAAGGCACTGAAGTGGTTGATATTTGATTTGTATTTTATTTTTGTTGAAGTTAACAACATTTAAGATTAGGTGGATATTTTTTTTTTGAATAGATTATGGGATTCATATGTTATTTTAATGGTCAAAGATGACATGTTAATGTTCCTTTATTGTTAGCTTAACTTTTTAATTTTTAATCATCTAATTTTCAGTTTTTCATGGTTAGTATATGTCTATGTGCATATTTGTAATAATAAATATGCTTATTTCAGTGAAATTATGTATTTTTAACATACATATGCTTATTCCACTTAACATTTGTATTTTTAACATTACATGAACATACAGTTACCAAATCAATTCTGAAGTCAACATATCACCATTATAGTGAAGATATGTATTTTCAAAATACGTATTACCATTACAGTGAAGATATATATTTTAAAAATATATATCACCATGACAGTAAATATATGTATTTGTAAAATACGTATTACTCATAAATATGTCATTCCAGTTAACAAATGTATTTTATTAACATAAATTTTAAAATTTCAGTGAGTAAATGTATATTTAAAATACATATACCATTCAACTGAACATAATCGTTTATAATACATATGTATTTTTATTTGATTTTCATATACACGTTTCTACTTAATACACATTCAGCCATATGTATTATTCAGATTTCAATTTGTATTTTTTGAAAGATACACATTATGGTTAATACTAATGTTTGTTTCAGATTGTATTTCCATTTACGTCTAATGTAAACATATTTATTTTTCAAAATAACAATGGCTCCTATTATTCCATATTCAAACATATTTTTAGTGTAAAAAATATATGTATATATATACATATATAATATAAAATTAAACATTTGAACTATAAAAAATTAACAAGTTCAACTTCATAAAAGTGCAACATCTGAACACTATCAAATTATCAATATCAATAATAGTTCAAAATTCAAAATGAAACAATTCAAAAAAAAAAAATAGAATAATAAAGCAACTGAATTTTCACTAAAAACATGACAAATGTATCATTTGTTGTATTTCCTACATGAACGCCTATTGTGACCTTTTTGTCCGCATGAACTACAACAATTTTTGTTTTTCTTTCCAAACATCTCTTCCTGATTTACCGCGCTCTTTCTTTGCAGGTCTTTCAGGGGGCCACTTGTATTTTGGGGGCAAAACTACTTTGTCTAAAATTTCTGAGGTATCACCCAGTCATCTTTATGTGGTAGAGGATATACAGGAAGATCATACGTTTTCAGTACAGTTTTTGACTTGTATAGATTAGAGAAATATGATCCTTTGTCAAGATTCTTGCTATTAAGTACAGCACAAGCATGCACACATGGTATCTCATCCAATTGGAATGCACGACAAGAACATTTTTTTTTCTTTAGACAAACTATAAAATGTTTCTCCTTATCGTGGACAGTATAGACGTACTTTGACGCTGGTATAACCTGAAAATATTAATACATAAAAAATATTATAGAAAAAAAAATATTACAGTAAAACTTGCTACAGATTAGCAAATGTATTTTTTTCCAAAGCAGCAAATGCATATTAATATGTCTAAAGAATATATACATATTTTTGTCATTACAACACATAGATTTGTTATAATTTTAATAATTTATATATTAAGATATGTTTCATACAACATATAAAAATTCAAGAAGATATAACATTAAATGATTATAGCTATTTTATCATACCTTCATATGTGTACACTCTGCTTCATTCTGTTGGAGAATTGCTTGAAATTTTCCAATAAGATCCGTGCGTGTGTACAATGCCTCCTGTTTGTTTTCACAGTTCCATCTACCAAACATCAATCTAACTTCCTCTAAAAAATCATATATCGGAAGTTCTCTAGCTGATACCAGTGCAGCATTAATTGACTCTGCAATATTTGATGTTAAGGTCCATCCCCTATGAACTGTTGCATATGACCTATCCCACTTATCGTATTCCGCCAACTCCAAGTAATTCTTCACCCTAACATCTACTACCTCCACTTTCTTCATTAAATTATAAAATTCAGACTTTGAGTATGATTTCACCATGGTATAGAAGATTTCAGACAATGCATTATGTGACTTCCTATTTTTTTTTTCACATTACCCCATAGATGCCATATACAAGCGTAATGTGGTACATTATTGTACACTCCAACTACAACTTTTATAATGCTTGGGTTGCGATCGGAAACTACACACATATGTTCTCTTTCACCGTATGCTTCCTTTAGATTCTGAAAGAACCATGTCCAGGATGCATCATTTTCAGAATCTACTATTCCATATGCCAATGAAAATATATGGCCTGAACATGGAACAAATACATTAAAAGTTCGATATATACAAACATTAAAAAAATCATATGTATTTTTCAAATACATACAGCTGGGAACAAGTTTAACTGGAATTTAAAACATAAACATAACTAAAATCTATAATACATATAAATATACCTGGAACTATATTCTGCTCCCAATCAACATCCACAAAAAAACTAAATAAGTACTCTATAAAAATATATAACTTACCGATTATGTGAATAAAATTTATTTCATAAACATAATTCACAACTTTAATATAAATTCATATATCTAAAACATAACAAATAGATAGTACAAATATAAATATGTTGCATATATATATATATATATATATATATATATATATATATATATATATATATACACACATCTATTCATAGCGTCAAATACATTTCGAGAATAGCTTACCGGCTCCATCCATGGTACATGCAGTAACAAATATGCCACTGTACAGTCCTCTAAGATAACTTGCATCAACAACTATCACAAGTCTACAGTGATCGAACCCTTGTATGAATGGAGTTAGTGCGACAAAAATATACAAAAACTCATTATTTTCATGCTTTTTCATTCGTATATGTGAACCTGGATAAGTAGTGTTCAAAACATGAATGTATGCAGGTAGTTTTTCGTATGATGCCGAAGGTTTTCCTCTCAAATATTCAAGTGCTTGTTCCTTAGCTCGCCAACACATAATATACGTCAAATTCATACCAAGGTCTTCCTTCATGTCACTTCTGATTTCAGTCGCACTGTACTTTCTTTTGTGGTTTTTAAACTTTTGTTTCACCATACCTCCAATCAACTTACTAGTAGCATGAAACTTAGGATAAATCTTATCCTTTATCGGACATGTATGTTCGGGTAAGAATTCTCTAACACAAAACATTCCTGATTTGTTGATATCAGATGCACTGAATAAAAAATCACAATTACGTGATTTGCATATTAATGTGTAACTGCAAAAAAAAAAATGATGTAATGTAATTTACAACATGTACAAAAGAAAAATAATCTATATGTATTTTTTGAATACATATGTTGTAGTAAAATTTAACAAGAAAAAAACAACAGATTTTACATACATGACAAACTTACCAGGTTTTTTGATCTAACAAATCGTGATTGAAACTTCTCTCGAATCGTGTAATCCTTCATCACAGATTTTAACACCCTTTTCGAGATATAAACTTGTTCAACCTCAATATGTTTATGATGTGGGTCCGAGATAATTACTTTAGTTGCGTCAATATCCAATACATCCAAACATTCATCTAATTTAGTAACTATCAATACTCTTTCAGTACTTGTATTCACAACGTTACGCGCAGTGATAGATAGATTCATACTTGCAGCGTTACATATTGATGAACTAACGAATTCATTGAAACTATTCTTTTCTGAAACACTTATGTACAAGGGCAAAACACTCATTGCCTTTACATCCCTTTTCTGCATAATGTAGATCTTCAAACCCATGTCATTACGTATACGTATTTTACCTTCAATATCTGTTAACTGATATTCAATTTGAATGCTTTTGCATGTCAAATCGACATTCATGTGCGAAGCTAGTACTTCGCGCAGTTGGTTGTATGAAGTGTTTATGCTCAACAATATTGCATCATTGATTTAATCTTCATATTGTTGTTCAATGTTGTTCATACTATCAGTATGTTTAATGAGAACAGGTATGCTTCCCATTGTCAAGATCCAGAACACTATAAAATATTAAATACAAATTAAATTATATAATATGTACTGCATACAATTAATAATTTGTATATACACAAAAAAAATAAAATTCCCACAAAAAATTATTTATTTTAGTTTAGTTTCATACATAAATGACTAAAACAAAATCTTTGATATTTGAGAAAAAAAGTAGAAAAAAAAAAATTCACCCACAACTTATAAAATTCAGAATACAATATATAAAATTTTCAGCTTCATGATCATTAACACATATTGTTATTAACTTTCAAATTATTTTCGCAATTCCATTAACATGATCTAAAAAGTTTATTTAACCATACCTGTAATCATTGAGTTGATTATTCAAATATTCTTCGTAAAATACAGAGTTCATCAATGATATTTCAATCTCTCAAATTTTTTTAAATGCTTTTACTAGATGTATATGAAAACCGAGTTTTGAATTTCAAATTGTTTATTAACGATTAAAGTAAAAAAAAAAGAGTCATTAATGGTAAAGGTATCTGTTAATTAAATGTTGCTTAAGATAAGAAATAGTTTAATCCCATAATTTGCTCTAACTGATTAGAGTTTAATAAGGAACATTTTAACATATTTGTATATATATTTTTATAGCAACCTTTTACTAAAATATAAAATACATATTGCTATTTTTCGTAATTTTGAAACTGTTGCTATACATATTGCTACAGTCGCTATTTCTGAAATTTTCCCAAAATATTTACCGAAGATACCCACCTCTTTTCTCTCTCCCCAATTTTTACAAAATAACTCATACATTCTTCCAAATATTATACATAACTTTTCCTTAATTTGAGTTAATTGAAATGATTAGTTACTTTACTTTTCTTTAATTGATGGCAATAATTAGCTACTTTAACTTTTGGATGGATAATAATAATAAAAAATGATATTTGAGAGGAAGATGTTTTCTTAAACATCAAATTATTTTTTTTTTGTAATCTTGGATCAATTTTTTTCTCTTTTTGTAATTTTGAATTCAAGATTTGGAAAGCAAAAATCAATAAATTTTCTTTACAAATACATGACTGTAAATATATTATGAGTCTGTGTCTGTCAAAGAAATGTATGATAATATGATTTAAAACGTTGTATTTCTTTTTTCGTTTTATAGTTGGGTGTTATGTTGAAATACGAATGTATAATATTTAATTATACATTCAGAGAAATGTATAATTTATCTAGGGCAATTCCAGGATTTGTATTTTTTTCTATCTATTTTTATTTGAAATAGTTTTGTTTATTAACATATTAAAATATTTAATAAAGATTACAAAATTAGTATATCAACATATTAAAATATTTTTGAGTTGGTTATGAAAATTTTCAATATTACATTTGCTTCTTTTTTGTATAATATGTTAGCATACATTAAAGCCTATGTATAATGAAACTTTGATATTCCAGTAAACTTGCGAATGTATAATATGTTGTTATACATTCAAATCATTGTATAATGAAACTGTGCCGTTTCAGTAAACATTCGAATGTATAATATTGGTTCACATGTATGATAAATTGATTCAAATGTATAACAGCATAATTATACATTGATTCACATGAATGATAAATTCTTTTGCATGTATGATATCATATTTTAGGTTCACAAGCATCGTTTCAGTAAACATTCGAATGTATAATATTGGTTCACATGTATGATAAATTGGTTCATATGTATGACATCATAATTATACATTGATTTACATGTATGATAAATTCTTTTACATGTATGATATCATATTCTAGGTTCACAAGCCTTGGATCCTATTTTCAATTTCAACAAGATATGACTTTCTTTCACCTTTTTGAAAAGGTTGTTGGCTTTTTTGAAAGTCTTTGTCACCCTTTTGTGTAACAAGAATTTTCAAATTTTTATTTTCTTCTTTTATAAATCTTGCAGTATATTTTAATACAAACAAATACTACACTTCTTTCTTCTTCTTTAGGAATCAAACCACCAGTTTTTGAATGGTCCTCTTCAACAACATATGAAGAACATGAAGAACACAAACAACATTTAAAAATGATACATTGGTTCACATGTATGATATGATATTATACATTGGTTAATATTTGACTTGTATTATACAAAAATAAATCTGAAAAAATCAACTAACAAATCTGAAAAAGAAGGTAATTTCATAAAAATCCACCTGCAAGCAAACAAGAATCCTAATAAGACCTGCATCCAAATAAGAATCGGAATAAGAACTAACAACTTTAGAACAAAAAATTTAAATATCAGAATTTTAATAAATGAAAAAAATTATATTATAGAACTATTACACTGAAATTGATTTACAAAAGCAATTAATTTTATAAAAAATAAACATGCAAGACAAAATTGAATCATATTGTGATTTGGTAAAGTTGAAAAAAGAATAGTGCAAAAAAAAGGTATATAAGTCCAACAAATGTTTGATAACTTATAAATTGGTAACCTCTAAGTATACGATTGCTTGAATTTGAACGTGAAAAAATGAATTCAAAAATGTTCTTCATATGAAAAAGAGAGAGAAATTGAATAAGAAAGAGAGAGAAAATAAATGAAAAGACAGAGAAAGTATAGAATTATTTAATAAGAGAAAAGAAGGAAGAAATTATGGGAAAGAAATATAAAGTAATGATAAAGTTACTTCTTTTTTTTTTTTATGTATAAGAAGATTTTGGATGTATAAGAGGAATGAGAGAGAAAGTAAAAAGATAGGAGATTTTTGTAATTATTTTGGGGTTTGTGTAATTAATTTGGGTTGGTAGACTCTTTTTTGTAAATAGGTAAATTTAGTTGGTGTATATGTGTAAATCTTCCATCAATAAAAGAGAAAATTATCTCATATACCAGTATTAGGTTTAAAATTACAATTTTCAACAACACTTTTAGATAATTGCATTAATAACATTTTCATTGCAAGATATAACAGCTTTTTAAAATATATATTATTTTATTGTATTTCCAAAATTCGGTTTTTAATTATATAATTTAAATCAGTTCTATATTTATAGGGTTGTAATCAATTTTCTCCTTAAATAGTGTATTGATAATTATGGTAAAAATATATTATATTTTATTTAAAAGCTTTCACACTTTTATCAAATAACTTTATTGAAAGAAGAAGTGTATTGTGACATAAAAAGCTTTTAATTCTCAAAAAAAATAATTCAGAAGCACTTTTCTCTTTCTCCATTCACATACTCAACCTTCAAAACTTTATTGAAACTCGATTTTTCATTAACGCACTCAAGATTTTTTGCGAAAAAAATTGGGGCTCTGATATTTATCTTCTTCACGTAAAAACAAGATTGTTTTCCAACAAGAAGCAAAATCAGTGCTTGCCCGATAAAATTAAAGTTTGTTTGTTGATGAACTATTGAAGAAGCTCAATTTGAACATGCATATTGAAAAAAATCTCAACAAAAAGCATGTTATTCCTTAAGATAATATGAATGATAAGAGAAAGAATATGGTTAATGAACAAGTGTCAGACTCCGATTTTGAGGATGAGATTTCATTGCTCAAACCAAAAAATTTAAGTGTGGAGGCATACATAGACATAGATATTGTATTTTAATGTTTAATAATTGGGTTATTACTGTTTCTTTTTCAAAGATTGTTGGTATGAACGAAGTTTAATTTTTGTATTTAAGTAGTATTTATATAATGTTATGTTACTTTAACATTTGTTTCGCATTTTACATCATTGAATGAAATTCATATGAATTAGGTTGCATCAGATGGTACTAAATTTGATATCAACTACATAAAATTATACATTTTTTTATCATGCAATTCATAACATTTGACATGACTATTGTATTTTTGATTTTGCAATTAGTAACATTTCGATTCTTTCAAATTATATTCTAAATATATGCATACATATATTACATGTCATTGTAACGCACTGAGTCTGTACTCCGGACGCTACACGGTGTTAGCGACCACGAAGGACCACCAGCTAACTCATGACTGGTACCTGCTGCGAGTACTGAATAACAATAACACTGCAATTATTAAATAACTGAAATAAATATGGATGTTAGGCTGAAAACGCCATGAGGTTCATAACTGAGAACAAATACTGACAACTAAATACTGAAAATATCTTTCTGAAATACTCTAGTCTGAAAGCCTCTAACTGTCTAAACATAGAGTTGATGGGACAAATACCCAACTAACTTCATCTACTGAATAAATTGAACTACTGAAATACTGAAATGATAACTTAGTCCTCGATCTATGAGGACTCACCGCTAAATCTGTTACTAATAGTTTGGGCTGCTAAATACGGTTAGGATCCCGTGCGTCTGAACCTATGATATAAGACATCATAGCACAAAAGAAAAGAATGTATCAGTACTTTAAATGTATTGGTATGCTGAGTGGGGTAAGCTGATATGCATGAGTTCATATGCATGAACAATACTGACTGAGTAACATGAGTATAACTGAATGAGAGTACATACATAAAAACATAAATTGTAACTGAGATCATGTTAATACTGGATATTGTGATCTGAATACTGATTAACTGATATCTGAGTTTACTGATAACTGTATTTCTGATAGCTGAATGTCCATTTCTGACAGTCGTGATTCTGTAGAACTAGACTGAGTTCTATACTGAGTTGGGTGACTATGTCTGATAGTCCTGAATCTGTAGAACTGAACTGAGTTCTGTACTGAACTGGGTGATTATGTCTAACAGTTCTGAATATATAGAACTGATCAAAGTTCTATGTTGTAACTGAAACTAAAACTGAAATTGTAACTGTAACTGTGGGAGGTAATCATCTAACTGACATACCCTTCTCTGATCTGATTAGGGTTCAAACTGTAACCCCAACTGAAAGGGTGTCAGTACCGTGCAACGGATAAAGACAAACTGTGAGTTAAACCTCTCTGACAAAAACCCTTTCGTCAACTACGAGATGTATCAACCCTAATTTGGCAGGAAGATATCTCAATCTACGTTGTCTATATAGTTCTGTAACACAAGGATTGCTTCTAAGTATGGGTAGCTAATCAGGAGAGACTACTTACAAAAGAAAGAATGCAGAGATTAAATATTTGAGTTGACGATGTTAAAAGTTATTTATGTGAGTCAGATCAAATAGAGAACTAGTTGCACTTATTTGTTGAATGCAGATGGACAAAACAGGTGAAGACAGAGTTGGAATCATGGTCAGGTATCAACACACAAAGGAAGAGAGTATCACAAAGCCTCACTTGAATAAAATGAAGACATTGGAAACAATTCGAAAAAGAGCTTGCAACGGCAATCTGTGGAGATAGAATCTACCATACATGGATAGCAAGAAATTGAAAGTTGTTTAGGGGAATAACAATTACAGGAGAGGTTGCAATCATCCACATCAAGAAAGAAATAGTTGAAAGGTTAACAATATTACTTGATGCAAAAATTTTGTATTTAGATAGGTTCTTTATTTGTTTCACTTGCTGAGACTATAAGAGAGAAATTAACCTTCTTAGAAGGTAGGTTATCTACTTGCAGTGCTCCATACTTGTAAATACTTGTTCTAACTGTCTGTGAATGGTAATTTTCACAGCTCACCAAAACAAAAAAAGTCTCAATATATTTGGTTTAAATTTGAAAAGTGCCGATTGAAGTTGAAATATGATATTTGAAATGAAAAGTTACTATATTATTGTGAGTCAAAAAAGATAAGGGGAGTAGACAGAAATGGCCTATAGGGCCGAACAAATTCTACCAAAATAACCCTCCAATTCACATTTCCTTATGGTAGCCATTCGACTTCTTGTTGTTGGCTTCCACTTTCTTTTTTTTTTCTTTTTTCTGTTTTTCACTATTTTTTGTTCTTTTCCTTTTAATGTCGCTATTTTTTTTATTTTTGGAAAAATTTACCCTTCTATTTTTTGGAAAAAAAAAACAAATACAATATTGTAGTTCTCCTATTTTATTTTTTTAAATTCTATCAGAAAAAACAATCACATAAAATCTTCTAGTTTTTTAAACAAACAAATAGAAATTTGTAACTATTGTAATTGATACTTTTTTATCAATCAAATACAAAAAGTGTATTTTTAGTTATTATATAAAAAAATAATATATTTTGTACAATGATGATACATATATATATTTTATACAATGATTATAGATATGCATATTTTATACAATGATGATATATATACATATTTTATACATCAATAATACAGTTTCTATACACATCTTATACGGATATATATTCTATATAATAACGATATAATTAATATATATATCATGTATAAAATGCAATAATTATATAGTTCTTATATGCGTCTTACACATATACGTATTATCTTATACATAAACATATTATATATTATAATTATCTAATTTTATATACATCCTATATAGGTTCTATAAATTATAATATATATATACATATTCTATAAACAATTATATAATTTCTATATAATTGTATGTAATCAATTTTTCTTTTGAGAAAAAACAGATTTTTTAGCCCCGAAAAATTGGAACAAATAAGAGCAAAATAAAGGGCTTGGATGACCCAATCGGGAAGGATAAATTACAAAAACTAGCAACCTTAAGATTTTAATTACAATTAATAACAACATTTTTTCAAAATTACAACTTATGTCAAAACTAGCAATATTTTGACTTTTCTAGAGTTAAGCAAGTCAATTCCACCAATTGTTTTTCCTTTACCTATTTTCAAGAAATTTACCCTATTTTCAAGCAATTTACCTATTTCTGGATTCCACCAATTACTTTTTCTTTATCTATTTTCAAGCAATTTACCCTATTTTCAAGCAATTTACCTATTTCAGTTTCCTCCATTCTAACGTTTCTTTTTTTTCAAAATCGTTATTTACTCTCTAATTTCGGATAAACTTGTTCCCCAATAATTAAGGGAAGATGATTTTACAATTAATGCATGTTATTTTTTTTTCATATAACTTTTTTTTTTTTGTAAAATAATTCCGGCATTTTTCAACCTTCTTCTGCGATTTTTTTTTTTTTTGTGGTTTGAAATTTTTGGAGTTACGCGATAATGTCAGTACATACAAATCGTAGTAGTTCAGTTAGTGGGATTCCACAGATGAATTTTAGGTCCGATGAACTACCATCATTTAGTCTTGGTTTTAACACAAGATAAAGAAATTAACTTGATTTATACTAATTTTCAGGTTAAGAGAGGTGTTACCAAAGTAGAGGTGAGATCGAATCAGCGTAACGATCCGAAAAAGATTGTGGAAATCATGAAACGGAAAACATTGGGAAAATCTTCATCCCAAAACCCACAAAATTTTAAAAATTGATGAAAAAGAAAAAATCGGATGAAAAAAGGAGAATTTAGTCAAATTTCAAGACCTGTTTTTTATCTGATTATGAATCTGAAGAAGAGAAAGTGGAAGAAGTATTTTTCTATTTGTAAAATTTTATAATTTCTGGACAACATGTTCATATATGTGCTTTATATATACAATTTATAAGGTGTGTATGTAGTTTTGAGTTTTGTTAAGATATGAAATTGCAGTTGCTAATGGGATGATATGTATTTGTTATATATTTAAGATATGTATTTTGTATTTAGGTTTGTTACTGATAAGATTTGTATTTGTTATGTATAACATATTTAATATATGTATTTTGTATTTAAGATGTGTGTAGGATATTTGTATTAGTTACTGAGAAGATTTGTATTTGATGTTCAGTTGTATTCTTTTCTTGGTAACTTAAATTTTGGACCATTCATGTATTCATAAAATTTTATGCATTTGTATTTTAATTTTTTTTGGACTGTATGGTCATATATGTATTTTATATATATATTTGATAAATTATCTGCTTATGTGGGAGTTATTGTTAAGATATGAAATTGTAGTGTGGAGATATGCATTTGTTATTTTTAAAATATGTATTTTGTATGTTGTAATTATATGTAATGCTTTTGCTACGAGTTAGATATGTATTTGTATTTGTTTGGTGACATATGCTGAGTGACTTACTTTTGGTGACTGTGGTTCAAATATTGACTTTTATCCAGATCTTTTTCGCACGAGATATATTTTAATGTTGTAAAATTATGCTTCGAGGAAAGAAGATGAGAAGGCTAAAAGTGATGATGAAGCACCAATGAGGCATCCTAGGGATATTGGGCTAACAGAAGATACTGAAGTATACGATATTTGAAGTTTATTTGTATTTGGCAACATTGAACTTTAGGAGGACTAAGATATAGTTGAAAGATGATATCTTAATATTTTTTTATGTGATTGTTAGATTTTTTATCGTTATGCTTCTAAAATAGAATTGTTCGATCTCAGTTTATGTTATTGTTACACATATTTTGGTATGAATATGTGATTTTCAGTTTTAAGTATAATTTTCAGTAATGAATATATATGTTTCAGTCATCATATGTATTTTTTAATGGTGTATTTCTATTTTTCATTGTATGCATATGTATTTTTTTGTAATACATATAAGGTAAGTTGAGATTGCATATATTATTTTTCATTGTATGAATATGTATTTTGAGTAATTCATATATTTTTTTTCTAGTTATGCACATATACTTTCGAATAATACAAAGTTATTGTATTGTTTTGCATAAGTCTATGTATTTTTATGAAGCATATGTATTTATGATTTATACATACATAGTTATTCATATATATCTATGAATAATGCATATTTATTTATGATTATTGCATATGTTTTCATAAAAAAAAAAAATGAATTTCAAGTTCTGATTAAGTAATTGATAAGTCATTAAATGTATTTTTAATTATTTTTATTTATTACATAAATATATGTTAACTTATTTTTAGTTTTTATAGATCGGTATACATTTTTATTAGAATCTCATATGTATTTTTCATACCAAAAAATTGACTTGTATGGTGTACACTCTTTTACGTATAAATAAATAATGGTATATGTCTTATAAAATATATTCATGATGATAACATTTGCAACAATTTAACTACAAAAAAGTCAACATCATCAAAGTTTGTATCAAAATTTAGAATCATAAAATAATCAATAAAAAAAATAATTGCTTTTGAACTGAATACATCTGTAAACTTATCATTTATTATATTTCCTACATGAACGTCAATTGTGACCTTTAAATCCACATGAACTACAATAATTTTTGTTTTCTCGAACATATCTCTTTCCGACTTTCCACGATCCTTCTTTGCAGGTCTTCAAGGAGGTCACTTGTATTTTGGGGGCAAAACTATCTCCTCTAATATCTCCTGTGGAATCACTCAATCATCTTTGTGTGGTATAGGATAAATGGGAAGATCATACGTTCTTGACAAAGTTTTTGATTTATATAGGTCAGAGTTATATGATCTCTTTTGAAAATTCTTGCTATCAAGTACTTCATAAGCATGGACACACGGTATCTCGTCCTATTGGAATGCATGGCAATAATTTGTTTTATCTTAAGGCAAACAATAAATTTTTTATCCTTATCGTGTACTGTATAGACATACTCTGAGGCTGGTGTAACCTAAAATTATTAAAATAAAATTAAAATTATAACAACAATTATTCATTAGACATTTGTAATTGTTCCAGTTTAGCAATTGTATTTTACCAACTCTGCATATGTATATTGCATGTCTCAATATGTATTTTTAGAAATATATGGCCTTCATATTTTTTTTTAAAAAAACAAATGCAGTCAAACACTTAAAATAGAGTGCATATGTATTTTTTAAATACATATAGTTGGCAGCATATATAAATTGAAATATATAAAAGTAACTACCAGTGATCACATAAACAGACTGCATATGTATTTTACAAATACATATAGCTGGCAATATATGTAATGTTAAATGCATATATAAGAACGACTTATGGTTCCATCCATGGTATAAGTAGTTACAAAAGTACAAGTATACCGTTTTCTGAGATGACTTGCATCAACGATTATTACAGGTCTACAATATTCAAACCCTTTGACACAATAACTTATTAGTATATACAAAACTTCGAAACGAAATCCAACAAGAACAAATTATTTAATTGAAACGAGAAAAAATACAAAATAAACTGTAACAATTGTATATCAATATTCAACCTACATAATGTGATGGAAAACTCTAATTTGTAAAAAGAAATTATCGATCAAACCACTTTGTTCGAGAACTGATCAAACCATTGTTGCTACGATTTTTCCAACGATTTTCACAAATATATTTCAAAAATTCACAAACAAAATCATATTTTTTTATTGATACTGTATTTGCAGCGTTGTCTTATCAAACTCTTCTCAAAATATTAGATGATGCACATAAATTTTGGAAGCAGTCGTTTGTTTTTAAAAAATTGATATGAGTTGCAGATTATGAAAAACATTTTTGAATTTTAAATTATGTTGCTGTAAAATAATAGTTGTGGTTAAAATAGAGTCATTAAAGGAAAAAATATCTGTAAAAGGTTAAGAAATCTGTCAAATTAAATGTTCCTTAAATTACGAAACCGTTTTTCCCATATTAAACTGAAACAGATTGGAGTTAAATTAGGAACAGAATCTTTAATTGTATATTTATTTAACTAGCAACAGTTTAATCAAATACAAAATATATATTGTTATTTTTTATAATTTTGTAAGGGTTGCTATAAAACTTACTATTAAGGCTCTATAATTGCTATTTCTGAAATTGTCCCATTGTGAAATGGCCTATATATGGTATTTGTTTGGGCTGACAGACTACTTTTGTCCAGTCCCAAACATTGGCTATTAGTTTTAAGAAAGAAAATTATTAGTATAAATAACATAAATATCAACCCTTTTGAAAGTAATTACACTCTCTTTTACTTTTTTAATTACTTTAATCTCTCTCCCTATTAATATACACAACATAGCCGACATATACATAGCATTCTGTGTATATGTTTTATTTTTGTAATATATTTTGGAAGTTGAGATTTTTTATAATATTGAAAATATAAGTTGTGTATTTATGTTCCTTAATGGTGACAAAGTGAATGGACAAGGACTTAAATGGGCCACAAAATCAAATTATCTTTTGAAAACCCTTTTTAAAAGGGAAAAAATCTAAATAAACATTCTTAAATGATTTAATAAAAGATATCAAAATTATTTAGATTATAACTTATAATAATTTCTTTTTTGTCGATTTTTTACTTCATTTTTTGTCTAATATTTTTAGATAATATTTCTAGGATTAGTTTTAAAATAATACAAAGAAAATTGTTGTTATCTTTTCTAATGTTGATATAATAATTGCTTAATTTATTTTATTACATTATAATTTTGTATTAGATATTTGGATATATGTGTTACATACTTTTAACGCTGGAATCTGTATCTCTCATAACTATATAGTTGAAAAATATAATTTACATACTCAAAATATACCATTTATATACCTTGTCAATTTAATTTAAAATCAGACATCAGTTGAATACTTATTTGAATACGATTTCACAATAAAATGTAAATTTTATACAAAACTAAGTCAACACAATTTTTTAATACCATTTCCCACAATCATAAAGCACATTTTCTATAAATGTGAACTTAAGAAAATAATTGTGTGATTTATTTTTATTTAGTATATGAACTTGACTGAAGATCACAATTCATACTCATTTCAATCATTAATATATAGATTAATAAAAACTAAAAAAAATCATTTAGAATCTGAAATATATACACAAAATGGTCTCAACTTGATATTAACAAATACAATTCATATATCATAACATAAATTCAACAGTTTTAATCACTTGATATCAACTTTAATATCAAAATAATATTTGATATCAACAAACACTATACTATACTATTTATCTATTCTACTGTTGAATTTTTTCGATTCACGTGATGAAATTTCTTCTTCAAAATTCGAATTGGATACTTGCTCATGCATTAAAAAAAAAATCTCTTATAATTCCTCCTAATATGATTCATACAACCATATAATCACTGCATATCTAGTACACATAATGAAATTCAAGCAAAATAAATAAATAAATGATAAAGAAACTGAAGTTCAACCCCCAAACAGCTTGATAAAGAAAATGCTATAATCACTTGAGATATGTGATACAAAAATAATTCCCCCAAACGCTTAGTGTTTTGATATGCGGATGAGTAAAAAAATTATGAGTATAATTAAAAAACGTGCTAGAATAGGTAAAAGAATATTCTTTCAATAAAGTTATTTAAAAGAAACGTATAATTTTTTTTAAAAAGGTAAAAATTATAATGAATGAAGATATATGATATTGAACATATTTTACTCCTATCATAATTATCATCACATTTATATAGGAGACATTTAATACTAAACTCTACAAATAAAAGAGTTAATTGTAGTTAATTTTTTTTCAATTTTTTTAAAAAATAAAGAAATAATTCTTGTAAAAAGTTAGTACAAGTTGCAATTAAAACCTTAGTAAAATAATTATCTAAAAGTGTTAATAAAACTTGCTATAAACAATCTAATAAATGAGTATAAGATATAATAATATGTTCTTACAACTTCATTATCGATAACCCACTATTTTTAATTTTAAACTTTTCGTAATTGGAAGAATTCTTACATCTATAACTTTCTTTTCCTTATGGTAGTACATGGAAAGTTGTAATGTGTATCCAAAGTGAAGTATAATTGCATCCAAAAAGAAAAACGTTGGAAAAGAAAAGAGTCTAAAATCTCTAATAATACTCACTGCGAAAGAAATTACTATTTATTTAGTGAAGGATCAATTCTTTCAATATCTCGTATGATTTCATATTCGGTGCTTGATATACATATTGCAATTAAATTAAATGTAGATTTATATCCGAAAATTTCATATTGAGAATAAAGTTGCTTTCTAATAAAGATAATTTTATACCCAATAGTTGAAAGCGACAATATTTTATTACGAAGGCCTTGGCACGTACAACAGGGGCGGCTGCATTAATATACATAACATAGCCGATATATACATAATATAGACATATACATAGCATTTTGTATATATGTGATATTTTTATAATATGTTTAGGGAGTTGAAATTTTTTGTAATATTGAAAATATAAGTTGTGTATTTATGTAATTTTTTATATTTATAGAAAATAAGGCACTTGTCTTAGGCCCTAAAATTCGAAGGTCCATTTTTAGCAATAATAAGATTATTACAGCTATTTTTAAAATTAAAATGAAATTTGTACTATCACATTCAATCTTTAATTTAAAACTATAGAATTAAAAAAATCTCTTTACTTTCTTATTAAACTTCAAACTCTATATCAAATTAAAATCAGACAAACATGTTGAGACGAAAAAAAGTAGTTTTTTCAAATAAAAAGATTTGCATCTTCGAATATTTTTTAAGAAATATATTAGCAACTTTGCATCTTTAAAAAATTAAAAGAATATACTTTAGATTAAAAAAATAATTAATATTATTCATAAGGTTTAAGGCTTTTCAACTCATTTCTGGCTTTAAGCTTATTAACGTGCTTGACCCACAACTGAACAACCAACAGTCATTCCATTGATCCTTCCAACATTTATCCAAGCAAATGTTATTTGACGGTAGTATATACTCCCTCCATTCTATTTTATCCGTCTCAAATTTTTTAATTTGATATCTCATTTTACTTGTTCTTTTTTACTTATCAAGACAAGACAAATTGTTTTTTTTCATGTTTTACCCTTTGCATTAATTACTTTTTCTTTAAATTAAAATATAAACATCATTTAATAGGGATACTATGGTAAACTAGCCATGTTATTTATTATTTTTCTTAATAGTTGTGCCATCCCAATTTGGGACGGGTAAAATGGGACGGAGGGAGTAGCATTTTCTTTGGTCTAATTTATGTGTCTTATTTTTATTTTTAATCCATCACAAAAATAAATATAGCATTCTATATTTAGTAATTTTTTTAATTTTAATATTTGATATGATAACTTTTAAATTATAAAATTCAAATGAATATATATATTTTAAATTAAGAACAAAAAATTCAAAATCTCTCGTTATTTTTGAAACTTTATACTACTCAAATGAAGATACTTGAACTAGTAAAGAAGGAGCATTCACTTCACTCCTCCATGTAAGTGGCAAATGTTATCGTGTAAGTCAAGCTGGGGGCGTACATAATTACCAAAGACTTGCAACTTTGAATAGACTAGTAGTATTATAGAACCCACTAGAACCACAACATTAGTGGTATATTTTGTAGTGTTCTTTGTGAAAAATCAAAAATAGTTCTTTTGACAGACCGACCATACATCTAAGATCCTAATTGACTGATTATATGTGATGTAATTAGGACGACATAAGAACCAGCATATTTACATGTCCTTTTCTTTTGGGGTGGGTGGGGGGGTGCAGCATATGTACGGTCCAACATTTTTAGTTTTTGCGTTTTGGATGATATTTTTTTTTTACCTATTGAATTCTAAATAAACTCTTCACAATATTGCCCCTCGAATGATCATAGCATCAAGTACCACAACGTTGAAAGTGTACGTATATATATAATCTCAAGGAGAAAAAGATTATACATTAAATAACCTTTTTATTAGAATATTCAAAAAATATAAACAAACTTGTAAACTTTTTAAACTTCTTAAAAGATCTTCACCATAGTATTATGATATCGTGTGTTGTGATTGAAGTGGACGTAACCATGACTTCTCCCTCGACATTATTTGAACTTTAAAATCATAAAATTCACTCATTAACCATAATATTTATATATTTATTGGAATAAACCTAAACCTAATAAATTAAATCAAATAGGTGTAAGACAAATTCAAAAATACAAAGATATTAACAATCTTGAATATAAAACTAACAAACATAAATTAATTAGCAAAACATTACACACAAGTCGTTTTGTAGGTTTCAAACTTTCAATTACTTTTGTGGATAGAGTATTTGGAAGTTCCAAACGGGGAGGATCAGAAATAGTGGAGTATCTGAAGGGCTTCTGTATCGTCTGGTTACAATTTGATATGGATAACAATAGTGAGTTCATAAAAGGAGAAGCGTATAATTTTGCTGCCCCAATTACAGTCGAAACTTGTTATAACGGTCATTCATTGTCACGACATCTTATTAATAACAGTCTGATATTTTATAAAATTGATTTTCATATTATACTTTTACTTATCTACTACGACATCCCAACGTATAACAACAAATTTCATTTATTATAGCAGTACACTATTTATAACAATCATAATTAAATATTACGTTTCATAAGTTTACTTATCTACTACACCATCCTAACTTATAATAACAAATGTTATTTATTATAGCAGTATACTATTTATAATAGTCATAATCAAATGTTACGTTTCATAAGTTTACTTATCTACTACAATATCCTAATGTGTAATAACAAATGTTATTTATTATAGCAGTATACTATTTATAAGAGTCATAATCAAATGTTACGTTTCATAAGATAGAAATATAATATTATGTGTAAAGATTAAGAATTATCTTCACCAGTTCACGGTCATGTTGTCTTTCTTGCTCTTAAGTCGCCTCTCATTTGAAATGTGTATCAAAGATAAAAATACCAATTAATTTAAAATGAATGGAATATTGATACTAAGACGGAAAGAAAAGTTACATTGCTCAAATTAAGGGTGTCAAGTGGGTCGGTCGGCCCGGCCCGGCTCTTGTAACTAATTCGGTCCAGTTTGACCCCGACCTGGTAAGTCCTAGGGCTTTAGGGTTCCGGGTCCAGCCCTTGTAACTAACCCGGCTCGGTTTGAACCGGCCTGGTAAGCCCTAGGGCTTTAGGGTTCCGGGTCTTCGGCCGGTTATTTTTTAAAAATGAGCCCAGGTAACCAAGCCCGATCCAGGCCCGCCGGTTAACCGGCCCGGCCCGAATACCTTTCTTTTAAAATAAAAAAAAGGGATTTTGGGCCAAACTAGCCGTTGGCCCAACGACTATATAGCCGTTTTTGGGTCCAAACGGTTAGTTTGGGCCCATTTATTGAAAAAAAAAATTAACTTTAAAAAATATTTTTTAATCCAAAAAAAAATTCTATAAATACCCTACAACTTCAAATTATTTTTCACACAATTTTCACTCTCTCAAATTTCATTCTCTCTCAAATCTCAATTCTCAAATATTCAATATATTTAATTTCTTAAAGTGTTCACTTTAATTTTTTAATTTTTCGTTTACAAAGTACGAGCGGAAGTTTCTATAGTCGCAACCTTCGGATACTTCCAAAATTTGGTATTGTCGTTCCATCTCTTACGTTTAATTTTTATTTATTGCATTAATTGTTTAATATTTAATTTTATTATATTTGTGTAGTTTGAATATTTTTAGTTTAATTTAATTTATATTATGGATAAATTAAGAAACCTCGCTACTAAAGGTGTTAAAAATTTTTGTCCCGGAAACGGTAGTGGTAGTAAAAAGTGAATTACTAGCGGTAGTGGTAGTTCAAGTAGTAGATATACCCGTGTGCCTTCGCCTCCGGTACTGCTTGGTACACCTTTTGAGGAAGAAATAGGTGTAGGTGCTCATGATATGGATTATGTAGAAGCTCAGGAAAATTACGGTATAAAAGAAGAAAATGAAGTAGATGCGGTTAATTTAGACGAAGATAATGAAAATATTGCTGAGACACCCGCAGTAGGAGATGCTAACGTTAGATCTGAATCGGTTAATCTCCCTCTCCGTCCTCCCAGTGCCCCATGACCTCGTAAAAGAACTAGTGTTGCATGGCAATTTTTTGAACGTATATCAGATATTGAGGTGCAATGCAATATTTGTCAACAAATATATAAGCATAGAAGTGGATGCAAGCAAGGGGTACGGGTACGTTAATGAGACATATAGCTGAAGATCACAAAAGAGAGTTAAATATTGCACAAGGTGGTGAGGATGTTGGTGGGCCAACGCAAACTAGAATAGACCCAGCAACCGATCACGTAGCGAAGAAGTATAATAAATTGAAGGACCGGAAAGAAATAGCTAAAATGGTAGTTGTGGGTTGTTTGCCTCTTAGTTTTCCTTCTTTTGATGTCTTTATTCGTTATATACAAGCAATTTATAATCCTATGTTTAACGGTATTCCTAGAACTACTTGTCGGTCTGATATTTTTAGACTCCATTCACAATATTGTTTTTATTTATCAACATTGTTAAAAAAATATTCACTGTAGATTGTCCCTAACTTCTGATCTTGGTCGTGCTGTAAATAAAAATGATTATTTAACCGTTACTTGTCATTGGATGGATAGTAATTTCGTGATGCAAAAATGTATTCTTGCTTTTTTATATGATGAAGATCGTAAACATAATGGACAATTTATTGTTGATTCTATTGTTAAAATTGCCGGATATTATGGTATCGAAAATAAAATTTTATGTATTGCTTTTGATAATACTTCTAACAACAAGACTGCTATAAAAAGAAAAAAAATCTACGCTATCTCCGCCCTTGCCTAATATTTTTCATATTAAGTGTGCATGTCATATATATAATTTAATTGTAAAAGATGGTCTTGAGTTTTTTGAGTTTTATATTGAAAAAATTCGTCTTGCCGTTGGTTTTATTCAAGGAAATAATCGTAGATCGAGAATTAGAGAATTTAAAGTTAAATGTCAAGAAAATGGACTTACACAGATTTTGATGCCTGAGGAAATTGATACTAGATGGAATTCTGCGTATGAATTTTTAAAAACTTGTTATAAATATAGAATTTCTATTACACTAGCTTTTAACCAACATTGCGGTTCATTTGCTGATTCTGCTGATTGCATGCTACATAATTCTTATTGGGTTGTAATTAATGATCTTGTTAAGTTTTTAGAAAAATTTTATGTAGCTACGGTTGAATTTTTCGGTGCTTATTATCCTACTGTTTGTAATATTTTGGCATATATAGCCGATATTTCTGGTTTGCTCAAAGAATATAAAAATAAAGAAGGTTATAAAGAAGCTGTTGGCGCCATATTTACGAAATTTAAAAAATATTTTTTTTCGATTCCCCCTATTTACTTGGTTGGTGCTATGCTAAATCCGTGCATGAAATATAATAATATGTGCCACTTTAGTGCTCTTATTTATACTAACTTAGAAATAAATACTAACCATGATTCTGAACAAGTACAACCTGATTTGTGGACGGCTACGGCTGATGCAAAGGATTACATAGAAAAATTATATAATCACTATGCTGATTTATTTGATTTAGTCGTACCTACAAATATCACTCCTACTGTCGCTCCTCATCCTCCCGAGGATCCATCATCTTCTAAAAGGTCGGCACATAGTGATTTTTCTGATTTTTTTATGATTTAAATTGTTGGACCAGTGTTGATGAGAGAACTTACACATCAACTTATCGGGAAGAGCTGAAATATTATCTTCGGACGGCACCAGAGGATAGCAGACGATGGATCAACACGTTGGATTGGTGGAGGAGTAATGAAACACAATATCCTGTGCTTTCAAGATTAACTAGAGATATCTTGAATGTTCCAATGTCAACCGTTGCATCAAAGAGCGCCTTTAGTCAGGGACGACAGCAGCTTGGAGACAACCGACACTCATTGGGAAGCAATGCAAAGAATGTTCTAGTTTGCCTCAGAGATTGAATTAGAGCGGAAAGAAGAAACCAAGGAATGAAACCGGAGCCGAGCGATGAGCTGAAACTTGAAGAAATTATGACTTCACGGGAGAACTCGGTAGAATCAAGTCCAATGCATGGTTTTGCCCCCTTTAACTTCGACTATCCTATGCAAGTTCCCATTAACATTAACATGAATGAGTTGAAAAAAATGATGCATAATTTGTAGATTTTTCATTCATGTAAATTATAAATTTTGGATCATTTTGCAATCAATAAAATTTCCCAAATTCATTCACTCCTGAGTCCTTGCTTTTTATATTTTTTCATTTAGCGATTTAAAATTTTAAATTGAAGTTCTAGTTTTCTACTTTAAATTAAAAACTTACTTCTAATATATTATTAATTTACTACCAAATATTATTAATTTATTATATTAAGTAGCATATGTTTTGTATATTTGTACATATATCTTCTATTGAAGTGTATATTTAACGTATACATATGTATATGTTTTATAAATTAGTATATAAGTATATCTATATATATTGTAATGTATATATAATGCAGTATATTTTATAAATAGTAGTATATATACATTGAATGGTGTGTATACACGTGTATATATCTTCTACAGAAGTGTATAGTTAATGTATACATGTGTATATGTTTTATAAATTGGATATCTTCAATAGAAGTGTATATTTAACGTATACATGTGTATATATTTTATAAATTAGTATATAAGTATATCTATATATATTGTAATGTATATATAATGTAGTATATTTTATAAGTAGTAGTATATATATATTGAATGGTGCGTATACACATGTATATATCTTCTATAGAAGTGTATATTTAACGTATACATGTGTATATATTTTATATATATATATATATATATATATATATATATATATATATATATATATATATTGTAGTATATTTTATAAGTAGTAGTATATATACATTGAATGGTGCGTATACACGTGTATATTTCTTCTATAGAAGTGTATATTTAATGTATACATGTGTATATGTTATATAAATTAGTATATAATTATATCTATATATATTGTAATGTATATATATTGTAGTATATTTTATAAGTAGTTGTATATATACATTGTATGGTGCATATACATGTGTATATATCTTGTATATTTAACGTATACATGTGTATATGTTTTATGAATTAGTATATAAGTATATCTATATATATTGTTATGTATATATATTGTAGTATATTTTATAAGTAGTAGTATATATACATTGAATGGTGAGTATATATGAGTAATTGACTAATTGTGTATATGTGTATATTTTGTTTAAATTCTAATGTAGTATATACTATATATAAAGTGTATATATATTATTTAATGTATTTATAATGTATATAGGCGGGTATATGTAATGTATATTGAAAGAAAGTTTTTTTTTTATATATATTTTTGACCGGGTTTGACCGATTTTTTAACCGGATTTTGATGGGTTTGACCGGGTTGGGTTAAGTGGGCCGGGTTATGGTGGATTTTAATTTTTTTACTGTTTGGCCCGGCCCGATCCGACCAGCGTCAAAACCAGCCCTCAACCCGGTTAAAATAGAATGACTGATTCCGAATTAACCCGGCCCGACCCGTTTGACACCCATACCTCAAATATCAAAGTCCATGCGTCCTTTTTTCATTTTTTTTTTGTTTGTTTGTTTGGGTCAAACACAGATTTTATTTAGTTGCTACAGGGAGAGACGTCGTCTGTACGTGGCATAGCCACTAGTGATAATAATACAATATAAAATTATTTACAAAGAAATAATTATACAAAAAATGGATTTGTGGGAGTTGATATAATAAAAAGAACACCCTAAAAATGCCATAAAAAAAAACTGAATTAAATTAAATTAAACAAGCTATCCATTTTTGTCAAAGAAAATTCTCCTCTCCTTTTCAATTTCAGGAACTGCTTTTTGCTGTTCAAGTGCAACGTTGTAAAAAACAAAACTTACTTTACCTGCTGAAAAAATCACTTCCCTGTATAAAACTCTCTTCTTTATATTACTCTGAAGTCTCATATTATCAATATTTGCGTGACACTGTCTCGTTCTTAGTTACATGTCCTAAGTTCGAGTTTTGAATATAGAAAAAATTTCGTTAATCTATAAATAATATTGCAAAAGCTTATGGATTTAAAGTTTTTAAGTTGGTTTTCATTTTTAAATTTGGGAATTAGACCCCCCACACAATGACTTTGTAGTGCTGAATCTAAATTAGTTTAGGCTCCAATACGCCTACCAGATGCCGAATGAAAAATCAAATTAAAAGTATCAGATTATGTTTATTGTTTGACGAATTATGATGCCAATAATACTAATCGTTAAAAAAGTGACGGTATGTACATTTGGACTCTGAATGTATGGAGTTTGGGGCATATCAAAAACAACATTCTAGTCAACAAAAGTAGGAGTAAGGCTACACACATCTCACTTGTAGGACTAGATTGACGTTATTAACATGCAACAAAAATGTGACGCCATGCCCAATTTTCATGTATACAGTATGAATCAAAGATACCTAGTTAAATGCTCGAATTTTATTTATTAAATTCAAAAAGGTACACGTTAAGTGCACAAATGCACTTATAATTAAAAACAGTCATATAAAAAAGAATTTTTTCAATCTTCTGGTTGGGTTATTTTTTATTTTTAACCAATAAAAGGGGAGAGGATAGAGAGGATACAAACATGTATAATTAAGTGTAGTAATTCAGCAAAATCCTATAAATTTTTTTGGGGATCAAATAACATGTTTTTAAATGAAAAGATTATGGCATGATATGATATGACTTATCTTGAAAGTCTTGGTATGATGATACCGAATCAGACATATGTCGTGACAGATTTAGACCATACCAGACAACAGATTTTTCAGACATCAAACCATGTTTTGAGAAAGATGCATGTTTTAAGAGACTAAAAATGATCTCTAAGAGAGTTAGATGGTTACCCGAAAAAGGTACGGGTTCAGAAAACTTATTGCTCGAAATCGTGTTTTGCCGACGCAAAAGTGATTTTGTCCTGAAATATGAATTATCACCATATACTTGCTTCGCGAAGTTGCATACTCAGACCAGACACTCCTATTCTTACGGCAAACTTGGATAGGAAGCTTGGCCGGCGAGTTAATATGGATCCCATATAGCCTGTGGAGTGATAGACTTGTAGGGTATACCTTCTAGCTCAGAACTAAAACAAAGAGTAACAAGTCTCTGTTGATTTAAGTATGCCCATGTGTTATGATTTCTATTATATTGAATTATTTTCACAATGCTCTCGATTATTCTATATGAAATATGGATTTTTTTGCTATTTTATAGTTGTTTATAAAATTTCTATTTTTTAATCTTTTAATTATTCTCAACTTTACTATTAAAAAACAGTTAAAAAATTAAAGATAACCCAACTTGTATGTTGCATGTTCTTTTTTCGTTTTCATTTTTTTCCTGGTAACTTCCCTATTCACAATAGAATATGTTTAAAATATATAGATATCTAACATTTTATATTTTAAAATTTAATTTTTCTTTCAAAGCCTAAAGAAAAAAAATATTTATTTGAATAACCGAGATTTAAAATCAGCTATTTTCTTATAAATAAAAAGTGTAGAAATTTTTATCACAACATTATTTAAATTTATTTATTTGTTTTAAGATTTATTTTCATTTGTCTTAATTTAAACGAAATTGAATTTATGGATTTTTTTGTTATTTTATAATTGTTTATAAAATTTCTATTTTTTAATCTTTTAATTATTCTCAACTTTACTATTAAAAAACAGTTAAAAAATTAAAGATAATTACAAAATTTGATTTTAAAAAAAAAATTGAAAAATTAAAAATAACTACTAACTAATTTTTACCATGCCTTTTGGTCTAAAAAATGCTCCTTCTGAATTTCAGAAGATTATGAATGATATCTTTAATCCATATATGGATTTCATTATTGTATATATTGATGACATTCTTGTGTTTTCAAAAAGGATTTCATTATTGTATATATTGATGACATTCTTGTGTTTTCAAGGGTTTTTGAAAACACAAGAATGTCATCAATATATACAATAATGAAATCCTCTGGCATCAAGCTTTTCATACGAAGGTTTATCTTCAGTATTTTCAGCGGTGACCGATGCAAAGGTATCTGTAGTCTTTTTCTGTTCAGACAGATAATTTTTAATCTGCTGATATAATGGATGTGTTTCCGGAATTTCATCGAGATTAATATTCGGGGTTTCAACATGCTGACTGTAGACAAATCTGTCCATCGGAGTTTTGAGTTGCATGAGTTAACTCAGAATTTGTTGCTTCTTCCGCCAATTGTTTTGGAGAAGTAACAGAGTTTAAGATCCAAGTCTGAGGGAAATCAATTTCATCCCATCGAATTGGTCTGCGAGTCGTTATTTTTGATTTTATAAAATTGGTCTCAATAAGCAGAGTGCAATCAGAATTATCATCTATCAATTTACAACGAGGATTTAACGTAGATAACAATCGATAATATATGCGGTATGATAAACCAATAAGCTCCGAACCAGGAGCATAATTATATCCATGCGTTTTAATATTCAGAGTTAAAGCATGAAGAATATTAATATCAGTCAGAGATAATAATAAATTTGGCTGAGTATTAAAATAAACGGGGCCATATGCCAGGGTTGATTCAATAGATCCCATAAGCGATTTGCGGAAATTTAAATTTCTAGCATCTCGGAGAGCTGCCAAAAATGTTTCAGGCAGGCCTTTCAAAGTTAGAGGCCGGAAAGCAATTTGAACTAAGCCGATATGCATATAATTAAAATTGCGTTTAAAAATATCAACATCTCTTTTATTCAGAAGTTGAATTGTTTGTTCATTAGCGTTTAAGGCAAGAGATTGCTCAGTAGTCTTAATAATCTGTTTGTGTTTGATTTTATCAAAAAATCCATATTCATAAATAGTTTTTAAATCAACTTTTGGAATTGTCCATTTATTCAGAAGATCTATATCTTGAGGTAAATCTACCTCTTCGAGTTTAGTACTTTTCGTACTAACTTCTCCCATATCCATAGTTTTTAAATTTTATGTTCATACTAGTCGTTATTCACCATCTCTAGTATATTTACTATGAAAGTTCCCAGGCTCTGATACCATTAACAGGATCTCTTAGGCTGGGGTATGCCGCTCAGCCCGCCAGACCAAGTAATAATATCGGCTATAAGCTCAAGTCGGAAAACCGAACCGAAGCACCAACCGAAATAGTAAAGAATTGGAGAAGTTACTGACTGTATGGAAAATTTATTTCACCCAAACAAGGGGCCTGTCAGACGACCACACAATTTTATGAAAGCCCTTGTCTAGTAGTTCTATCTGTGCAAAGATCGCCCTTTACGCTTCCTCGCTGCGGGCTTAGAGGTACAACTCACTAGACCGATCACTGAGACCAGGCTAACATAAGATTGATGGCCCTGACTGTACCACCATTTCGGAACCAAGTCAAGAACTTTCTCAAAATTCTTCGGCTATCTAAGTAGAGTCTGGATCTTTCATAGTTAATATACTTCGAGAGGTTAGAACTATAGTATGAACATAAAAGAGGTCTAGCCGGACATAGTCACGGCGTAGATCTGGGAGAGATTAAAAGAAAAGCAAAATAATAAAAAAAAAATATGTACCTTAGATCGCCGGAGGGAAGCCGGAATAGTAAAGCAAACTTTTATTGATTATGCCGGAGGCTATTACAAGAGAGAGAATTTTTAGAAAGAGAAACTAAAAACTTGGATGCCTCTTCTGCTAATTGAGGTTCCTTATATAGAAAAGAAGAGAATCTTGCACAGTAATAGTGGGGTCCTGTGCACAGTGTTTCTACAGTGATTTTGCTATTACAACAGTATTTTGCTAATAACTTGTCCTTGTTGAATCTTCAGAGTTTATCTTTGCCCCATTTCTTTAAGAAAGCTTCGGCATTGGTCAACGCGTCTTCGTCACTGAGAAGGGTTTCTGGAGGTTGGGCATCTGTGATGGCTTCATCAGTGTTTGCATCGGTACTATTCATAGAAGTATCCGAGGCGTTTTCGACGGTGAGCAATAATTTATCTCTTACTTCAGATAAATATTCTTCAATTAATTTGAGTTTATTGCCATCATGGGCAGAAATTCGTCTGGAAACATAGTTGAGGGTTTTATCTTCAACTAAAATAGATCACCTGGGTTTGTTCTCATATGCAGCGATTTTGAGTTTAAGTTCTTCCTGCAATTCATGCCCATACGGTAATTTGGTTGCAGGGTCTATACGGAGGAGCTTATCCCAGAAATTGCAATAGAATGTTCTGTAGATGGCTGGGATTTGCTGTGAGTCATATCCGAATTCAATCGACCATCTGTGAATCCAGGGAATAGAGAATTCGATGTAGAAATACATCTGGTCGATAGTGTCCAATTTGCAGATATGGTCCGCCATGTATAGTTCGTTTAAAAAAGGAGAAGATTTTTTCCATGATTGATAAAAATTTGAATATTCAGTTGGAAGAATTTTTATGGTGGGGCCATGGTAGTTCCACCATTGAACGAACCAATTTGGTATTGGTTTATCGAAGACTTTAGAACAGATTTTTATAAACCACGTGTGTTTATGTTTGTAATTGTTGTAGTACAACACGTGAGAGAAAGCTTTAATATAATCCCAATAGGTAAAGTTGGCGATAGTCTGCCCTTGAGGTCCCATTGGGAGAGATCTTTGTGTCATTGAGGATATTCCCCATTCTTCGATAGGGATGAGTTTTTTAATAACAATCTTGGAGTAGCCATGTACTCCCGGAGTAGATTCGCCCAGTGGGCTATGGTCGAAAGTGGCACTGGCAGTGTTAACCAGGATTTGTTCATAATATGTTCTGGTTTTATAGGATTCACCTGCCACATAAACATTAGCGGTTAAATAGTTTTTTAAGATCCGCCATGCTTCTTCTGTATTTTCTTCAGAAGGAATATGCTGAGTTTCAATATACAAAATGAGTTCTTTGGCATCAAGCTTTTCATACGAAGGTTTGTCTTCAGTATTTTCAGCAGTGACCGATGCAAAGGTATCTGTAGTCTTTTTCTGTTCAGACAGATAATTTTTAATCTGCTGATATAATGGATGTGTTTCCGGAATTTCATCGAGATTAATATTCGGGGTTTCAACTTGCTGAGATGAGGAAGATGCCTCATCCTGAGATATTCTGGAATTTACCAATGTTCTATTTCCGTGTCTGAGAACCGGAAAGTTAGAACTTGTATTGCTATATGCAGTGTTTGATCGAGCAGTGCTCCTTGGGTAGGAAGGATTGGTTCGTCCTCCATATTGCAAATATGCAGAGTTTTGATTACGGCCACGGCCGCGTCCTCTGGCTGTCTGCCAGGGGGGATCTCCCATACTGCATAAATAAATAAGAAAGGATTTAATTATCAATATCAATCCAATCGTCATAATATTCAGGATTTTCATACCACCAGGGTTTTGCATAAATGTGGCTATACCATAATGAGTCATCTATGCTAAGATCATGAATTAATGTCCCAAGAATCTGTCTTTTAATATCAGCAGGAAAAGGGAGGCATTTAAGAATTGTAATAAGAATTTTTTCAGGGAGTAAGTCCGTATAAATTGTCATGTTAAATACTCTCTTGATAAGAAATCTGGTAATGAATTTTCACTACCCTTTTTATACTGAATTTCAAAATCGAATGGGGCTAATTGAGCCTGTCACCTGGCGAATATTAATTTAGACGCATCGTGTTTAAAATCTTTGTCAAACATGAATTTAACAGATTGAGCATCTGTTCTAATAACAAATTTCTGATTATACAAATCATCTTGAAATTTTAACACGCATTTAACAATAGTTAGCATTTCATGAGCTACCGTAGCATATTTCTTTTGGCTATCGGTCCACTTTCCTGAATAAAAACGAATTAAACATTCTGTTTTTGTATGAGGATTTACTTGTTTCAGTATCCCACCATATCCAATATTAGAAGCATCAGTTTCAATAATTTTCTGCCAATGGGGATTAGCAAGAGAAGTGCAAGGAAGTGATTGAACACGAGTTTTAATCAATTTTACCAAATTAGTGTGGGCTTGAGTCCACGGAGTTTTTTGATCTTTTTTCAATCTGTCATACAGAGGGGCTAAATCTCTAGACAGATTTTTATAAAAAGGAGAAATATAATTGAGACTACCAAGAAATCTTTGGAGTTGCTTCTTGTCAGTAATCTCGTCAGGGAATTTAGTAGCGAATTCTAAAACTCGCTGAATGGGTTCAATGGAACCTTGAGAAATATTATGGCCTAAAAATCTAATACTTGTTTGAAATAAACTGATTTTGGGTTTAGAGATGACTAAGCCATTTTGAATAATGACCTGTTTAAAAATATGCAGATGTTTAAAATGACTGTGCATCCCTCATCTTTGATTCATGATGTAGGCAGTTACAATTTGAATAATGTATGAGTTACTTTTGTTATTATTATTGAAAAAATTAACATATTTTAAATTAGTTATGAAATATTAAAAAAAATATTTAATAGTGAAATTGTAATTAAACGTTAATATAGAGTCAGAGTTACAATTATTTTAGATGTTTTGATGTGAAAAGAATGAAATTAATATTTTATTAAATTTTGTTTATGATTATTCAAAATAATAATTGTAAATATTAAATAGTTGTTGTTTTCTATATTTACAACCAATTAAGATATGTGATTATATTTTTTTAATTTAGATATGTGATTACATTTTTAATCTTTCATTTCAAATTAAAATACGATACTCAAATTGAGATAGAGAAAATAGTTTTTGCATCCTAAAATAGTTTTTAAGAAATAGATTAACAACATTGCATTTTCTAAAAACTAGAAGAATAAACTTAAACTTAAAATAACAATAATTATTGTTATTATTCAAAAGGTTTAAGACCTTTAATTTATTTTTGATTTGGTCAATTCTATAGGTCCAACCCGGTGACAACAAACAATTTTGGCGCCGTCACTTTCAATATATTTTTGGGTTTCATATTTGGTTCTTGGTAATAAGTAGTGTAGTTCAATTAAATTAGAATCATGATTAAATACCTCATTTTAAGAATATAATACTCAATAATTTCATATCCAAAACTCATGAGATTTTTCATTAAAAATAATTAAGTTATAACTCAACCAACAATACTTATTTGTTGATCCTTCCGAGATTTCTTCAAGGGATGGAGCTCCAATCAAAGCAAATGTTATAGTAATATGTGATACTATTTTCATTTCAATTTATTTATCTTACTTTTATTTATGACCTGCCTCAAAAAAAAACAAAAAAAACTCAACTTAATGTTTTATTTGATCAATTTAAGATCACACAAATTTAAATGAGAACACATATTTTCTAAGTTAAAGATCAATGAAAATCAACAATCTCCCTTTTTTAGATAAACATGCCTAATCAAATAGAAATGGAAAAAATATTTCACTTCACAGATAGACTTGAGAGGATATTACTCCCTCCGTACTATTTTATCCGTCCCAAATTCTGATGACACATTAATTAAGAAAAATAATTAATAATATGGATAATTTATTATAATACCCCTATTAAATGATGTTCACATTTTAATTTGAAAAAAAATAATTAATACAAAGGGTAAATATGATTTTTTTTTTTTTAATATTTTCTTGATAAGTAAAAAAAGGACAAATAAAATGTGACATCAAATTAAAAAATTTAAAATAGATAAAATAAGACGGAGGGAGTAACATTTAATCACTTGAATGTATAGCTACCAAATGAATTTAAGATGACGAACGACATCGGGGAATGAAGAGAGCCGTGGGATTACTTCTTTTTTGGTTTGGTTTCTACGGCCGACAGTCGTGAGATTAATTCTCTGTTTCTTTATTTGTCTCACAATTGTCGACTGTGGCGATACCTTGAAAAACCAAACCATAAAAGGAGTAATTTGTTCATATTTATTTGTTTATTATTAATTTATTATATATCATAAAAAAAAAAAATTAACATATCAAGTATCAGTCATTGAATATATTAGATGTAATGCAATATGGATAATGAATATAGTTTTAATATTAGGAATACGATTAACACAAAATAAAAAAAGTATATGTTGGGTTTTTAAAATTAGACGTATATTTTTAATATGTTGAGTAAGTGAAATGAATGGAGAACTAGTATCATACACCCCAATCACAAGATATTATACGACAATATGCTTGATTGTTATACGCAAAAATTGTATATAAATATTGAATTTTAAATTTATAATGTATTTTAAAAAATGTGATATATTAAGAAAATATCTAAAAGAACATAATGTATTTGTGTGGACTAAGTCAAATTTTTTTAACAATTTTTAAAAAGTTAAAATTTGGAGTAATTAGCTTCAAAAGAATAGACAGTTTTATAACTTTTCAAAAAACTATTTACCTGAATATTTTAAAATTTTGTAAGGACATTTTCTTTTTTAAAAAATATATTATAGTAAAAAATAGGTTTAAGTATGAATGTGTTGATGTGGAAATTTAAACGAGCAAAAATTGTCAGTACATTAAAATATTAAATTTTCTACTTACGTGACTAAATAAAGTTACGTTAAAAAGAAAATTAATGACCATTTATGAAATTTTATAATAATAAGCATCATCGATCTGACACACACAAAAAAGAAAGAGTCGCTCTGTAGACGACATCCAAATTTATTAGATAAATAATTTCATAAAGGCTCTAAAATTAAACCACGTGTGCAGGAAGTTAAATATTTATATATTTAAGAATAAAATAGACAGAAGTAAGCATTAGGAGGGGAAAGGGAAAGTGGGATCATTATAGAAAACTTTCTCTAAACGAAGAAACAGTAAGTGGGATATGCATTGCGCAGGTCTTTATGGGACTCGTTACACATATATCTGTAGCACTGACCGACCTTAAGAGACCTAAGAGTTTCTAATGAAATTTTATGATTTTATATAGAAATATTATATAACATTAAAATAATATAAGAATCTTACAATTTTAATCGACCATGAAGATGATTGATTGTTCGAGATATATTAATATTTTAGTTGGTATGATTTGTATTTGATTGAATATGGAGTTTAAGAAGGTGATATTTATGAAATTATTTTTTCTTAAAAAATATTTTAGAAAATATCTATATTTTAGTGAAATTTGTAGTTACGTATCGTGAATTTTTGGAGTCCTATGACCCTCTAGACTATTTTTTACAATATTTAGCTCGCATATATTTGACACTTAAATCACGGTGTGTATTTGACGTACACAATAAAGGATAAATAAATATCAGTTAAATACAATAAAAGATAGTTCAGGAGGGTCATACGAATCCCCCCACCCCCCCACCCCAAAATAATATTTAGTAGGCTTTTGGCCATGATAAGTTTTTTAACTTTTATGAAAAATTATTTTACTTTAGCGAAAAAAGTAAGGTCATGAGAATTATTTTACTTTAGTGAAAATTGAACATACGCAGTGTATTTCTACATAGTGGGGTCTGGGAAGGGTAGAGTGTACTCAAACCATACCACTACCTCCGAAGCAGTAGAAAAGTTGTTTCCAATAGGCCTCCGACATAGGACCGATAATTGTATAGCGAATCACAAAATATAAATGCGTATAGATTAGCACATTATGCAAGATAAACTAACATCGGTATTATCCACAAGATACTACTAAAAATTCATCTAACCGAAAATATAGACATCACTCAACACCCACGAACCAGAGCTTTAAACACAAATAAACAAACGCTCCCACCACAATTCTTTACCCTAATCTGTATTCTTCACACCTTCCTTTCAATGGTCATATCCTCTATCAGTTGTAACTGCTCTGTATCATGCCTAATCACCTCTCTCCAATATTTCTTCGACCTAATTCTACCCCGCCTAAAACCATCCATAGCCAGTGATTCGCACCTCCGCATTGGAGTATCAAAGCCCCTCCTCGTCACGTGTCCGAACCAATGTAACCCTATTTCTCGCATTTTCTCCTCCACTGAAGTCATCCCACCTTCTCCCAAATAATCTCATTCCTCACTCTATCTTTCCTAGTATGACCACACATTCATCGCAAATTCACAATAGAACGGGTTTCTTAAAATTGGACATAAGAAAAAAATAAAATACCAAAAGTGTCCCTGTGAGGTCGTCCTCACTTATATATATATATATATATATATATATATATATATATATATATATATATATATATATATATATATATATATATATGGCCCGTGCTGAGCCCGGGGCCAACCTATATTAAACTCTTCATTTTTGTATGTTTTTGTTACATTATATTAGTTAAAGATAGTTTAACAATTTCTAAATATTGCTAAAATTTAAAATTATATATCAATTTTAATTTTTTTGTCCTATTTTTTTTTTCAGTTCGTTTCAGAGAATGTCTCTTTCCTTCCTTGGGAACTCCTTAATTTTGACTTTTCTCATGCCATGTTTAAGATCATCAATTAAAAGATTTTTTGTTAGATTGCTATCAACGGATCGGGCAAATAATTATACTTATCAGTTCGACTTATTGGTTATTGATTTTTAAATGTACTAATCCTCTAGCCAACTAATAAGATAACAGTTGGTTTGATATTAGATTAATTAGCAATGAACGGACGATTATTGGACAATGTATTGAATAAATCTAAGTGACAATGAAATATTGAGAGGTTATCTATATGTCCTCCATTTCTTTACTGACTAAGTTGTTTGTATATAATGCTCATCAATTTATCGATCGTTTAGACTTGTCGGTTTTGTTCGTACAATATTTATAGATTATAACATAAAATCAAATGAGAGTTTTCTTCAAAACTAAAATGTATGTAGAAATATTTTTAAATTATTGGATCGACAATAAAATTAAACTTTGACATGGTTTAAAATTTTTCAGTTTTATATTAAACTTTACGAAGAACAAATTGGAGTTGCTTCATTTTTATTGTGGTCCTTCATGTTATCAAGAATAGTTTTTCTTTTAAAATAAGAATTAATTTCAGATTTCATTTATTTTTTAGGGAGACAGACTATACTTTATGATTGGAAGTCACAAGAAATTTCTTATTTTCTAATCTAAGAAGTAAATAAAATACAGATTGAAGTTCTAATTTTTGAGTTTATATAAGAGATACTTTATATATCTATGGAAAAACATGTAAATATAACAATTCTTAATAGGTTAATAATTTGTCTGATGAGAAAATTAAGTATTCTACCCGCATCGCTAAGTCATTAACTATAAATTTTAATTCATTCACCAACCATTTATCTGATAACTCATTACCAACAATCTAAAGCTAATTTTTCAATTGACTTATTGATTACGATTTGATTTTGAATAACTCTAATTTTGATCCTTTCTACATATCTTTAGTGTAAGACCACAAAATTCAAAAAATTTCATTATTTATTAAAATTTTGAGTATGCCAAAATCAGACAAACAAATTAAATGAAAGGGAGTAAAAGTTTTTGTAAGTTTAAAAACTACTTTTTAAGAGTATATTGTAGACTTTCTTTTAATTTTTCAAGCAAATGCATGCATTAAAATTCTTCTCCTTTTTATTTTATTGAAAGTTCGTAAATTAAAGTCTTTAACAATCTAAATTAATTTTTTGCCTGTTTGTTGAATTAATTTCATTATTTTTTTTCTCAATTAAACATATATTGACTATCCATTTTAAATAAAAGTATAATATTTAAATAATATCAAAATATTTGATCGTATAAATCATTGTATGATTTCGTCAATAAAATTAATATATAAATTAAAATAGAATTTAAATTAAATAAAATAATTAAAAGGTTCAATTCAAAAAATATGTTGGTAGATGTTTTTTCGATGGGTGAAATCTTATAAGATTATTAAAACTTTAATTAGGGATAAAATAAACAAAAAATTTGTTGTGAGGATTAAACAAATTAGGTCTCTCTTATTATTATTATTATTATTATCACATAAAAAAGATCACAAATTTCAAATTAAGTTTTAATTGGTTAGATAAAGATCTTTCATAGTGTCACTTTTACTTATTTTATGACCCATCACTTTTATATGACATTTAATAAGTTTATATAATTATTTAAATTTACTAAAATGAGTGAAAATTTATAAAATTATTAAAATTTGATTAAGATTAAAATGGACAAAAGAAATTTCTATGAGGAAAAATGTAATAATATTATATAGTTATAATATTGTAATGTATATAATATGTGAGACAAAAGCAAAAAAGGCGAGGAGCACCATGTCATCATCATGTCTCCGGAGAGTGGGACTGTGGGTGAGAAACCGCCGACGTCCTCCTCAACTTACAGATGAAGAAAGGCCTCTACTCACTGGTGAAGGAAGCCGTCAAGTTGAACGAGCTGTTATTCCTGTTAGTCTTCAAGCTGTAAGCTGATACAGGAGATGAAGAAAGGCCTCTACTCACTGGTGAAGGAAGCCGTCAAGTTGAAAGAGCTGTTATTCCTGTTGGTCTTCAAGCTGTAAGCTGATACAGGAGATGAAGAAAGTCTTCTACTCACTGGTCAAGGAACCCGTCAAGTTGAAAGAGCTATTATTCCTGTTGGTCTTCAAGCTGATACAGGAGATGAAGAAAGGCCTGGTGGTAGTGTTGGTGGCGGAGGTAGTGCTGGTGGTGGTCTTCCACCAGTTGAGGCTGATCTGAAGGCATTGTTGTCCACTGGTACTGCCATTACTAACTTGGAGAATGACCAGAGGGAGGTAGTTGAGGAGATGATTGACTTGGAATCTAAGGCTGAAGGAATAACATCGTCGTTTACCAACCAGTTGACCTACTTGGTCACCTTTTCAGGCGCGGGTATTCTTTTTGGTTACAGGAAGGTGGCCTGTGCTGAAATTGTTGTTCTGTGGTTTATAGTCCTTGGGTCTTCGCCCTAGCTGGCCTAATTTTATTCCTTTCCATGAGCTTTAACATTCACAGAATGAAACCCTTTGTGGAACATCTGACTGAAAGGGGAAAGGGAATAGCCGAGTCTGCAAAGGAGCTTATAGACAGAGAAACAGGTCGAAAAAGGGGTGACAATGCACGGGATGAGGGTGGAAATCCTGCTTTGCATTCCACTTTAACCTCTGATGATGCGGTACTAAAGTTGGAAAAGTTGGTGGAGATGAACAGAAGCGATTTCAGTCTTAACATGAGTCATCGGCAAATGGGTTGTCTGGCAATTCTTTACATTGGGATCTTCTTTGCTATGTTGATGTTTGCATTCTTTTATGAATATTGCGGTGCGTTTTTCTATATTTATCTATCATATTGTGGTATGTTGTTCTCTGTCCTTTAATTTTCCTTTCTTCGTTCGTGTTCTTTCTTCTTCAAATTGCAGAAAGATTCAATGTTTTGTTGTTGTAATTTTGTTTGACCATACTGGAGCATTCTTGAAATTGCCAAAAGATCAAATTATTACACTGGTTTTGTTTTGTCTTTTCATTCTTGTGGTTGTATAGCAGTTGGAATTCATAAAGTTAGTTTTTAATCTTAAGACACAATCTTAGTTAACTGACCGTGAGATTAAATTAGTTGGTAGCAAAATTGAAACTTGACTTTTAAGTTTGGAACCTGCGATTTATGGATATATGTTGGATTGAAAAGCCTATGTTGTGAATAGACAGAAATAGGAAACCGTTAGCTTGATCACGAGGGCCTTTTCTGTTGGGTTCATGGTGTGTTGAATGGAAAATGGAGAAATCAAGTGAAGGGAAGGAGACACTCAAATTGGAAAGTGTACTCTTTAAATTGGAAAGTTTACTCTTCTCCCACATTGGTGGAAGAAGAGAACTTTAAAGTGTTTATAAAGTGAAACACTTATTTCACTTGGTAAGTGAGGCAAGGAAATAAAGATGCCTCCGTGAATTCGGACGACTTCGCCTTAACAACTTTCTGTTTCATCTACTTTTTGAGAAAAAAAATAAAACAAAATACACCTCTTTGAAAGATCATTTTGATCTTGTGTTGAGGGTATTTGTTCAACTTCTTTGTGTTCTTGTTCTCAAGAGTTGAAGTTGTTATTCTATTATACAGATTCTACGTACCCGTATTGTCGGAGATAACAATCTTAAGGAAATAACATACAGAATCTGTATAACTTGTTTTTGGAGATTAAAGCTTATGCTTTCTACTCCGTCTGAATTTAACTTGTGATTAGAAGACATAAAATCTTCACCAAAAGTTGAAGTTCACTCGATTGGCGATTTGAAGTTATAAAAACTTCATCGTTAATTAGAAACAAGAAGGAAAAGTTGTAAAGTTATTTAACTTTATTAATAGTATTCTGAAAAATACTAATTTTTCTGTCTTGTGGTGACAGGAAAAATGACAACTGAAAGTCAAATGATGGATGCGACAACGTCTATGGGGGCAACTAATATTGCCACATCAAGTCGCACAAATGCTCCGCCAACGATGGCCCCGGCGGAGAAGCCCGAAAAATTTTCTGGCATCGACTTCAAGCGGTGGCAACAAAAGATGTTCTTTTACCTCACCACGTTATGTCTACAACGGTTCACTAGCGAAGACGCTCCCGAGGTGCCCGAGGGAACCTCGAACAAGGACCGCTTCGTTATCGTAGAAGCTTGGAAACATTCAGATTTCCTTTGTAGGAACTATATTATGAGTGGTCTCCAAGATGACCTCTATAATGTCTATAGTGGAACCAAGACATCAAAAGAACTGTGGGAGGCACTTGAACGGAAATATAAAACGGAAGATGCGGGAATTAAGAAATTCCTTGTTGCACGATTCCTGGACTTCAAAATGATTGATAGCAAATCTGTTGTCTCTCAAGTACAGGAGTTGCAAGTCATCATACATGATCTCCTAGCAGAAGGTATAATTTTGAAAAATACCTTAGTTGAACAAATTAAAAATGTTCATAATACTCACATAAACTGTTTTGTAGGTTTAATTGTGAATGATGCTTTCCAAGTAGCAGCAATAGTTGAGAAGCTACCATCTTTGTGGAAAGACATCAAAAACTACTTAAAGCATAAGCGCAAGGAGATGACCGTTGAAGATCTTATTGTCCGACTTCGTATTGAAGAAGACAATAAAGCTGCCGAAAGAAGGTCAAAGGGAAATTCTACAATGAGTTGAGCACATATTGTAGAAGATGGCCAAAACAACTCGAAGAAAAGAAAGAATGTTGAACATGGAAACAATCATCCCAAGAAAAAGTTTAAGGGAAAGTGCTTCAACTGTGGCAAAGTTGGCCACAAATCAACAGACTGTCGAGCCCCGAAAAAAGGGAAGAAAAAGGACCAAGCGAATCTGATTGAGTCCAACAAGGATTATGACAATCTGTGTGCTATGTTCACGGAATGCAACATGGTCGGCAATCCACGCGCTTGGTGGATGGATTCAGGGGCCACACGCCATGTCTGCGCAAGCAAAGAGTTGTTCTCGACATATGCTCCGGCTCAAGCGGAAGAAACAATTTACATGGCCAACTCCGCGACTGCTAAGGTGGAGGGAATAGGAAAAGTTTGCCTAAAGATGACATCCGAAAAGGTTTTGACACTGAATAATGTGTTATATGTTCCGGAGTTACGTAAGAACTTAATTTCTGTTTCACTCCTAGATAAAAACGGTTTCAAATGTGTAACCGTTTCTGGAAAAACAGTAGTTAGCAAAGGAGAAATGTATGTAGGAAAAGGCTATCTCGAGGAAGGCCTTTATAAGATGAATGTAATGACTGTTGAAATAAATAAACATTCAAATTCTTCTTACTTGCTTGAGTCTTATAATTTATGGCATGAACGTTTAGGCCATGTTAATTACAAAACGTTACGAAAACTGATTAACTTAGAAAGTTTGCCAAATTTTGAGTGCAATAAATCTAAGTGTCAAACGTGTGTAGAATCAAAGTATGCTAAGCATCCTTATAAGTCTGTTGAAAGGAATTCCAATCCCTTAGACTTAATACACACTGACATTTGTGATATGAAGTCAACACCATCACGTGGTGGAAAAAAGTATTTCATAACTTTTATTGACGATTGCACTAGATATTGTTATGTCTACTTGCTAAATAGTAAGGATGAAGCAATAGATGCGTTTAGGCAATATAAAACTGAAGTTGAAAATCAATTAGACAAAAGGATCAAAATGATAAGAAGTGACAGGGGCGGAGAATATGAATCTCCCTTTGCACAAATATGTGTAGAGAATGGAATAATCCATCAAACTACGGCCCCGTATTCACCTCAATCTAATGGAATTGCGGAAAGGAAAAACCAAACTTTGAAGGAAATGATGAATGTCTTACTAATAAGTTCTGGTTTACCGCAAAACTTGTGGGGGGAGGCTATCCTTACGGCCAATCGTATACTCAATAGAGTTCCCCATAGTAAGACACAATCAATTCCTTACGAAAAATGGAAAGGAAGGAAACCCAACTTAAAATATTTCAAAGTGTGGGGGTGTCTAGCGAAGGTTCAAGTTCCTATACCTAAAAGGGTTAAGATAGGACCTAAAACGGTGGACTGCTTGTTTATAGGATATGCTAAAAGCAGTAAAGCATGTCGATTTTTGGTTCATAAATCCAAACATTCGGATATAAATGAGAATACGGTAATTGAATCAGATAATGCTGAATTCTTTGAAAATATTTATCCGTATAAAACTAGACATGAACAGTCTAGTGGGGGATCTAAACGACCCCGAGATGAACCAAGTGAGAATGTACATAATGAAGAAAATCCAAGACGTAGTACACGTCAAAGAACGTCAACTTCGTTTGGATCGGATTTTGTAACATTTCTCTTAGAAAATGAGCCTCGAACGTTTAAAGAAGCGATGTCGTCATCAGACTCATCCTTTTGGAAAGAGGCAGTCAATAGTGAGATTGATTCAATCTTAAGTAACCATACGTGGGAATTGGTTGATCTTTCTCCAGGAAATAAACCTTTAGGTTCTAAATGGATCTTCAAAAGGAAAATGAAAACGGATGGTACTATTGACAAATACAAGGCAAAACTTGTAGTAAAAGGCTTCAACCAAAAAGAAGGTCTTGATTACTTTGATACATACTCGCCAGTGACAAGGATAACCTCAATTCGAATGTTAATTGCCTTAGCAACAGTATATGATCTTCAAATCCATCAAATGGATGTGAAAACCGCATTCCTAAATGGAGAATTGGAGGAAGAAATCTACATGGAACAACCTGAGGTTTTTGTGGTTCCAGGAAAAGAAAATAAGGTGTGTAATCTTGTTAAGTCACTTTATGGACTAAAACAAGCACCTAAGCAATGGCATGCAAAGTTTGACCAAACCATGTTGGCAAACGGATTCAAGATAAATGAATGTGATAAATGTGTATATATTAAGGACACACCAAATCACCAAGTCATTGTATGTTTATATGTGGATGATATGTTGATCATCAGTAGAGACATTTGTGACATAAATGCAACCAAATGAATGCTCGAGAGCAAGTTTGATATGAAAGACATTGGAGTTGCAGATGTGATCTTAGGTATAAGAATCCATCAAACTCCACAAGGGTTAGCACTGTCACAGTCTCATTATATCGAAAAAATACTTAAAAGTTCAAGTATATGGAATTCGATATTGCCAAGACTCCATTGGATGCGAACTTTGCACTTCGGAAAAATGAAGGTGAAAGTGATTCTCAGTTGGAGTACGCAAGAGTATTGGGAGGTTTAATGTATATAATGAACTGTACACGACCAGACATAGCATGCACTATCAGTAAATTGAGTCGGTACACGAGTAATCCCAACAAAACTCACTAGATGGCAATGAAAAGAGTTTTGGGTTATCTTAAATACACTCAAGACTATGCTTTGCATTATAATAAATATCCTGCGGTACTTGAAATAGTGATGCAAATTGGATCACCGGATCGAACGAAGTAAAATCCACAAGTGGATATGTATTTACTATCGATGGAGGAGAAGTTCCTTGGAAATCATCGAAACAGACTTGTATCGCAAGCTCTACAATGGAATCTGAATTTATCACATTAGATAAAGCCGGTGAAGAAGCAGAATGGCTCCGGAATTTCTTAGAAGATATTCCTTATTGGCCCAAGCCAGTGGCACCAGTATGTATACACTGTGATAACCAAGCGGCAATAGGTAGGGCAGGGAGCATGATGTACAACGGTAAGTCTTGTCACATACGTCGAAGACATAATACCGTTAGAGAACTTCTCTCTAGTGGAATTATCACTATAGACTATGTAAAGTCAAAGGATAATGTGTCGGATCCACTTACAAAAGGCCTATCTAGAGAAGGAGTAGAAAGGACATCCAAGGGAATGGGTTTAAGGCCTAGGACAAGTCAGCATGGCGGTAACTCTACCTAGCAGACTGGAGATCCCAAGAGCTAGGTTTAAGGAGATCAAAAAAAGTTATGTCTGACAGGTTCAACATTGTCATTTACCCAACCCATTCTCATGATGTAGACAATGTATAGTAAACAAGGATAAGACTCAAGGTGAAAAGTCTTTTAATGATTATCTAAATTTGGCAGATTTGACCAAATAGTTCAATCTAAAGGATTGAAACGTTTAGAAATCAACTATGTGAGGGCAAAGTGGAAGCCGCTTCAAAGAGAATGTTAGTAAAGGCCTATTCTCTAAGCTCTCATGAAAACCGGGATGTGTTCATGGCTGAAAAGAATAAAACCGTAAGAACCATAAAAGGTAAAAGGCTGGTTGTGTGACATGTGTTGTCTAGGTGTACATTAAAGCTCGACGGTTCAAAGATATCAAATCTACCGATTGACCGAGTGCATCCGATACATGTTCACTACGGAAAGTTAAAAGGGAAACCCACTTATCCAGATGCAATCAGTCTTTGCTTGATGATCACATACTGTCCGTAAACGTTTTACTAAAAATAGCCATTCCCATTCATGTGGGGGATTGTTGGGTTCAAAGTGTGTTGAATGGAAAATGGAGAAATCAAGTGAAGGGAAGGAGACACCCAAATTGGAAAGTGTACTCTTTAAATTGGAAAGTTTACTCTTCTCCCACATTGGTGGAAGAAGAGAACTTTAAAGTGTTTATAAAGTGAAACACTTATTTCACATGGAAAGTAAGGCAAGGAAATAGAGATGCCTCGCGCCGTCGTCGTCGTCGCTCGGCTCGGCTTCGGATTTGGATTTGGATTTGGATTTGGATTTGGACAAAGTTTATTTGACGAAAAGAAATCTAGACTGAAAATCAATCTGAAACAGTAATGCTCCATTAATTCATTATGCACGCAGTAACAGTGGCACTGCTAACTGAACTGCTGCAGTATTTCGAATAGGTGTTTCAGAACTGATGCGTTGGTTTGAAAGGTTGCACTATTTAAACAGATTGTTGCTTCTGTTACAAAGGGTTGCACTGTTTCAGATTGTTGCTTCAGAAAGTTGCAACTCTTCAACGAAAATACACACTGTTTCGTGAAAAGGTGTGTTGTTTCAGCAAATTACTGCAGACTGTTTCAGCAATAATAAATACTGCAGCCATGCATTTTTCAGAACAGACACACCTCTAAGTTGAACCGTTGCCACCTTTACAAAGAGGCAACTTATGGCTATATAAACCTGGTTTCATCCACAGGTTTTGGACAGAAATTTTCAGATTACAAACTTCTTCTTTTTGTCTTAAAAATACTCTTAAGTGTGATCATACTAACCGTGAGTGTGTTCGAAGAATCTGCCTATTTGAGGTACCGCTATAGTCGGATTGAAGGCCATTTTATCCTGGGAGGAAGATTCCACAACCTCGGGTACAGTGAGGGGAATTATTTCCTTAAGGAAAGTCCGTGAATTCGGACGACTTCGCCTTAACAACTTTCTGTTTCATCTACTTTCTGAGAAAAAAAAAATAAAACAAAATACACCTCTTTGAAAGATCATTTTGATCTTGTGTTGAGGGTATTTGTTCAACTTCTTTGTGTTCTTGTTCTCAAGAGTTGAAGTTGTTATTCTATTATACAGATTCTACGTACCCGTATTGTCGGAGATAACATTTTCGTGTACACCTCATGCTGCTGCTATTTTGCTTGAGGAAGGTAGTGAGGCGTGACAAAAAGTTATGTCAGTGTTCCCATTCGTGAATAAGGTTGAGACTCTAGTAGGATCAGTTTTTTGAGTTTAAAGATCATATTCTTCAATTTAAAATGAGTAATGAAACACACAACAGCATAGCTGGGTTTGGGGCGGGTAGAGTGTATACAGACTGTATAGTTGGGCTTACATGTGTCTCTGTTTACAAAGGGATTGCTAATGTCTTCATTAGACAAGTAACTGAAGTCTAATATACTTTCTTCAGCACGGAGGACCAATAATAATAGTAACCAAACGCCGCCAGATCAATGGAGGAAAGTTACTAATAAGTGCTCTCCAACTTATAATGTGCAAATGATGCTTCTAACTTATAATGTGCAAATGAAGTATAAAGCTGTCAGCTGGATTTTCTCTTATTAGTGTTACTTGTAGACACATGATTTTTGATCCTCCCTAAATTTTAACTTGTTTATCGATACTAAATATTTATATTTATATTTAATCATATATTATTTTGACTATTATTTTATTTTAATATAATATAAATAATTAAATGAATTTAATTTTAGGATATTATTTTGTTTTATTCCTTAAAAAAAAAATAGTTTTGTACTATCTTAATTATATAATTTATTTTTGACTATTTTTAGATTGTTATTGTATTTTTTTTAAAAAAATAAAATATATATAAAAAATCAATTAATTATTATTATTATTATCATTATTTTATTTGTTACTATTATCTATTTATTTATTTATTTATTAATTATTCTTCGTTATTAAAAAAAAAAAAAGAAATCTTAAAACCTACCCTAACCCCCCCCCCCCCCATTCCCCATTTCCCTAAAAAACCTCCCCACGTCCCCACAGAAACACACCCCACGACAACACACACAAACACTACACATGCACACATGCACAATATATATATATATAACAACATACACACACGGATGGAGAATGGGGAACAAAAAAAAAACACTTTAAAAAAAGGATACAACATTTGAGGGTGACGGTGAACACCATTTTAAAAGGAAATTAAGAGTCAAACAGAGAGGAAAATACAAAAAAAAAAAAAAAGATAGAGTTTAGTCGAGTTTCCATTTCGAGTTTTCGATAACGCTATTCTTGCTTTCATTTTCGATTAGTGTATTACACAGGTTCTTATTCAATTCTTTTGTATTTATTATTGTTATAACTTTGTCATCAAAGTATGAATGAAGAGGTAAGTATAAGTCAATAAAAGCGACCGTGCTAGAACCACGGGATTCGAGGGGTGCTTCACACCTTCCCCTCGATCAACAGAATTCCTTACCCGTCTTCTGTTTTTGCAGACCAAATAAGAGTCATTTCCTTTTGATTAGGGATTCAAAAAAAAAAAAAGGGTGACTTGGAACACCAAAACTCAATTCCAAGTGGCGACTCTATAAATAATTTAATCCCTATTCAATATCGTCACTTTAATTGGAAAAACCCTTCGACTCGATCCCTCGAGCGAAAAACGGTGTGACATCTCTGGCGACTCTGCTAGGGAATAACTAGAATTCGAGCTTTAGATATTGACTTTTACTTACTTTAATTATTTTAATATTGTGTTTGTTTGTTGGCCTTATGTGCTACTTGTTGCTCATTTACTGTTTTGATATTATTTGAAATGTATTATATATTGTCTTCTCTCGCGTACCCCCTCTGAGTCTCTGAAATAGGATAGAGGGAATGCAGCATATGCATCCCACCTTCTTTTTGAGGTAACCGGAGTGTCAAGGCACCTGGTGAAGGATATAGTCACACATGTTAGGCGGGGTTCGGATCGACAACGAAGGCGGTGTTGCCCTGCTACCGACCAAGTTGTCCCTCCCCAGCTCGAGTGTCCGCTCGGGTAAGCCAGTCTAGACACCTATCCCTATTAGGCATAAACTTAGAAGAACTGAAAACTCAGAATCTGGTTATCCCTATTAGGTACCGCTTTATTTGCATCATATGCAGTTGACTTAGCGGGACTCGGCACAGGGGTCGGGTCTGTCTAGGACAGGTGACCTAATTTATAAAGACCAACATGTGCATCCTACATGCTCTTTGATATTTGTTTGGAAGGCTATTTATGTGTTGACCGGCTTTAGGCAATTTTAAAATACGACAGATTAATTTATTCTCAAATTTAGTTGATCATTTTTGAAAGGAAAAATTTATTTTTAAGATAAAGAAATTCTTTAGATATACGGCAACACAATTTTTACAATCTTTATGAACTACGAGGGTCTGATTCTCACATCTTTGTGAGATACGTAGGAAGTCCATCCCAGGACACGACCTTATTTAAAAAAAAATATATATAAAAAAAAAATATGATTATTTTTGTAATTATTTTTCTAATTTTCAAGTCCAATTTTTCTTATATATATTTTAACAGCCCTGAATCTTTAGGGATCACGAGGCTAAAAATAAAAAATAATAAAATAATAACAATAAAATAAAAATATATTTCAACAGCCCAGAATCTTTAGGGATCATGAGGCTAAGTTTTTACAAAAAATATATATATCAATTTTTTAACAAGTCCTGAACCTTTATGGTCGTAAGACTAAAACTTTTATACAACTTCATACATAAAACGGTCGTTCTGTTTTTCTTTATTTCTGAGTCCTTTTTTTTTTTTTTATACTTAGGGAATATTGTCTTCAAACATATAGATAAAATTGTCTAGAAGTCTGTTATAGTAAAGTTTTTGATAGAGTCAATAAAAAATAATAATAATAATAATAATAATAATAAAAAATATATATATATATATTTTATCAATCTTGTTTCTATCACTTTAATTTTTGATGAGATTATTCTTTGCAACTAAGTTTAAATAATGGCCGTACTAAGTTTTACAAGTTAAAGTTATAAATTCTTTTCAAAATTAATAAATTAAGTTTTGTCTAAGTCTAGATATTTATTAATTTTATGTCCCTTTCAATAGGTATAAAATGTCCCCCCCTGTTCGTGGAGAGCGTCCAAAGAGAAAGAGAGATGGGAATATACCGTTTCAGGTTGTGGATTGTACCCCTCTGCAACTTTGGTTATGGTGGAATGCAATGGATACGTTTGATTATGGCGAAATACATAAGTATTTGGGTTTCTTAACCAGTATCATGATGATCAACCCTAATAGGGAGGTGATTGATGCATTACTGAATTTCTGGGACCCAAAGAATAATGTATTCCGCTTTTCAGATTTTGAGTTGACACCTACTTTAGAAGAGATAGCAGGCTATGTTGGATATGGTGATATGCATCGGAAGAAACTTATAGCCCCAAGACCTATTTCGATAAACAAATTTTGCAAGCTCATGAACATAAGAAACACAAAAGAAGAGTCAATGAAAAAAGGTTGGGTTTCCTTGCAGTTTTTATATGACAGATATGGAAAGCAAGAGGGGTTTCAGAAGTACGGTAAAGAACTTTGTAATAAGGGAAGTTTTGAGACTTGGAAAGTTCACAGACGATTTGCATTCATGGTAGCCTTTTTGGGCACTATGGTCTTCCCAAGAAGAGAAGAAAAAATTAATATTCGTTTAGCGGGAGTGGTACAGATACTGATTAAGAAAGATTACACCATGATACCAATGATCCTAGCTGATATTTACCGTGCTCTGACTGTTTGTCAAAAATGGAAAAGTTTTTTTGAGGGATGTAATATCTTGTTACAGATGTGGATTGTGGAGCATCTTTATCAACGTCCTACATTGACACGGTTCAATCCCGAGCGATTTAATCGAATCAACGATTACGAGGAAAGGATGGAGAAATATAAATGTCCAAAAGAAATCGGAGATTGGGTTAAACTTTTTCGTTCTTTGACAACAGATAAAATCACTTGGAATCTCCATTGGTTCCCTTGGAGACAAGTCATATATAGTTCTGTCATTCGTCCGTTCTTGTTATTAATGGGTATTAGAGGTGTTCAACCGTATGTTCCATTGAGAGTTCTACGTCAGCTAGGCAGGCGTCAAATAATTCCCATAACGGAAGACATGGCTGATTTCGTACTTGAGGTCAGACCAGAGATTTCACTTCCAGAAGATTTGGCCCAGCAGATTTAGGAGGGTCTCCGTATTATGGGAATTGAAACGATGGTCATAGAGCGTGAGAAAGGAGAAGTGCACCCAGATTACCAGGAATGATTTGAAGAACAGTCGAGTCCTCCAGTCAGACCAGAAAGATCAGTTAAGGGACCTATAGATCAGGAAGCTGCAATCAGGATAGGAATTGAAAAGGCCATGCAAGAACATCATGAAGCCAACCAAGTTTTGAGAGAAGAATTAGAGCGTGTCAGGGCAAAAATAGACGAACAACAAAGGGAATTCTCTGAAGAGAAAGCTAAATCAGCAGCTATTGAGGTTGCACTTCGGGGACAAATCAAGTTTGCTACCACTAGGGGGTCACACGTTGCAGAACTTGCCGCATCTCGCCGACAACAACTTCAAGAAGTTGAAAAGAATATGCAAGAAGAATTTGATCGAGAGAGATCTCAATGGATTCGTGAAAAAGGAATATTGCGAGAACAGTTGGAGGTTGTTTCTGCTCGTGAAAAACGTGCAAGAGAGATGGTTGATTTCCGAGATCGACAGGCCCAGGAATGGGATCAGGATTTTAGTTCTCTTCGAGAGAAGGTCCACCGTGTAGCGCAGGATACTGCTAGAATGGGTTTAGATTATCAGCAGTTGGATTGTGAGGATTTTTTAGCACAAGTACCCGCTTTCGCACAGCGACTCACTGCTTCATTGGAGGACATATATTTGAGTTTGGGAGGACATATTAAATCAAAATCTCCTTGAAAGGATCGTCGTTTTCTTTGTCATAGTTTTTTATTTTCAGTTAAAAAAAATTGTTTAGATATTATGTCTTTTAGTTTTCAGATTTAAGTTAGTAGGTTTTATTTTAGGAGTTGGGTCAGTTCTTTTATCGTAGAATGTAATGAAGTTGACCGTTTATTTCTATATATATTACATATGTTTTACTTCACTTACTTTATTTATTTTCTTTAATAATAATAATAATAATAAAAAAATTATTGTTAAATTCCACCCGAACTACGCAAGATCTGATTCATGTCCTGACATGATACGTAGGCAACCCTCCAAAGGGTTCGATCATAATTTTTGAAAATATGCCTAGAAAAGCCGGGATGAAACACAAAGCTTCCATGATAGGTTGGGAAATGCATATAGAAACATGACATATAACGTGGCATTATAATGTGTTAAATATATAACACTCACCCGTTTGCTACTTGATCACAGAAAAGATAAAATAGTTGGTGGTTGGTTTGTGGTTTAAACTGGCATCGCATCCGTATAACACTAGATACAAGGGTAAAAGAAGAATGACTCACAGAGAAGATATTGGGTCTGATAGTGAAGAAGAGCAGAATCAGTTGATTTCGCAGGAATTAACATCAATGGAAGAATTAAAGTCATTAAAACAACAGATGGCGGAGATGTACAAAGCTTGGTTGAATGGACAAGCTCCTCCTTCTTCAATCCCTGGACTTTCAACTTCAAATGATCCAAATTCTGACCCAGCTCAAACTAGTGATCCATTTTACCCACCAGGATTTGGCCCATTTGCTAATATGCCTAGAGTTGCTGGTACTTCTACCGTGCGCCCACCAAATCCATCTGTCGCAAATAACCCACTTTTTGCTTCTGTAGCGCCAGCTACTGCGGGTATTCCACCGACAATACCAAAGAATATGGGAAAACCAAATCATGATATGTTATATCCTCCTGAAATGACTTTCAAGTCACAAAATCCACATTATCATGTTCATCAACGTGATACTCCTATCGTGATTGAGAAGATTGCTAAGAATGAGGAACAGGAGGAGATGGCTAGAAAAGTTAGAAGCCTGGAACAAAGTATGAGAAATATGCAAGGAGTAGGTGGACCCAAACGTGTTTCATACAAGGATTTATGTATGTTTCTTGATGTCCATTTACCGATAGGGTTCAAAATGCCCAAATTTGACAAATATGAAGGACACGGCGATCCTGTAGCTCATTTGAAAAAGTTTTGCAATCAATTAAGGGGAGCAGGAGGAAAAGAAGAATTATTGATGGCGTACTTTGGATAAAGCCTTACAGGGATAGCTTCTGAATGGTTCATTGACCAAGACATTTCCCTTTGGCACGTGTGGGACGACATGGCTCGAGATTTCGTTCAAAAATTTTAGTATAACATTGAGATAGTGCCAGATCGCACTACACTTGCCAACATGAGAAAAAAGACGACTAAAAGTTTTCGAGAATATGCCGTCAGATGGAGAGAGCAGGATTCAAGAGCTAGACCATCGATAAAAGAATCCGAAATGATTGATATTTTTCTGCAAGCACAAGAACCTGATTATTTCCATCATTTGCTTTCTACTATCGGAAGCACATTTGCAGAAGTTATCAAAGTTGGAGAGATGGTAGAAAACGGAATCAAATTAGGAAAGATCATCAGCCAGGCCGCTTTGAAAGCAACAACACAGGCAATTCAAAGTGGTACAGGAAGTTTTGGGGGAAAGAAAAGAAAAGAGGATGTAGCAACGGTCATGACAGGTCCACGACAAAATTGGAGAGGTGTGCGTCAACCATATGCACAGAGTCCATTATATTATGTACCATCTCCCCAATATCCTATTTACAATACACAACCATATGCTCAAGGTCCTTCTTACCCGCAGTGGCGTGCACCAGCAATCCAAAATCGTCCAATGGCCCCACAAGTTCAAAGAGGCCCTCCGAGGTCTAATTTTCGGCCTAGAGCAGAATTCAAAAGGGATAACATGGTAAAAAATAATTTCACTCCTATTGGAATATCTTACACCAGTTTATTTCATAGGCTGAGAAAAATGAATGTACTAAACCCAATTAAGAGAAGGATCCCGAATCCTCCCCCGAAGAATTTGGACTATTCTAGAAGATGTGAATACTGTTCTGATGCCCCAGGGCACGACACATAGAAATGTTGGCATCTGAAAAGAGCCATTCAAGAGTTGATTGATACCCAACAGATTATGGTAGAAAGTCCAGGAACTCCAAATGTCAATCAAAATCCGCTACCAGATCATAATGAAACAAACATGCTCGATGTGATACTCAGTGGTAAAGATGTTACGATTCCCTTTAACCCGATCATTAAAATTAAAACTGATTTGGAAAAATTGGCAAATGCTGTAGATTTAACGAAAGAAAAGCTTGCAGAAGCAGAGGTGGTGATAGCAAAACCTGAATCATCGAATGATCCCTCGGCAATGGGGAAAGAGATTTCAAAAAATATTGGGTCAAGTCAAATAAAGCCGAAACTCATTATTCCTGGAAGATCCAATAAGCCTCTTTTAATCATAAAAGGAGCTCCTGTAGCTCCTATCGTTATCAAACCAGTGTCACAGCTGCCTATGGTCGATACCAAGGCAGTCCCTTGGAATTATGATCGTGTTGTGGTGATGCACAAAGGGAAAGAAGTGACTGAAGAGGTATATGAAGTAGGGGGATTAACTCGATCTGGAAGATGTTATGATCCAGTAGAGTTAAGAAAGAATAAACAAGGTGGTGAAGAACGAATGACAGTCTAGAAGCCTGTCACTGATGAAGAAGCTGAAGAATTCTTACAGAAAATGAAATTGCCAGAATATTCTGTTATAGAACAGTTGAAAAAGACTCCAGCACAGATTTCTTTGTTATCTTTATTGATACATTCAGACGAACACCGCAAGGCTGTAATGAAGATTCTTAATGAAGCATGTGTTCTTAGTGAGATTAGAGTAAATCAGCTGGAAAAAGTTGTTGGAAGGATCATTGAAGCAAATAAAATTACTTTTTCAGACGATGAATTGCCTATAGAAGGTACGGAGCATAACAAAGGTCTGTACATTTCTGTGAAATGCGAACATTCCATCATCACTCGAGTGTTAATTGATGGAGGATCAGGCGCTAACATTTGTCCTATGTCAACTTTACAAAAGTTGAATGTTAATGGGGAAAGAATCCGATCTAACAATGTGTGCGTCAAAGGTTTTGACGGATCAAAAACTGATGCCATTGGTGAAATAGAACTCATATTGACAATTGGGCCTGTGGATTTTGCTATGGATTTTCAAGTGCTGAACATTGATGCTTCATATAATATGTTATTGGGAAGGCCATGGATTCATAGGGCTAAAGCAGTCGCATCAACGTTGCATCAAGTGGTCAAATTCGAATGTGACAGGCAAGAGATAGTGGTTCATGGTGAAGGAGACTTATCAATGTATAAAGACTACTCTGTTTCTTCCATCGAAGCAAATACTGCCAATGTGTTAATTCATCAAGCTTCTGAGGTAGTGGCTGTTGAGTATATCCTCGAGGGGAATCTCATCGCAAGACCACAATTGTCCTCTGCATCTGTTATGGTAGTGAATGAAATGTTGAAGCATGGCTTCGAACCAGGAAAAGGTCTAGGGATGTTTTTGCAAGGCATAGTTCATCCCGTAAACCTCTATGAGAACTTTGGTACTTTTGGTCTGGGATATGAGCCTACTGCTGAAGATATAAAGAAGGCTAAAAAGCGTAAGAAAGAGTCGTGGTCACTTGCCAAGCCTATACCGCCACTTTATGAGTCTTTCATCAAATTCAGTGTTGTTGGATCCTCCAAGTTACCTGCTGCAGAATCAATGAATGATGATGATACAGAGTTGATTGATCTTTTTCAGAATATGTTCATTGAAGTTGATATGGTTGAAATTGGGGAGGGTACCAGCAATGCAGATGTGCAGTTTATCGGCCCTGATGTCCATCTCAACAATTGGGAGTCCACTCCTCTCCCTATTATGAAGGAGTCTCGGTAGTTTGTTTGTTTTTTCTTACAATCTTAGTAGCTTGTTTTTCTTTCTGAATAATTTTAGGATCGTAATTCATACCTTTACTTTGGTATTTTAGGTTAAAACTCTTTCTAGCTTTGCGTTTAATAAAGTATAGTCTCCTTTTGTTTTATTTTGGGGTCTGATGTTTATTTATTTATTTTCTATCATACAGTTCTTTCTATGACGATTCTAATGATATGACATGCATGACGAATTGGCAACCAGATTTAAAAACCCAATCTAATTTTGAAATAATGAATAAGGAGGTTGAATACGATGAAGGAGAAGCATTTGAGGATATAAGCAAAGATTTCAAACAGTTTGAGAATAAGACAAATCCCAATTTGGAAGAAACTGGGGCGATCAATTTAGGAGATCTTGAAAATATTAGGGAGACTAAGATAAGTGTACATGTTCAACCACAACAAAAGAAATCTATAATTGAAACTTTGCATGAGTATAAGGACATCTTTGTGTGGTCTTATGATGATATGCCCGGTTTAAGTACTGATTTGGTAGTTCACAAGTTGCCAATTGATCCTGCTTTTTCTCCTGTCAAGCAAAAGTTAAGAAAATTCAAAACTGACATGAGTGTAAAAATTAAAGAGGAAATCACGAAGCAACTTGAAGCTAAAGTCATTCGGGTGGCCCAGTATCCTACTTGGTTGTCCAATATTGTCCCTGTTCCAAAGAAGGACGGCACAGTTCGGATGTGTGTTGATTATCGCGATTTAAATAAAGCAAGTCCGAAAGATAATTTTCCACTTCCCAATATTCATATTTTGTTGGACAATTGTGCCAAACATGATCTTGCTTCTTTTGTGGATTGTTATGCGGGGTATCACCAGATCATTATGGATCCAGAAGATGCAGAAAAGACATCATTTATTACTCCATGGGGAACATATTGTTATAGAGTTATGCCTTTTGGATTAAAGAATGCTGGGGCAACTTACATGAGGGCAATGACCACAATGTTTCATGACATGATGCACAAAGAAATTGAAGTTTATGTGGATGACGTGATCATTAAGTCGAGAGAGAAATTTGATCATATCAAAGATTTGAGAAAATTCTTTGAAAGGCTTCGGAGGTATGATCTCAAACTTAATCCAGCAAAATGTGTATTTGGAGTTCCGTCAGGAAAACTTTTGGGTTTTATAGTCAGTCGACGTGGCATTGAGTTAGATCCTTCAAAAATAAAAGCTATCCAAGATTTACCTACACCGAAAAATAAAACGGAGGTGATGAGTTTACTCGGAAGGTTGAATTATATCAGTAGATTCATTGCTCAGCTTACGACAACTTGTGAGCCAATATTCAAGTTGTTGAAGAAGAATGTTAAAGTTGAATGGACTGAAGAATGTCAAGAGGCATTTGACAGAATGAAGAGACACTTGTCGAATCCGCCTATTTTGGTTCCTCCAGAGCCAGTCCGACCTTTGATATTGTACATGTCTGTTTTAGATAATTCTTTTGGCTGTGTATTGGGTCAACATGATGTCACAGGAAGAAAAGAACAAGCCATCTACTACCTCAGCAAAAAGTTTACCACTTATGAGGCTAAGTACACTCTTCTTGAGAAAACGTGTTGCGCCTTAACTTGGGTAGCCCAAAAGCTGAAACATTACTTGTCATCTTATACTACTTACCTCATATCTCGTATGGATCCTTTAAAGTACATTTTTCAGAAGCCTATGCCCACAGGCAAACTCGCGAAATGGCAAATGTTGCTTACAGAGTTTGATATTGTTTATGTGACACGAACTGCAATGAAAGCTCAAGCCTTGGCGGATCATTTGGCTGAAAATCCTATTGATGAGGAGTATGAGCCATTGAAGACTTATTTTCCAGATGAAGAGGTATTGTATGCAGATGAGTTTGTTTTAGAAGATTGTCATTCAGGCTGGAAATTATTCTTTGATGGAGCTGCTAATATAAAAAGAGTGGGGATAGGAGCGGTTCTTATTTCTGAATCAGGACAATATTATCCCATAACAGCCCAACTTCGATTCTACTGTACCAATAATATGGCAGAATACGAAGCTTGCATTCTGGGATTGAGATTAGCCATTGACATGGGGGTCCAAGAATTGTTGGTATTAGGAGATTCAGATTTATTAGTCCACCAAATCCAAGGAGATTGGGAGACTCGTGATTTGAAACTCCTACCATATAGAAGTTGTTTACAAGATCTTTGTCAACGATTTGTATTAGTAAAGTTCAAACACATTCCCAGAGCTCATAATGAGATTGCTGATGCTTTGGCGGCCTTATATTCGATGCTTCAACATCCCGATAAAACTTATATTGACCCTTTGCATATATAGATTTATGATCAACATGCATATTGTAATGTGGTTGAAGAAGAATTTGATGGGGAGCCTTGGTTCTATGATATCAAAGAATATATTCAGACTGGGAAGTATCCTGTACGTGCTGATGGTAATCAAAAGAGAACCATTCGACGTTTGTCTAGTGGATTTTTCTTAAGTGGAGGAATCTTGTATAAGAGGACTCCTGATTTGGGACTTTTGAGGTGTGTAAATGCTAAAGAAGCTTCAAAAATCATGAATGAAGTGCATTCTGGGATTTGTGGACCACACACGAGTGGGTATGTTTTGGCAAAGAAAATACTTCGAGCAGGTTACTATTGGCTTACCATGGAGCGAGATTCTATCAATTTCGTTCGTAAATGTCATGAATGCCAGGTACATGGAGACTTGATACATTCCCCTCCATCTGAGTTGCATACAATGACTGCTCCATGGCCTTTTATGGTTTGGGGAATGGACGTAATTGGACCAATTGAACCAAAGGCTTCGAATGGACATAGGTTCATCTTGGTAGCCATTGATTATTTCACGAAATGGGTAGAAGCAGTGACTTTCAAAGCAGTGACCAAGAAAGTTGTGGTTGATTTTATTCACTCCAACATCATTTGTCGTTTCGGCATTCCAAAGATAATTGTCACGGATAATGTCGCGAATCTCAATAGCCATCTGATGCAAGAAGTGTGCCAGCAATTTAAGATTATGCATCGAAATTTAACTCCTTATCGTCCAAAGGCGAATGTAGCTGTAGAAGCTGCCAACAAGAACTTAAAGAAAATACTCCGTAAGATGGTGCAAGGTTCCCGACAATGGCATGAAAAGTTACCTCTTGCTTTGTTGGGTTATCGTACTACAGTTCGAACTTCAATTGGTGCAACTCCTTACTTGTTAGTGTATGGAACTGAAGCAGTTATACCTGCAGAGATTGAGATTCCATCTCTTCGAGTAGTTGTGGAAGCTGAAATTGATGAAGACCAATGGGTCAAGACTCGTTTGGAGCAATTAAGCTTGATTGATGAAAAAAGATTGGCGTCAGTATGTCATGGACAACTATATCAGAAGAGAATGGCACGAGCATATAATAAAAGGGTGCGTCACAGACATTTTGAAGTTGGTCAGTTAGTACTAAGACGCATCCTTCCTCATCAGATTGAAGCCAAAGGCAAATTTTCTCCTAATTGGCATGGGCCATTCATGGTAAAGAAAGTGTTACCTAATGGCGCGTTATATCTGACTGATGTAGATGGAAAAATGGAAGGAATGTCGGTCAATGCCGATGCAGTTAAAAGATATTATGTATGATATTCATGTACAATTATGTTATATATGTTTTGTACTTGTATTTTTAAATATTGAAATGATGAAGGCATTTTATTCTACTATCTGAATAATATATAAACCTTTGCTTACCCCTTTGAGCTTTTATTTTTCTTCAAACCCCTCTTTTGGAATCAAATTTAAAAAAAAAAAAAAAGAATGATGTTTCATGAACTACGTTTGACCTGATTCTTGCTATGACAAGATACGTAGGCAACCCTACTCCGGGGTTCGGTCTAACTAGAAGAAAAATTCAAATTACCCAGAATGAAATGAAACTGGGGCAAAAATTTATTTTCTTAAAAGGATAGATTCCAAAAGTTGTATGTTTCACCCAATGTTATAAATTTTTTAGCCTCATGCCTACCCTTCTTTCTAACCCTATCCAAAAGCCAAGTTACAACCAAAGAAAGACCTTCGGATTAATCTTTGAGAATGTTAAGGCTAAACATATTATGGGTGCATGATATTTCATATTTTTGGGTGTTTGTCAAAAAAAGAAAAAAAAAGTGTGATGAAAAAATGAAAATGAGAGAGTCTTATTGGTGAAAACCCTTTCGGGCACCGTAAGACGACTGTGAGCTAAGGCAGGAATAAAAGGAGATAGACTCGTCGGCAAAACCCATTGAGGTGCCACTAGTTTAAGAAAGTTTGTTATCAAGAAGGAACAAATTCAAGATTGGTTTAATTTCAAGCTCAATATGTGGACAAAAGTTGTAATGATTGGTGTGGGTAGATCTGGTTGTTTTATTCAAAATGCATGTCATAATCACCAGAATCGATTTCCACATTCAGATAAGTTTTCTCTTTGTTTTGAAAAGAGATACTTATTGTCTTTTTATTTTGTTTTATTTTTATTTTTGATTTTTGTGTCTTTGTCATCAAACAAAAATCCTTGTTGTCTTTTGAGTTAAATTTTCATCAGGTCGAGTCAGAAAAGACTCCAAACTCGCTATCAACTCCTTTAAGGGTACAAAGCAAGACAAAGGGTCGATCTACAGAGACAACATTGCAAAGTAAAAGTAAGAAATACGATTTGAGTTGAGGATCTCAGTAGTCAGAATTCTGAATCAGAAATATGACAATTCAAAGAAGATTATCATGGATTGGAAAAGAGTTGAGCATGGCAAGTGAGAGAGCGGCCACTTCAAAAGCCAAATGCCACAAACTAACCACCACATGTTTTAAAACTCACAATTTTTCTTTGGTTGGAACAGAGATGAAATGATTATTTTCGGAAAAGGATACAATTTCACACTTTGTTCAATGCAAGAAGCATGATTACAACATCCGATACTGGATCTCGGTCATGATAAAATGTACTCTTTGAGAGATATATCAAGATCCAGTAACACATAAATTTTTTCAGTACAAACTGGGGCAAAATTTTATGTGTGTCGTATGAATTTATTTTATGCTCAGGACCCTCCTAAAGAATGGGAATTTATTTTTATGCTCAAGACCCTCCTGAAGAATGGGAATTTATTTTTAGGACCTTCCTGAAGAATGAGAATTTATTTTTATGCTCAGGACCCTCCTGAAGAATGGGAATTTATTTTATGCTCAGGACCCTTCTAAAGAATGGGAATTTATTTTACATACAGGACCCTCTGGAAGAATAGGATGTTATTTTTCTGTTTCACTATTTACTTTGAGTCTAGGAGCCCGCCTGAAGAACAGGGTGCAGAAATTGCAAATCCAGGAACCCGCCTGAAGAACAGGGTGAAGAAAAGAAAGTTCAGGAGCCCGCCTGAAGAACAGGGTGAAGAAAAAGAAAGTCCAGGAGCCCGCCTGAAGAACAGGGTGAAGAATTGTAAGTCCGGGAGCCCGCCTGAAGAACAGGGTGAAGAAAAAGAAAGTCCAGGAGCCCGCCTGAAGAACAGGGTGAAGAAAAGGAAAGTTCAGGAGCCCGCCTGAAGAACAGGGTGAAGGAAAAAGAAAGTCCAGGAGCCCGCCTGAAGAACAGGGTGAAGAAAAGAAAGTTCAGGAGCCCGCCTGAAGAATAGGGTAAATTTTCAAGTTCAAGTCATGAAGATTTGAATCAAGATTCTAGAGATTGCAATTTTTACTTGTATTTTTCATTTTTGATTTTAGTCAGTTGAATGTAAAAGCAGAAGTCGTCAACCGGAAACTCGACGGAATCTCACTCGACTTTAGCTTTCTCTTTCACCAAATTACCTTTTGAACTACTCATGACCTGATTCCCTTATAACCCGGGATAGGTAGGATGTCCAAAAACAGGACTCGGTCATATTTATCTTTTTATTCTTATTTTTACCTTTCAAATAATTGGAGGGTCAAAAATCATATCTTGTCTACTTCTTTGTATGAAAACTCTTCGAGATTTCACACAAAGAGGGGCAAAAATGTAGACACGTGATTTTTGATCCTCCCTAAATTTTAACTTGTTTATCGATACTAAATATTTATATTTATATTTAATCATATATTATTTTGACTATTATTTTATTTTAATATAATATAAATAATTAAATGAATTTAATTTTAGGATATTATTTTGTTTTATTCCTTAAAAAAAAAATAGTTTTGTACTATCTTAATTATATAATTTATTTTTGACTATTTTTAGATTGTTATTGTATTTTTTTAAAAAAATAAATAAAATATATATAAAAAATCAATTAATTATTATTATTATTATCATTATTTTATTTGTTACTATTATCTATTTATTTATTTATTAATTATTTTTCGTTATTAAAAAAAAAAAAAATCTTAAAACCTACCCTAACCCCCCCCCCCCCATTCCCCATTTCCCTAAAAAACCTCCCCACGTCCCCACAGAAACACACCCCACGACAACACACACAAACACTACACATGCACACATGCACAATATATATATAACAACATACACACACGGATGGAGAATGGGGAACAAAAAAAAAAACACTTTAAAAAAAGGATACAACATTTGAGGGTGACGGTGAACACCATTTTAAAAGGAAATTAAGAGTGAAACAGAGAGGAAAATACAAAAAAAAAAAAAAAGATAGAGTTTAGTCGAATTTCCATTTCGAGTTTTCGATAACGCTATTCTTGCTTTCATTTTCGATTAGTGTATTACACAGGTTCTTATTCAATTCTTTTGTATTTATTATTGTTATAACGTTGTCATCAAAGTATGAATGAAGTTATCCTAATGTCTTGTTATATTATTTAGTGTGTATAGTTTATTATTTATATATAATTTGCTCTATGTTTTCATTTATTATTTATTTTGTTATTTTGAGATGAAATAAATTAGATTAGTTTTGAATTATAGTTGAGATAATTTTTAAAATTATTAATGTTGAAAGATGTAAAGTTACATTAAGTTGACATGCAACTAGCGAATAGTTTATGATATAAACCAATTCATGTCCATTTATTATATTCATGCATGCACGCAAAAAAAATATATATATAAAAAGGGGAGGAGGGGTGTTAATACGAAAATGGAATAATATTCATGTTCCTTATGTAGTTAAGTATGTAAAGGTAGAAAAATACAAGAATAAAATAAAAAAAAAATGACATACGTAGAAACAAAAGCATTTTAAAGAGAGTAATATTTGTCATGAATATCCATTTTAATCATATTTTAGTAACTGCTTCATTTTTTTTTTTTCATATGTTGATATTTTGATAATTAATATATTTCGTCTGTATACATACATATTAATTAAATTTGGTTATCATGTTGTTATTTGTTATGTATTGTTTTTGATTGTTTATGAAAAGTAACTTAAGTAGTAGATCATTTAATCACCACATGCTCTCAGAAATTAGATTCTTAGTCGAGATTTATTTAAGGTCAAATTATTTATTAGGGTGAGGAGAGCAAAATATATAGAACAAAATTATTACGAGTTTACAAGAGATAAATCGAATATTTTTAAATGTTAGATAAGCTTTCACGTTTAATAAATTTTGTCTCAATGAAGAATGCGGCGTACGCATCTTTTTGATACATTTAAAATTCAAGGATGCAACAATGCACCTCGGTAAATATTTTTCTAAAATTAACTTTCACCGATTTATTTAATACTTTTCTAAAACTAATTTTTTATCGGTTTAATATAAGAATTTTAAATAATCTTAGTATAATAAAAATGAGCAAATTAGGCCTTAACATAATTTATCGAAATAATTTTAGTTAAGTATAAGTCAATAAAAGCGACCGTGCTAGAACCACGGGATTCGAGGGGTGCTTCACACCTTCCCCTCGATCAACAGAATTCCTTACCCGTCCTCTGTTTTCGCAGACCAAATAAGAGTCATTTTCTTTTGATTAGGGATTCAAAAAAAAAAAAAGGGTGACTTGGAACACCAAAACTCAATTTCAAGTGGCGACTCTATAAATAATTTAATCCCTATTCAATATCGTCACTTTAATTGAAAAAAACCTTCGACTCGATCCCTCGAGCGAAAAACGGTGTGACATTACTGATTTTAGAGTTGTGGCGTTGTCTGTTTCGATGCAGTTCACCAGCAACACAAGATGATATGTAGTTAAAAACTGTTTTTGTTTTTTTATGTATCTTTGCCCTTTTCTATATGTTTGGTAATGAGTTATCTTCTTCTGAATCAGGACCATTTGTTTAATATTTCAATCACTTTCATTTGTTGAGATTCTTGGTTTTCAGATTGAATTAAAAAAAAAATTGGAATTTACATAGAGAGAGTAAATTGGAATGTTGAAATGTCTTACTAATCTCAACATTTACCTCTTATGCAGAACCTAAACCTAAATCATTTCTAAGCAATTTTACCGCTTTGACTTTAATACATAAATTTTTTCAGGCACTATATAAGTGTATCCATGGCATTTCTAAGCAAATGGTGTATCCATGGCATCTTCTGGCATTTTGGTGTAGTTATGGTATTCATATATAGTAGCCATGGCATCACAATCAGAGCTGATGTATTTGGAAACAAATCATTCTACAATTACTCATGAGTTTGATGTAATCTCAGTTGAAAAAAGCCTTCCACATAGACAAAAAGAAGGAAATACTACCCGTCAAATTCCCGTTTGAACTTTATCTAAGAGCTCTTTTTCTGCACATGTTGGTACTTCATTCACTCTATTGTAGGTACACATCAAGCAACTGACCTTGCTGGCCGGATACGACTACGCAAAGATGGCTGAAATGTGTCCTCCATATCCTGCTTGGTCACCTAATTAATATGTGAAGTGATGAAATATTAACAGAAGTTATGATTTTTCATAATTCCATATTGTATATGGAATTAATTCGTTGGTGTTTGTAGGTACCTCATTACTTGAGCAAATTAATCTGGCTCCGATAAAAACCAGATATTTTGTTGGTTAAGTGATATGCGTAAACGTCTACAGCAACCTCCATTATTCTCCAATAAAGAGACGTAACGTGTAAAGAGAATTCAGATATATCATAATGCAGAACCATGGTAACAAGTTACATAACCCTATGCTATATAACTTTGCCTTCGGCTGATAAAATGTGCTGGGATTAATCATGTAAATGGAACAACAGAAACAAGAAAAAGGCAAATATGTTGTATGAATTTTGGTGATATTGTTGTCTTCTGGCTAAAGAGAAGCAAATTGAGATCACGCTTTGGCCTATGAGTATAAGCTTCAATGCAATTAAGACTGTCTAACAGGCCGGGCCGGGTCAACCCGGAACCAGCCCCCTCTCTCTAACCGGGTTACGGGCCGGTTACGGGCCGGTTTTGGCCTTAACCGGTCCGGGCCGGGCCGCACAGTAAAAAAAATAAAATCCACCCGGAATCGGCCCACTTAACCCAATCCGGTCAAATATACACTATATATACGCTATATACACAATCTATACATTAAATATACACTTCTATAGAAGATATATACAATATATACATTAAATATACACTTCTATAGAAGATATATACACGTGTATACATTAAATATACACTTCTATAGAAGATATATACACGTGTATACATTAAATATACACTTCTATATAAGATATATAAACATATACACATGTATACATTAAATATACAGTTGTATAGAAGATATTAAAACTTTAAATTGATAAATAAAAAACAACGACTAAGGAGTGAATGAATTTGTGGAATTTTATTGATTGCAAAATGATCCAAAATTTATAATTTACATGAATGAAAAATCTATAAATTATGCATCATTTTTTCCAACTCATTCATGTTAATATTAATTGGAATTTGCATAGGATAGTCGAAGTCAACGGGGGCAAACCCATGCATTGGACTTGATTCTGTTGAGTTCTCCCGTGAAGTCATAATTTCTTCAAGTTTGAGGTCGTCGCTTGGCTCTGGTTCCATTCCTTGGTTTCTTCTTTCTGCTCTAATCCAATCTCTAAGGCAAACTAAAACATTCATTGCGTTGCTTCCCAATGAGTGTCGGTTGTCTCCAAGCTGCTGTCGTCCCTGACTGAAGGCGCTCTCTGATGCAACGGTTGACATTGGAACATTCAAGATATCTCTGGCTAATCTTGAAAGTACAGGATATTGTGATTCATTATTCCTCCACCAATCCAGCGAGTTGATCCGTCGTCTGCGATCCTCTGGTGGCGTCCGCAGATAATATTTCAGCTCTTCCCGATAAGTTGATGTGTAAGCTCTCTCATCCACACTGTTCCAACAAGTTAAATCAGAAAATGAATCAGGAAAACCACTATGTGCCGGCCTTTTAGAAGATGATGGCTCCTCGGGAGGATGAGGAGGGACAGTTGGATTGATATTTGTAGGTACGGCTGAATCAAATAAATCAGCATAGTGATTATATAATTTTTCTATATAATCTTTTGCATTAGCCGTAGCCGTCCACAAATCAGGCTGCTCTTGTTCAGACTCACGGTTAGTATTTATTTCTAAGTTAGCATAAATAAGAGTACTAAAGTGACACATATGATTAAATTTCATGCACGGATTTAACATAGCACCAACCAAGTAAATAGGGAGAATCGGGAAGAAATATTTTTTAAATTTCGTAAACATAGCGCCAACAGCTTCTTTATAACCTTCTTTATTTTTATATTGTTGGAGCAAACCAGAAATATCGGCTATATATGCCAAAATATTACAAACAGTAGGATAGTATGCACCGGAAAATTCAACCGTAGCTACATAAAATTTTTCTAAAAACTTAACAAGATCATTAATTATAACCCAATCAGAATTATGTAACATGCAATCAGCAGAATCAGCAAAAGAACCACAGTGTTGGTTAAAAGTTAATGTAATAGGAATTCTATATTTATAACAAGTTTTTAAAAATTCATACGTAGAATTCCATCTAATATCAATTTCCTCAGGCATTAAAATCGGTGTAAGTCCATTTTCTTGACATTTAACTTTAAATTCTTTAATTCTCGCTCTACGATTATTTCCTTGAATGAAACCAACGGCAAGACGAATTTTTTCAATATAAACCTCAAAAAAGTCAAGACCATCTTTTACAATTAAATTATAGATATGACATGCACACTTAATATGGAAAATTTCAGGAAAGGGTGGAGATAACGTAGATTTTATTTTTGTTATAGCATTCTTGTTGTTAGAAGCATTATCAAAAGCAATACATAAAATTTTATTTTCTATACCACAATATCCGGCAATTTTAATAATAGAATCAGAAATAAATTGTCCAGTATGTTTGCGATCTCATCATATAAAAAAGCAAGAATACGTTTTTGCATTATGAAATTACTATCCATCCAATGACAAGTAAGGGTTAAATAATCATTTTTATTAACAGCACGACCAAGATCAGAAGTTAGGGACAATCTACATTGAATATTTTTTAAGAATGTTGATAAATAAAAACAATATTGTGAATGGAGTTTAAAAATATCAGACCGACAAGTAGTTCTAGGAATACCATTAAACATAGGATTATAAATTGCTTGTATATAACGGATAAAAGCATCAGAAGAAGGAAAACTAAAAGGCAAACAACCCACAGCTACCATTTTAGCTATTTCTTCCCGGTCCCTCAATTTATTATACTTTTTCGCTACTTGACCGGTTGTTGGGTCCATTCTAGTTTGCGTTGACCCACCAACATCCCCACCACCTTTTGCAATATTTAACTCTCTTTTGTGATCTTCAGCTATATGTCTCATTAACGTACCCGTACCCCCTTGCTTACCGCCACTTCTATGCTTATATATTTGTTGACAAATATTGCACTGCACCTCAATATCTGATATACGTTTAAAAAATTGCCATGCAATACTAGTTCTTTTACGGGGTTTTGGGGCACTGGGAGGACGGGAAGGGAGATTAACTGATTCAGATCTAACGTTAGCATCCTCCTACTGCGGGTGTTTCAGCAATATTTTCATCATCTTCGTCTACATTAACTGCATCTACTTCATTTTCTTCTTCTATACCGTAATTTTCTTGAAATTCTACATAATCCATATCGTGAGCACCTACACCTATTTCTTCCTCAAAAGGTGTACCAAGCGGTACCGGAGGCGAAGTCACACGGGTATATCTATTACTTGAACTACCTCTACCGCTAATAATTCGCTTTTTACTACCACTACCGCTTCCGGGACAAAAAATTTTAACACCTTTAGCAGCGAGGTTTTTTAATTTATTCATAATATAAATTAAATTAAACTAAAAATATTCAAAATACACAAATATAATAAAATTAAATATTAAACAATTAATACAATAAATAAAAATTAAACGTAAGAGATGGAACGACAATACCAAATTTTGGAAGTATTTGAAGATTGCGACTTTAAAAACTTCCGCTCTTACTTTGTAAACGAAAAATTAAAAAATTAAAGTGAACACTTTAAGAAATTAAATATATTGAATATTTGAGAATTGAGAATTGAGATTTGAGAGAGAATGAGATTTGAGAAAGTGAAAAATTGTGTGAGAAATGATTTGAAGTTGTAGGGTATTTATAGATTTATTTTGAGGATTAAAAAATATTTTATATATATATATTTTTTTTTAATTAAATGGGCCCAAACTAGCCGTTTGGACCCAAAAACGGTAATATTACCGTTGGGCCAACGGCTAGTTTGGCCCAAGACATTAAATTTTTTTTTATTTTTTTTTGGTACCGGGCTGGGCCGGGCCGGTTAACCGGCGGGCCTGGACCGGGCTGGTCCGGGCCGGGTTAACCGGGCCCAATTTAAAAAAAAAATCGACCGGGACCCGGTACCCTAAAGCCCTAGGGCTTTCCGGGCCGGGTCAAACCGGTCCGGTTTGATGTTTCGGGCCGGTTCGACCCGGCCCGTTTGACACCTTTAAATGCAATGCACTCCCTTCATGTTTACTTGTCATGTTTCATTTCATCACAGTCAATTTCACTAATCTTGATAGCTAAATTGAATTAGATTAATAAAAATAAACAGAGGAAGTAAATTATAAGGCTTTAGGATAAACCTTCAAGCTCAAAAAATTGTACTCTATTCAAAAGGTAAATTTCCATAGAGATATAACAACCATTATATATTATTTCATAGGCAGTCTAACTGGCTTCTCCGCCACCAACTCGAGAGGAATGCTAAACTTCCATGTTGATGTTTAGAAAAAAATAAAACACTATATATTTTATATTAGACATTTATAGTTTGTTTAAGTTATAAATTGTGGTGAAACTAATATGTTAATATATTTTCAAAAGCGAGGCAATTGTGATGGCAAAAATATAAATTTAAATTATCAGTTTTAGTATAATCACTATTTTAGTCAAACAATAATTTTACAAAATCTCTATATCAATCAAGATTCTTGAGAGTAAATATACGATATGTCATACGGTTTTGTAATTTCAATGGACATTTTCAAAAAAAAAAAATTTGCATATATATATATATAAATAAAAGCACTGGTTTCGACCGGTGCTTCATGATTTACTATATTGCTCCTAATTGCTCCGTAATTTACTATATTATCCCTAATTAATTATTATAAGTCATTTATATATTAGAATTAATAATATTTTTTTACTATATTATTCCTAATTAATTATTATAAGTCATTTATATATTACAATTAATAATATTTAATTTAAAAAATAGATATTTATGAAGTTTGTTTCAGTTGCTTTAACCGTGATTTTACTATATCATCCCTAATTAATCATTATAAGTTATTTATATATTAAAAAAATAATAATATTTAATTAAAAAATAAATGACAGGTCTGCTGCAGAGTTTCGACCAGTTGCTTCATTATTTACTATATTACCCCTAATTGCTCCGTGATTTACTATACCCTTAATTAATTATTATAAGTCATTTATATATTATAATTAATAATATTTAATAAAAAAATAGATATTTATGACGTTTGTTTCAGCTGCTTTAACCGAGATTTTACTATATCATCCCTAATTAATTATTATAAGTTATTTATATATTTAAAAATTAATAATATTTAATTAAAAAAAATAGATGACATGTCTGTTGCAGAGTTTCGACCAGCTGCTTCATTATTTACCATATTACCCCTAATTGCTCCGTAATTTAATATATTACCCACAATTAATTATAATAAGTCATTTTTATATTAGGATTAATAATATTTTTTTACTATATTACTCCTAATTAATTATTATAAGTCATTTATATATTAAAATTAATAATATTTAATAAAAAAATAGATATTTAATTTATGATGTTTGTTTCAACTGCTTTAACCGTGATTTTACTATATTATCCCTAATTAATTATTATAAGTTATTTATTTGTTAAAAATTAATAATATTTAATTAAAAAAAATAGATGACATGTCTGTTGCAGCTGCTTCAACCATAATTTTGCTAAATATCGCTCATAATTAATTATTATGAGTCATCTAAGTGTTAAAATTTAATAATATTTAAAAAAAAAACAGAAAATGATAAATTAAGTCTTGATGTATTAAATTAAGTTGACCTCCTTCAACCGTGATTTTACCGTATCACCCCTAATTAATTATTATAAGTCATTTATGTATTAAAAAATTCATAATATTTAATTAAAACATTGGTTTCGACATGACTGCTTTAAGAGTTGCACCGTGATTTTACTATATCACCCCTAATTAATTATTATAAGTCATTTATATATTATTATATTAATGTAAAATTTAATTAAAACAAGAAAAATATACGTTTATGACATGTTTGTTGCAGCTGCTTCAACCATAATTTTACTAAATATCGCTCCTAATTAATTATGATGAGTCATCTAAGTATTAAAAAATTAATAATAATTAATAAAATAATAAAATCAATAAATAATAAATTAACTCTTGATATTTCAAATTAAGTTGGCATACTTCAATCTTGATTTAGTTTAATATGTTAAAATGATTTCATTGATTTAAATTCGCATAACAAAAGGGCCCCTAAAAAAACTCCACCAGGTAGTCTAGTATCAACATAGCTCATATCCTAAAAAACCCGACCCATCTTGGCTACTATTACCATTCATGTTGTGTTACTTTAGAGCAAACTTTATAGTAAGCAACTACTAGTACAATTGAGGCTACACTTTTACCTAATTACAATTATAGCAACACTTTAAATAGTTATTGCATATCTCCTTTGTATATTTTATGAAATCTAAGCATATATATACAAATACAGTTGGGTGTTGATTGAGAGAAAATACAAGCCACAGCTATATTTCAAATAACTACGGTATATCTAGTTTGAATATTTTGTGAAATTGTGGTCTACAAATACAAATGCATGCATATAAATAACGAATACAGTTGAGTGTTGATTGAGAGAACAACATACAAATAACTATTAAATTAAAACACAAGGTGTGAAATGTATAGTTGAAATAAACTAATAGCTATAAAGTCTAATTAGGCATGGATGTTTGTCATGCTATGTAATTTTTTCTTCTTCTTTTTTTTTTAATATGAATTTAATTTGAAAAAAAAAGTAAAATTTCGCTGAGTGAAAAAGATTCACTTAAAAAACTAATCAAAATCACTTTTTCAAACTTGAAATTTATCTTAAAATCTTTCTCGGGTTAATTTAATTAATGTTGTTATGAAAAAATAAATTAAAAAGAATATTTCCCATGAGTTTCACTTTTAGAAGTCAAATAAGTCACAATTTGGTCCAGTAGTATATATGATGATCCAACGTGCAGGGAAGAAAGTACATTAAAGTTGGGAGGGGGAACTGACGAAATTAGTTAATGTAATTAAACATGATTATCTTGGAGTCTACCTACCCAATAAACACTATACTACAATTCATATACCCAAAGATTCATAAAAAATAAATCTAAAACATCGGATTCAAGAAAATAAATTACATCATATTGCATTCGCTTTTAATAATAAATAGCATACAAAAAAACCTTCAATATCTACTTAATAATTGATTTCATACATTTCTACAAATTCTTAATATCCCATTAGGAAGAGGCTCAGGTAACTAATATTTGGCGTCAAAAATAGAATAAATTAGTAAATAAAGTACTATATATACAATGTGGTTACTCTAATTTGCAAGGCTATGGCTCTGCTAAATTTGAATCATTTACACTGGAATTGGCTACATCATTATTAGGCTTTATCATGAGACTCTGAATGAAGGCTAGCATCTGCAATATAATCGAATTATATTATATAAGCATATTGAAAATAAAAAATAGAAATTGAATTGTGAATTATGATATGGAGTAGTACTTACTGAGGCAAAGGCAGCACAAGCTATACCGAATCCGGGGAAATGGAAGGGTGCATTTTGCGATAGAAATAAAGCTGGAACGAAACAACACTATCAGATTAAGTTGACCTATGTCCCCAAAAAAAGAAAAATAACAGCAGAGAATCGACAGAAAGAAAGAAGGGGGTTTTATTTTAGCTACCTGTTAAAGGGCTAAATATTAGTGGAGAAACTACGCTTGCGAATGAACATATGCCTGTGATGCACCCCTGGACTTTTCCCTGAAGTAAAATTAAGTTAGGGTCATAAGCGGCTCAATAAAATTAGTGGCGTAACGCTAAACCATTTAAGAACAAGTGGGTGATTCTTGAATATGTACCTGCTCATTTGGTCCAATTTGCTTAGATACAATGCTCTTTAACTGTATGTATTTTGCATAAAACCTTTGTCAAATTTTGATGTTTAAATTAATGAACATTAGATGAATTTTATTGAAATGAACTTACACATGGCATTGCAAAAATAGACAAAACAGAGATCAAAGCACCAAGATAAGGGACCTGCATGAAGTTGCTTCATTAGGATAACCTCATTCATATGCATGGATAAAAGCAATAAAGTTTCTCTAAAAACATTGCAACACTCGTGTTGGATTCTCAAAAAATGCATTATTATAAAGGATTTGACTCGAGCATGACAATGTTTTCAAAGAAACCGAACAACATAGGACTAGTAATGAAGCGAGGGACCTACCCAAAAGGACCAAGCAATGCTGTAAAGCACCATCTGCAATTGAATTTTTGAGACAACGTCAGTAAAACAAAGTTTCTGAATACCTTAAAATCATAGATATAATATATGTATAGATAAATTTGGTTGTACATGAAAACAACTGAAGAAGAGGCCAATAGAAAGCAACTTCTCTTCTCCAAAAGCAGGAACTACTATGGGCATGAGAAGTAGCTGCAATAGTACAAAAAGAAATTAGAATATCTTTTAAAATAATTAAAACATCAGAAAAACAAAAATTGAACATACAAAATAAAAAAGCATCATAAATCAAAGTTACCTGTGATATGGATCCTGCTATCCCAGAAATTATCATCAAATCAGCAAATTGAGTTTTGTCAAAGTGAAATTGTGCCTTCAAGAAAAACTGCATAGATTTTGGTGATATCAAACTTGTCATTAAAGTCCTCCAATCTTTAAGTTATAAAACTTCACATAGAAAGAACATAAATCAATTTCTCATAATCTCTCTATTCCAATTTTATATCACGATTTCCTTTTTAGTCCGTTTCAAATAGAACTACATACTTCTATAATTGAAATGTTTTGACTTTAAATAGGGTGGTTCAGGGATAAAGCTAGTAAAGCTTTGCTTAAGACCTCCAAAATTTTGAGGCCCTAAAAAATTTAATATGAATTTTATGTTTTTAATTTCACTTCAAATAATATTAAAGATTGAAAAATATAAAAGGTATAAAATTTAAACTAATGAAAAAGAAAGAAGAACTATCTATTGTTTATTAAAAATATTTTAGAACTTTTTATCAAATCTTGATATTAATAAATAAAGTTTTTACAGTAATATTCAAGGTAATGTATTGCAAACAAATGACTAATATCTTATTAATTAAAATTAGTCCTTACGTTTATAAATAATAATATTACTATGTTCTAACAATAATACACTAAAAAAAGTAATACGGAAGAATAAAAAAATAATTCTAAATAATTGATAATATTTTCATTATGTGCATATATTTTAGACCTCATATTAAAGTTTGGCTTTAGGCCATTAATTTTATTGAGACGACTTGATTTTAAAGTCGTTATTGCAATGTCAATATCATGGCATGTTGACAACGAGTTATAAGGATATTTTGGTAATATCATGGCAGATTGAGCATGAGTTATAAGGATATTTTGGTATATGCCACCAAATAATATTTTTTTTTTCTTAAATTTTGTATTAAGTTTTTTTTTTTTTTTTTTTGTGTATTAAGTTAAAATTAAATCTTTAGGGAAGGACGGTTAGGCAAATTGGTGGGTGATGGTAAATAACTAGGTAATCATATTCAACTCGTCCCATGCAACGCCAATATATTCCATGCCTTTACCAATGACAATTTTCCGTCCTTTTCCTCGCTACACAAAACAACCAAAAGCATCATCTCGCTCTTTCACGGGCTTTGGATAGATCCAGTGGGCCTATTTGCATAGGCTTGGACTTGCTATCACTATATAATATGAAACGAGGCATTACTATTAGTTATTACTATATGTCATGGAAAACTTACAAGTAAAGATGCCTCAAGGCCAACTTGTGCAACATTGACAAAAAACGAAACAATAGCTGCATGTAAGAATGTTGAGCTGCAAAGTCCATTCAAAATGACTATGAGTATCAACGGTAACAAATACTAAAAATTGAGACAAATGTAAGCTAACCTGTTCTTTAACAAGTAGAGCATATCACAAAAAGAAGGCAATGTCTTAAAAAATTCGAATCCCTTCTTTGGAGCTTTTTCCAATAGACAAATAGCCTCTGTTTCATTCGAAAAATTGTTGCCTTTCATTATCGACTCTGGGAGGAACATCTTCATGTATACTAAAGATATCACTGCCATTGCTGTAGCAACCTACACATGTAGCAATTGATTAACATTCGTGACCATTCATATCCTTGCCCTTAGCAAATCGTCTCATATTTGACCGTGACCTAAATTATAACTGAAGGTAATATTGAGCTATTTCACAAAGGAGTAAATCCAAACATTTTCTCTTTAAAATAAGGTAACTAATATAGTACAATAACTAACCTGTTACATCCAACTAAGCTACACATACCAACAATGTAACAAAAATTAGACAATCAGTATACACAACTTAAATCATACTAGTTGAAAACGTTACATACTTGGAAAGTGGAAGCAGTGGATAGGAATCGAGCAGAGAGGTTTCCACAGACAAAGGCAGAAGAAGCAATTCCTGAGAGGACTCCAAAAACAGAAGCACGACGAGTTTCTGGAACATTATCAGCCTAAAATGAAGGAAAAATCACATATTTTTCGTAAGTTTGGTACATAATATATCGACCTAACTAGTACTAGTTGATCTGAAAAAATTCCGATGCAAAATTTGTGTTCTTCAAGTATGAGAATTACCACATAGGCAAGAGCAAGAAACTCAACACTTCCTTCACAAGTCATAGCAATGAGGGTCCTTAGCACGTAGTAAGCATAGAAAAAGTATTTTGTCCTGCTGTATGCCAATATCGCTGTGGACATTTCAATAACACGCCGTCAGTACATATAAGTCAAACTCTTCGTTATTCATATGATACACTTTGGTCCACCTAATACATTACTGTAGTAGTTGACACTATTAATATCTATAGTGAATTATTCATTTGTTCGTTCTTTTAAATATTGACAATGCTTACTAAAAATTCTGCATATGACACCGATTAATAGTCTATTAACATCTTGTTCTAGCGTGTGAAGGAAGTGGCTATATTTTATAATGAGACGTATCTTTTATCTTGGAAGATTTTTTATTCTTTTTTCAAAAAAAAGAGAGAACGACAAATAAAGATAATTTAATCGGTTTGTTGCCACCATATATTAAGAAGTGATGTTAAAGGAAAAAAGGAAAATGAAAGAATCTAATGGTAGAGTGGAGGAAAAGAGAAGGAACGTGAAAGCAATATTAATTTTCTATTTTATGTCCTATGCTTTTAGATGATGAAAACAAAGTTTGAGTTGCTTAGTAGGTGCCCCAAAGAAAAAGATTGAAAGTAACTACTCTTATAATTACCAAAAAAAAAGAAAAAAAAAGGGGGGAAGTAACCACTCTTATATTTACCCCCCCCCCCCCCCCCCCAAAAAAAAAAAAAAAAGAGGGAACAAAAAGGAAATAACTACTTAAGTATTAGTTAAACTAAAGTCCGTTACAAAATTAAATGAAATATGTGAGTTCAAGCTCATCTGAACTTTAGGATTATAAAATAATCAAATTAAGGTAAAGTGAAAAAAGGAAGTCCATATTACCTAGAGGGAAGATGGAAAGAGTCATGGGAACAGTAAGCATGACTTTTCTCCCATATGTGTCTGACAAATTCCCCAACACTGGCATCATCACTAGTGATCCCAATCCTACTATCTGAAATATTGTAACCAAAACCATGTGCAAAATATTTATTAGAAATCTCAAGTTCAAAACCTGAAAATATATATTCATTTCGTTCTAATTTATGTAAAGGTGTTTACTTAGCATAAAATTTAAGAGAAGAGGTATGAAAATCTTTTGAAATTTATAAATTTAACCAATTATGTAATTATTAAATCTCATTAAGGATAAAATAGAAAGTTTGAAGTTAATTAATACTACTAAATATAGAAATACATTATTCTTTTTAGAGCCGACTAAAAGGAAAACAATGTCTCATAAATTGAGGTGGAAAAATATGTACAAATCTTTTGATAGGTATCATCTTGTTTTCCATATTAAGTCAATCAACGTGAATCCAAATTAATCGACGAATTAGTTTCAGTTAATCCTGAAAATTGCCAAAATTAATTGGAAATAAACTTAAATAGGAAAGTAAATACATTTATTTTTTTTCAAAAAAGTATGTATAGTAGTTTAAGGGGTGGCTTACGAGGGAATCGGGACAAATTAACATGAGCTAACATGAAATATCTGGTCACTGACAATTGATAAAGTACTCTAAAAAATCAGTTCAAAGAATATTTTAAAAAGGAAGTTTCTTAAAGAGCCAGTGCAATGGTCCAAAAAATGTAAGTAGACTCTATATTCAACTTTTTTTAAAGGAAACTTCCTATATGAAATGGTCCAAAAATGTAGTACTAATATATATGATCATCATACTATAGGCGTGGAGACAAATCATCATATATTATACACCAATGAGGATTGCGTTAGTATGGATAGAAATTTCTCTATATTTAATTAACGGTCTCGAATTGAAGTTTGAATATAAAAAAAATTCTTAGAATACGAATTAACGAGAACACTAAATAAAAATATTAACTACTGAATAAAAAATAAAAAGAGAAATCACCATATACAAATATATTAGTGTATGTTGTACTTACTAAGATTCTTTATCGATCTAGCTATCAAATTTAAAGCATTCACTTTTCCCTTTTTCTTTTCTTCTTTGCTTTTTTTTCATGTTCTATTCAACTCGTTTCTCTTTTAGTTTTTTAATCAACATTCATTTTCTTTTATATATTTTATTTAGAGTTTAATATCTATATATGAGTGGTGAAACAAATTTAATGATGTTCGGTTAGCAAAAGGTATTTTCAAGGAATAATATGGTTAGATAGGTTAAATTATATTGATAGGATAAGAATTACTCATGTAATCGAAATGTATAAGATAAACATTCCTTTATTTTTATGTTTTTCCCCTCAAAATTTCGTGGTGAGACTTACCATCAAATTAATTAATTTGGAAAGTTTACAAATGACAAGAGTAAGTTGAAAGTATCCATAAAAGAAACTCTAAAGAGATGGCGTTGATTGTAAGATAAGCAATGAATAAATGTTATCTTGATGGCAAAACTGAGAATGAAAAGGAAAAAAGAAAGTATGATAACATATTAAAAATATAAATGAATATTTTTAAACATGTCTTATACTTATTAATTGGTATAAATATTTAATGAAAATAATTTTTTACCAGGTCAAATCAATCTCAAAAGTGACTTGTTATGAGTTAGTAGAAAGAGTAGATAATTACAGTCACTACTCACATGGATGATAAAAGCAAACTTGCTACTCCACTACTTTTTCTTGAAATGGCTATACGTATTGAGTATATTTTTTACTCCACATAATGAAGTAGTGTTGATGAAAAGGAAAAGCAGATTAAAAAAAAAGATTTTTCTTTTTTCCTTTAAACTAGTATGATTAATCTTAATTCACATATAATAAGTTTACTAAAACGAGAAAATGCTTTCTGTTAAGAGTTTTTTGTGCATGAACTCAAATATCAAATTATTATAGTTAAGAGCAAAGGAATTTTAATTATTTTTCCATCATAATAAAAGTACTGACTACTTCTCCATGTGTAGCACAATTGGATATAGAGGAGTCCGAAGCTGAAAGAGACAGTTTTCAATGCTAGGATACAAAACGGACAATCCTTAAACTTATGTAACAAAATGACAATTCACCCATTTTTTAGCGAAGTATTAGTTACTACTATTAACTCCATCATGCGTCGATACAGTGAAAAAAATAAATTAAAGGGGTTCACTCAAAAACTGGCAAATCCCATTTTGAGATTATATAGTGAATTTACCAGGCGAAATTATACAATGTGTAGTTAAGTAGTAAATTATATAGTGAATTTTCTTGACTTCTTCATGTGACATTTCTTTAATAAGGTAAAAATCCTGACTTCGTCACCAACAGCCTACAGTGTAATCAGTATTCTAACTATCTCAACAAGTCAAAACATTTGATATCAAATGTAAACAAGTTCAAAACACGACTTAATTACCCCAAATATTCAAAACGTGGGGTCAGATTGTTATCATAACAATACCATAACAAAAGTATGGTGGGAGGAAGCATTACCACTTGTTGAACCCCAGTAAGGTAAATAGCAAGTGAACATTCATCTTGTCCAGGACAAATGGCTGATAAACTAACATCAGTCATAGATGGAATCACCATGAATGCAGAGAAGCAACTCAAAAATACTGTCATGTATAGGTGACTTAGCCCACAACAAAATTTCTCCATTGCTTCAATTCTTTCCATCAAATTATATTTGTTGCCCTTTCACACCTCTAAAAACAACACTGAATTTATAGAAAAATGAAAAGAGCAAAAAGCCAATAATCTCATGAAAAGCAGAGAAAGAAGCTAAGACAGAACATCATAGGAGAAAAATTGTTTCTGTGCTGTTTTTGTTTGGTTTCATGACTTTAGAATCTTTTGAATGTGTCTTTCTTTTTCTTTTTTGCATGACATATGGTGAAAAAATTATATTCACTCTAAGTAGTAAAAGTATCTATACAGTCTAAAGTATTTACCAACTAAACGATATGCAAGTTTTGGTTGAAGGGAAGGAATATAATGGAACAATTTTTTTTATATACAAAGAGGAGTCATATAAGTCAAAAGAGTAATGAAAGTTTGACGTTGAAATGATGCGTAGCTTGCAAGTTCATGCAAACAAAAACATACTGTAAAAGTGAAAACTCATTGCACTAGTGCTCGTGTATGTATGGACCATTTTATTTGCATTTCGACATTTGCATACATAATCATAGTGTATAGAATATTCATATAGTTGATCTCAATTTATTTAGATTTAATTAAAAGATATATTATTGTTATTATAACTGTGGTATGTTATCTTTTGTTGTGTAGTTTTGGTAGATGATTTTACGAATTGCGTTTAAATAAAATATTTAGTGTGTCAAATTCTGTAAAAAAAAAAAGAGTAGTCTGGCGTACAAAACATTCTGTGTTTATTCGGAATCAGGAAAAAATCTCACTCCAAGGTATATGATGTAGATAGTCTATTCTAATGGGTGGCTGCTTTAAATTAGGATGTGTTTAATTTTAAAAAATAAGTCATCTAACGTTGATTTGTGTTTTTCTATTAAAAAATGGCACATGTGGAAATTTTTTTAATAATGAGGCAAATTTGACCTCAATATATGACATCAAGAGTAAATTTGGCCCTAAAGTATGAAAAAGGATATATTTAGTTAATTTTTTAAAATAGAGAGATAATTTAGATGACAACGAGGGTAAATTTGATTTAAGAATATAATAAGAATATATTTAGTCAATTTTTTAAAGTAGAGGGATAACTTTGACTCTTTTCCCTTTCTTTTATAATTGTAGATGCTCTTAATCAAGTTACTATTGTTCTTATTTGTTTTTTGTTTAGTGAACGTATCACAAGCTTAGTCTTTTTTTGATACATTTCCTCAACCAAATTTATCAGCTAATACATTCACTATATAAGAACGTGTTTCACTTCAAAATATGACACTTTCTAAGAAAATTAATAATAGCCTTGTATTATTTAAAGGAGTATTAATTAACCAAAAACATCACATATTTTTGAACATCTTCCATTATTATCACAGTCGTAGTGGTAGGTATGAGATAATTCTTCACTAAACATTAAAACAAATTAAATGAGTAAATAAAAAGTTTTTCTTTCACTCCATATAATGAATCTTCAATTAATTCAAATTTGTGCCATATAAAACTCATTTTAAAAGAAAAAAAAAAAGGAAAACCCCTCAATAGAATTTTATTTATATCCAAAATTTAAACTCGAGATTATTGATTAAGAAGAGGTAATAAAAAAGTTGCTTCATTGATCACAAGCTCTTTTCCAGTGTGGCTTACGCTTTGAGGCGTACAAGCTAGAGAATGAGCAAATTTACACTTTGGTGGGCCCCAATCTTCGTCATTTTCTTTTGTCTTTTTTTCTTTTTAATTTGGTCCTATTTCTTTACGTACACTAGAAGGTAATTAGGTATTTAATAGCTAATTAACTTTCGGTTGAGAGCATTTAGTTAAACTCGTTCTTTTCTTCAACTAATCTTTTGGCTAATAAGGTAATTAAATCCACTAGTTTACTTACAAGTAGTGATGTCTTGTTTTTACTGCTTTCTTTGCAGTCGTTTTTTTTATACCTTAATTTGATGTATTTGAGTTGAGGGTCTTTTGAAAATATTCTCTTTTATCTCTATAGAGTAAAGATAAAATCTACGTATATTCTAATCTTTTCCGATCCCACTAGTGATTCCATCGAATATATTATTATTATTGTTGTATTTACAAGGTAAACTGGGGAAATTATAATGAATATATATTTGTAGCTAGCAAATGTTTACCCAACTACTTGAACGTCAATTTTTTTTTGCCACTAATATATATGAGTTAGAAACCAAAATTGGAGGTTGAACAATTAGATTGATGAAACCACTTTTCAGATTCTTAAACGTAAGAATATCCATATAAAAATTACAAACAAACAAAGCAAGCAAGCAAGAAAGAAATAATTCTACTTTTTTTTTTTTTTTTTTACTTTATTGTGTACTCCTTTTCTATTTTAAGTGACACTAAAATTATTTGGCTAGTTGAATGAAATTATTTTCTAGTGGTATGTTTAGTTTAGGAGTTTATCAAACTTCAAATCCCTCTATTACAAGTTTTTCACTCATAAATTTTTTATCTTCTGTAAAAGTGAAATCCATGTAGTGACGCAACTTTAACTTTTCAATGAATGTTCACTAAGAAACCACACAATCTGAAATTTCAATCACCTTTTATTTTTCACTCCATCCCATTGAATATCAATAGGGTTTTCACTTATTCTTAAGTATGATCCTAATGTTTTTCTCTTTCTTTTTTTTTTTTAACTTTGATTTCAAACAGTGGCAAACTTAAACCAAATTAAAACAAAGACATAAGCTAGGCTCTGCTCCTCGCTCGACTACCAGCTTATATAAATGTGTCTTTTAATTTGGTCTCAGCTGACATCTATGGCTTTCAATTTTGAATGTAGATAAATAAACACTTAAACTATTATTTATTTAAATGAGTAGACACACAGTCTTACTTGTCAAATCGTGTGAGATTGACATGTAGAATGCGTGTGCTTATTTGTTCAACTTTATAATAATTTAAGTGTTTGTTTGTATATACTCAAAGTTGGAAGTTATAGACGCTAGTTGGAAATTAGAAACAGAAAGAAAAGAAACATAAAAACAAAAATAAATTTACAAAGGCGGAAGTGCTTATTTGTATATGCTCAAAATTGAAATAGAAAAGTTATTTTTAATAAAAAATTATAAAAAATAAAATATGTTACCCCTCAATAAGCACATCAATTTTTTTCATAAATATTTACAAAAGGCATAATTTGTTGGCCGGATCAACAAACTATCCTTTTTATTAATTACGTATACTGCATGCGTTTGAAGGCGCATGACAGGACAAATCTTCTCAAATATAACGATAAATAAATACTACTACATATATAGTAGTAGCATTTTATTTTAGCTCAAGAAACCAACCCGAGGGTTAGAAAAAATGATGTTATGCGCGGGGTTCAAGAAAAAATCTGAGGGTAAGGAAAAACGATGTTATGTGTGGGGTTTGAGAACAGGTCAGACCATAAGAATCTACTGTAAATAGTTTTACCTGCATTTCTATAGGTGATTGTTTTCATAGCTTAAATCCGTGCCTCCCTGGTCATATGATAGCAACTTTATCAGTTACGTCAAGGCTCCCCTTCAACCCGAGAGTAGGAGAGTTCTGTAAAATTTAGAAGAAGCCCACACTGGTCCGGAAGATGGGCCAAGACAAACTTTAGTATTAGGATGCAATAAGGCTGATCTTTGGGCCATGCAAATGATTTTGGTCTGTTGGAACTTTTGATATTTCATGTGATTCTTTTTCTTACCCAGTCCATGCTATTAATTTACCTATTTCCCCCAAAATATGCATTATACTCCTTTTTTTTTTTTGCTTCTCATTCTGTGATCGGTGCTTCAGAGGTCGAGGGTTCGATCCTCTGGTTAAGGATAGAGCAGCCCATCCATTGCACAATATCCCATGTTGGTCATTATACTCCTTTTCATTATTGATTAGGTCCAAGGAGTGTGGATTTCTCCTCAATTTTTATCAAATTTGATTTCTTTTTTCGTTGTCTCAATTTATGTGATAGTGTTTGCTTGAACAAGAAAGCAAAATAAATTTTGAGACATATGTGGTCTAAAAACAAGTGTAGATATTTGTCTGAATATACATCATCTCATTACGTAAATTTATAGTTAAGAATTAAGTTGTTTCTAAATAAGGAATATAACAGTATTTTAGAAACCGAAAAAAAAAGTGACAATTGAGAAAATAATGTCATTTCAACTTCCTATAAAATATCAATCACTTAATATTTTAGAACTCTTAAAAAGAAACTAAATGTGTCAAAGTCAAACTAAGATTTATATAATCGAGCCTTTTGCGATAAAAACTTTTATGTGAGATTTATTATGTAGGATGTATATAGTTATTTATTTAATTTTATGATGATTTAAGTATATTTTTGTATATATTTAAAGTTGAAGGTATAAATGTAATTAGGAATAGAAGGGAAAGAACCATAAAAACAAAAATAAAATTGCAAAGGCACAAAACAAATAATCCCCAAATCAACCATTCGTCCACTTCCAATTTCCATTATCTTCAATCCCAAATTTCTGCCCTTGTGATTCCACCGTCGCAGCTGCCGCCAATGGAAACATTGAAGCGCCGAGTATCAAAATCATCATCAATTACTGTTTTAACCAGTGATGATTCAATTTTTCCGATAGAAATAATATCTGAAATACTCATAAAACTGTCCGTAAAAAACTTACTGAAACTGAAATGTGTATCTAAATCATGGCTTTCACTTATATCAAGTTGTTAGTTCATCAAAACTCATCTGAAAAACTCAGCTAGTAATCTAGATTTTGTTCATCACAGACTTCTCAATATTACATCAGGTTTTCACATTCAGGACGAAGGGGATAGGAGATTGTATAGAAAGTTTCAAACGTATTCTGTTTACGCAATTCTATATGGAGAATCACCGTGTTTACCTGTTGAGCTTCGTGATTTGGGTAATACAGTTTGCTTTAATTACAAAATTTTGTGTTCGTGTGATGGATTATTCGCTATTTCGGTAACCTGTGATTATGCCGAGGATTTGTTTTTATGGAATCCGTCTATAAGAGAGTTGAAAAACCTTCCTGATTCAGGAAGAGATGTGCGCACTGGTGGTTGTTCGTATGGATTTTGTTATATCGAGTGTCAAAATGATTATAAAATCATAGAAATTGGGATGGGTAAATTTGATGATAAGATTGCTCATATTCGTGTTTATAGTTTAAGGAATAATTCGTGGAAAGAGATTTGGAAGTGTCCAAGTATTTGTTTGACTAATCATGTAAAATTTGTTAAAGGAAAGCTTCATTGGATTACCGGTGATGGTAGTGATAGGAACGGCATGTGGTTCAACCCTGGAGATGAGACATTTGGAAATGTAGCATTGCCGAACCCAAGTGGTGACACTTTCAACTGGAAATTAGTGTCTTCAGCGGGTAATTTGTGTATGACTAGTGATTATAGAAACAAGACACGTGTGGATAATGAAGGAGTATGGACTTGCGGAATCATGGACTATCGTGGCTTTGATTCCTAAATTTGTTAATAAGGTTATTTGGCTGATTTTCAGTTCCTAAAATGATGAAATTCTACTGCAAGACATTTCAGGTTTAGTGTGGTGGTATGTTTCAAGAGATGATGACACATTTGAGCGTCCTGAGAATCAAACGCATTGTGAATGTGATGGATGTGGCGAGCTTAGTCTATACGTTGAAAGTCTTGTTTCGCCAAATTCACCTTTTGATCGATGAGTGGAAGGATAAAAGTTTGCGCTATAGTCTACTGAGGTAAGAAACGGTACCATCAAGCTCTCAATCTGATATGTAAATAGACAACCCTTGTACAATGATTGTGATTATGTTTCTTTGTGTTGCTGCTTTTCATGTTAATGACATTTAAACTCTGAAAAATACTCTTTTGTGTCCAAAGTTATTCGTTTTTTTTCTTAAGTATTTGGTTAGTGTATCCTGTTGTTGCTCCTACATAATATGGGGATAATTGATGCATAAAGAGGACATATAACGACATATTGATGAACATTAAAACGAAAGGACAATGTTGAAACATTATGTATCTAGCAAGTTCCTGCAAAACCATGAACATAAAAGTTAAAAGCTCAATGCATAATAATGTGTGTGTTTGAATTAACTTGGGTGCATTTCAACCATGTTTCGTTGGGTATTATTACTTTCTACCGTCACAGGTATCGAGTTATTATGTTCATTAAGATCGGCGCAGATGAGAAATATAAAAATATTACATATCACTGCTGCAATTGTGAGCTCTTTTTGTCATGTGTCTTGGGCTTTTTCAAAGAAAAATTTCAGAAATAGCCAAGTTTTTAGGATATAAAAAGTAGTCATTGTTATGAAAGTTCAATTTTGCCCTGCCGGAAGAGAAATCACTATTGTATTTGTTTTAGATATGTGATTTTAACTTGAGCCAAGGGTATATCGAAAACTACCTCTCTATCTTCACAAGTTAGGGTAAGGCTGCATACACACCACTCTCCCCAAACTCCACTTTATGAAATTATGTTGTGTGTGTTGTTGTAGGAAGAAAAAAAAACCTCTTGTTTTCTTTAAGCTCGCTCTTCTTTCTTAAAGAAAACAAGAGGAGTGAACTTTTTTCAAATTTCTCTCTCATAATCAATACACATCGTTGCCTTATTTCTGTTATTTCATCTTGTTTCATGTTTTATTATGACTTTATTTACTATATTTTTGTCCGGAGTCGTGAGCCAGGGGACTATCGAAAACAACTTCTCTACGGTGGTGGTATGAACTGCATACATTTTATCCTCCGCATACACCACTAGGTGGGAATACACGGGTTCCCACATAGTTTTGAAAGGTTCCTCCGTCAACCCTGAGAGTAAGACTTTTGTAAAATTTAGGCCCAACACTGGTTTGGAAGATGGGTGAAGAGAAACTTTAGTATTAGGATGTCTGTGGGATCTAATAAGGCTGATCTTTGGGCTCTGTAATTGATTTGGGCCTGTTGGGGCCCTTGATATTTCATGTGATTATTCTTTGGGCTTCTTACCCAATCCATTCTATCTAGTATAAATAACATAAATACCAACCCTTTTAGAAGTAATGCACTCTCTTCCACCTTTTTAATTACTTTACTCTCTCTCCCTATTAATATACATAAAATAGCCGATATATACATAGCATTCTGTGTATATGTTGGGATTTTTGTAATATATTTAGGGAGTTGGGATTTTTTGTAATATTGAAAATATAAATTGTGTATTTGTGTAATTTTTAGTTCTATCTATTAATCTTACTCTTTTTCCAAAAAATATAAGTTGTACTACTTTTCATCATGGATTTGGTTCAAGGAGCGTGGATTTCTCCCCAATTTGTATTCGATTTTTATTTCAGTTATTCCAATTTATGTGACACTATTTGATTGAACAAAAAGGGCATAAACATTTATTTGGATATAAACTATCTCATTACGGTTAAATCTGTTATTTAAGATTTTTTTATTTTTATTTTTTTAAAAGTAAAACGTTTTTTCTGAAATAGACTAGAAATAAAGTATGACAATTGACAAGTAAATTGGGACAGAAAAAACACTTATGTGTAACATGTTGCTTCTCATGTCAACTTTCTACAAAATATCAATCACTCAAAACATTTTAGAACTCTTAAAAAAGAAAACAAATGTGTCAAAGTCAAACTAAGATTATATAATCAAACCTGTTACGGCAAAAGAAATAAGCTAGTCCACATATAATAACAAATACCTTTACTAATGTAAGAAAAGTCTACATAAAACCAATAAAAATCTTCATCCAACTGTAATTGATCGGAGCGTTGGAGCACCAATAAAGTTATTTTCGTGTGATTTATAAGTAACAAATTCGAGCCATCATATGAAATCTATTATTGACGCTTGCATCATAGTTTTTAGGAGTGTTATGGTCCTTTTTTGAACCTTGAGCGAATGCGAGATGTTCAACGCATCGAAATAACTTTTAACTAAGTCAATTAACAATCACTCATGCGAGAGGTTTAATGCATCGGAACAACTTTTAACTAAGTCAATTACCAATCACTCTTTTTAATTTATTTTTACAAGACTCTCAAGAATATCAGCAAAAAAAATCTAGACAGAGTAGTTGATAACATGATATGTGGTTCCTATGTAACCAAAGCCTATCAAGTGGACTTTTATAGATACTCCAACAGGACCATAAACCTCATCTCAACTAGATTTTCTTCTTACTCCATTTTTCTTCATTCTTTCTTCTTGCAAAAACTTGTTTAATTCTATGGCTACTCTCACTAATTTTTTGCTCAAACCATCTCCTGAACTAGCTTCAATTACCAAAATTAGCCCTTCATTTTACTGCAATTTCCCATCAAATCAATCTTTTGAGAAATTGAAAACCTTCAAACCAAAGAGGTCGTTATTGATTACAAAGGCAACAGCAGCACCTGATGTGGAGAAAAAAGTGAAGAAAGATAATGAAAGAGTACAAAAAATTAGTAGTATGGAGGAATTGGATGAAGCACTTAAAAAAGCTAAAAATCGACTGGTTGTTGTGGAATATGCAGGCAAAGATAGTGAACGTTCCAAAAATATTTATCCTTTTATGGTGAATTTAAGTAAGACATGTAACGACGTCGATTTCTTGCTGGTGATTGGAGATGAAACGGAGAAGACAAAGGCACTCTGCCGGAGAGAAAAGATTGACAAGGTGAAGTTAGAAATTTAAAAGTAATTTTTCATCTCTTCCAATTTATGCGACGTTAGTTTGAATTGACCACACGAGGTTTAGCGAAATTGAAACGTTTTTTCTCGTCTGTTTTAATTGATGTGACATTAGTCTGAATTGAAAAAATCATTTGAATTATACGTATAAGTATGAAAAAAAAAGTTCAGCAAGTATAAGATAGGAAGTTTAAAGTTAAAATTATTTTCGTGGAAAGAAGGTCATCAAGTATATAAGATTGGAAGTTTAAAGTTAACGTTATTTTCGTGTCACTTCTTGTGGAATAATTTAACACAGAAATATTGTTACATAAATTAGAATGGATGGAGCAACATGACACAAAATACATGAATATTCAATGCGATCAGAAGCGAATCTAACATTTTGAACGGAATAGGTTTGAAATTTGGGCCTTAACGTATTGTATTTTGAAATTGTGAATTCTGGATTTAATATTTGTTGTACTTTTAGTGATTTTTAATATGTTTCGCATTTAAATACCAAGTTTAGTGAAGTACCCCTTCTTAAGATGATTGTTTCATAACTGGATCAGAGGTGGCTCGAAGATTTAAATTTTATTAATTCACATTCAAAGTTTATAAGTTCTAAATGTCCTATGTATAATTTCTCAATTAGTATAAAGGATTTGGACTAAATTAGTTATAGGATTCTGCTGAACTCATGCTAGTATAATTTCTCAATTAATATAAAGGATTTTGACCAAATTAGTTATAGGATTCTCAATTAATATGCTAGCTCTGCCCCTGTTAATAGAATTAACACATCAAATACCATCAAACTCAATATAGTTAAAATATAAGTAATATTTCTTAGCTAGTGTAAGCTCATCATCTCTTTTTTTCTCAATAGGTACCACATTTCACCTTCTACAAAAGCATGGAAAAGATCCACGAGGAAGAAGGCATAGGCCCGGACCAACTAGCTGGCGATGTGCTCTACTATGGCGATAGCCATTCTGAAGTAGTGCAGCTCCACAGCAGAGAGGACGTTGAAAAGGTAATCGAAGACCACAAGATCGATCAAAAACTAATAGTCCTCGATGTGGGATTGAAGCATTGTGGACCATGTGTGAAAGTGTATCCAACGGTTATTAAGCTATCGAGGCAGATGTCTGATTCAGTCGTGTTCGCGAGGATGAATGGTGATGAGAATGATAGTTGTATGCAGTTCTTGAAAGACATGGATGTAGTTGAAGTGCCTACATTTTTGTTTATAAGAGATGGAGAGATTAAGGGAAGGTATGTTGGATCAGGGAAAGGGGAACTTATTGGAGAAATTCTTAGATACCAAGGAGTTAGGGTTACTTATTAAAATTGTTGGAAAATGTTTAGTGTTTATACTTAATTGGGACATTTGATTTGTCATGAGATGATTATGGACTAGTTAAGTATTTGTAATACAAAAATTAACCAACTTGGTTTGGTTGAGAACTGAGATGTAAGTTTTGGTATGCTTAAGTTATGAACTATTTTACTATTTTGAATGAGAATAATGTTCTTAGTAAGTTATCCTTAATACACTCAATTTAATTGAATCATATAGTATCTATTAAAATTTGTTGAGATTATTTATACTTAAGGTGGACATTTGATTTGTGAGATAATGTCATACAAGAATAAACCAACTTGGCTTGGTTGAGATTGAAGATTTGGTATGCTAATTAGTTTGTGAAATATGTTGTAACTTGTAAGTGATCTAGATTGTCATAATTGAATTTGAATGAGAATGTTTTTACTTAAAAGAGTTGGCTTTAATGTACGTTGAATCATTGGTATGAAATGATGTCAAAGGGAAAAATCAAAGTTATACACATGTGAACATGGATTATAGATTATATATAATTATACAAAGTTATACACATATAAACATGGATTATACCGATATTACATATTGACAGATTATACTATTTAGGTTAATTCTTCTTTATCTTCACCATACGACAAATTCTATATTATTGATTGGAAGGCACTAGGAGTAGAGGTGTGCATTTAGTTATTGGAGGTTAGAGATCTTAAACTTTTAACCTCAGTTCTTTTATGGACAAAACTTCAAATTTAACAAAATTTTGGCTTTTAACCTTGAATATTTATCCATAATAGAGCAGACCTAAGTTAAAAGTTCAACACTATTCATTTTCAAAGTCATCGGGTAAGAACTGTCTGGGGTCAGCAAACTCTAAAGTTTTTGTATGAATAAAATAAATATCAATTCTTTTGAAACCCAGTATGCTATTTTTGAAATTGCATCTTTTTCATATGTAAGGGAATTTATCAATGACGACAGTGATAATTGAACACACACCAAACTATATGATAAATTTCCGGAAAGAAAGAAATTAAAGGTGTGAAACCACCCAAAATGCGCAAGCCGTTGGATCTTCTTCCATACTATGATAGTGATGATAACGAGCTGGATATTGCAGATAAGGTGGTTGATATTGGTAGCAAACTGGTACTGGATATCCCTTTATTGCTGCTGCCTCTTTCTTCTTATCGTCTCCTTTTTTGTCATCAGCCTTCTTTGCTTCCTCTTTCTTCGCTGGTCCAACAAAGACTATCTCAGTGTGGCATAACTTCTTCAATTTTGAAACTAATTCAACTGGATCTACGGTTCCTGTTACTGTCAATTTCTTGTCCTTTGTGTCTATCGAAATTGAGTCCACCCCGTACACAACAGAAACTTTTCTCATGACCTTTTGCTTGATTTTGTCATCCAGATACTCCAACTTCAGCACTACTTTCATCATCTTTTTAGCTGAGACTTCGAGATCTGAGTTTAGTGAGTATATCGAAGTAAGTAGCAGATCAACACTTATACTTTTTTCTCTCTTTAATTTCTTTCTATTGGAGTTGCAGATGAGCTTATGGATTTGGAGTCATTTTATATGAGTGATTTGTGAGTACGCACTGCGTGTAGAAGGGAGGGGACGAAGAAGCAACCGAGTCAACCACCAAGTCTTTTTTAAAAGCATAAATAACATAAATATCAATTTTTTGAAAGTGATTACAGTGTATTTTATTTTTTAAATTATTTTACTTTCTTTCTCTATTAATATACATAATATAGTTAACATATACATAACATTCTATATATATATATTGAAATTTTTATAATATATTTAGGAAGTTAAAATTTTTTGTAATATTAAAAACATAAGATGTGTATTTATGTAATTTTTAGTTTTTTGAAAGGTCCTAGACTATTTTGGGCTCTTAACAACATGTAGCTCAACTGGCCTATTTTGTCCATCACTAATATTCGTCTGAATTATATTTTACAAAAAAAAAAAAAATAATAATAACATCGACTAGCTAAAAAGCTTGATTGAAAATATATTCATTCGCCTAACAATAAAGTTTGTGTTGGGATATAAAAGAGAACGTAAAAAATAGAAAGAGTATTTATCAGAAGTTGTTTGATTGTAATTAAAAAGAGCTGCAGCAGGACCTATTAAATAGACTTACAATCAACCACTATTAGCTAAAAATAAGCAACTAAAAAGATTAGTGGATAAACATGCCCACTACTAACTGAACTAAACTTGCACTACTTATACTAACTAGGAACTAATTGACAGCTTTTGAAGCATTAATCAACACTCTCCCTTACTTCAAAGCTTGTTACTCCCATCTGCAATCTGAGTACTCATGCTTCCCAACTTTCGTTAGAAAAGCAACAACCTGTTCATTTGTGCTACAATGTTTCAAGACAATGCTTTCACTTGCTACCAGATCTCGTATGAAGTGGTACCGAATGTCAATATGTTTTGTCCTACTGTAAAATGTCGAATTTTTCGTCATTATAGTAGTTGTTTTACTGTCGCAGAAAATTTTAGTTGCAGCAGCCTGCTCCTGAAAGACATGAGCAAGCAACCTCCTTAGCCAAACCTTGACAGGATGATGTAGTAGCAGCAATATATTCTGCTTCAGACGATGAAAAGGCCACAATCTCTTGCTTCTTTGAACTCGAGGATATAACACCTGAATCAAGAGAGAACACATATCTAGAAGTACTTTTTCTGACATCCAAACACCCTGCATAATCACTATCAGTGAAACCAAACAATCTAAAATCTGATGTTTTGGAGTACCAAATTCCAAAATCAGTAGTTCCGACAACATTCGTAGAATTCGCTTTACAACTCCAAAATGATGCTTTGTTGGGTTATGCATGAATCTGGAAACCATACTAATAGGAAATGCTATGTCAGGCAGTATGTGCGACAAATAATTCAGACCACCAACTATTCTTCTAAAGCATCGAGCATCCGTCAAACCCGTACCATCATCAGATTTGAGTTTCTCATTTACATTCATAGGTGTAGGAGTTATCTTACACCCCAACATATTAAATTTCCTATGAAGATCAGTTGCATATTTTCTTTGTGAGACAAAAATACTATCTAAACTTTGTTTAATCTCAAGACCAAGAAAATATTACAACAATCCCAAGTCATATCATCTACATAAAGACACATCACCAAGAAATCAGTTTTACCTTGCTTCTTCACATAGAGAGTTGGCTCATTTTTGCTTCTTTCAAATTCATTTCCCAAGAGATAAGAGTCGATCTTGCTATACCATGCCCGCGGGGCTTGCTTTAGACCATATAAAGTCTTTTTCAACCTGTATACTTTACTTTCTTGTCCGCTCATAACAAAACCTTCAGGTTGAGAAACATAAACCTCTTCCTCTAGTTCTCCATTTAAGAAGGCAGACTTAACATCAAATTGGTAAACTTGCCAAGAGAGTTAAGCAGCAAGAGTTAAGAGAGTTCTCACCGTTTCAAAGCGTGCAACAGGAGAGAATGTTTCATCAAAATCAACTCTTTGTTGTTGTGCATATCCTTTTGCAACAAGCTGAGCTTTGTGCTTTTGAACCGATCCATCAACAGAGTACTTGGTGCGATACACCCATTCCAGGCCAATAACATTCTTTCCTTCTGGTAAATTAACTAATTCCCAGATTTTATTTTTTTCAACAGCTTTGATTTCTTTCACTATTGCTTGCTTCCACTCTTCTTTTTCAGTTGCTTCTATATAATAAATGGGATCTGAAACAAGAAGAGAAAAGTGACAAGAAGTATATATATTGTTAGAGTATCTGGGATTTGATTTTCTGTTTCTTGTTGATCTTCTAAGTGGACTTGGCTCTGCTGAAGATTCTTCAATAATTTCAGATGTTACTGGTGTCGACTTTTCAATAACAGGTGACTCGGGTGCATCATCAGGAACTAAAGAACCTGTTGGTCCTGAAGTAACTCCATCGTTTCAAGCCCAACTTCTTGCCTCATTGAACCTAACATCCCTGCTTACAATAACTTTGTCACTCTTCGGGTTATACAATTTATATGCTTTGGACTGAGGACTATAGCCCACAAAAATACATTTTTTTAATTTTACATCAAGTTTGAGATGCGGTGGAGAAGTATCCAAAGCATATGCTAAACAACCAAAAACTTTTGGATGGCTTATTTGTGGCTTCCTGCCCTTCCAAGCTTCATATGGAGTTCGATTCATGACTGCCTTTGTTGGTGAGATATTGAGAAGATACACCACTGTCGCCATAGCTTCTTCCTAAGATTTCATTGGAAGTTCTGCTTCTTTCATCATAGTTCGAGCCATTTCAATCACTGTCCGATTCTTTCATCCAGCTACTCTATTTTGCTCCGGTGTGCGTGGTGTTGTCAACTCCCTATGAATATCATTTTTTTCACAAAATTCATCAAATTCTTTAGAAGTAAATTCACTGTCTCTATCCGAACGGAGAGCCTTTAACGACCATCCACTTTGCTTCTCTACTAATGCCTTGAATTTCCTGAAATTCTCAAAGGTTTCAGATTTGAACTTCAAAAAATAAACCCAACTCATTCGACTAATCAATAAACAACAAAAAATATCGACTTTTGCCTAAGGATTCAATACTCATCGGACCACAAACACCAGCGTGTATCAATTCAAGACAACTTGAAGCCCTCCAAGCCTTGTTTATAGGAAATGAGACTCTACTTTGCTTTCCGTAGATACACCCTTCAGAGAAATCAAGACAATCAATTTTAGGTAGCCCAACAACCATATTCTTTTGACCCAACAATTTCAGTCCTTTAACATTCAGATGCCATAAACTAGTATCACTAGATTTCGCAACTAAAGCAGAATTTTGCACACTAGAGACTTCTAAAGGAAACATATGATTTTGTGTCATGAAAATGGTTATAATATTTTGTCCAGATTTCTTATCATAAATCGTGCAACCATAATCATCAAATAAAATAGAGTAACCATCAGTAATCAATTGCCAAACATTAACAAATTATGAGCCAAATTAGGAACATATTGCACATCATGTAAGAGTTTTACATTACCCTGGATGATTTTGATAGAAATTGTATTTTTCCCTTCAACCTTCATTGGCTTGATGTCTCCAAGTCGAACCTCAGTTTTCTGGGATTCGTCGAGTTCTTTAAACAGTGACCTTGTTCCGGACATATGGTTTGAGCACCTATTGTCCATGAACCACACTCCATTATGATCATCATCGGTAGAAGATTGAGTATTTATCAGAAGGTTTGATTGCAATTAAAAAAAGCTACAATATGGCCTATTAAATAGACTTACAATCAACCACTGTTGGCTAAAAATAAGCAACTAAAAAGATTAATGGATAAACATGCCCACTACTAACTGAACTAAACTAGCACTACTTTTACTAGCTAGGAACTAATAATTGACAGCTTTTGAAGCATTAATTAACAATTTGTAACTTCCATTAGTGTATATTCAGTGTATAACATATATAGTCACACTGGTTAATTATACATTAATTAAACATTAACCATATATTGTTTTTAGCTAAGACTCATTCTATTCTTGTCTATGCCACTAAACATTACGGCTAAGGAGACTTTGATTATTAATCATCTAGCTTTCTGTTGCATCAAATAATCAACCAATTAGGTAGCTTCAATGTTATTTAATAGAGTTTAGTTATATGTATTTAAAAATTCAGAAGCTAGATATAAACAATACCTACATTGCACTAGAAAAACCACTACTAAAAAATTATAAAAAGAGACCTCATTAGGTCTTTTTTTTTAAAAAAAAAGAGACCTCAAAAGCGACCTCAACGGTAGGTCTCTAAAACATAGGTTGCTTTTTGTAAGAAACCTCATGAGGTCACTAGAAAGCAACCTCATAAGGTCACTAAGTTATTTTTCAAAAAATTTCAAAAGAAACCTCGTGAGGTCTCTAAATTATTTTTTAAATATGATTATTATTTTATAAAGGAGACCTCATAAGGTCGCTATTTGGTTATTTTTAAAAAAAAATTAATTGAAATAGGGACCACATGAGGTTCCTATTATTTTTTAATGTTTTATTAAAATATTTTTTTTAAAAAAAAAATGACCTCTTGAGGTCTCTTATTAGCGTCGTTGGGGAAAAAAATTGTAGACTAGAGACCACATGAGGTCACTTTTGTTAATATCATGAAAAATAAAAATGCAAAAAAGCGACCCCATGAGGTCTCTTTTCCCCCAAAAAAAAAAAAATTGGTAGTGAATAGCAGTTTTTACAAATGTCTTTCTGTCATTTTGAGACAATTCAATAATATATATATATACAACTTAATCAGGGAAATCAAGCTCCAAGAGCTCCCACCAATCAATCAAACTACAACAATACATGTACTAAATATCGTCCAATAAATACTATACGAAAATCAACATTAAAATACTTCAAAAATGAGTGAGAAAACCATAGAAGTCTTAAGTTATATATACAATTCTATTTCAGACTAGTTCAAAGATTCAAACACTTAATAATTCAAATAAACCACCACAAAGTACATAATTTAGATATCTACTGCAACACTAAACTTTAACGACGCCATGGTATGTTTGCCACATGATCATGATCATCATCATCATTGTCGTGCTCCTCTGCCACACCTCTCTATTGACCATCTCCAAAGGTTTTCTTCTTTCTTATGCGTAGTCTTGAATGTATCAGCCTGAGTTATCCGCCCCCCGAGTTTTTTTCCCTGCAAATGAAATTAATTTAGTTATTAATCAAGAATAATTAAATAAAAGTAATTTAGATAGTTCATCAAGAATATTACTATTGAACAATTAGCTGGAAGAATTACATTAAGGATAATTGATCATTAAATTGCAGCTACAACATAGAACAGAAACATAAGCACAGAACTGAGTGAATTTATAGACAAATAAAATTGAACTCCCAAGTTCAGTCAAGTACCTAATTTTTACCCTTACCATCTTTCATAGCTTTATCCATAACTACTATGTACTTTTTGTACTCCTTATGTTCCATTCACATTACTCCCTTTCACAGATATGAAATTGTTTAAATCAACACCAACATGATTTTCATTCACATCATCATATTTTTCATTCATAAATGTATCACATTCCACAGCAAGAAACTTCATTTTTCTACCACCCAGTAACCCAAATTATCCAATAGGTACCATCACAAAAGAAAATACATCCCCATTTTCTCTTAACAAGAGAAACAAAAAATGCATTGAAAAAGACACCATTTTACTTGAATTTCTTTCAAGCAGATCAGTTGCCTTGTAGTTCAACAGTCTTCCAACACTAAAGCCAATTTAACCACTCATTTGTATATATCATTAACAACCTTAGCATCACCATAAAGCGCAAGCTAAGACTCAAAAGTTTGAAATTTTACCAAAGCTCTCAAAATCAAATGCCAATTATTTTTGTACTTCATATTGGATAGTTTTGAAGTAAAAGAAGATATATAGTAGTATGAAGTACCTGAAAGTAAAAAATGTACCAATTCTTGATCTTGGTTTGGCTTGATTTAGAGAAGTTGTAACTTTGAATTTACATTGAATTCTAGTAAATTAGTATACTACTCTATATGTATAAAGTTTTCCCAGTTACTTATCTTGTTTTGAATCATTTGTCTGGTTTAATAGTTCATAAATAAAACAAAATTGTAGTTATTATATAATTGATGTTCTTGGCAACTACAGAAAAGAAAAGATTGGATAATATCTATATGGGTTGGAAATATATATATATATATATATATGTATCGTATGAACTAGTTACATCAAAGAAAACTACTGACATCATGTGTTATACATTTAATTGACACCAAAAATACTCAATTTAAAGAATTATCTTAAGACCAAATTCCAAACATAAGAGACCATTCTATCATTTTCTCAACCTTAAAAATATAAGTGATCGAGGCTGGCAACATCAGGTGTTATTTCATGCGACTTCTAAACAAGAAAGAAATAGGCCTAAGGAGAAACTTGAACAGAGCAATAAGCAGTTCCAGAGAGCAATGGTTTATCTATCTAAACCAACATATTCGAAATAATACCCGTGAAAAGCCTCCATACCAGAGAATACAAGCGACACAAGAAAAAGGTTTCTCTCTTTAAACCACTCCTTCATTCATTATTAACAACAAGAGCCCTAACTTCATTTTTATGAACACTGTGATTCGTAAACAACTCCATGTGTTATTTGAATATACTTAGCTAGAACCATTATACAATAAGTTCGAGAAATGCAATAATCAAACAGATACCTAGAAAGCAATTTGGAAGTACTATCAACATGCTACTAATCTTTGTCCACCATCAATTCCACTCCAAAGTCATGATAAACAAAAAATATGACATTTAAGAATTCTCTTTTAATTATATGGTTATCTAGCTAGCCAATTAAGATGACTTCCTACCAGGGATAACAACATCAATTCATCATTACATGGAGAAGATGTCAAATGTAATCTAGGCAGCACAGTGAAGAAATTAGAACTCCATATCAAGTGTGGCGGAAGCTCTCCATTTTCAAGGGGAAAACTTGGCCAATGAAACTAATAGTTGGATATAGAATTCAAGGATGACAGATTGTGAGGGACCCATGGAGTATATGATGTGTTGGGTCTCTATTTTTTGTGTTTGTTTCAGAAGCTAGAGGAGAAGAAAGCTGCTGGCAGCAAGGTCATTTTTGGTCTGTAATGGTGGTGATCAAGAATTGATTTTTGTTTATGTCATGGGAAAAGGGTCACTCTGGTGGTTTATTTGTGGAGATTTACGACCAAAATAGATAGACGATGGGTCTTGTTTTATTGAGAGAGATGAGAAAAAAATTGAATGAGGGAAAAAATTCATGGCAGTTTATTTTCAATGCATTCACATGCTTAATGTATGTGATATCCATGCTATGTGTCACATCATCCACATGTATCAAATAGGCAGATTTTCATCATAGATCAAGTGTTCAATACGTTATCGGCTTAGTTCAGGTAGCTAGGTGAAAAATTCAGACAAATTTAAGCGTTTATGTATGTATTTAGCCTTCATTACGATACAGTTGATGAGTTGACAGTATTTAACTGTCAAAGAATTTTCTACATTTACTAATTCTCTTCATTTTTGAAAAGAAATTTCACTATCACTTAAAGATCCACATGAATAAATTAATAGTTTTTTAATGGCAAACAACAACAACATACCCAGCGTAGTTTCACAAAGTGGGTGTGGGGAGGGTAGAGTGTATAGCATTTTTTTATCAGTAGAAAATCAAATCAAGTATTTCTTAATGAACTAGAAACTGTTAAGGCCAATCTTTCACACTTCAAATCAATTGGAAGGTGTCATAATCTATTAACATCAGATAACCTTAAATTAAGAGACCTCCTCTGAATTAAGACACAAGCATAACACTTATGACCACGGGCATGGCTATAAACAAAGCACTCCTATCTACTAGCAAGAACGCGCTCCCGCTTACTAACCCTCTACCCTAATTCGCATCCTGCATACTTTAATATCTAGGGTCATGTCCTCCATAAGTTATAACTACTCCATATCACTTCTAATCACCTCCTTCTAATATTTCTCTGGTTCATCTATCCTGCCTGAAACCATACCTAGCCAACCTCTCGCACCTTTGAACTGGGGCATCCGTGCACCTCCTCCTCACATTCTTGAACCATCTCAACCTCACTTTCCGCATCTTGAAAATCCCTAAAACTAAGATTTCTCTAAATCCCATTGAGAATCCCTAATCAAACTAATTGGCGTTGACATATGAATCCCCAAAGTCCATTCTGCTCCATCAGGGCCTGTTTTTTCTTCAGCACTTAACAATTAATCTTTTGAGAAAAATTAGACGTACCTTAAACTATGAATTCTATTAATCCCACATCCTACAACATGTGAATTTTACCAACAATAACTAACTGACTAAATTCTTTAGCACTTAACAATTAATCTTTGGAGAACAATTAGACGTACCTTAAACTATGAATTCTATAAATCCCATACCCTACAACATGTGAATTTACCAATAATAACTAACTGACTAAACCATAATTCAAACTAGCTCATATATCCTACGTGGATACTTTGCTTTCACTGTGTTTTGTCCTATGCTAAATCCATGCTAGAACACCATAAATCACTAATACCAAACAAACTTAAGCAGTGGAAAGAAAACCATCTTAATTTCACTTAATGTGAGCTCACCAAAAACTACTCCCTAGTCCCCCCGTTTTAATTTGTTTAGCCTATTTTGACTATATTGATACTTTGCTAAATCTACAGTAGAAAATCCTAAATCACTAATATCAAACAAATTGAAGCAACTGGTACAAATCATCTAAAATTTTAACCTAATACTCATAACCTAAATAATCAAGAACACCATTAATAATATGGAATCGATAGCTTCACTAGAAAGCTCAAAATAATAGATAAATCAACGCCAAAAAACTAGAAATTAAAGTAACAAGTCACTCAATGCAGATAGAAAGGAAAAATACTAAACTTACCACACTCCTTGGTAGATCGATGCAATGGTGATTTGGCCGATTTGAGTGATTTCGGCAAAAGAATTTTGTCAGAGAAGGAGGGAGGTGGGCTTGACAATTGAACTGTGTTACTAAATGAGTGTTGGGGTTTGTATTTTTTTATTAAATATAAAAGAAAAATTTGTATTTAAAAAAAAAATTGACCACTTTGACCAAAATATAGAGACGTCATGAGGCGACTATTTATAATTTCTTTTAATATAATTTTAAATATTTAGGCTTTAACTTATTTCAGAATTTATTTTCGATCTCATAAAATCATTATTATTATTTTACATATTTTTTTTATTAGTAACTGACCTCATGAGGTCTCTTTTCTAAAAGAAATTTTTTTACAAAAAATTGAGATAATAAGCAACCTTATGAGGTTCTTATTTTTGAGGTATCTTATTTTAGGTCTTTTTTTATAGTTTTTTAGTAGTGAACAAAAATATTAATAAATGCTAAGGAGTTATATTTTAGATAAGTTTAACAGGTCAATTAATTGAATTAGCAAATAGCAATGACAAGTTGTGTTGGGCAACAACTCCTAGTAGGTCGGCAAAGTTGATTTAGCACGTAGCTTTTTCCTACCAAAAAGAAGAAAGTAAAAAAAAAAAAAGATTTAGCACGTATGAATGTTGAATGTAGTTTAAAACTTTTAATTGTTTTGTTTGATAAAGTGCAGTAGAAACACGAGGTCTTAAGTCGAAATTTTAGAAAAAGTAAAAAAATATTATAGAATTTATTTATGCTTTGGATGAAAAATTATAGGTCAAAGTTGTTCTCCAAATCAATCTGAACGGCATAAACTCATTAATAAAAGGACATCGAGCCTCTTAATATGTTCATCAAGGTCCCGAGCAGAACAACATGAACCTCAGTCCCATACAGTTGGTGGAAAGGTATAAGAGGGATGTCGTTGAGCATGTGGCTAAATGCTTAGTGTGTCGGTTGGTTAAGGCTGAGCACCAAAGACCAACAGGATCTTACGGTCAGTTTAGATGCCACATTGAAAGTAGGACGAGCAATAAGTATGATGTGTATAAGTTGATTCAAACATGAAATAACAACACTATCGGCCAACTCCAACAACAATAACTTTAGTATAATTTCACAAGTAAATTTGATGAGGTAAGAAAGTATAATAAATGCTCTATTGGACCCCTGTACTATGTCAGTTTTGTAAGTTGGACACTTCTACTTACACGTTTGTCATCTGGACCCTTGAACCCACCAAAAAGTAACATTTCGCACCCTTTGACCGTTGATCTTGCCTATGTGTCAAGGTCATGGAGACTAGGACAAAGAGAGTGTAACCACTCGCCTAGGGGTGCGAGTGAGGGTCAATTTTTTACCAATTTTACATTAAAATAATTAAAATAATAATAATAATAATAAAAAAAAAAAAAAAAAAAAAGGGTCCTTTTTTCCCTCCATTTTTTTAAATTTAAAAATATTTTTAAAAATTTATAAATTATTTTAAAATATAGTTAAAAATTTAAAAATAATTTAAAAATATTAAAAAAGGATCCTTTTTTCCCCTCCATCTTTTTTAATTTAAAAATATTTTTTAAAAAATTTAAAAATCATTTTAAAAATATTTTAAAAATTAAAAAAAGAAAAAAATTTCCCTCCCCACCCCAACCTAGCCCGTCCCCGCCCCCACACCCCACCCAACCCGTCCCCACCCCCACATCCCCCAGCCCCTCCTTTTTTTCCTCCATCATTTTTAATTTAAATTTTTTTTTAAATATTTAAAAATATTTTTAAAATTTTAAAAATAATAAATTTAAAAAAAAATTCCTACCCCCCCTCTCCAGCCCCTCCCCACCCCACCCAGCCTCCCCACCCCCACCCCAGCCCGTCCCCACCCACCCACCCTTCTCCCCCAGCCCTCCACCCCACCCCCGTCCCTAGCCCACCCAGTCTCGCGTAACACCTCCCCCTTCCCCAGCCCCACGCAACCCCTTCCCCCAGCCCCACCTCACCCATCCCCCTTCCTCCAACCCCCCACCCCACCTAACCCCACGCAAACCCCTCCCCCAGCCCCACCTCACCCATCCCCCTTCCTCCACCCCCCCACCCCACCTAACCCCACGCAAACCCCTTCCCCAGCTCCCACCCCACCCCAGCCCCTCCCCCCACAATTAATTTAAATTAAATATTTTAAATATGTAAATCATATTTAAATTAATTAATTATTTTAAGTAAAATTTATTTAAATTAGGTAAGAATTTTAAATTTGATAAATAAATTAATTTAAAATTTAATTAATTTAAATAAATAAATTAGATAAGAATTTTATTTAGTTATTTTTTACTGATTTAAATTAATTAATTAAATTAACTTTAATGTAATACTTTTTTTTTAAAAAAAATAATTATTCAAATTTTTCAAATTTTAAAAGCATGATTATTCAAATTTTTCTACAATTTATAATTTTTTTTTATTTAATTAAATTAATTTTAATATTTAATTTGTTATGTAGAATTTTAAAAATGACTTGAAATTTAATGTAATATTTTTTCTATTTTGTTAATTTTTTAAAATGATGTGATAAATGATGTGGCACGCGTGTCAGATGACATGTCACACGTGGCAGTTGATGTGGTAGCTGACATGGGAGAGTGTGTTACATTATCCAAAAAAATATTTAAAATATAGCTTTTTCGTAAGTTCAGATGATAAATATGTAAGTAGAATTGTCCAGCTTACAAAACTGACATAATTACAGAGTTGGAATAGAGCATTTTGCCTATTTTTATTGGATAAAAAAAAGGGTAATTTCCAAACTAACACTAGATAACTTTTTGTTTGTCAGAATTTAGAATGACAATGTAAACGTGTGGTTTTGCCCAGTCAGATTTATCTATTTTTGACAATAGTCAAAAATTCAATCCTTACCCTTTATCAAACCACTTTCTTGTACCCTTCCCCCCACCGACGCCCAAACCCCCACCCCCACCCCCACCCCATCTATAAATACACCTCTAAATATGACAAATCCAAAATTCCAAATCACTAAAATCAACAAACTTAAGATTTTTTTTCCTTCATAAAAATTTTAGATGGAGAAAGAAAAACCAACCAAGCCAAAGAAAAACATGATCTTGAAATTCTTACCAAAAGCAGCAACAGCAACTGTTATATTCCAAAATCACCCTTTTAGTCCAGGCAGAGAAAAAAGACTTCATCATCATAATAATCACAAAGGATTTTCTGGTCCAATTATATCAATAATCCCAGCTGAAGCAAGAAACAGAAAATCAAACAACGTTACAAATCAAGAACCAACTTCACCAAAAGTGTCTTGCATTGGCCAAATCAAACAAAGGAAGAACAAGACTACAAAGATGAAAAAAGAAAAAGCCACCAACACCAAAATATCACTAGAGAAAATTCCCAGTAAAACGAAATCATCAAAATTCAATTTCAGAAATATATTCCAAAGGGCCAGAAAATTGGATGTTGATGATAATACAAGTATTGCTAGTGAAGTTGTACCAAATAGTGCACCTTGTTTGGGTCACATGAGAAAATTTGCTAGTGGAAGGGAGGGTAATTTATCAAATTTTGATTGGAAAAATGTACAAATTACACCTGAAGATCGTAGAAAATATTATTCTGATGATGATAGAGAAGACTATACTGATGGAGATGAAGAAGAAGATGAAGAGGTAATTATTCCTTTTTCAGCTCCAATTTTAGTAGGAAGAGATAATAGACCAAATTTTCCATTGGAGCCAAAGAAGGAAATTAATTTATGGAAAAGAAGAACTATGACAAAACCAAATCCTCTTCAATTGAAAAAATAAGTTTGTTTAAGTTGATTTGATGTACTTGATTATCATGGTGTACATAAACTATGTTGCTTGAATCTATCAAGAAAATATATAGAGGTATCCGTATCAAATCCTGTGAAAAATTAATTAAATCTTGGATCTTACACGGGTGCTACGGTTTTTTTGGAGAATTGATCAAGTGATATAGTTTCGTTTTACATGTGTAATTTTCTTGAACTCATGTAAATATTCATGTTACGATTAAAGCTCGTTCTTTTCACTGTTGTTCTTGATTTATTTCAGTTTATAATTAGTTTACTTGTAAACTAAGTTGTTTGAATCTTTCAAAAAGAGTAGATGTGCCCCTTTTTAATCTTGAATAAATTGAATTTGAAGAATTCGAGTAAAATAAGGTGGTAACTTGAACTCGTATTTCTATTTAGTTTTACATGTGTATTTTCATGAATTCCTGTTTATATTCACGTTAGAAATTTTTTTATGATACTCGTCGCCACGTTCTTGATCCATAATTAGAACAAAAAGTCCGCCTAATAATTAACCCGTTTAGCCATAGATTTTCTAAGTATTTTTTGAGAAAAAATTTATCAAATATTGTTTAGTCATACAATTTGATATTAGTAGGTAAATATTTTTGACAAATAATTTAAATTTTTAAATATTAGAAAAAAAAATTAGTATTTGAGCTAAATTTCATTTTTAATATAAAAATTAGTTAAGATAAAATATGTTTTCCAAATATTATGCAAAATACATGATGAAATTCACTCAAATTTTAATCCAAAAATGTTTGTAAAAAATATTTGGGAAACCCTACTAAGGGAAAATCATTTCTAGAAAAGGATAAAAGAGAATAAGTTATTTTGATCAAACACGTAATTGATATTTTCTTTTTTGGTACACACAACACACACGTAATTGATATAATGATCCGTTCACGTCTAACCTACAGATTTTGTTTGGTGGCAACTATTATGATGCAGTTCTTGTATAGGGCCGTCCAAATTATCTGCCAAAATTGAATTTTGACCATAGTTTCCAAAGATATTTCTCATTTTATTTAATGTTGTATAGATAATTTGTTGAGCATATTTTTCAACTTTTTTTTTTGTGTGGAGAATGCAATTTTTCCACGTTTGAAAATATACATTTATATGTAATTTCTAACCTTTTATTTTAAAAAATCCTTGATTGTGTTGGTAATATATTTTTTACCTAGTAGATCATGTACTGTTGCACTTGCCACTAACGCAATCTCGATGAAAGAAAAAGGGAAGATTTCTATTTTTGACATGAACATCCTTTTTCTTGGAATTAATTTACTTGTGTCACACCCCTTTTTTTTCGCTCGAGGGATCGAGTCGAAGGGTTTTTTTCAATTAAAGTGACGATATTGAATAGGGATTAAATTATTTACAGAGTCGCCACTTGGAATTGAGTTTTGGTGTTCCAAGTCACCTTTTTTTTTTTTTTTGGAATCCCTAATCAAAAGGAAATGACTCTTATTTGGTCTGCGAAAACAGAAAATGAGTAAGGAATTCTGTTGATCGAAGGGAAGGTGTGAGGCACCCCTCGAGTCCCATGGTTCTAGCACGGTCGCTTTTATTGACTTATTTTGACTTAAATTATTTTAATAAATTGTGTTAAGGCCTAAATTTGCTCATTTTTATCATACCAAAACTATTTAAAATTCTTGTATTGAATTGGTGAAAAATTAAATTTATAAAAATATTTATCAAGGTACATTACTGCATCCTTGAATTTTAGAGTGTCCTGGAAAGATGTGTAAGCCACATTCTTAATTGAGACAAAAAAATTTTAAACGTACCTAAAAATTTACCGAACATTAAAGGCGTTGGTTGGCCGTTTATAAACTCGTAAAAAAAAATTTATCTTATCCAAATGCTATTTAACTTTAACAATAACCTTTAAGAAATATTTAATTAAGGCCATGAATTAAATTAACAATAAAAATTATTAAAATTTATTAATTACAATGAATAATAACAAAATAAAATGATAAATATTAACTAAAAAAAACAAAACTAACCATATTATATTAATCATTATTAAGATCCGTTAAATCTATTCTCTCTAACTAATGCGAACCCAAAGCACTGTATGACCATGTTTGATGAAATCACGTACTTAAATTTATAATATATTCAACTACAAAATAAGCCAACAAATAGTCATGTGGTAAATTCAAACGAACACCATGAAACTTGACTATGAGAGTATTCCATTCCGTCGACAGTATGGGGGTTATTTACGTATGATGCATGTGTTTTTTTTTTTTTTTTTTTCACAAAATATGTTGAATATATGCTAAGTATTATATATTTTTTATTCAACGAAAGTATTTTCTAAATTGGCTCTAACTTTGAGTCACGACAGTTAACCTTTTGCTCCGTAGAGAGTTGATCGAGAACAAACTCTTAGTATTTATAGTCCATGAGAAATGAAACCAATCCTAATTATAACTTTTTCTTTTTTAAATATAAAATCTCATGTACTACGTCTCACCATCTGATTTCATGTCAGGCCAACATTAGAAGAAATAAAAATAAATAGTACCAGAAGTCTTGTATATTTGCTAATGGCATAAAAATCTCTTACAGGGTTAAAAAAAAACTCATAAAAAAAAAACATAAAACCTGAAGTAGACCAACTAGCATGACTAAAATATATGCCTAACCAGTTGATGGTACGCCTATCTTTTCCTCCATCGTGCCCCATCTTTTATTTAGTTTGCATGCATACCATTGTGTAGTCCCATTAACTAGGCCTAGCGATAGTACTCAAGGTAGTATAATAACAGGACAATTAAGATGCTTAACAGAAAATGAGCAGATTTGGTGCTCTTGGACATTTGTGTGCATGCGTGCTGTGGTTCATTTCTTTTCGACGAACAGCATTGGAGCATATCTCCAAGCATGGCTCTTTAAGAGCATCGTCAAATTCTTGCTAAGGAGGAAGAATCTCAAATTTAACAATTGTCTTTTAATGTTAACTTTAACAATTATCTCATTCAAACTTCAAAATTCTAATCTAATGGACTTCGTTTCTAAGTGACAAACAAGTTATAAATGAAGACATAGAGAAAATTACATAGAAATAATAAACTACACACACTAAATAATATAACAAGACATTAGAATAACTTCATTCATAATTTGGCTCACAATAAAAAATTATAAAATAAATAATGCTAGATCGAACAAGAACCTGTATGATGAACTAATTAAAAAGGAGCACAAGCGACGTCACCGAAAACTCAGAACGAAACCCGAACTTTAACTCAAATCGTCCCCTTTTTTTTACTTTCTGCTTTCTTTCTTTTCTAAATTTCTATTGTTTGTTTCTAGTTATTTCTTGTTCTTCTTTGGTTTAGGTTTTGGTTTCCGTCTTTTTTTTTCTTTCTTTGTTGTTGCCCTTTTTTTTCTTCTGTATGTTGTTATATCTAATGGTATATATGTATGGTGTTCGTGTGTTGTCGTGGGGACGTGGGGAGGTGTTGAGGGAAAATGGGGAATGTGGGGGGGGGGGGGGGGGGGGGGGTTAGGGTAGTTTTAAGATTCTTTTTTTTTTTATTTTTTTTTTATTTTTTATATAACGAAAAATAATAAATAAATAAATAGATAATAGCAACAAAATAAATAATAATAATAATAATAATAATAATTAATTAATTGATTTTTATATTTCAAAAAATACAATAACAGTCTAAAAATAGTCAAAAATAAATTATATAATTAAGATAGTACAAAAACTATTATTATTATTATTATTATTTTTAATTATTATTATTATTATTATTTAAAAAAATCCTAAAATTAAATTCATTTAATTAGTTATATTATATTAATAATAAAATAATAGTCAAAATAATATTATTAAATATAAATATAAATATTTAGTATCAATAAACAAGTTAAAATTTAGGGAGGATCAAAAATCACGTGTCTACATTTTTGCCCCTCTTTGTGTGAAATCTCAAAGAGTTTTCATACAAAGAAGTAGACAATATATGATTTTTGACCCTCCAATTATTTGAAAGGTAAAAATAAGAATAAAAAGATAAATATGACCGAGTCCTGTTTTTGGACATCCTACCTATCCCGGGTTATAAGGGAATCAGGTCATGAGTAGTTCAAAAGGTAATTTGGTGAAAGAGAAAGCTAAAGTCGAGTGAGATTCCGTCGAGTTTTCGGTTGACGACTTCTGCTTTTACATTCAACTGACTAATAAAAATCAAAAATGAAAAATACAAGTAAAAATTGCAATCTCTAGAATCTTGATTCAAATCTTCATGACTTGAATTTGAAAATTTACCATATTCTTCAGGCGGGCTCCTGAACTTTCTTTTCTTCACCCTGTTCTTCAGGCGGGCTCCTGAACTTTCTTTTCTTCACCCTGTTCTTTAGGCCGGCTCCTGGACTTATAATTTCTTCACCCTGTTCTTCAGGCGGGCTCCTGGACTTATAATTCTTCACCCTGTTCTTCAGGCGGACTCCTGAACTTTCTTTTTCTTCACCCTGTTCTTCAGGCGGGCTCCTGGACTTATAATTTCTTCACCCTATTCTTCAGGCGGGCTCCTGACTTGCAACTTTTTCACCCTGTTCTTCAGGCGGGCTCCTGGACTTACAATTCTTCACCCTGTTCTTCAGGCGGGCTCCTGGGCTTACAATTCTTCACCCTGTTCTTCAGGCGGGCTCCTGGACTTACAATTCTTCACCCTGTTCTTCAGGCGGGCTCTTGGACTTATAATTTCTTCATCCTGTTCTTCAGGCGGGCTCCTGACTTGCAACTTTTTCACCCTGTTCTTCAGGCGGGCTCCTGGGCTTACAATTCTTCACCCTGTTCTTCAGGCGGGCTCCTGACTTGCAACTTTTCACTCTGTTCTTCAGGCGGGCTCCTGAACTTACAATTCTTCACCCTGTTCTTCAGGCGGGCTCCTGACCTATAATTTCTTCACCCTGTTCTTCAGGCGGGCTCCTGGACTTACAATTTTTCACCCTGTTCTTCAGGCGGGCTCCTGGACTTACAATTTTCACCCTGTTCTTCAGGCGGGTCCGAGATCTGATATCGGATGTTGTGATCATGCTTCTTGCATTGAATGAAGTGTAAAATTGCATCCTTTATCTGAAAATAATCATTTCATCTCTGTTTCAAACAAAGAAAAATTGTGAGTTTTAAAACATATGGTGGTTAGTTTGTGGCATTTGGCTTTTGAAGTGGCCGCTCTCGCGCTTTCCATGCTTAACTCTTTTCCAATCCATGATAATCTTCTTGAATTGTCATATTTCTGACTCGTAATTCTGACTACTGAGATCCTCAACTCAAATCATATTTCTGTTGTATGATGCTTCTGAGTTTAGCTTCTAATACATCCCTTAAATTTCCTCAAGTTTTAAAATGGTCAAATCAAAATCATCTTGAGTACTTTACTTTTACTTTGAAATGTTGTCTCTGTACATCGACCTTTTGTCTTGCTTTGTACCCTTAAAGGAGTTGGTAGCGAGTTTGGAGTCTTTTCTCACTTGACCTGACGTGAATTGACTCAAAAGATAACAAAAATTTTTGTTTGATGACAAAGACACAAAAATCAAAAAAAAAAAAAAGAAGACAATAAATATCTTTTTTTTCAAAACAAAGAGAAAAATTATCTGAATGTGGAAGTCGATTCTGGTGATTATGACATGCATTTTGAATAAAACAACCAGATCTACCCACACCAATCATTACAACTTTTGTCCACATATTGAAATTAAGACAATCTTGAATTTGTTCCTCCTTGATAACAACCTTTCTTAAATTAGTGGCGCCTCAATGAGTTTTTGCCAACGAGCCTATCTCCTTTTCATTTTCGTCTCGGCTCATAGTCGTCTTATGATGCCCGAAAGGGTTTTCACCAATAAGACTCTCTCATTTCTTCATTTTTTTTTATTTTATTATTATTATTTTTTTTAATAAACATCACCCAAAATATGAAATATCATGCACTCATAATATGTTTAGCCTTGACATTCTCAAAGATTAATCCGAACGTCTTTCTTTGGTTGTAACTTGGCTTTTGGATAGGGTTAGAAAGAAAGGTGGGCATGAGGCTCAAAAAAAAAAAAATTATATAACATTGGGTGAAACATACAACTTTTGGAATCTATCCTTTTAAGAAAATAAATTTTTGCCCCAATTTCATTTCATTCTGGGTCATTTGACTTTTCCTCTGGTTAGACCGAACCCCGGAGTAGGGCTCCTGGACTTATAATTTCTTCACCCTGTTCTTCAGGCGGGCTCCTGGACTTATAATTCTTCACCCTGTTCTTCAGGCGGACTCCTGAACTTTCTTTTTCTTCACCCTGTTCTTCAGGCGGGCTCCTGGACTTATAATTTCTTCACCCTATTCTTCAGGCGGGCTCCTGACTTGCAACTTTTTCACCCTGTTCTTCAGGCGGGCTCCTGGACTTACAATTCTTCACCCTGTTCTTCAGGCGGGCTCCTGGGCTTACAATTCTTCACCCTGTTCTTCAGGCGGGCTCCTGGACTTACAATTCTTCACCCTGTTCTTCAGGCGGGCTCTTGGACTTATAATTTCTTCATCCTGTTCTTCAGGCGGGCTCCTGACTTGCAACTTTTTCACCCTGTTCTTCAGGCGGGCTCCTGGGCTTACAATTCTTCACCCTGTTCTTCAGGCGGGCTCCTGACTTGCAACTTTTCACTCTGTTCTTCAGGCGGGCTCCTGAACTTACAATTCTTCACCCTGTTCTTCAGGCGGGCTCCTGACCTATAATTTCTTCACCCTGTTCTTCAGGCGGGCTCCTGGACTTACAATTTTTCACCCTGTTCTTCAGGCGGGCTCCTGGACTTACAATTTTCACCCTGTTCTTCAGGCGGGTCCGAGATCTGATATCGGATGTTGTGATCATGCTTCTTGCATTGAATGAAGTGTAAAATTGCATCCTTTATCTGAAAATAATCATTTCATCTCTGTTTCAAACAAAGAAAAATTGTGAGTTTTAAAACATATGGTGGTTAGTTTGTGGCATTTGGCTTTTGAAGTGGCCGCTCTCGCGCTTTCCATGCTTAACTCTTTTCCAATCCATGATAATCTTCTTGAATTGTCATATTTCTGACTCGTAATTCTGACTACTGAGATCCTCAACTCAAATCATATTTCTGTTGTATGATGCTTCTGAGTTTAGCTTCTAATACATCCCTTAAATTTCCTCAAGTTTTAAAATGGTCAAATCAAAATCATCTTGAGTACTTTACTTTTACTTTGAAATGTTGTCTCTGTACATCGACCTTTTGTCTTGCTTTGTACCCTTAAAGGAGTTGGTAGCGAGTTTGGAGTCTTTTCTCACTTGACCTGACGTGAATTGACTCAAAAGATAACAAAAATTTTTGTTTGATGACAAAGACACAAAAATCAAAAAAAAAAAAAAGAAGACAATAAATATCTTTTTTTTCAAAACAAAGAGAAAAATTATCTGAATGTGGAAGTCGATTCTGGTGATTATGACATGCATTTTGAATAAAACAACCAGATCTACCCACACCAATCATTACAACTTTTGTCCACATATTGAAATTAAGACAATCTTGAATTTGTTCCTCCTTGATAACAACCTTTCTTAAATTAGTGGCGCCTCAATGAGTTTTTGCCAACGAGCCTATCTCCTTTTCATTTTCGTCTCGGCTCATAGTCGTCTTATGATGCCCGAAAGGGTTTTCACCAATAAGACTCTCTCATTTCTTCATTTTTTTTTATTTTATTATTATTATTTTTTTTAATAAACATCACCCAAAATATGAAATATCATGCACTCATAATATGTTTAGCCTTGACATTCTCAAAGATTAATCCGAACGTCTTTCTTTGGTTGTAACTTGGCTTTTGGATAGGGTTAGAAAGAAAGGTGGGCATGAGGCTCAAAAAAAAAAAATTTATATAACATTGGGTGAAACATACAACTTTTGGAATCTATCCTTTTAAGAAAATAAATTTTTGCCCCAATTTCATTTCATTCTGGGTCATTTGACTTTTCCTCTGGTTAGACCGAACCCCGGAGTAGGGCTGCCTACGTATCTTGTCATAGCAAGAATCAGGTCAAACGTAGTTCATGAAACATCATTCTTTTGTTTGATTTTGAATTTTTTTTTTTTTTTTTTTTTTTTTTTGAGATTCCAAAAGAGGGGTTCGAAGAAAAAATAAAAGCTCAAAAGGGGTATGCAAAGGTTTATATATCATTTAGATAGTAGAACAAAATGCCTTCATCATTTCAATCTTTAAAAATATAAATACAAAACATACATAACATAATTGTACATGAATATCATACATAATATCTTTTAATTGCATCAGCATTGACCGACATTCCTTCCATTTTTCCTTCCACATCAGTCAGATATAACGCGCCACTAGGTAACACTTTCTTTACCATGAATGGCCCATGCCAATTAGGAGAAAATTTGCCTTTGGCTTCAATCTGATGAGGAAGGATGCGTCTTAGTACTAACTGACCAACTTCAAAATGTCTGTGACGCACCTTTTTATTATATGCTCGTGCCATTCTCTTATGATATAGCTGTCCATGACATACTGACGTCAATCTTTTTTCATCAATCAAACTTAATTGCTCCAAACAATTCTTGACCCATTGGTCTTCATCAATTTCAGCTTCCACAACTACTCGAAGAGATGGAATCTCAATCTCTGCAGGTATAACTGCTTCAGTTCCATACACTAACAAGTAAGGAGTTGCACCAATTGAAGTCCGAACTGTAGTACGATAACCCAACAAAGCAAAAGGTAACTTTTCATGCCATAGTCGGGAACTTTGCACCATCTTACGGAGTATTTTCTTTAAGTTCTTGTTGGCAGCTTCCACAGCTCCATTCGCCTTTGGACGATAAGGAGTTGAATTTCGATGCATAATCTTAAATTGCTGGCACACTTCTCGCATCAGATGGCTATTGAGATTCGCGGCATTATCCGTGACAACTATCTTTGGAATGCCGAAACGACAAATGATGTTGGAGTGAATAAAATCAACCACAACTTTCTTGGTCACTGACTTGAAAGTAACTGCTTCTACCCATTTCGTGAAATAATCAATGGCTACCAAGATGAACCTATGTCCATTCGAGGCTTTTGGTTCAATTGGTCCAATTACGTCCATTCCCCAAGCCATAAAAGGCCATGGAGCAGTCATTGTATGCAACTCGGATGGAGGAGAATGTATCAAGTCTCCATGTACTTGGCATTCATGACATTTACGAACGAAATTGATGGAATCTCGCTCCCTGGTGAGCCAATAGTAACCTGCTCGGAGTATTTTCTTTGCCAAAACATACCCACTCATGTGTGGTCCACAAATCCCAGAATGCACTTCAGTCATGATTTTTGAAGCTTCTTTAGCATTTACACACCTCAAAAGTCCCAAATCAGGAGTCCTCTTATACAAGATTCCTCCACTTAAGAAAAATCTACTAGACAAACGTCGAATGGTTCTCTTTTGATTACCATCAGCATGTACAGGATACTTCCCAGTCTGAATATATGCTTTGATATCGTAGAACCAAGGCTCCCCATCAAATTCTTCTTCAACCACATTACAATATGCATGTTGATCATGAATCTGTATATGCAAAGGGTCAATATAAGTTTTATCGGGATATTGAAGCATCGAAGATAATGTCGCCAAAGCATCAGCAATCTCATTATGAGCTCTGGGAATGTGTTTGAACTTTACTAATACAAATCGTTGACAAAGATCTTGCAGACAACTTCTATATGGTAGGAGTTTCGAATCACGAGTCTCCCAATCTCCTTGGATTTGGTGGACTAATAAATCTGAATCTCCGAATACCAACAATTCTTGGACCCCCATGTCAATGGCTAATCTCAATCCCAGAATGCAAGCTTCGTATTCTGCCATATTATTGGTACAGTAGAATCGAAGTTGGGCTGTTATGGGATAATATTGTCCTGATTCAGAAATAAGAACCGCTCCTATCCCCACTCCTTTTATATTAGCAGCTCCATCAAAGAACAACTTCCATCCTAAATGACAATCTTCTGAAACAAACTCATCAGCATACAATACCTCTTCATCTGGAAAATAAGTCTTCAATGGCTCATACTCCTCATCAATAGGATTTTCAGCCAAATGATCCGCCAAGGCTTGAGCTTTCATTGCAGTTCGTGTCACATAAACAATATCAAACTCTGTGAGCAACATCTGCCATTTCGCGAGTCTGCCTGTGGGCATAGGCTTCTGAAAGATATACTTTAAAGGATCCATACGAGATATGAGGTAAGTAGTATAAGATGACAAGTAATGTTTCAACTTTTGGGCTACCCAAGTTAAGGCGCAGCACGTTTTCTCAAGAAGAGTGTACTTAGCCTCATAAGTGGTAAACTTTTTGCTGAGGTAGTAGATGGCTTGTTCTTTCCTTCCTGTGACATCATGTTGACCCAATACACAGCCAAAAGAATTATCTAAAACAGACATGTACAATATCAAAGGTCGGCCTGGCTTTGGAGGAACCAAAATAGGCGGATTCGACAAGTGTCTCTTAATTCTGTCAAATGCCTCTTGACATTCTTCAGTCCATTCAACTTTAACATTCTTCTTCAACAACTTGAATATTGGCTCACAAGTTGTCGTAAGCTGAGCAATGAATCTACTGATATAATTCAACCTTCCAAGTAAACTCATCACCTCCGTTTTATTTTTTGGTGGAGGTAGATCTTGGATAGCTTTTATTTTTGAAGGATCTAACTCAATGCCACGTCGACTGACTATAAAACCCAAAAGTTTTCCTGATGGAACTCCAAATACACATTTTGCTGGATTAAGTTTGAGATCATACCTCCGAAGCCTTTCAAAGAATTTTCTCAAATCTTTGATATGATCAGATTGCTCTCTCGACTTAATGATCACATCATCCACATAAACTTCAATTTCTTTGTGCATCATGTCATGAAACATTGTGGTCATCGCCCTCATGTAAGTTGCCCCAGCATTCTTTAATCCAAAAGGCATAACTCTATAACAATATGTTCCCCATGGAGTAATAAATGACGTCTTTTCCGCATCTTCTGGATCCATAATGATCTGGTGATACCCCGCATAACAATCCACAAAAGAAGCAAGATCATGTTTGGCACAATTGTCCAATAAAATATGAATATTAGGAAGTGGAAAATTGTCTTTCGGACTTGCTTTGTTTAAATCGCGATAATCAACACACATCCGAACTTTACCGTCCTTCTTTGGAACAGGGACAATATTTGCCAACCAAGTAGGATACTGGGCCACTCGAATGACTTTAGCCTCAAGTTGCTTCGTGATTTCCTCTTTAATTTTTACACTCATGTCAGTTTTGAACTTTCTCAGCTTCTGCTTGACAGGAGGAAAAACAGGATCAATTGGCAATTTGTGAACTACCAAATCAGTGCTTAAACCGGGCATATCATCATAAGACCACGCGAAGATATCTTTATACTCATGCAAAGCTTCAATTATAGCTTTCTTTTGTTGTGGTTGAACATGTACACTTATCTTAGTCTCCCTAATATTTTCAAAATCTCCTAAATTGATCGCCTCAGTTTCTTCCAAATTGTCATTTGTCTTATTTTCAAACTGTTTGAAATCTTCGCCTATATCCTCAAATGCTTCTCCTTCATCGTATTCAACCTCCTTATTCATCATTTCAAAATTAGATTGGGTTTTTAAATCTGGTGAACAATTCTTCATGCATGTCATATCATTAGAATCGGCATAGAAAGAACTGTATGATAGAAAATAAATAAATAAAATTAGACTTAAAATAAAACAAAGGGAAACTGCGCTTAATTAGAAACATAGATAGAAAGAGTTTTAAACTAACATACCAAATCTAAAGTTCTGAATTATAATCCTAGGATAATTTAAATTACAGAAGTAAAAACAAGCAAACTACTAAGACTGTAAGAAAACAAACAAACTTCTAAGACTGTAAGAAAACAAACAAACTACCAAGACTCTTTTATAATAGGGAGAGGAGTGGCCTCCCAATTGTTAAGCTGGACATCAGGGCCGACAAACTGCACATCTGCATTACTGGTACCTTCCCCAATTTCAACCATATCAGCTTCAATGAACATATTCTGAAAAAGATCAATCAACTCTGTACCATCATTATTCATTGATTCTGCAGCAAGTAACTTGGAGGATCCTATATCACTGAATTTTATAAAAGACTCATGAAGTGGCGGTATCGGCTTGGTAAGTGACCATGACTCTTTCTTACGCTTTTTAGCCTTCTTTATATCTTCAGTAGTAGGCTCGTATCCCAAACCAAAAGTACCAAAGTTCTCATAAAGTTTTACTGGATGAACTATGCCTTGCAAAAACATCCCTAGACCTTTTCCTGGTTCGAAACCATGTTTCAACATTTCATTCACTACCATAACAGATGTAGAGGACAATTGTGGTCTTGCGATGAGATTCCCCTCGAGGATATGCTCAACAGCCACTACCTCAGAAGCTTGATGAATTAACACATTGGCAGTATTTGCTTCGATGGAAGAAATAGAATAGTCTTTGTACATTGATAAATCTCCTTCACCATGAACCACTATCTCTTGCCTGTCACATTCGAATTTGACCATTTGATGCAACGTTGATGCGACTGCTTTAGCCATATGAATCCATGGCCTTCCCAATAACATATTGTATGAAACATCAATGTTCAGTACTTGAAAATCCATAGCAAAATCCACAGGCCCAATTGTCAATATGAGTTCTATTTCACCAATGGCATCAGTTTTCGACCCGTCAAATCCTTTGACACATACATTGTTAGATCGGATTCTTTCCCCATTAACATTCAACTTTTGTAAAGTTGACATAGGACAAATGTTAGCGCCTGATCCTCCATCAATTAACACTCGAGTGATGATGGAATGTTCACATTTTACAGAAATATACAGACCTTTGTTATGCTCCGTACCTTCTATAGGCAATTCATCATCTGAAAAAGTAATTTTATTTGCTTCAAGGATTCTTCCAACAACTTTTTCCAGCTGATTTACTCTAATCTCACTAGGAACACATGCCTCATTAAGAATCTCCATTACAGCCTTGCGATGTTCTTCTGAATGTATCAATAAGGACAACAAAGAAATCTGTGCTGGTGTCTTTTTCAACTGTTCTATAACAGAATATTCTGGCAATTTCATTTTCTTTAAGAATTCTTCAGCTTCTTCATCAGTGACAGGCTTCTTGACTGTCATTCGTTCTTCACCACCTTGTTTATTCTTTCTTAACTCTACTGGAGCATAACATCTTCCAGATCGAGTTAATCCCCCTACTTCATCTACCTCTTCAGTCACTTCTTTCCCTTTGTGCATCACCACAACGCGGTCATAATTCCAAGGGACTGCCTTGGTATCGACCATAGGCAGCCGTGACACTGGTTTGATAACAATAGGAGCTATAGGAGCTCCTTTTATGATTAAAAAAGGCATATTGGCTCTTCCAGGAATAATGAGTTTCGGCTTTATTTGAATTGACCCAATATTTTCTGAAATCTCTTTCCCCATTGCCCAGGGATCATTCGATGATTTAGGTTTTGCTATCACCATCTCTGCTTCTGCAAGCTTTTCCTTCGTTAAATCTACAGCATTTGTCGATTTTTCCAAATCAGTTTTAATTTTAATGATCGGCTTAAAGGGAATCGTAACATCTTCACCACCGAGTATCACATCGAGCATGTTTGTTTCATTATGATCTGGCAGCGGATTTTGATTGACATTTGGAGTGCCTGGACTTTCTACCATAATCTGTTGGGTATCAATCAACTCTTGAATGGCTCTTTTCAGATGCCAACATTTCTCTGTGTCGTGCCCTGGGGCATCAGAACAGTATTCACATCTTCTAGAATAGTCCAAATTCTTCGGAGGAGGATTCGGGATCCTTCTCTCAATTGGGTTTAGAACATTCATTTTTCTTAGCCTATGAAATAAACTAGTGTAAGATACTCCAATAGGAGTGAAATTATCTTTTACCATGTTATCTCTTTTGAATTCTGCTCTAGGCCGAAAATTAGACCTCGGAGGGCCTCTTTGAACTTGCGGGGCCATTGGACGATTTTGGATTGCTGGTGCACGCCACTGCGGGTAAGAAGGACCTCGAGCATATGGTTGTGTATTGTAAATAGGATATTGGGGAGATGGAACAAAATATAATGGATTCTGTGCATATGGTTGACGCGCACCTCTCCAATTTTGTCGTGGACCTGTCATGACCGTTGCTACATCTTCTTTTCTTTTCTTTCCCCCAAAACTTCCTGTACCACTTTGAATTGCCTGTGTTGTTGCTTTCAAAGCGGCCTGGCTGATGATCTTTCCTAATTTGATTCCGTTTTCTACCATCTCTCCAACTTTGATAACTTCTGCAAATGTGCTTCCGATAGTAGAAAGCAAATGATGGAAATATCAGGTTCTTGTGCTTGCAGAAAAATATCAATCATTTCGGATTCTTTTATCGATGGTCTAACTCTTGAAGCCTGCTCTCTCCATCTGACGGCATATTCTCGAAAACTTTCAGTCATTTTTTTTCTCATATTGGCAAGCGTAGTGCGATCTGGCACTATCTCAATGTTATACTGAAATTGTTGAACGAAATCTCGAGCCATGTCATCCCACGTATGCCAACGGGAAATGTCTTGGTCAATGAACCATTCAGAAGCTATCCCTGTAAGGCTTTCTCCAAAATACGCCATCAATAATTCTTCTTTTCCTCCTGCTCCCCTTAATTGATTGCAAAACTTTTTCAAATGAGCTACAGGATCGCCGTGTCCTTCATATTTGTCAAATTTTGGCATTTTGAATCCTATAGGCAAATGGACATCAGGAAACATACATAAATCCTTGTACGAAACACTTTTTGGTCCACCTACTCCTTTCATATTTCTCATACTTTGTTCCAGGCTTCTAACTTTTCTAGCCATCTCCTCCTGCTCCTCATTCTTAGCAATCTTCTCAATCACGATAGGAGTATCGCGTTGATGAACATGATAATGTGGATTTTGTGGTTTGAAAGTCATTTTAGGAGGATATAACATATCATGATTTGGTTTTCCCATATCCTTTGGTATTGTCGGTGGAATACCCGCAGTAGCTGGCGCTACAGAAGAAAAAAGTGGGTTATTTGCGACAGATGGATTTGGTGGGTGCACGGTAGAAGTACCAGCAACTCCAGGCATATTAGCAAATGGGCCAAATCCTGGTGGGTAAAATGGATCACTAGTTTGAGCTGGGTCAGAATTTGGATCATTTGAAGTTGAAAGTCCAGGGATTGAAGAAGGAGGAGCTTGTCCATTCAACCAAGCTTTGTACATCTCCGCCATCTGTTGTTTTAATGACTTTATTTCTTCCATAGATGTTAATTCCTGCGAAATCAACTCATTCTGCTCTTCTTCACTATCAGACCCAATATCTTCTCTGCGAGTCATTCTTCTTTTACCCTTATATCTGGTGTTATACGGATGTGATGCCAGTTTAAACCACAAACCAACCACCAATTATTTTATCTTTCTGTGAACAAGTAGCAAACGGGTGAGTGTTATGTATTTAACACATTATAATGCCACGTTATATGTCATGTTTCTATATGCATTTCCCAACCTATCATGGAAGCTTTGTGTTTCATCCCGGCTTTTCTAGGCATATTTTCAAAAATTATGATCGAACCCTTTGGAGGGTTGCCTACGTATCATGTCAAGACATGAATCAGATCTTGCGTAGTTTGGGTGGAATTTAACAAATTTTTTTTTTTTATTATTATTATTAAAGAAAATAAATAAAGTAAGTGAAGTAAAACATATGTAATATATATAGAAAATAAACGGTCAACTTCATTACATTCTATGATAAAAGAACTGACCCAACTCCTAAAATAAAACCTACTAACTTACACCTGAAAACTAAAAGACATAATATCTAAACAATTTTTTTTATTTTTTTTTAAACTGAAAAATAAAATAAAAACTATGACAAAGAAAACGACGATCCTTTCAAGGAGATTTTGATTTAATATGTCCTCCCAAACTCAAATATATGTCCTCCAATGAAGCAGTGAGTCGCTGTGCGAAAGCGGGTACTTGTGCCAAAAAATCCCCACAATCCAACTGCTGATAATCTAAGCCCATTCTGGCAGTATCCTGTGCTACACGGTGGATCTTCCCTCGAAGAGAACTGAAAGCCTGATCCCATTCCTGAGCCTGTCGATCTCGTAAATCAACCATCTCTCTTGCACGTTGTTCACGAGCAGAAACAGCCTCTAACTGTTCTCGCAATATTCCTCTTTCACGAATCCATTGAGATCTCTCTCGATCAAATTCTTCTTGCATATTCTTTTCGACTTCTTGAAGTTGTTGTCGGCGAGATGCGGCAAGCTCTGCAACGTGTGACCCCCTAGTGGTAGCAAACTTGATTTGTCCCCGAAGTGCAACCTCAATAGATGCCGACTTAGCTTTCTCTTCAGAAAATTCCCTTTGTTGTTCGTCTATTTTTGCCCTGGCATGCTCTAATTCTTTTCTCAAAGCTTGGTTGGCTTCATGGTGATCTCGCATGGCTCTTTCAATTCCTATCCTGATTGCAGCTTCCTGATCTATAGGTCCCTTGACCGATTTTTCTGGTCTGACTGGAGGACTCGACTGTTCTTCAAACCATTTCTGGTAATCTGGGTGCACTTCTCCTTTCTCGCGCTCTATGACCATCGTTTCAACTCCCATAGTACGGCGACCCTCCCAAATCTGCTGGGCCAAATCTTCTGGAAGTGAAATCTCTGGTCTGACCTCAAATACGAATTCTGTCATGCCTTCCGTTACGGGAATTATTTGACGCCTGCCTAGCTGACGTAGAACTCTCAATGGAACATACGGTTGAACACCTCTAATACCCATTAGTAACAAGAACGGACGAATGACAGAACTAAATATGACTTTCCTCCAAGGGAACCAATGGAGATTCCAAGTGATTTTATCGGTTGTCAAAGAATGAAAAAGTTTAATCCAATTTCCAATTTCTTTTGGACACTTATATTTCTCCATCCTTTCCTCGTAATCGTTGATTCGATTAAATCGCTCGGGATTGAATCTTGTCAATGTAGGACGTTGATAAAGATGCTCTACAATCCACATCTGTAACAAGATATTACATCCCTCGAAAAAACTTTTTCCTTTCTGACAAACAGTCAGAGCACGGTAAATATCAGCTAGGATCATTGGTATCATGGTGTAATCTTTCTTAATCAGTATCTGTACCACTCCCGCTAAACGAATATTAATTTTTTCTTCTCTTCTTGGGAAGACCATAGTGCCCAAAAAGGCTACCATGAATGCAAATCGTCTATGAACTTTCCAAGTCTCAAAACTTCCCTTATTACAAAGTTCTTTACCGTACTTCTGAAATCCTTCTTGCTTTCCATATCTGTCATATAAAAACTGCAAGGAAACCCAACCTTTTTTCATTGACTCTTCTTTTGTGTTTCTTATGTTCATGAGCTTGCAAAATTTATTTATTGAAATAGGTCTTGGGGCTATAAGTTTCTTCCGATGCATATCACCATATCCAACATAGCCTGCTATCTCTTCTAAAGTAGGTGTCAACTCAAAATCTGAAAAGCGGAATACATTATTCTTTGGGTCCCAGAAATTCAGTAATGCGTCAATCACCTCCCTATTAGGGTTGATCATTATGATACTGGTCAAAAAACCCAAATACTTATGTATTTCGCCATAATCAAACGTATCCATAGCATTCCACCATAACCAAAGTTGCAGAGGGGTACAATCCACAACCTGAAGCGGTATATTCCCATCTCTCTTTCTCTTTGTACGCTCTCCACGAACAGGGGGGGACATTTTATACCTATTGAAAGGATCATAAAATAATAAATATCTAGACTTAGACAAAACTGAATTTATTAGTTTTGAAAAGAATTTATAATTTAACTTGTAAAACTTAGTGCAACCATTATTTAAACTTAGTTGCAAAGAATAATTTCATCAAAAATTAAAGTGAGAAAAACAAGATTGATAATATATATATATATATATATATATATATATATATTTTAAATTGACTTTATCAAAACTTTGCTGTAACAGACTTTTAGACAATTTTATCCATGTGTTTGAAGACAATATTCCCTAAGTACAAAAATAAAGTAAAAGGACTCAGAAATAAAGAAAAATAGAATGACAGTTTTATGTATGAGGGTGTATAAAATTTTTAGTCTCACGACCATAAAGGTTCAGGACTTGTTAAAAAATTGATATATATTTTTTGTAAAAACTTAGCCTCATGATTATAAAATTGGACTTGAAAATTAGAAAAAATAATCATATTTTGAAAATATTTTTCGTTTTTTTTTTTTTTTTTTTTTTTTTTTTTTTAAATAAAGTCGTATCCTGGGAAGGACTTCCTACGTATCTCACAAAGATGTGAGAATCAGACCCTCGTAGTTCATAAAGATTGTAAAAATTATGCTGCCGTATATATAAAGAATTTCTTTATTTTATTTTATTTTCAAAAATGATCAACTAAATTTGAGAATAAATTAATCTCTCGTATTTTAAAATTGTCTAAAGTCGGTCAACACACAAATAACCTCCCAAACAAATATCAAAGAGCACGTAGGATGCACATGTTGGTCTTTATAAATTAGGTCACCTGTCCTAGACAGACCCGACCCCTGTGTCGAGTCCCGCTAAGTCAAATGCATATGATGCAAATAAAGCGGTACCTAATAGGAATAACCAGATTCTGAATTTTCAGTTCTTCTAAGTTAAAACCTAATAGGGACAAGTGTCTAGACTGGCTTACCCGAGCGGACACTCGAGCCGGGGAGGGACAACTTGGTCGGTAGCAGGGCAACACCGCCTTCGTTGTCGATCCGAACCCCGCTTAACATGTGTGACTATATCCTTCACCAGGTGCCTTGACACTCCGGTTATCTCAAAAAGAAGGTGGGATGCATATGTTGCATTCCCTCTATCCTATTTCAAAGACTCAGAGGGGGTACGCGAGAGAAGACAATATATAATACAGTTCAAATAATATCAAAGCAGTAAATGAGCAACAAGTAGCACATAAGGCCAACAAACAAACACAATATTAAAATAATTAAAGCAAGTAAAAGTCAATATCTAAAGCTCGAATTCTAGTAAATTCCCAGCAGAGTCGCCAGAGATGTCACACCCCTTTTTTTTCGCTCGAGGGATCGAGTCGAAGGGTTTTTTTCAATTAAAGTGACGATATTGAATAGGGATTAAATTATTTACAGAGTCGCCACTTGGAATTGAGTTTTGGTGTTCCAAGTCACCTTTTTTTTTTTTTTTGGAATCCCTAATCAAAAGGAAATGACTCTTATTTGGTCTGCGAAAACAGAAAATGAGTAAGGAATTCTGTTGATCGAAGGGAAGGTGTGAGGCACCCCTCGAGTCCCATGGTTCTAGCACGGTCGCTTTTATTGACTTATTTTGACTTAAATTATTTTAATAAATTGTGTTAAGGCCTAAATTTGCTCATTTTTATCATACCAAAACTATTTAAAATTCTTGTATTGAATTGGTGAAAAATTAAATTTATAAAAATATTTATCAAGGTACATTACTGCATCCTTGAATTTTAGAGTGTCCTGGAAAGATGTGTAAGCCACATTCTTAATTGAGACAAAAAAATTTTAAACGTACCTAAAAATTTACCGAACGTTAAAGGCGTTGGTTGGCCGTTTATAAACTCGTAAAAAAAAATTTATCTTATCCAAATGCTATTTAACTTTAACAATAACCTTTAAGAAATATTTAATTAAGGCCATGAATTAAATTAACAATAAAAATTATTAAAATTTATTAATTACAATGAATAATAACAAAATAAAATGATAAATATTAACTAAAAAAAACAAAACTAACCATATTATATTAATCATTATTAAGATCCGTTAAATCTATTCTCTCTAACTAATGCGAACCCAAAGCACTGTATGACCATGTTTGATGAAATCACGTACTTAAATTTATAATATATTCAACTACAAAATAAGCCAACAAATAGTCATGTGGTAAATTCAAACGAACACCATGAAACTTGACTATGAGAGTATTCCATTCTGTCGACAGTATGGGAGTTATTTACGTATGATGCATGTTTTTTTTTTTTTTTTTTTTTTCACAAAATATGTTGAATATATGCTAAGTATTATATATTTTTTATTCAACGAAAGTATTTTCTAAATCGGCTCTAACTTTGAGTCACGACAGTTAACCTTTTGCTCCGTAGAGAGTTGATCGAGAACAAACTCTTAGTATTTATAGTCCATGAGAAATGAAACCAATCCTAATTATAACTTTTTCTTTTTTAAATATAAAATCTCATGTACTACGTCTCACCATCTGATTTCATGTCAGGCCAACATTAGAAGAAATAAAAATAAATAGTACCAGAAGTCTTGTATATTTGCTAATGGCATAAAAATCTCTTACAGGGTTAAAAAAAAACTCATAAAAAAAAAACATAAAACCTGAAGTAGACCAACTAGCATGACTAAAATATATGCCTAACCAGTTGATGGTACGCCTATCTTTTCCTCCATCGTGCCCCATCTTTTATTTAGTTTGCATGCATACCATTGTGTAGTCCCATTAACTAGGCCTAGCGATAGTACTCAAGGTAGTATAATAACAGGACAATTAAGATGCTTAACAGAAAATGAGCAGATTTGGTGCTCTTGGACATTTGTGTGCATGCGTGCTGTGGTTCATTTCTTTTCGACGAACAGCATTGGAGCATATCTCCAAGCATGGCTCTTTAAGAGCATCGTCAAATTCTTGCTAAGGAGGAAGAATCTCAAATTTAACAATTGTCTTTTAATGTTAACTTTAACAATTATCTCATTCAAACTTCAAAATTCTAATCTAATGGACTTCGTTTCTAAGTGACAAACAAGTTATAAATGAAGACATAGAGAAAATTACATAGAAATAATAAACTACACACACTAAATAATATAACAAGACATTAGAATAACTTCATTCATAATTTGGCTCACAATAAAAAATTATAAAATAAATAATGCTAGATCGAACAAGAACCTGTATGATGAACTAATTAAAAAGGAGCACAAGCGACGTCACCGAAAACTCAGAACGAAACCCGAACTTTAACTCAAATCGTCCCCTTTTTTTTACTTTCTGCTTTCTTTCTTTTCTAAATTTCTATTGTTTGTTTCTAGTTATTTCTTGTTCTTCTTTGGTTTAGGTTTTGGTTTCCGTCTTTTTTTTTCTTTCTTTGTTGTTGCCCTTTTTTTTCTTCTGTATGTTGTTATATCTAATGGTATATATGTATGGTGTTCGTGTGTTGTCGTGGGGACGTGGGGAGGTGTTGAGGGAAAATGGGGAATGTGGGGGGGGGGGGGGGGGGTTAGGGTAGTTTTAAGATTCTTTTTTTTTTTTTTTTTTTTTTATATATATATAACGAAAAATAATAAATAAATAAATAGATAATAGCAACAAAATAAATAATAATAATAATAATTAATTAATTGATTTTTATATTTCAAAAAATACAATAACAGTCTAAAAATAGTCAAAAATAAATTATATAATTAAGATAGTACAAAAACTATTATTATTATTATTATTATTATTATTTTTAATTATTATTATTATTATTATTTTAAAAAAAATCCTAAAATTAAATTCATTTAATTAGTTATATTATATTAATAATAAAATAATAGTCAAAATAATATATTATTAAATATAAATATAAATATTTATTATCAATAAACAAGTTAAAATTTAGGGAGGATCAAAAATCACGTGTCTACAACTTGGATAAAAAATTTAAAGTTGTAGACAGTAAAATCCTTTGGCAGTCCAAGATTGATAATGATCTCATGCATGAATTCTGTGCAATGTGGTTTTCCCTAGAATTACCTTAACTAGATTCACATTTGCCAATAAAATTAAGTATAAATAACATAAATACTAAGCATTTTGAAAGTAATTAACTCTCTTTTATTTTTTTTAATTACTTCTTTTGTTCTAAATTATCCGTCTCAAATTGAGGTGACACATTAATTAAGAAAAATAATAAATAACATGGCTAGTTTATCATGGTACCTCTGTTAAATGATGTTTACATTTTAATTTAAAGAAAAAGTAATTAATGCAAAGGGTAAAACATGGAAAAAAAATTTCGTCTCTTCTTGATTGATGAAAAAAGACAAGTAAAATGAGACATTAAATTAGGAAATTTGGGATGGGTAATTTGGGATGAAGAGAGTACTTTACTCTCTCTCCCTATTAATATACATAACATAGATGAAATATACATAACATTCTGTGTATATGGTGAGATTTTTGTAATATGTTTAGGAAGTTGAATTTTTTGTAATATTAAAAACATAAATGGTGTATTTGTGTAATTTTTAGTAAAATAATTAATAGAATGTGCCTTTTCGTAAGGTCAAAAATTTTAAAATATGAATTACTTTTATCCATATTTGCATTCAGAACTTAATGATCCGATTAAGAACGTCCACTATAGAGAGTTTAAGCACATCAAACAAACATTGAGATTAAATTCAAAATCATCGATTTATAATAGAATAATTTTTAGCATTCTATCACATCTCGTAAAAGGTTAATAATATGGAGTGGATAGTTATAACTTACATATACCAAAGAAAAAGACTTGTTATAATGTTGTATAAAGTCAATAACAATCTAATGGCAGCAGAAATTCGTAAGCATGTTACGTAACGGGAACTACTAGACAAAATTGTATAATTGCGAGGAGTATCATATAAATTATTAAAATATACAAGAAGCGTATGCATTATATTTTTTTTAAAAAAAGTTGAACCTTATATATACGTAATGCAACGTGGAAGCAGCTACTACAGTGAAACTACAATTTAGTTGTTGCTTCTGATGTACAATTCCACTTGATTTTTAAATACTTAATAAATTAGGGGAAAAGAAAATACTCCCTCCGTTTAAAAAAAAATGACCTACTTTAACTCGGTATAAAATTTAAGAAAATAAAGAAAATTTTTGAATCTTATGGCCTTAAATTAAAGTTGTGTCAAATGTACTAAAATGTCCTTTGATCTTATAGTTCTAAATATGTCACATGGAAAGTTGAAATTAAAGTATTGCAAAAAAAGAAAAGAAATCATTTTTTTTAAAATGCATTAAAAAGAAAGTAGGCCATTCTCTTTAAAACGAAGGGATTACTCAGTAGTTGACTGCAACTCCTAAATAATTAAAAGTTAGTAATTATAAAACCCCCAGTGGCATTGACCTACTACAAGATTGGAATTTAATACTACATCTGAAGAGCTGTACTTTCAAGTGACAACTCTTACTTTAATTTCATGAGAATACGTTTGTTGGGGCAGATCTATTGTGATATTATAGAAAATTAGTGAACTAAAGAAGAAAAAATTGAGAAATTTTTGAGTGTGTTTTATTAATGTAATTGTGTCCTATTTATGCTTAATACAATGTACTAATTTATAAATAAAAATAATTATGTGCTACCTTATCTCCAATGTAATTAATTATGTATACCTATACAATTTCTAGAAGGATTTGTGAAAAGAAAATACCGTGCTTTGTACAATTATAATAACAAAACTATGTAGAGTATATTATGACTATGAACTTGTGGATTGTTGAGTTGAATGGGTCGACGTGGATGCTTGGCCCAATTCTTTTATTTATACTGGCCTAATTCATTTACTTGTTTGGAATATCCGAATTCTTGTGGGCGACATTTTTCATTTCCTCTTTCTTTCTTCCCCCCCCTAAAAGTTGGAGGGGAGTAAAACGAGAGCTAACAATTAGGAGTGATGTGAAGGTCTTGTCGAACAAAATGACAATCAAGTTCGACATCACCGCTTGGTTGTCGGAGTGAAAGAGATAGTCATGAAGACGATTTAGCCAGCGGAATTTTGCAACCATACGCCTCATGAAATAATACTCTGCTTCAGCTGAGCTGAGGACAAAAAATTGAGGATTGTTTCTTGGAATTTCCAAGATCCTCCAAAATTCATGTACAAGTCACTGACACAAGAAACCCAATGAGCTATAGTGTCGTAAAAATCAACAAGGAAAAATGAAAGTTCAGGCTTCATTGACTATTAAAGTGTCATTCGTAGCAGCTTGCCGTTAAAGAAGCTCGAAGAATGGATCTTCTTTCTTGATATCATATAGAAAATTAATGAACTAATAAAGAGAAAATTGAGAAATTTCTGAGATGGATTTTCAAGAAAGCTTTGATACCATATAGAAAATTAGTGAACTAATGAAGAGAAAATTAAGAAATTTTTGAGTGTTTTTCATTGATGTAACTATGTCCTATTTATGCTTAATACAATGTACTAATTTGTAAATAAAAATAATTACTAACTATCTTATCTCCAATATAACTAATTATATACACCTATACAATTTATAGAAGGATCTATCTATGAAAAGAAAATACTATGCTATGTACAATTATAAAGATAAAACTATGTAAAGTGTATTCATGTTATGAACTTGAGGGTTGTTGAACTAAATGAATCGCGTAAATGCTTGGCCAGCGTGATATTGGACCCAATTCTTTCATTTACTCTGGTCTGATCCATTTGCTTGTTTGAAATAAATCAAGAAGTTTTCGAAATCTTGTTGAAACACTTTGCATTTTCTCTTTCCTCCTTGAGATGAACATCTCCAGTTAGTTATGAATTAATATGAATTAGTAATTTTGCACAAAATATCTATTTTTTTTAAAAAAAATTATTAAATATTTATAAATATTTAATTATAAATTTCATTATTATTATTATTATTATTATTATTATTATAATAACATTAATATAAGATTGTTATAGGAATTAAATATGTGACGAGCTAGTGACAGCTCTTTCTTTAATTTCATGTTCATTATCGTTTTCTAGGACGGATTTATAATAATAGTTACAGATTCACGTGAATCATTTTATTTCAATTTAGTTGTCTTTTTTATGAAATCAAGAGAATATTATTATATTCTTCCAATCCCAATTCATTCATTAAATGACTAAATAAAGTGTATATACTTAAATTTATATTTCAAAACATAATTAATAAAATTAATTTAGTAAAATAAATCAATAAATAAAAGTTTTCTTGAAAGGAGTGTCAAATAAAAAAAGACCAACTATTTTAAAACATAGAAAATATATATTAATTTAGAATCTTTATAAAATAGCATAGGTTTTAAATTGTTAATCTCTCTATGATATTAGGAAATGGAGGAAGAACACCAAAATACAATCCCAATTTTATGGGAGAACATTGGGATAGGAGGAAAATGGATCTCGAAATAATATAGCACAAAGTTTTTCTCTCTTGTTAACTGATCAAGATATTAGTCGAGTGTCTATCGGAAATAATTTTTTCGTTTCTAAGATAGATGTAAGGTTCGCATATGTTATGTCCTTTTTAGATTTCACTTTGTGAGATCAGAGGCGAAACAAAGATTTCAACTAAGGAGGTTTAATATTCGAAGAAAATCTAGCCGAAGGAGGTTCAACACCTACTATAGATGCATAAAAATAATTTTAACCATGTACAAATGGTGTATTTTTTCGTCGAAAGGGCTTCGGCCGAACCCCCTAACAAGGCCTGGCTCCGCCCCTGTGTGAGATTATATTATTAAGTACTAGTAAGTTGACAAGATTCAATAATTTTAACTTAAATTTTGTATTTATATTAACAGAATTATTTAATATACATAGATAATAAAATTAATGGTTCAGAATTCAAATATTATAAGATCTGAATTCACATATGATCAAAATTCCGACAAATCAACCTTCGATCTAGATTTAAGAATTTCCCAAGTACTCCTAGAAGTGAATGAGATTTAATTGATTTTGGGGTAAGAATTGAAGGATGAATATTAATTACATCCAATGACCGTAAAAATATAAGAGGTCTCGAACTTTAGACTTTCGTTTGACTCATGGGAAAACTTTTAAGGTCAAAACTCAAAAGTTAATTTTTTTTAAATATGGAGTTCTACCATGAGACAAGCGACTACTTCTTTCAATACTATTTTGAAATCACCCCTTTTATAATTGTATGTTAATAAGTAAAACACACAAATCATAAATAAAATTATAAAGAGGATTTCCTTTAATTAATTAATGGAAAGTGCTAAGTGATCATAATTTTTTGGCCCAAATTTGGCCACAATTATGAAAAGACTTTCATAATATTTAGATTTTACCAATATTTTACCATAAAAAGGCAAAAAGGTCTAAAAGTTAACTAATTTATAGTGTGAACGTAACTTTTTTCCACTGTGGCCAAATTGTGGCCAAACGAATTTTTCCTTAATATTAATTACTCCTTCCGTTTCATTTAAATTACTCACTAACCGTTCATAGTCCTCTTCAATTAATATGGCTTGAGTAAAAATGACTCAATTTTCTTAATTACTACCTTGAGTTAGAAGTAAGTTACAAGTTCATTAAATTGCAAGATTTATATGTTGTGTAACCTTCACATACATACCATCACTAAAAAATAACTATGTCAAGTGGAAACACAAAAAATAACGTTGTTATTCTAATTCTCTTCATTTCACTTGTTGTTATTTCATGTTTTTTTTAGGTTTCTAATGCCACAAAATACATAAAATTTCCACCACCTTTAAATGTTGGGAGCAAAGAAGAACCAAAAATTCCAGCAAATCCTTACACTAGAGGCTGCAGTCCTTTAACTCGTTGTCGTGGTGGTAAGCCGGACCGCGGCCAAGTGATGGCCCCTAAGTCTCTGCTCTAGGGTTCCAAGTGATGGCCCCTAAGCCCCTACGTACTACCCTAGGTTATTTACATATTATTGCAATCGAAACATTACTATAAATATGTAACACCCGCATTTCGGGCTAGAACGAAAACCATAATTTCTACGCGTTGATATTTCAAAAGCCATAAATCCTATGCAAATTTTGTATGTTAATATATTATGTAGTGTGGGAACCAATTTGAGCATGAATTGAGATCATAGAGGTCCCCTAACTCAAGGTCAAGTTGAAAGCTTTCCTATCGTTCGAGTTTTAGTGAGCGTCGAAACTTGGGCCAACTTCAATTGACCATAACTCCTTGTATATGACAAATTGGGTGGCCTACTATATATCAAATGAAAGATTTTCGGATTAGCTTTCCAACGATACCAATTTCGTCCAAATCCGATACCCGGGCGCAAAATTATGGCCATTTTTGTGACTGAGATAGTAGCATCACGCGATTAGCGTGCGACGCACGCACCCAATTTCCAGGCCCTGTTTTCACGTTTTTAAGGGCAAAAGTGGTATTTTACACCCCCTATTCAGCCATAACGTGGGATTAAATTCCCCAAACATCAAAATAAGGTCATTCTCTCTCAAAATCACCAAGAACACTTCTTAGGATTTCAACCCAAAGATCAAAATATCTTAAGATTCAACTATGGGTTTTCAAAATTGATTAGAGATTCGGAATCCCCAATCCGCAAGCTTCAAGAATCATCCATTATTCTTCGTAATCGAGGTACACGGAGTTTTCCTAAAATCTCATGGGCATAGAAATCATGTTTTAAAATTTATGAATATAATCATATTTTAGAAGTTTTGACAGTATTGTTTTGGTCTTTAGACCTTTCCCCCAAATTGATTTGAAATTATGTATATATGTGTGTATGTGTTCAAGAATGATTATTGAATTGAGAGCATGATTTACATGAAATCCCTCTCTTGATGTAAATTTTTCCATGTTTCACAGGATATGGATTGTTTTGAAATACATCTTGAAAAGCATGTTACGAAATGTCGTGATTTATGAATGATTTGGTTACGAATCTTGACTTCCAAAGAGAGGGTTGTTTGTATTGAAAAATGTTGAATATCCATATACTGAAAGAGTGCATGGTTTTGCCAAGAGCACAGGACCACCATATGTTTTGAAGAGTTTTTGAATGAGTTTCGTTTTATGTTTTGGGACATGAAATCTTTGTACTATTTGCATGCTGGGTGGTCTGAATTGACTTTTTATGAAAGAATTATGCTTAATGCATTATGGCTCAGAAATAGAACTTGCAAGTCTTGGTATGACGATACCAATTCAGACAATGCCATAACAGACACAGACAAATACAGAAGTCAGACTTTATCATATTTTCATGTTTTAGAACTTCAGAATGATGCATGTTTAGAAAAGGTTAAAATAGGGCATAAAGAGATGTTAGGTGGTTCCTCGAAGAAGGCATCAGTTCAGACAACTCATTGCCCAAATCCGTGATTTGCTGATTCGGGTTTATATATTACGCTGGCTTAGAGCCGTGTAGCGTATCAGAATCAGAGACCCCAACCCTTGAGACACGCTCGGGTTGGGGGATTCCTTGCCGAGTCAATGATGGATTCCATATAGTCCGTGGAATATCAGACTTGTAGGGGAGCGCCACCTAACTCAGAAGTAATACAAAGATCAAAAACTGTTTTGACAAGAATGTCTTAGAATGTTCAAAATGATGCCCATGTGTTTTGGAAACTATTTTATACATGATGTTTTTGTTAAATTGCTCTCATCTACTTTATACGTATACAAATACACCATTTTGGATTGCGTCGCGTGCCAGTACATTTGTACTGACCCCTCCCCCCTCCTTCCAGGTTTTGAGGCTCAGTCTAGGGATCCAGGTAAATAGTAGATATTTCAGATCGCAGATCAGATTGTGCAGTGGTGAGCCTTCTATGATCCAGAAGGCGTGTTTATTTTCAGCTATTTATCTTTAGTCATGTTTTGGTCTACTGGGGGTCTTGTCCCAGTCTTCAAACAGTTTTGTTTAGTTCATAGTAGAGATTTCACAAACAGTTTTCAGATGTCGATAGATGTTGTGGGACTTTAATTCTCATTATTAATATTATTATATTCATGACCATGTTTCTGTAGTATTGTGTATTTTTCCGCATTTCTTTTTTCATAAGAATTATGTGCATGATTACCAGATAGAGAAGAGTGTTTCAGGCCTTCATGATTCAGAATGCTTTTTACGGCCAGGGCCCCGGTTCAGATCGTGATAAAATATTAACTAACTTTTAATCTCTATATCCCACAAAAACATAACAACCAACAAATGGCTTCAACGAGTAGAAACAAAAACGCTAATGTTGTTGCTGTTCTTTGCTTCGTTTTACTTGTCGCATTTTCGAGCTCCGCTTATGAGATTTCAGATAGAAAGACGAAATTTATGAAATTTCCACCAAGTTCAAATATTGAAGCTGAAAATACAAAAACTCCAGCTAACGAGTATCGTAGAGGATACAGTCCTCTAACTCATTGTCGCGGCGATACAACTGACCAACCCTAAAAAAGTCCGATTCAACGTATTTGAGTTAAGTTATTATATACGTTGTAAATGTAAAGAACATTTTTGCTTTCGATACAAGTTTATATGTTATTTATCATTTACTGAAAGAGTTTTGTATCAATCAACATTTATTAATAAAGTTTTTTGCAATTACCTTTTAAATGATCCGATCATGTGTTACAACGATGGTTTGACAGATAAGTATTTAGTACCCCGAACTACGGCCAAAGTTGCTACGAGCCTACGACACAATGCAATTTCACAAGGGTCATATACCAGACGTAAGTAATGCTTAAAATAATTATCATTTACAATCAAGGTTTAGATTAAATAGCTAAATTTACATTTATGTCGTATTTTTATATGTGTGTATTTTGAGGCTCATATACGTTTGAATTTGTATACAAAGCTAATTCCAAGACTTACACACAAATCTCTAAGGGGTTTGCATTTGTATACAAAATAAATTTCGGAGCTCAAATAAAAATTTGTAAAGCGAATTTATATTTTGATATATACAATCTCTAATTTATATTTTAGCCATTAGTTTTGATATTCCACTTATTGGTAAAAAAAAAGTTTATGATTGCTAATTGAAAAAAATATTAGGTTACTTTTGACTATATTTTTATACATTACTTAAGTATCTATTTGTGCTTGATAGAGAGAGATAAGTGTGTGAAGGGTGGATTCAAAATTTAAAGTTTATAAATTTTTACGATAACCTCAAGTTAGTATTATAGCAATGACGGAATTCACAATCAAATACTTATTGATATTTAATACTAGATAGACATATATATATATATATATATATATATATATATATATATATGATCTGAGCAAAAACTTATCAATCTTTGTCCAAATTTCAATGGCACTCCTCGAAATTCGTAACTACCTTTGGCTATTTTTACATATTAATGGAATTGAACATTAGTATAAATACCAACGAACCTTTTAGTGTCTATATCGACAAAAACATAACTAAGAAATGGCTTCAACAAGTGGAAACAAAAACATTAATGTTGTTGTTGTTCTTTGCTTCATTTTACTCATCTCATTTTCAAGTTCTACAGAGGATTTCGATGACAAGAAATATATAAAATTTCCACCAAACCCAAGTCTTGGAGATGGAAAACCAAAAATTCCAGCTAACCCTTATCACAGAGCCTGCCTTAAATTAACGCATTGTCGAGGCAATGTAAGAGACCAACCCTGACTCGTTCGCGCTTCTAGTGATTCAGATGAACACTCTGAAGGCCCCTAAAAAGGTCCGGTTCACGGATCTAAGTTATATAAGTGGAAAATGTAAAGATTATTTACGCTATCAATATAATTTAACATCTTATTTGTCATTAACTTTATGCATCGATCGATACTTATATTATATAGGTAAAAGGGTTAAATATGCCCCTCAACTTTGCGAAAAGGTCCAAATATACCCTCTGTTATAAGTTTGATCCAAATATGCCCTTGTTGTTAAAGTTTAGGAGCAAATATACCTCTAAACTTTGTGAAAGGGTCCAAATATACCCTCCGTTACAGGTTTGGTCCGAATATGCCCTCGCTGTTAAAATTTAGGAGCAAATGTACTCCTTAACTTTGCGAAAATGTCCAAATATACCCTCCGTTACAACTCATAATAATAATAATAATAATAATAATAATAATAATAATAATAATAATAATAATAGTAATAATAATAATAATAATAATAATAATAATAAAGTTCAACTTTTACACAAATAAATTAGTTTAGGCACATGAATTACGATTTGTTTCAATTGAGAACATAAACACGTGTTAAAGTGTTTTATTAAACTCTTACGATTAAATTTTAGAAAAGTGTATGTTCTCAAGCAGAGGCGGAATGATTTATATACGATTGAAATTATTTTTATGTATATATAATAATAATAAAGTTTAACCTTTACATAAATAAATTCAGTTCAAACTCGTGAATTGCTATTTATTTCAATTGAGAACTTAAACATGTGTCAAAGTGTTTTATTAAACTCTTTCGATTCAAATTTAGAAAAGTTATGTTCATATTATCAAGTAGAGGCGGAACAATTTATATATGATTGAAATTATTTGTTGCGTATATATAATAGACGTTGCTCCTTCGGTAATTAAGTTCATGTATTTACTTCTTTATATTTTGAATCCTCTTAGTAAAATTTTAATTCCGCCAGTAATATCATATATGTTACGTATTTTTGCTATGCACATCAATTTCAATTGAAACATGTACGAGTTTTACGTATGATTCATGTGTCTGAACTAATTTTTTTGTGTGGTGGTTCACTCTTTGTAAAAAATATTCTCTGTATAACATTATACTCAAAATGTTTTTAAAATACCAAAAATATTTATGATAACCATCATTGATGTCATACACATACTAACTTTCAAGTGCAAATATCTAATTTAAGCAAATTTCATAATTTCACAGGAAAAAGACTACTAATGTGATACAAGTGCGACTATGAAGATCAACGTGCATACAAGTGCAGCAAAGGATCATCCTAGGAAGTGCAATGTTGAGACGTGAGAAGGATCAAAGACACACCAAACCCGCCCTATTTGCTCATTTGTTACACTAGAGGGGCGCCCCCTTTTCATTAAGGGTCTTTTGGGCATTTCATCTTTTATATAATAAGGAGACTATATATAGTTTAGTATTAGGGATTTTCATTATTGAGTTGATTATTGTTGTAAGTCTTGACATTTGAAACACCAAAGTCCTCTCTCTACTTGAGGCAAACCGAAACTTGTAACTAGGATAGCAATTCAAGGGTGGAATCTCTTATGATTGCTTGTTCTTGAGAAACCTTGGCGCATGAGTGGTGGACTCTGCTCTTGTTTCATCGTAAGAGTTAGGTGATTGCGTGTGGAGGTGTTAGGGGTCTTAGAGTTTAATATACTCTTTGGTTTCTAGGATTTACACCACCTTTGTCTAACTATCTATCCCTTTACTTTTGTTGTCATCTCTTAGTAGTTGTGTCTTGTCCTTTTGTAATCGTTGGTTGTTGTTATTGTAAGCTTGTTGATTCATCACATTAATGTAGTGTTATTGCTGTTTTGGTGTGGTTATACACGTTATTATCTCACCATTGTTGAAGCATTCTCGGAATTTCTTTTCATTCTTGTGTTGTCATTCTTGGCCGGGACTTAGTTCCTTGGGCTCTCAATTTGTGGTGTGGTTTTGTAACGTTTTTGGGGGCTGTTTTGTGTCTTCTTGGGGTTGTAAGGTATCATAATATTTGTCTTTTTTCTATTCATACTCTTTTTAATTTTATAGTATTATTAATAGTTAAATGAGATCTACACTTCAATGTTAGTATACATATATAACAACACCTCTCTATCAATCATGAAATTTTTGAATAAATGCTGCCACTATACAGTGGTTTGACTGTAATTCATTCTACGTATCTTTAGTCTAAGACTACAAAAATAAAAAAAGTCATCTGTATTTTTTTCATACTCCATCTCAAGTCAAAACGGACAAAGAAAAGTCTTTGTCAAGATTTATATGGCAAAGCATAATACAGTAAGGTAATGTTATGTAAAACCTAAAAGAAACCTATACTAATGCTAGAAAACAACTGGCAAACCCCCAGATCTAGAAGGCAAGTAATTTTACCTATAGTTAGGTGTAATTAAAATACGAAAGTTTGCTATAAAAAGGTCCAAAATATATTTAAACTTTGATGAAAATTATTGTAACACCGTAATTCAAACTATTGAACTTTTACAGTGAATTCATATATAGGAGGTTTAATTTTTTTAAAAAAATTTATATATGTCTAAAATTTATGTAAGAAGTACTATAAAATATAAATAATCAATAAATTAAAATATTAAAAACAAATATAAATTATTATGATGAAAGTTGTCGAAATTTCAATTGTGCAGCAAAAGTGAGCCCAAATGAAAAAGGAATCAAGACAATGAAGACAGGGCCGAAGGAGAAGGCCCAAACTGAACAAATACCAAACTCCAAAGTAGGCACTAATCAATGAAACCTCTTCAACTCCGCCTAACGTCACCGGCGGTCAGGTTAGAATATTTCGGTTGTCTAATATTCAATAAAGCTCCTTTTCTAAACAACTTAGCACCAGTGATTAACATCACACAAAGAAGAGAGGATTATCAATAAAGCATCCACCCATAAATTTGAGGATTATCTTTTGCTTGGGTACAGAAAGATTTGAAGAACTTGATACCCCCAATGGGATTCTTCGTCAACAGATTTATCTATCTTCTCATATTTCTCAGGTTGTCACAAATTAAATAAAGAGATTTGATTTATGGGTTTTGTTAATTCACAACTTCTTAATTGCGCACCTTACATTTGAGATCTTGATCTCAATAGTTCAATTATTCGAATACCGAAGTAAAGTTGAAGCAGGAACTTTCAACGTGCATATAGATTTCTGAGTGTGTGTTGGTAGAGGTAACGTCTATGTATACTCTACTCTACTCTACCCTATACAGACTCCACCCCTGGGTGGGTATGTTGTTGTTATTATTGTTGAAGTACAAGAAACTTCATAATACTGTACTATATTATGCTTTAGTTTTACATTCCTTGTGGTTCTTGTATTGTGTTTCATATCATCAATTGAGTATCCTGCCAACTCAAAGGCCACAAATTTCTTTCTGAGTATGTGTGGCTAGGATCCAGTATCTACGTGATAGGGGAAGACATCCAATTGCGTAATGTTGTCTAGCATTAAAGTCTTGTATGTAGGGCAAGTGCTGCTACACATATATTGAGCATTATTGTCGTAAACGATGCATTACTTTACCACAGCCAATTGGTTGAACCTTATTAACGAAAATATTTGAGTTTATAATCTTTATACTTAAAAATCTCCTAATTCCTTTCAATTTTGACTCTTTTATAAGTTATGATGTAATCGGTGTCATCTCCAACCTTTTTGGTCTTTCTGATTGATATTTCTGTCTCAACATCTTCATCTTCTATGTCAATTGCAATAGTTCTTTTAACCTCTTGTATTTTCTCTGCAATGGAGTCGATCTCCTCAATTTCTCAATTTTTACAAGAAGTATGTATTTTCTTCATTACTCTACTCCAATTTATGATAAAATGTGGATTCTTCTTTCTGTACCCAAGCAAAAGATAATTTATTGAAATCAAAATATTATTTACTGACATGGATTTTCATTTTTCAGGAGCACAGTTACTGGTTGAACTTTCAATTCACTTTCCTTGTCAATTTCTAAAGCTTCTCAAGTTAAAAGACAAGTGGGTTCTAATTTTGTTTGTTACAGTGTCTATGATCTTTTGTGCATATTGGATTCTTTCATTTTGCTTCCATGATTTCTTTGATGAAATTGGTCTTTTAATTTGTTTTTTTTTTTTGGAATTTTGTACGTGTACTTAAGGGTTCCACAAGTGACTTCTCTTCTTCAGGTACACTTTTGTTCTATTGTCGATGAAATCCCATCTTTTGTCGTTGTGTGATCTTTGTATTTTTTATATAATATAACTTGAACTCTTGGTTAATTATTCATTGTCTTGCAAAATTTCTGTTTCAACATGTGACTGTATTGTCTTTTTTGTGATTGACTATTTTTGGTTGCTCTTTATCGTGCTACATTAGGGATCTTGGTCAATGTCATATTTTTATATGGTTGTGGCCCAATAACAAGCCTTCTGGATAATATAACTTTTTGCTATTTAGATTGTGTGTTAGTATAGTGACAAGTTGAAAATTTTAATTTACCTTGATAGACAATTTGCTAATATTGGGATGAAATGAGTGAAATATGTAGATGATCATATGACAGCCTTATCTTGTTACTCAAATAAATGGTAAAGCTTAAATGAAAATATAATCTGACCTTTTGCAATATTGATTGTGAATATGTTGTAACGTCACAGACACACAATTATTTTGTAGCTTCAAATAGTGTAACACAACAATGTTCTTTCTTATCGGACACAACTTCAGAGCTTTAATCATAATAACGCATAGGAGGTACGTATTGAATTTGTGAATACATAGTTAGCCTGAGTAGAAGAAATTTATGAACACAAGAGTACATTCAAGCATGTAAATTACAAATAATACAAATTTTAAGTCACATAACAATAAAATTACACTGAATTAAAGGAGACAACCCAAGTTAGATTTTTCTAAAAATAAGCAACTTGAACAACTTTAGCAATTAGTTTGGTTAACTATGAAACTTAAGGAAAGAGAATATTCAACTAATAGAACTTACAACCAATTTTCTGTTATGAATTGCAATGGTCTAAACAACCTGTGCAAAAACGAAAGTAAGGTATAAATCGTGTAAGTGCATAACACTAAACCAGAATAGAAAGACTAACAAATGCAGAATAGTTTCGACACAGAGAAAATCTAAATTCGTGTCAGAATAATGTTAGCGTGTTTTGATTTGAAAACATGAATGTAGAATTCATAGAAGACAAAAATAGATAGGAGAACCTTAAATTTCATTATTTACATCATGAATAATACTCCTACTAAACTATAAATCATTGTTATTGTGTACGAATGTTCTTACTAAACCAAATAGTTGATGAACAGAGAAGAAGAAGAACGTTGATTTATTTCAATTTAATTGTATTTTTTATGAAATCAAGAAAATATTATTATATTCTTTCAATCCCAACTCATTTATTAAATGACTAAACAAAATATATATGCTTAAATTTATATTTTAAAGTATAATTAATAAAATTAATTTGGTAAAATAAATCTCTAATAAAATTTTTTTTGAAAGAAGTGTCTAATAAAAAAAGATGAACAATTTTAAAATAAAAGAAAATGGGAGGAAAATGGATCTCGAAATAATATAGCACAAAGTTTATAAGAATTCTCCTTTTGACCCGCTTCAATAATTTTCTTTGACCATTTATTACAGTTTTCCTCTCAGACGGCGAAACTGGAAACAGACGACAACAATGGTGGGAACTTCACGGGGCAGTACTCGAAGCAGAGCTTCGAAATCTTCCACCGAAAATTCCCCAATCCGTAAACCAAATCAAATGCTACGGAAGGATAAAACAAGAGATCGCAGCTTAATTCGCATTTTCAGCGTGAACATCAAGTTCCTTTTAGGGTTCGGAATTATTGCCTTTGCGATCTCACTCTTTTTCATTAATTCACTCATTAAACCCATGGAGAAACCTCAAAAACCAAGAGTCATCACTCCACTTCCAGCTCCAAAATTAATGGATCTTCCAATGTTTCAAGGAGATCATAGAGAGAGCTTGTACTGGGGTACTTACAGGCCTCAGGTATATTTTGGAGTTCGTGCAAGGACTCCGCAATCACTAGTTGCTGGCTTAATGTGGCTTGGAGTCAAGAATGGGAGGTATTTCATGCGTCATGTATGCCAAGATTCGGATGAGTTGAAACAGTATGGCTGGACTAGTCATAATGGACGGGATTATGGACATCAATTTCTGATTGAACAGACAATGACCTTGACAACTCATTTTCTGAAATCCAAGGATCGTGGTAGTGGCTATGGTGGAGACTGGGCTGTTCGAATTGGAGTGCAGAGCGATGAATCTATGTCTGATGAGGAAATGTTAAACACCGCGCACTTATTTTTCTATGTGGGTGATGAAAGTGGGAAAGGTCTTACTTTGGGTAGTGGAGTCTCGGATATCCATGGTGATTCTATCTTGGCTTCAGGATCACGTAGTGACATTGGAAACTGGCAGCTCCATTTATTTTCAGAGGATGTTTCTGGAGTACATTATTCAGGCTTCAAGACACCTCACATTCACAATCTATCTGATGTTGTCCAGGCAAATTTGGCAGTCCAAGCAAGAAAATTTGGCCATTTGCTGCTTTCGGACTCATCTGATGATTCTCCCAACATTTTAGTATTTCAGATCTCTGCTAGGATTCCTGTCAAAGCAGACATTGTTTTACTTTCTGGAACCAGTGCTCGTGATTCAAGAGTTGAAGAACGGGCTAGCAGGCTGAAAGGTACGTCGCTGACTAGTTTACTCTCTGAGAAACAAAATGAGTTTGACAATAAATTTAAAAAAAGCTTTAGCCTATCTGATGAGCTTGGTTTGGATCCTGTGACTGTTGGTAAGGCTGCTCTTGGAAACATGTTGGGTGGGATTGGCTACTTCTTTGGCCAGTCAAAGATTTCGCATCCATCAACTTCCGCACTTAATGCTGGAGATAATTCTGTCTTATACTGGCCTGCTGAGCTATATACAGCAGTTCCAAGTCGGCCCTTCTTCCCAAGGGGTTTCCTATGGGACGAAGGTTTTCATCAACTGCTAATCTGGCGTTGGGATATATACATTAGCTTGGATATCATTGGACATTGGCTAGATCTGATGAATATTGATGGATGGATTCCGCGCGAGCTAATCTTAGGTTCTGAAGCCTTGAGTAAGGTCCCAGAAGAATTTGTTCTTCAGCATCCAACTAATGGAAATCCACCGACACTGTTTTTGACCTTGCGTGATCTGATCTCCAAGCTGAAGAAAGAAAAGTTTGCTGCTACGGAGGCCAGGGATATCTCTGTCTTCTTGGACCGGGCATTTGTCCGCCTTGAAGCATGGTTCAAATGGTTTAACACAACTCAGGCTGGAAAGGAAAGGGGTAGCTATTACTGGCATGGAAGAGATACTTCAACAACCCGTGAACTAAATCCTAAGACCTTATCTTCTGGACTGGATGATTATCCACGTGCATCTCACCCAAATGGAGATGAACGTCACGTGGATCTTAGATGCTGGATGCATCTTGCAGCAGATTCCATGCACTCAATAGCAGAGCTTCTGAAGATGGATAAAGATATCCAACAGGAGTATAGTTTGACTGCAAAGCTGCTCTCAGATTTTGAAGTTCTGAACCAGATGCACTTAGACGCTGCTAATGGAGCTTATTGTGATTATGGAAATCATACGGAAAAGGTTCAACTAACTTGGAAAATAGTGGAGACTGGCGCAAAGCGAGAGTTGTTACGACAAGTCCTAGAAAAACCTGTTCTACAACTTGTCCCTCATCTTGGTTACGTTAGCCTTTTCCCATTTATCCTCAGGCTTATTCCACCACACTCATGGATACTCGAGAGTCAGCTTGAATTCATCTCCAATAGGAGCATTTTGTGGACCGATTTTGGGCTTAGATCCCTATCCAAAACAAGCTCCATGTACATGAAACGGAATACAGAGCACGATCCTCCATATTGGAGAGGGCCAATATGGATACCGTTGAACTATTTGATTGTTTCGTCTCTTCATCACTACTCTCAAGAGCCTGGACCATACAGAGAAAGAGCCAAAACCATCTACAATGAATTGAGGAGCAACTTGATAAGAAATATAGTTGGGAACTATAAGCGGACAGGGTACCTGTGGGAACAATATGATCAGAAGAAAGGAAAAGGAAAAGGCGCACGCCTGTTTACTGGATGGACAGCAACTGTGCTATTGATCATGGCAGAAGCTTACCCTGAAGTTTAGTATACATCTATCATGGCAGAAGCTTACCATGAAGTTTTTTTTTTATATAATGTACCCATCTCCAAAAAAATGCATGTATTTGAAGGAACTTTGATTCCCTTAAAAGAGTTAGGTTGAGATACTGCCAATGTGAAACTGGGACGAGCAATACTTGCCATGGATTTCGTTAATCTTACATAGTTTTCCTCTCTCGTTTAACTGATTAAAATACTTGTCGAGCGATTATCGAAAACAACTGTTTTTTGTTTTGTAAGATAGATGTAAGATTTGCATCATCTCTAGATTTATATTATTAAGTATTGTCAGTAAATTGACAGAATTCAATAATTTTAACTTAAATTTTGTATTTATATTAACGGAATTATTTAATATACTATGTAGATAATATATTCGAAACTTCGGGAGAGAAAAATTAATGACTCAGAATTCAAATATTATAAGTCCTTAATTCACATATGATCAAAATCCCAACAAATCAACCTTTGATCTAGATTTAAAAATTTCCCAAGTACTCCTAGAAGTGAATGAGATTTAATTAATTTTGGTGTAAGAATCGAAGGATGAATTTAATGAAATGTAAAAATATAGGAGGTCTCGAACTTTAGACTTTCGTTTTAATTTGACTCATGGAAAAACTTCTAACGACAAAATTCAAAACTTTTTAAACTTGAAATTTTGCCATAAGACAAGCGAGGTCAAAACTTCATGACTACTTCTGTCAATATCGTTCTGAAATCACCTCGCTTATTAATGGTGGATCTACACTTATGGTCAGGGTTTCATCCGAACCCCCTTTGGCGAAAAATTATGTTATATATACATGATTTAAAATATTTTTTTTATGTATATATATATTATATGTTGAATCCCCTTCGATTAGTTTTTATATACACCTATGAACCCCCTAAGCGAAAATCCTGGATCCATCACTGTCGCTTATAGTTGTACGTTAATAAGTAAAACACACAAATCATAAATAAAAATATAAGGAGGATTTCCTTTAATTAATTAATTACTCCTTCCGTTTCATGTAAATTACTCACTAACAGTTCTTGTTCCTCTTCAATTAATATGATTTGAGTAAAATGACTCAATTTTCTTAATTACTACCTTGGAGTTAGAAGTAAGTTACAAGTTCATTAAATTGCAAGATTTATACGTCATGTAACCTTCACTTACCATCACAAAGAAATTTATTCTAATTTGCTTCATTTCACTTGTTGTTATTTCATGTTTTTTTGAGGTTTCTAATGCTACAAAGTACATAAAATTTCCACCACCTCTTAATGTTGGGACCAAAAAACAACCTAAAATTCCAGCAAATCCTTATACTAGAGGGTGCAGTCCTTTAACTCGTTGTCGTGGTGGTAAGTCGAACCGCGCTCGAGTGATGGCCCCTAACTCGTCTCTGCTCTTGGGTTCTAGCCATGAAAAACAAGCGTTACAGTAATATATTTTCAATATTTTGTACTATCGAGTTTAACAATTTTTTCTTTTATCAGTAGTATATATATGATGAAACACTTCATTCGTATGTAACAATGTTCAATGTAATATTTACTACGGACAAAATGGTCCTAACTAAACACCGTTTGACTTTAAAATTCTGAATCCATCACTATTTTTTTAAAAAAAGTTTTGACTAAACCACAAATTGTTTTGAGAAGAGGGAATAACAAGTATTATTTCTGTCCATATTTCTATGGAATTCCTCAAATTACGTACTACCTTAGGCTATTTACATATTATTGCAATCGAAACATTACCATTAATAGTAATGAACTTTTAATCTCTATATCCCACAAAAACATAACAACCAACAAATGGCTTCAACAAGTAGAAACAAAAACACTAATATTATTGTTGTTCTTTGCTTCGTTTTACTTATCGCATTTTCAAGCTCCGCTAATGAGATTTCAAACAGAAAGACGAAATTTATAAAATTTCCAACAAGTCCAAATATTGGAGCTGAAAATACAAAAACTCCAGCTAACGAGTATCGTAGAGGCTGCAGTCCTCTAACTCGATGTCGCGGCGATACAACTGATCAATCCTAAAAAAGTTCGATCCAAAGTATTTAAGTTAAGTTTTTATATACGTCGAAAATGTAAAGAGCAATTTTGCTTTCGATACATGTTTATATGTTATATTTATCATTTACTGAAAGAGTTTTGTATCAATCAACACTTATTAATAAAGTTTTTTGCAATTACCTTTTAAATGATCCTATCATGTGTTACAACAAATGGTTTCTCAGTGAGCCAAATCTCAACAAATTAGTGCCAATTGTATATATGAAATAAGCATGAGGAATAAATCATTTTTTCTTCTATTGATAATAAATCATTTTCCTGGTAACATTCACATTCTCATAGCCAAATTGGGTCAATCAACCAATTTCGAGGTTTGTTTCACTTATTATGAAAAGAAATTCAAATTTGCGCTTCTTATTCGTCTATATGAAAATGACAGAAGCGGATCAGTCAAGCTATAATTCAAATTTTACATGGAAAAATTCAGACACTTTATATAATGCCTTTACGTATTTTGAATATCCGAGATCACCACCAAAGGATGTGGTGCAGTGGATGAGGTTGCTCCTTCCTTAACTAGAGGTCTCGAATCGAGTGCTGGGCATGGAAAAATTCTTGGTAGGGAGCGCTTCCTCCGAATGGGCCCTACGCGACGTGAATCCGAATTAGTCGGGTTCCGATGCAGGTATTGGATACCGATGGGAAACCAAAAAAAATAAATTTATCCGAGATCTACAATAAAGTGAGGGCACCATGTCATGATCAACTACTAATATCGAAGAAAATTTCATTACTACTAATATCGAGCGCTTTCTCCGAATGGGACCTACGCGGCGCGAATTTGAATTTGTCGGACTCTAACGCAGGTGCTGGACACCGAATAGAAAATTCAAAAAAAAAAATTATCCGAGATCAACAATAAAGTGATTATTCCAAAATAATAGAATCATAAAAAGGCACCATGTCCTGATCAACTACTAAATATCGAAGTAAATTTCATTACTACTAATATCGAGTCGGACTTCAGTGTAGGTACTGGACACCGAATGAAAAATTCAATTTTTTTTATCCGAGATCAACAATAAAGTAATTATTCCAAAATAATAGAATCATAAAAAGGGGCACCATGTCATGATCAACTACTAGTATCTAAGTAAATTTCATTACTAAGTGTGTCGTGTGCTAGTAAGCAATGAATTGGCTCTAATCCAATACCACTAAAATATCTGATTTAAGCCAAAAGATTGAATGCCCAAGTAAATCAAACCATCATCTCCTTTTTTGTTTGAGAGATAAGTATTCAGTAATTCTCAATTATCACCAAAGTTACTACAACATACTGTAGTTTCACAAGAATTTTATTATCCTTCAAATGTAATTTTAGCATATTTTTGTCACTCTTTTATGTTGATGTGACATCTTTATTACATAAAATAGAGTCTATGTCAACTAAAAGATTGACAAAAGTTGTCACATCAACTAAAAAAATTGATAAAAATATGCTAAGATTTAGTTCAGGAAAGTCATAGAACCGTCGTGAAGTTGGAGTGTGTCTTAGCAAATTTGATCATAATTCAATGGTACTAGATGCTTCACTCTTTGTTTAATAAATTGTGTGCAGTTGAAAACATCAAGTCATATGCCAGACGTAAATAATGCTTAAAATAATTGTCATTTACAATCAAGGTTTAGATTAAATAGCTAAATTTATATTTATGATGTATTTGTATATGTATGTATTTTGGGGCTCATATACGTGTGTATTTATATACGAAGCTAATTTTGGAACTCTCACACAAATCTCTAAAGGTTTACATTTATATGCAAAATAAACTACGAAGCTCAAATAAAAATCTTTAAAGCGAATTATTTATATATATAGAATCTCTAATTTATACTTTCTCCGTCGTAAATTATCCGTCCCAAATTGAGATGACACATTGATTAAGAAAATTAATTAATAATATGGCTAGTTTACCATATTACCCATGATGTTATATTTTAATTTGAAAAAAAGTAATTAATGCAAAGGGTAAAACATGAAAAAAAAATTGTCTCTTATTGATTAATGAAAAAAGACAAGTAAAATAAGAAATCAAATTAAGAAATTTGAGAAGAAGAGAGTATATTTAGCCACTAAAATATAATTACATGAGACAAACTTTCATGATAACTCCTTATTTATGCCTAAATGTTAGATATTTCTCAAATTTTGCCATCTTTTTTCCACTTAAAATAGATTTGAGCTAATAAAATATAAGCATTTTTGTCAAAACATGTACCCAACGATTTCTTTTGTTTTGAAATGGATTCGAACTATTCAAAATGTAAGACTAGTTTTCATATTCCACTTATTGGTTAAAAAGAAAGTTTATGATTGCTAATTGAAAAATATATTAGGTTAACTTTGACTATTTTTTTATACATTACCTAACTATTATGTGGATTTACAATTTAGCTTTTATAAATTTCTACAATAACCTCAAGTTAGTATTATAGTAATAACTGAATTCACAATCAAATATTTATTGTATTTTTATACATGATCTGAGCAAAACTTATCAATCTTTGTCCAAATTTCCATGGCACTCCTCGAAATTCGTAACTACCTTAGGCTATTTTTACACATTAATGGAATTGAACATTAGAATAAATACCAACGAACCTTTTAGTGTATCAATCTTTGTCCAAATTTCCATGGCACTCCTCGAAATTCGTAACTACCTTAGGCTATTTTTACCCATTAATGGTATTGAACATTAGTATAAATACCAACGAACCTTTTAGTGTCTATATCGACAAAAACATAACTAAGAAATGGCTTCAACAAGTGGAAACAAAAACATTAATGTAGTTGTTGTTCTTTGCTTCATTTTACTCATCACATTTTCAAGTTCTGCAGAGGATTCAGCTGACAAGAAATATATAAAGTTTCCACCAAACCCAAGTCTTGGAGATGGAAATCCAAATATTCCAGCTAACCCTTATCAGAGAGGTTGCCTTAAATTAATGCGTTGTCGAGGCAGTGTAAGAGACCAACCCTGAAAAGGTCTCATTACTCGTTGACGCGATTCAGATGAACACTCTGAAGGCTCCTCAAAATGTTATACAAGTGGAAAATGTAAAGACTATTTACGCTATCAATATAATTTAACATGTTATTTGTCATTAACTTTATGCATCAATGATCCTTACTATATAGAAGTCAAGAATGGTTTCTCAATGAGTTAATTAAGCAAAACGAAAAAAGGGATTAAAAAACGTACTTTTTAACATTCACATTCTCATAACCAAATCAGTCGAGCAATTTTTTTTAATTCATCTAAAAGGGCGGGCAGCCCGATGCAATAAAACTACCGCTATGCGAGATGGCCCCACCACAAGATTGTATTGTACGCAGTTTTATCTTGCATTTCTGCAGGAGACTGTTTCCAAAGCTTAAACCACTGACCTCCTGGTCACATGACAGCAATGACAGCAACGACAACAACTTTACCAATTACTCCAATGAAATCTACTAAATGAAAATGACAGAAGAAGAACATTCAAGCAATTCAATATGCTAAACTTTCTTTCAAGGTGAGTGTATCCAAACATCGCTCATTCTTGGACTTGACATAGCAAAAGAATCAAAATCTTGTACAATGTACTCCAAAATTTAGAAGGGAAAACTTCCCGATACGAGTTAAAGTCTATAGTGCAATATCAAATACTCTCTAATGTCTTTACTTTAATTATCCGAGATCAGCAAGGGCGTGATATTTGTCATTGAGTTATCATTCAGCAAAGGATAAAAAGGGTCTTCTTCCCTTTCATTTCCTAAAAGTTAGGAAATGAATTCGCCACTATGATCGACATGTTCCAGCAGTAATAGACAATAGTTGAAGGAGTCGAGTTCCAAATACAAGAGCGACAAAGGCTACTTCTCCAACCTTCGAGTTGCCAACAGAGGTCCAACATAACCCACTTTACACAGAACGAGTAGCAAATCCCCGATCAACCATCTTCTCCACCAATTCTTCGTGTTTCCTCAATTGCCCTGCCTTCCTCAGCTGTTTCAATACCATGTCATAAACCGACTCACTTGGTCTCAAGCACTTCTCCTCGATCATTTCTCTAAAATATTTATAAGCATTATTCCAATGTCCCATCCCACAGTACAGCGAAATCAGAATCTTGAAAGTGTTCACGTTAGGCTCTACTTCATTCTCATCCATCTCCTTTCTGAGCTTGATAACCATGTCAGTAGATTTCGACTCAGCAAACATCTTCATCAATATATTGCACGTCACTGTATTAGGCTTACAATTCATCTCCTTCATCTTGGCATACAATCGATGAGCGGCATTTACATCACGTGCCTTGGCAATGCACCTAAAAATCGGATTAAATGTAGAAGCATTCGGTTCACATCCTTTCTTAGCCATAACATTAACCACCTTAAGAGCTTCATCACGATTCTCATCCCTACAATGAGCATCAATCAAAAAATTATACGTAATAACATCAGGAGAACACGATAGCCTCTTCATCTGATTATACACCTGCAATACCTTCTCCGTTCTCCCTGCCTTAACATGTACACGCATAAGATTATTAAACGTAATAGCATTAGGTTGACAACCAACATCAATCATCTCTGAGAAAACATCATAGGCACGAGTGATTTGCCCCGACCTACACAATGCATCAATCACAATGCTATAAGTATACACATTCGGCTCCACCCCTGCCTCCTTCATTTCTCGAAAAATCCTCTCTGCTTCGGCTATATTACCCGCTCTACACCACCCATGAACCAAACTAGTATATAAAACAACATCAGACTCGAATTTATCCTTCAAGCTATCGAAAAACAATTGCGCTTCTTCAGCCCTTCTTTTCTTACACAATATCCCTATAACTACAGAAAATGCATTCCTATCGGGCTTACAATCATAATCCTCCATTCGATTAAAGGTATGAATAGCTTCGTTAGCAAGCCCGGCCCGAACATAACGACGAATCAGAATCGAAAAAGTTTCTAGTGGAATTTTGATATTTTTCAACTTCATTGATTCAATCAAAAGCCAAGCAACATCGAATTGCCTTACCTTACCAGCTAGGTCAATCATCTCATTGTAAGGCTCAGCGTTATTAGCTGAAGGTTCAGCCCAATTGAAGAAAGCTAAAGCTTGTGAAAATGGAATGCCATGACGAACCGACCCGCATTTATCGATGACCCGGATGATGACCCGGTTGGAAATGGATCGGTTATCGAAGATTCTAGAGAAATCGAAGGAGAGAGTTGGGAAAGTGATGTTAGGGTTTAAGAGAATTGAGGTGGGAGTAATTGTAGGGTTTTTACGATGATGGTCTTTGATTAAATTATGAATATTTTCAGCTATTTGAGCTTCTTCTGCAGATAATTGAATGGGTGGTCCCATCTCTTCGCCGGCGCCGGAGATGTTGATGTCGGCGGCGAGCTCTGTGGTTGAAGCAGAACTGAATTTGCTGTGAAAGGAGAATGGACTGAGAAAATAGCGAGACAAATTAAAGCGTAAAATGGATTTTGTGACGGCCATGAATTCAGCTGAGTTCAAGAATTTGCTGCTAACTACTGTTTAGCTTCTTTTTTTTTGGTACTACCTATCTAACCAAACAACCCTAACTCCATTTAAGATAATAAACTATTTTAATATTTCTCCAACAATACTTGTACACTATAATATCTATATGACATCATTTTGAGATTTAATAAATATATACTACAATATTTATATGACGTCATTTTGAGATTCAAGTAAATCTATCTTTTATTAAAATTTATATATATATATTTGTAATTTTAATGTCTAAGATTACTTGATACTATTGGAAGATGGATAGATTTTCGTGAAACTAGTTAAAACATCCTTTGTAATATTGTTGCATAATTAATTTCTACTCTAACGAGCAATCAAATGACTATAAAGGACTATTTTTTCATTATCAAACTAATATTTGACAAATCTTATATTCTCTTTATCTCAATATATACGGTACCTTTCAAATTTTGAAATTCAAACAGATTCATCTTTAATCATAATTTTCTATATATATTTTAAATATTTTGAACCATCAATCATCGTAACTTACATTACTTCTTGAACAAAATATTCTGTTTCCATCTTAAAATATATACGAAATTATTGTGAATTTTAGAAGTATCCTATTATCTTTGAATAAATTAAAACTATATTTTTAATAATTTTAATATTTATATAATATATATATATATATATATATATATATATGCAACCTTTACTGTGTTAATTCACTCATGTGCCAAACACTATTAATAGGTTGTTTTTGACCCATTTTCAATCCCCCAATTGCCAAAAACTATTTTCCAATTTCTCGTCCCTTCCCCATTGTGTTCTTTCCAACAACAGGCTCTTTCTCTCTTTCATAAATTCCAGCCAGTGATTTGCAGCTATAACAGGTTAGATCTCAAATATTTTCTAATTTCATTTCCAATTTTAATTTTTTCCTATGTCATACCTACATCTCTGTTAATTATATTAAAGTTGCTAACTTTGATTGATTTTTCCTGAGAACCCAATTTCTTATGCTATAGTTAATTACCCAATAGGCTCTACGTGGTTGTTTTTGTTCCTTTTTATTTATTTTTTAAAAAAAATTTGCTGGCAATATATTGTCCTACTCAACAAAGATGTTCATGATATTTTGTTTATTCACTTTTTTATGCTCAATCATATTGAAACTGGCTTTTAAGCTGTAGCAATTCAACTGTTTGGAGAAGTGCCAGGGAAGAATAAATTGCTTTAGTATGTTTTGTTATATTCTAATTCAATTTGTTTTCATTTAATGTGTGCCAAAGTTTGGTAATTTACTGTTAATTTTACTTTGTTCTATCGTGTTTGATTATGTCTTTGCTTTGAAACCTACGGTGTAGCTCTTTTAAGACTCGAATTCTGATTAAACTGAAAGGAACAAGCATGTAGATTCTCTCACTTTATGCGGTTAAATGAAAAAGAGAAGTTCTTTTTTTGGTTTCGTTCTATCTTTTTTCTTATTGTGCGTTGCTGTAGAAAGTGCTTTAAGTTTGATTGAAGTTGCTTTTGTAAGATTTATGCAAGCATGTTAGCGTATTTGTTCCATCATGTAGTATCTAGAGTCCAATTTGTTCCTTATTTTATCCCCAAAAAGGGGTCTTGAGAATTGGTTGGAGTTTCTACTATCATGTATATCTTGAGTTCACTTGCGGTTGGTGTGTTTGATAACGTTCTTGAGAAAAACAAGACTGTTCTGTATGGGCGTTGGACACTTTCTGAAGAAGTGCGTGTTTGGATTGACTTATTTTTAGGTGTTTTTGGTGTTTAAGCACTTTTTTTAGTTTTGGTGGTGTTTGAGAAATTTGGGAAGTGCTTTTAAGCACTCATTTTAGGTTTAAAAAGTGTTAAAATGAGCTAAAAGCCAAAAGTAGGATGACAACGTTCTTAAGAAAAACAAGATTGCTCTGTATGGGCGTTGGTCACTTTCTTAAGAAAAGTGTTTAACTTGGATGATTTCTTTCACTTCAGTTTAATCTGCTGGTTTTAATCCTGTGAAATTTATGACATTTTGATAAAATATGCTTGCTCTTAAGTCTTGTTTCTTTTTCCCTTTCAGCAAGTCACTGTGGTGAAAGATGACTGCTAATATCCAAAAGTTCCGAACTCTTTCAACTGCTGTGAATCATAGTTTCAAGTCAAGATGGCTCTTGCATCGCTATCGCCTCCTGCACCATGGTCCAGACACTATGGAGGAACTATTGGATAGACACGTAGTTAAAAGGGAGAAGAGTCTTGATGATGAGAAGAATGAGCTCCTAAATAGACAGCGACTCACTAGCAGTCGCCGCGAGGCTCTAAGTCTCTACCGAGATGTCATCCGCGCTACCCGGTTCTTCATGTGGGCCAACTCTCAAGGCAACCTCTGGCGGGACGTTCTCAGAGAAAATGTGCGAAAGGAGTTCGAGGAGGCACGATTTGAGAGAGATCCAGAAGTCATTACCAGGTTGCTTATTGGAGGCCGGGATGCCCTGCAAGCTGCTTTGGATAAACTTGTTGAGAAACAAAAGCAAGAAATCGAAAAGCAACGTGGCAATTCAAATACTCCTTGATATTCTGGTTAGTCAGATTTTTTTCCTTAACACACACCTATTAAATAACATGTTTTTTAAGAACATTATCTATGGGATATATTGCCACATATAGGATGACATTAACTTCAGTTTCTTATAATGTTGTGTATTACATTTAATTTTTAGATAAATTTGTTATTGGAACTGATTGAGTGATTGTATAATCTGTTCAAGTTAGGGGTGCCAAATGTTCCAACTCTTTGGTAGATACTAAAATCTTGATTACAGACTGAGTTTTGGTCAATGGGACTCCAATCAATAAAGTACAGTTGATTTTGCTGGAAAAGTTACAATTAGCAGAACTTCACTACGTTGGATATGAATGCATAGTGGTAAAAACTAAGTATTAAATTTGTGTCCCTTCAAATAGATCGATGGATGACCACATAAATCAATCAGAAAAAGTAGAATGATAGCAATTTGATATGCTGTGCCTTCGTTGCACTCCAATATCACGGATTTGTCTGAATGATATCAATTTGCACCTGTTTATGATGGTTATGATTTATTATCATATCATACGTTATATCATAAGTTTGGAAGTTGGAACTATTGTTGTTATCATTAGAAATGTTTATGATGAATGTAGGTCTTCTGTGCAATCAAACTTAATAGTATCTAGAATGCATTATTAGTACTTTTCATTGGATAGTTAGCAGAGCTAAATTGTAAATGTAGGTTGACATTGGAAAAAAGAAACTTTAATTATGGAGTAATAGCCTTCCTCGCGTAGACCGATGAGATGGAGAGCTAGAATCATGTTCATGAGCTCGCAAAGTTTGTTTATTGCTCACAAATGAAAATTCAGCCCCCTCGGTAAGAATAGGGTGGGGCACTGTAAAATGTTACTGCTTGAAGCTTATTAATGTCGATTCAACAATCAAAGTACTGGTGGGCTGGATTATTTCACAATCCTGATGTGCTATTCAAGTGGCTCTTCCATCCACCCTTCTGTTCTCCATTGTTGAATAATATTCAGCGACGCTGATTGTGCAGGTGTTGTGAAATGCTAAGTTGCACGGACTCTTCGCTTTCCATGCCGCACCCGTGTTGAATTCTCTCCAAAAATACACTTACTTTTGGAGAATCCAACACGCACTCGTTGACATTTTTGAAGAGTTCGAGAAACATTGATAGCAATGTACAGTGATAGTTCAAGAACCTTAGCAAGTAAAGCTCTTGTCGATGGAGATTATGCAATACAAATGTAACTCTTTTAGCCTTCATTATACTTGTATTGAAAACAAATCTTGAGGACGCCCTAAAGCGCTCATGATATCATTCTGAATATACAAACCAAAACTTTCGAGGAATGAGAAACTCTCAGAGAATTTTGAGACTTGTTTGTTTATAGGGATTTAACATTGTCTGTTTAATGAGCTCACAAGCTCAAGGACCATCTAGCAGAGGCCCTTGAACTTTTCGAAAAGTTCCTTATAGGTAACAGGCTGAGCCAGAGCTGAAACCTATGGGTTTGGGGTTCTAGTTATGTCAAGTTACTAAGTTCGAAATTGATAATTTGTACACATTCAATTGAATTCTTTAGATAAATACAGAGTTAAGCCACTGGTTTAATTGAATTCTTTAGATAAATACAGAGTTAGGCCACTGGTTCGTCTGACCTTGTGAAATATATTCTAGCTCCACCCCTTGTATATCAGCAATTAAATAGTTAAGTCTAAAATGTTTCTTCACATCACGGTTTCTGATTATATACTCATATAATAATTGATTACTGATGGTAAAACTGTGTCAAGTTTGTAACATCTTATTGTATTGTTACTTGGAAAAAAATGCACCAGTGTCAATAACAAAGAACATTAACTATGACGCAATTTCAACTACATCAATCTCAATGACAAAAACAACAATTACGTCTTAAATTTCCACCCTCAAACAACAACAATAATGTGAGTCAACTTGTAAAAATGCTCTTGATGGCCATAGATCTCAGTAAGGAAAGAGCTTGTAGCCGCGTTATCCTCAAATATTATTACAATAATACGATTGAAAATGCTGAAGGTAACTAACGTAACAAGAACTAAAATCTGAAAATGGCAGCACCACTTGAGGGCTTGGATGCAAAAACATACAAGCCAAGATCATTCTTACTAATTGTTCCTTTGTCAATCCTTGATTGATAAAATTGCTCCTTTAGATTGAGTATGAACTGTGGAGCGAGACTCTCTTTCACCAACGCCACTGCACAACCACCCCATCCAGCTCCGGTAAACCTAGCTCCCAGAGCACCATTATCTCGACAAATCTTCACAAGTTCTTCCAATTCCGGACAAGTGCACTCGTAATGGACACTGCAACTATAGTGACTCTCGTTCATAAGGTCACCTAACTTTTTCAACATGTCTTCATCGCTTAACTCTGACGATACAGTGTCTTTGAAAGCATGCACGCGTTTGGCTTCAGAATATACATGGGCAGCTCTTTGATGCAACTTATAACACAGCAGCAGCGCGAAGCACATCCAAAGAAGATGGTGTAGCAGCAAAGATTGCTTCCAACTTTTCCTTCGTACCTCGCTCCTCGACAGCAAGAACAGGATCAGACAAACCGCGTGTACAAGCAAATGATAAACACAATCCTTCGACATCAGAAAGAGTTTTTACACTACATATTGCCTCCTGAGGTTCCATTCCCAGCTTAATACCAAGTACAGTAGCAGCTAGTCGACATTCAACAACTCGATTATTGTAGTTAACTGCAGCGGTAACTGCTTTTTGTGATTCAGCGAATGAATGAGCTATCACAAAAGTTCCACCAGCAGGGAGTTGTACATCAGTTGCACGTATAGGATTGAAATCAATCAGCTCCGCGAATCCAGATTGTGCCATAATAGAAATGGCCTGATCCATTCCACCATATGTCTTTCACATTCACATGTGAGCTGAGCAGCTTCTTTCTTGGCCATGTTAACGCCGATTGAAGCCATTATAGCAATAGTGGAAGAGCAAACAAATGCTGCAGAACTTGAAAGTCCAGTGTTACGCCCTGATTTTCTTACTATATTTACGTTTTATTTTTTTGTTGGAAGGAAAATAAAAATTACCATAATTACTTTTACTTTTCCTGAAATAAAAAATATAATTCTTTTCCATATTTGGCTAGAAGAAAAATTTTGGAACTCTATAAACACCCCCTTCTCATACCATAAAACAGTAGCATCCACAATGTAGTCATTTAAGATTTTCTTTTAGGGACAATGTAGTCTTTTAAGATTTTCGTTTAGGGGAGATTTTCTCTCTCATTAGTTTTATGTTTTTTTTAATATTATTTTTAATATTAGGTTTTAACTTGACCTCAACTTACATATGTGACTCTTAAACTTGTATAAAGTTGAACAAGTAAACACATGTGTCTTATATGACATAATACATATAGGATGTCATGTAGGACATGAATTGATCACGTGGGATGCGATATAGGACGTATATATCTACTTATTCAACTTTATAAAAATTTAAATATTTATTTGCACACACTCAAAATTAAAGTACATAAATGAAAGTTAAAGTTGAATTAAAGCTTATATTTTTTATGCCTTCAATTTTTTAAAAGAGAGAGAGAGAACTATATTGAGTGTGCTGTATTTCGAGAACCGGGGGCTTTTCATCCCTTTTGAATCAAAATACCAAAACTCAGTCCCTAATCATGTAATTTTCAATAAAATATTAAAAAGGACTAATTTGTCATTTCACTTATACCGTTATATTTACTCTTCTTCCAGAATAATCTAAAAAATATATAAACAAAAAATAATTCACCGACTGATAAAACTTAAAATTTTCTCAATTTTTTTTCCGGACCGGAAACGGCAGCTCCGTCGCCGGAAAATATTTATATTTAGTAAAACCTGCTACACTAGATTGATCAATCTAGGTTCCGGCGAAGATTATATAGTGAAGGAATGGCGAAAGTCAGATTAAATCGGCATCAAGGGAAGAGATCATCGACAGTAGTTTTAGTACTTTCAATGCTTTTAATGCTAACAGTTGTGCTATTAATGCTTCTGGCTCTCGGCATTTTTAATCTTCCAGTTGGTTCCGATGATGAACCGTCTTCGTCTACTTACGATCACATCAAGTTGAAGCGGTTGAACTTGAACGTGTGCGTGTTTTGCTTTTGAATTATCGAAGAATTTATTAATTTCACTGATTTTATAGGGATAGAGTTATGCTTTAACTTTTGCTGCTGTTCCAACGAGATTTTGTTTGATTTTCATTTGCAGAGGGGAAGGTGACGGATTGGGGAAAAGAGGTGAACAGTGGACGGAGATCTTATCTTGGGAGCCTCGTGCATTTGTTTACCATAATTTCTTGGTGAGTGTTTCGCTTTTGCGATCCATTAAGTGATCATAATTATAGAAATTTGTTGGTTGTTAGCTTAGAATAGAGTACAATGAAAGTAAAATCCATGTTAGCAAAATAATCATATGTGAGCTAAGGTTTAGTTGTGTTACATTACATTAGTTCTGGTATTTGGTTAGAGATTTCTATGCTCGTGTGAAGGTGAGAATTTTGGGGAGCCCTTAGTTCTAGTGTACCACTCATTTGCATTAAAGGTTAATTGTTTAGCACGAGAATATTCATATAAGTGAGCTTAGATTTAGTTGTTGTTACATTACATTACTTTTGGTATTTGGTTAGAGATTTCTATGTTCGTGTGAAGGTGAGATTTTTGGGGAGCCCTTAGTTCTAGTGTACCGCTCATTTGCATTAAAGTTTAATGGAAGAGGGATAGTTTTAAGTATCTTGGGTCTACGATCCAGGGAAATGGAGAGATAGATGAGGATGTCTCGCACCGTATTGAGGCAGGTTGGATGAAATGGAGGCTCGCTTCGGGGATTTTATGCGATAAGAAGGTGCCTCTTAAGCTTAAAGGCAAATTTTATAGAGTTGAAGTCCGGCCGGCTATGTTGTATGGAGCGGAGTGTTGGTCAGTTAAGACTTCCATATCCAAAAGTTGAAGGTGGCGGAAATGAGGATGTTGCGTTGGATGTGTGGTCTTACGAGAGCTGACAGGGTTAGGAATGAGATTATTCGGAAGAAGGTAGGAGTGATATCGGTGGAGGAAAAAATGCGAGAAGTGAGGTTGAGATGGTTTGGTCATGTGATGATGAGGGGCTCGGATGTCCCAGTTCGTAGGTGTGAGAGACTAGCGTTAGATGGTTTCAAGCGGGGTAGGGGTAGACCGAAGAAATACTGGAGAGAAGTGATTAGACGTGACATGGAGCAGTTACGTCTCACTGAGGACATGACCCTGGATAGGAAGGTTTTGTGGAAAAATACTAGGATAGAGGGATAAGGTGGGTGGATGAATCGTAGTCCGTAGTTAGGAGGGTTTTGGTGTCTTTTGTTTGGTATTGTCCATTACTTTTGTGGATGTTGTATCTATGTTAGTTTTATCATGTTTCATGCTTGAATATTTTTGTATATTGTCCTGTGTCTTGAGCCGGGGGTCTATCGGAAACAACCTCTCTACTTCTTTAGAGTTAGTGGTATGGACTGCGTACATTCTACCCTCCCCAGACCCCACTAGGTGGGAATATACTGGGTTTGTTGTTGTTGTTGTTTAGCACGAGAATATTCATATAAGTGAGCTTAGGTTTAGTTGTTGTTACATTACATTAGATTCGGTATTTGGTTAGAGATTTCTATGCTCGTGTAATAAGGGTGAGATTTAGGGAGCCACTAGCTTTATAGTACCACTCGTTTGCATTAAAGGTTAATTATTTAGAATGAGAATATCCATGTAAGAGGAGATTAGTGGATAGATGCCCCAGTGGAGGTGTGAGAGGTTGGCTACGGATGGTCATCAGGAGAGGCCAAAGAAGTATTGAGGAGAGGAGAGGTGATTAAACAGGATTTGGCGTAGTGTCAGCTTACCAAGGATATGACCTTAGACAGGAGGTTGTGAAGGACAAGAATCAGGACAGTAGGTTAGTAGGCAATAGTTGTTGTCTTGCTATCTATCTATACTAGTAATTATAGTATTGATTCTATAGTTTCTTGTCCTTCGATTTTTGTTATTATCTATTGTTTCTTGTACTTCCATTATCTCAGTATTTTGCTTTGTTATGCTTGCACTTCTATACACTCGCTTGTCTCCTCGTGGAGTATAGCTCAGTTCCAAACTTCCAAACATCTAATTGGGAAACGGGGCAGTGCCCTTGCTAATTTTATAGAACCACTCATTTGCATTAAAGGTTAGTTATTTAGCATTAGAATGAACGGAACAAAATAAAGCGTAATGGTTCCAAAGTATTCATAAAGCATAAAGGCTGGCAGTAATTGATTGTTTTGTTAGTAACTTGTGTTTGTATGCACTTCTATATATTTGTCTAGGGGTGCTTTGATCTATATGTTTTCTAAATTCCTCCAAAAAGGGTAGGGAGTGAACTACACGAAACCATAGATAGTAATAGAAATTGAATAACAAGAAACTGCAAGAGTAATTCTACGACTACTAGTAAGGCCAACAATACAATGCACTCTTACCAGGAACATGTGGAGCTAATTTTATCAAAACATGATGCCCTGGGGGGAGTGCTCTGCAGTATTTCTATCTATTTTCTCAATTATATACTTGCTCTTAGATAACATTAATTATAACGTGCTTTAATCTTTTGTGATGCACTAAGATATTCAACAACAACAACAACAAACCCAGTATATCCGCACATCGTGGGGTTTGGGGAGGGTAGAATGTACGCAGTCCATACCACTACCTCTAAAGAAGTAGAGAGGCTGTTTCCGATAGACCCCCGGCTCTATTCTTTTGTGATGCACTAAGATATTGTTAAATGGAAAAGATTTAATTTGACAATGTGGTTTTCACTTTTCATTTCAACAGTCCAAGGAAGAATGTGAATACTTGATAAATCAAGCCAAACCTCATATGAAGAAGTCAACAGTTGTTGATAGCACAACCGGTCAGAGTAAGGATAGCAGGTTTGTACTACTAATTTCTTTTTATTTTTTAAAAATAATTAACTGCCAGTTTCCACAACAAGCATCTTTGAAGTCTCTTTTAATAGCTTGGTCTAGAGGTTATTATTCTTGTCCTTCATTCCAAACCATCATATGATACTAATTCAGTTTGAGGATGGAGGAGGGAATAGTTTTTGACTTTTTCTCATGGAACTAATGTTCTGACATTTTATATAACAGGGTTCGTACAAGTTCAGGAATGTTTTTGAGGAGGGGACGAGATAGAGTTATCAGAAATATTGAGAAGAGGATAGCAGATTATACATTCATTCCTGTAGGTACGAGGACCGGATGATACCATGCAAAAATCATACCGTATGAACTCTTTGTTGTCATTGTCATCTACAAGTTCTTGTTAGAAAATTATATACGGGAGACATTCACCAATGAAGTTCTTTTTTTTTGCGTCTTTTAGAAGAAGCAATGGTTGTATGCTTAAAACTTCTAAGTAGTAATCACTAAATTTCAAGATACTTCAATTTTGAAGGTTAAGATAGTTAAGCTTGACTCAAGTGAGGTTTAGGATATTAAAATTTCCATTTTATTCATGTTTATTGCAGAATTTAAATGTATATTGTCCTGTCTAGAGATGTCTTCGGCTGTTCTTTTGCATGGCCTTCAAAATATGATTTACTAATTTGGTTTCCTCTTCACTACGCAAACTAACGCGAGATTGGTATTCTTGTTGGATAAAGTCAGTAATGTTCATTTTATGGGAAATGAACATTGTTTCAATGCAGACGTATATCCATCCTCTTTTAGGGTCATAATAATGCTCTGCTTCCCTTGTGAATTTCCTGATTAGCACAGCTTGTTTACAGAACATGGAGAAGGTCTACAAGTTTTACATTATGAAGCTGGACAGAAGTATGAGCCTCATTTTGACTACTTTCTTGATGACTTCAACACCAAAAATGGGGGCCAACGCATAGCTACTGTTCTCATGTATCTGTAAGATATATAATTCCTCAAATAATTACATGATATATAGATATGGTAGAAGTTCTGTATTTATTCTTAGCTGAATGCATAATGAACACACAATTGCTTGTTTTTATTTGTTTATATATCTGGGGCTTATGCAGATCAGACGTTGAAGAAGGGGGTGAGACTATTTTCCCAGCAGCAAAGGGAAACTTCAGCTCTAGACCTGGGTGGAATGAGTTGTCAGAATGTGCTAAAAGGGGCCTCTCTGTCAAGCCAAAGATGGGGGATGCTTTACTTTTCTGGAGCATGCGGCCTGATGCTACATTGGATCCATCAAGTTTGCATGGTGCTTCTCTTTCTCCTTAACCTCCCACTATTAACACCCTTTAATCCTTCTTTAATGTAAATGTTTCCCCTTTCCGTCCTTCCCCATAAGAACTCATATAGAAAAAGATACAGGTTTACCTGTAGTAAACAGGTTAATTGGGTCAGTTTCTTCTCATCTTGGGCAGTGGTGTCGCACATTTGTCTTGTTATTTGCTAGAAAATATTAGTATTATCACAAGAACGAAATAGCTGTTGAGATTATTTTATCCAGCAGTGCAGCAGTGTGTGCAACAGAGCTGAGCAAATTGGAAATTGCATACTGATCGTGCATCTTGTAGAGATATCAGGATTCAGACATCAATTTCCGCATGTTGCTAAGCTTTTCGCTTTGAAGAAGAATAAGTCATCATATACAATAATGATTTTCCTTGGTCATGATTTTTATATTGTGATTTGTTTCTACAGAAACTTGTGTCGGTCCTTTTCATTTAGAAAATTTTATTTAATTTCTCAAAAGGAATTTACCCGTTATAGAATTATTGTGAAAGTTAAGTATTTCTTGATGTCTGATTTTACTCCCCCTATGAGAACTAGTTTTTTTCTTTAAGTCTTCTAACAGCTTTGATCTGCCCAACTTAACAATTTTATTCCAGGTGGCTGCCCTGTGATTAAAGGGCACAAATGGTCGTCTACCAAGTGGATGCATGTTGGTGAATACAAGAACTGATTTTCTTTCAAAAAGGTATCTCCATGTTTTGGAAACCTCAATTATCTAGTCAAATCTTTCTTTTGATACTAAACCAAATGCCCATTTTGTCTTATTCATTTTATTATATTAATCTACTATGATTATTAATCCAATTTGATTTATGAATTAAGGATCCTCATATTTAATACAAGTATTTAATTTATTCAGAAAGTATTAATATGCTGAGTGATGATTAGAATCACGGCGAAAAAACTGCCGCGCACATCAACAAGTTGATCAATCAATCCTAACTGTCAACCTGTAGCGCTTGCTACAAGTGATTCCTTGCAACCACTTGTGATTTCTGTCAAATTCCTCTTACGGTAGCAATGAAATAGGCTTGTGACACAGTTGGAGGAATTCTGATATCCAATTAGTGGCTCTCAGGAAATTACAAAGGGCATTTTCACTTTGCTTATGACGCTTCTTTCTTTGCGTTTCAGATATTTAGGCCAAGGTACAGGCTGTAATGGATCCCGCTCCTCCAGTAGACATTGATGGTATTCGTGAAAATGGTGCTTGCTTGGGCTGTTTAGACTTCTACCGCTGATGTGATGCTTATTGCCAGACTTCCATTAACATATACGCAGGCCATTTGCTTGCCAGTTTTGAAGAATTAATGCATATTTGTGGTTTCCGTAATAGTTTAGTTAGGTCAGAGTAGTTGGCGGGTAGCTGTATCAGAAATCAGAGTTTGAATTATGTTATCTATTGCATGGTGCCTGTTTTATACAGTCTGATTTGCTACCGTTTTGTTCTTCTCTGGATATAAACATAACCTCTGCCAGTGTAATCCTAGATGTTGGGTCTAGGTAGAGTAGGATGTACGTTAATCTAACCTCCACTTTTATGGGATATAGAGGTTGTTCTCGATGAATCCTCAACTCTTAACCTCCACTTTTATGGGGTGTAGAGGTTGTTCTCGATGGATCCTCAACTCAAAAAGAACGCAACAGATGCAGGAAAGGAAGAAAGAAGAAATCAGAAACAGCATACGTAAAAAAACAAGTGTAGCAATAGATATTACTTTGGATAAAAGGAAATTACGTGATACCTAAATTATATTACTAGAAGTACGATAACACTTCGACTACCTAATAAATATCTACCCTAATAAACTCATGATAGCTATCTATTACATTATCAAAACTGTGTTTGAGCTGTCAGCGTATGTAAGAACTTTTGGTTGATTAGTTTCGAAGAATCTACGGCTCCTTTAGCATGTGCATTCATTCAAAACGATGCATCATGTTGAATTCACAATACCTGAAAGTAGATTATTCACATTGTGAGCCATGAAGGATAAAAACTAGAATTAGTAGTACTTTGGATGAGTTACCTTCTCAGTGTTAATGGCACGTAGCTCGCTTAAAATCTCAGCAAAATCAGGAGGCGGCAACCGCGTAAAGTGTATATTCTCGCCTGTGAATGGATGCCTAAATCTGCAAATCAGAATCACATGTTGGTAATTGTAGCATACGAGTATATTTTTTTTAGATATGCTGAATAGCTGCAACATAATATTCAAGTTTACCCAAGGGTTAAAGCATGGAGACAAGGTCTTTCAATTCGAGAAACCAATTGTGAAAGTTTCCCATGAAACCTTGGTGGCGTTTTAGGCTGAAGAAGCGAAAGGGCCATGTTCTTTGTACCTCCATACACTTCATCACCCATCAGAGGTATACCTAGGTACTTTGCATGAGCACGTATCTGTTTCATTAAATTAAGCGCTAAGATTAACGAGCTAGAAAGATTGAAGAGCATCAGCATGTGCACCTATGTGGAATTGTACCTGATGAGTACGGCCAGTTTCTAGCCTCCATTCAACCAATGCGGAGCCACCCCCAGCAAGTTCTTCGATTACTTTGTACCTGAAAATTACTTGATTTACTTGTTGTTGAAAGAATCACATCAGCATGTACGTTGAAGAGAAGCAGGTAGAACTTTTCCACAAGGATTTCACATTTATTTGGCGTGATTTTTTTTGTGTGTGGTTGTGAAGGTGGGATCTAAACGGAGCAGGGGAGAGCTGTGGAATTTCACATTCAAATACTAATTAACATATGGCAAAGAAAACAAAGTATGAAGAGTTTCCAGCACCTACTAACAGCATAACGGCTTTTTCCACTTTTAGGTGATCCAGGGATAGCAGCCATACGGATTCTGTTATTAGAATCACGGCCAATTGGAATATCAACGCGTCCTGAAACTGAGGTTGGTACCCCACAAGTAATGCTGACATAGACTCGCTTTATGGTATGTTTCTTAAACTGCTCGGCTAGATCGACAAGAGAATGTTCGTTCTGTAGGGACATGAAAGATATTTAAATTAGGCAAGATAGTGTAGTAACACAAGGACAAATTTCTTAAAAGGTGAGGGAGATATCTAGACAGGAATTACCCATCTTCAGAGCCTGTAAGAAGGAATCACCTTCGCTACAACAAGCAATCCACTTGTTCCTTTGTCTAACCTATGCACAATTCCAGGCCGAACAGATGGCTCACACATAACAGAAGAGTCGTAAGGAGATACGTTCAACTCATCATCAGAAGCATCCTCCACATCAGAAAGCACTTCCTCGCCCAAGAATGAACAAGTGGGAAGACTGCAGTGGTGAAGAATTCCGCTTACAAGCGTCCCAGTAGCATTTCCTGGTGCAGGATGAACTACCTGTAATGAAACAAAAATCCCATTGAGCTTTCTAAAACAGTAATGCAGCAGTTCAAACATCTGCACTATTGATTTCCATCTATCCATATCACCACTAGAACTAAGGAAATGGTTCAAGTTCACTGACATCATGAATTGGACTACTACATTAACTTCATGTATCAAAGTTCTCTTTCCTGGTTATGAGTATTTATATGGTTAATGAACCTCTGCTCTACAAATGAACCACAAAATAAAAGAGTCTTCAATCCAAGAGCAAATAATGGAGATAGCCGTTATCAAGTTCGACACCCCCTTTAGTATTCCATTATTTGTGAGAGTTCGGTCATTTGAAGAAAAGATAGTGATTTCAATCTTGTCCATTGTCTGAATAATATATCTCCATTTGCACAAAACAACTAGATGATATTAGAACTTACCATGTGAGCAGGCTTGTTAACGACAAGCACATGCTCATCTTCATACACTATATCCAAGGGTATATCCTCTGGTTCAGCTCTTAAAGGCTTCAAATCAGCTATTGTACAATTAACCTTATCCCCACCTTTAACCTTATGTGACACCTGCAAAAGTAAAAATCAAATCTTTACCAACAAAACAAGAAAAAGAGTACAAAATTGAGAAAAATCCAGAATTTTAAGTCAGTAAATGATAGAGTACCATTGCACCCTCATCTTAATACAAATACTATCAGACTTCTCTATAATAGTCATACTCTAGTAGCGGAGCCACAGTGCTAGCTACGGGTTCTTTCCAATAGCTTTGGTTTAAATCATCTATTCAGAACCCAAGAAGCGAAAAAAGAAAATATTAACCAGAACTCATAAATTAAAAATCCTGGCTCCACCTCTATCTATAATAACATCCCACTATAATGGCCAAGCCTTCTTTGTAACCGATTTTTCATGTTGTCTTATTCTATACTCCCTCTGTTCACTTTTACTCGTCACATTTCAATTATCGAGAGTCAAACTGCATGAACCTTACCAAAATCTAAGATTATCTTTTCATCATATTAATATGAGAAGAATTGCAACTTATAGTATTTCTCATCTAGTAGTCCATCATCTAATTTAAAAAATTCAAAACAACCTCTCTACCTCTAAGGTAGAGGTAAGTTCCGTGTACAATCTACCCTCGGCAAATTTTGAGCCAAGGGTCAATAGGAAACGGTCCATAGAGGTAAGGTCCGTCTACATTCTACTGTTGTTGTTGCATTAATTTAATTGAATTTAATTCTGAAGATTAGTCAAATTGACTGGTGAAGTGAAGTGAAATGTAATATGTAAAAGTGAATCAATTCAATTGAATTTGGCTCTGAAGATTAGTCAAATTGACTCGTGAAGTGAAGTGAAACGTGGTAAGTAAAAGTGAATCAATTCAATTGAATTTAGCTCTCAATATTAGTCAAATTAACTCGTGAAACGTGATAAGTAAAAGTGAACGGAGTATATGCTCTAGCATTTCAAGTTTTGAGTGGAAAGCAATAAAACCTTGTCAGTAACACGTCCATTAACGGAGACAAGGCCAGAGCGAATACTTGACTGAACACGAGCTCTACTAACGCCGTCAATACGGGAACTGATCCAACAATCTAATCTCAGCTTTCCAGTATTTCCATCTACTGTTTCTTCTAGCTTTACGCCAGAGTAATTGCACCTCCGGCCGGTAATTTCGTCAGGTGAGTCGTCGGAGTTTGAGTCTCCGGGGAATTTGGAAAATGCTCTGCAAATGAAGGTTGAAAATGTAGAAAGGGAAAATGGTTTAGGGTTTTGTGGGAGTAGAGAGAAAGATGACGTGTTGAGTGCCTGCATAGCTGATGTCCACCGATTTGGTGATGGAAGGGATTAGTGGTAGAACTAAGTGGCCGTTTGGTTTTAGGCGGATGGATAAGTTATATCGGGATAAAATAAAAAAAAAATTCTTTTTTATAATAAATATATTATTAAATTTTGATATATAAATTAAGAAAAAAGTATTAAAGATATAACTTTTTAAAAGTTAATTGATTGTCAAATCATAAGGGTAAATTTGAAAAAAAAATTCAATGACCAATAAATATCCCAACAATTTACTTATTCTGAAAAGGAGGGAGTAACTTTATTTTCTTGTTTGACTGGAGGAATTAATTTATGGTGGGATAATTTATCCCAACTTATCTCATATACATAATGGAATAAATTATCCCAGCTAATCACGAGATAACTAATCTCATTATTAATTATTTCGGAATAACAATTTTCAAACCAAACCAACCCTAAATGAAATAAACAAAGAAATATTACAAAGGAAGAGATAACAAGAGCAGTAGTACTCTTTCACTATTTTTAAGCATTAAAAATACGTCCATAAACATTCATTACTTGGAACTCTACTTTGAATCTACATAAGAATTTAAATTGGTTTACTAAATAAACTATATTCTTTTAACTTGGCATTAAATCGACTTTATATTCTTCGATTTTGGATATATACAAATTAATATTTAAATTTATATAAAGTTGAACAAGTAAATACGCATTTTTTATGTAGCAAAATGATCTTAAATCACATTTATAACCTTTAATTTAGATATACACAAATAAATATTTAAATTTGTACAAAACTAAACAAGTAAACACGCATGTCTTATATGACATAATACACGTAGAGCATCATGTAGGCCGCCACATAACATACATGTATCTATTTGTTCAAATTTAAGTACCTATTTGTATACATCTAAAATTAGAGATCATAAATTTGGTCTAAGACTAAGTTAAAGGGCATGTTTATATAATGTGCTATTTAAATTTATATAAAGGCTAAATACATATACAGGCCCCTCAACTATTCGACTTTTTTCGTATAGGCACCTCAATTAAGCCATGTACCTATTGAACCCTTTACTCATTCACAAATGGTTTCAATTGAGCACAAACGTCCTACGTGACACTTTTTCAATGCCTGCATTTTTTAAATCTTGAATGCGTGAATTGCACCTTCCATGACGTGGAAATTATCAACAATCATAAAATTTCATGTCATTAAAGAAGAAAAGATTTAAAAAAAAAAAATAGAAGTAAATTGCTTTCTGTGTCTTCTTCCTCCTCTATATTTTATATTTTTTCCACCATTGAAACCTAGCTAATAACATACTCAATTTCTTCTTTACCCCTCTTCTTCCATCATCATTCATCTTTTTTCTTACATTAATTCTATTATTTTTTTTGTCTCTTTTAATTTTTTCACTTTTCAAATATAATTTTTAGTGAGAAGAAAAAAAGAAGACCTCTTACCCAACATCCATTAGAGAAAAAATTGAAAGTATGTAAGATATTATTAGCAGTAAAAATTTGATATATACAGATAATTCATAAATGACCTCTGCCAAGCCAACTTTATAGTTTAGTAATATATATAGATAATTCATAAATGACCATTGATTTCTGTAATTCAATTAAAATTCTTGACCTGACAAGAATGAACTGTAACATTCAAAAATTCTAACATAAGGAGCTTCAAATTCGACATGCATCATAGATTATGAACCATTGATAGTTCACCAAAAGAGTTTCAAGGAGTCCTCCATTTTCTCACTTTTGTTTGAACCAAAAGGAAAAACACAAGCAATACTAAATGAAAAGATCTTAATGGTGGTTCAGCCTAAGCAAAACATGACCATCCAAGGATTTTGATCTTTCAAATGAAGTTGTATTCAAGACAAATCATGCTAAAATATTTTCCCTTAAAGAGAACACTACAACAACAATAATTTTAAAGATTTTGCAGAATGAAAAGTAATATCGACGAGCTCAACTTCAAATACCAGCCACAAAGACCTTTAGATCCATTCCTTTTGAAGTTAAAAAAAAAAAAAAAACACTGTTCAATTATAGATGGTTAATCAAGAATTTGGAAAACATGAATTCATTAGGCAAGGGAGATTCAAAGAATTTGACCAATCGGTGAAAATTAGTAAATTGCTTGGGAAAAGATTATTTTGGTTTCTAAATTTTTTTTCCCTATCAAGCAAGTCAATGTCCTATTTAAGAATGTGATTTTACCATTCTTAAATTTTACCATCTATGATTGATGAAATTCCACCACCATCGTCATCACCTTCATAACTCCATTGCTTCACGAATGTGATTTTTTAAGAAGGATTCAAGCTTAAAGGATTTAACCACTCAAGCAGCTATTGTTCAGTTGGAAAAGCAATTTCACACTGAGCAAAAATAACTGGCAAATGGCTTCTCTGGTGATACTCTAGGATTTTTGCTTCAATTTTGATCTTACGCCTGCTGTTCGGGCACCTCAATAAAATTAGTAGTATAAACCAGATCTTAATAGTAGTTCATACATATAAAAACATGCATGCAAAAGTACTACTGTAATAATTTGGAGTTGTTGTATTTGTTGCTTAGTAGCTGTTTCGATGTAGTATTTTTAAAAGACACTTAACCTTTAGTTTCACATATTAATATGATTATTAGTAAAAAGATTAATTCTTGTTAATAAGATATTAGCCATTTGTTTGTCATGCATTAACTTGAATGTTGTTGTTAAAACTTTATTTATTAATATAGAGTTTGAGTTGTTTAGTTCAAAATTCTAAAATATTTCTTGTTAAAATGAGTTTTTTTCTCCTTTTTATTATTATTATTTCTTAGATATTTTTTAAAAATATATTTCACAATCTTTATTATTATTTCAAGTGAATTAAGTTGAAATTATAGAGTTTACTATTAAAAATTTTGAGGCAGCGAAGGCTTTACTGTTGATGGATTGAATTGCTTCAATATCGCATCGCACGGTCCATGTTGATGGATTGAATTGCTTCAATATTGCGTCGCTGAAGGACCTCACTTTTTCTTTATATTTGGATTAATAAGAGTATTGTCGAGCCGATTCACATACACACTACTATTTTAATGGACAGTTGCAGATTCACATACACCTTTACTATGTGTGTTTGAACACAACAGTATAACTATGCTAACTTAAATTGATTTGGTATAAACACTTTGTAGGTGTAGATATTCACCCTTTTTTTCTATCGAAAATTTGAATTAAAACCTAATTAGACCACAAGTTCGAGTACAATAACCGTGATTAGTGTCACAATCCACTTGATGTTCTTTTCCTCTTAACAATCAAAACTCAAAAGTTTTAGCAATTGATAGTTGTACTGAAAAGGATGTCATTGTTATTTTCGTTTGTAATTCGGGTACACAGAATCAGTATATGCAGAACATTAACTTCAACTAGAGTTCAAGTATAAAGCAGAACGCAATGAAGTATATCAAATACCCTCAACACAAGATCAAAATGACCTTTCCAAGAGGTGTATTTTATTCTTTCAGAAATTAAGATGAAACAGAAAATAGTCAAGTCATCCGAATTCACGGAGTTTCCTTAAGGAAATAATTTCCCTCACTGTACCCGAGGTTGTGGAATTTTTCCTCTCAGAAGAAAATGGCTAAACAGACCAACTGTAGTGGTACCTCAAACGGTTGGAATATCTTCGAACGCACAGAACATTTTGATTGATCACACAGAGTAATTTGAAAGACAAGAAGTAAGTTTGTATTCTGAAATTTTCGTATGTAAACCTGTGGATGAAAGCAGGTTTATATAGCCACAAGATGCTTCTTCTGAAAAGTGACAAAGGTTCATCTAAAAGGTGTAACCTTTTCTGAAAATTCATGCCATTTCGTGAATAAGTGTGTAAAGCTGTGCAAAAATCGAACCGACCGATAAATCGAATCGATAAAAATGTTATTGGATTATTGGTATTGGGTTATCGGGTTAATGTTTTTTTATTGGTTTTATAAAAAAATTTATTGGGTAAACGGTTTGGTATCAGTTTTAGCTTATTGGGTTATCGGTTGGGTTATCGGTTAAACCGATAACCCAATAAGGATACACTAAGTGATTTTTTTATCACTATTTATGTTATATATTAAAATCTCTATTTATCTATCTCTCTAATTCAGTGATTCACAAAGTATTAACCTATTCAGGGCAACAAAGGTACAATATAAAGTTCGGCTATTATCGTAATAAAAAGCTTGAAGCATTTATAACTTCCAACAATTAGGATTCAATTTTTTTCTTAACGAACATTCAGTTCAAGTTTGAAGATTCTTGTAAACTAAAATGCATTTCGTAGGTTTTGACGGTAATTAAGATTTCATTTTTTTATGTTAGTTGTTACTACTTTTATTTTATAAGTATTTTCTTATTGGTTAAACCGAAAACCGAACCGTTAAGGACCAAAAACTGATAAACCGAAATCGATAAGAAAATATCTTATTGGTTGATTATTGGTTTTACATATTTAAAAACCGAACCAATAACACGTAAAACCGAACCGACCGATGCACACCCCTATAAGTGTGTCAATTCGTCGAAACAATGCATCAATTTACTGAAACAGTGCATCAGTTCATCGAAACAGTGCATCAGTTCACCGAAACAGTGGCACCAAGTATTGCATCAGTTCGAACTTCTGTATGCATGCATAAATGGAGTACCAAAACCAGAAAATATTTTACTGCGTTTTTTTGTATTTTCGAATTAGATTTCTGTTTGGATTTCTTTATTTCCATCAAATAAACTTTGTCCAAAAAGATAGATCTCATCGAGAGATCATTTGCCAAATCCAAAGCCAAGTCGAGCAAGCAACGACGACGGCGCGAGGCATCTCTTATTTCTTGCATCACTTACCATGTGGAGTAAGTGTTCTTATTATAAACACTCCAAAGTTCCCTTCTCCCACCAGTGATCCCTTCTTCAACCAATGTGGGAGAATTAGTGAACTTTTCAATTTAGACTACACTTTCTAAATTGGATGTCTCCTTTTCTACGCCATTTTTCATTTTCCATTCACACTTCATATACACTTGGAACCCAACAGCAATTATATGTGACATATAATTTCTACATTCTAACTATTGAAATTATGTAGCTTGCTACTTAAAAGTAACTCAGTCTTATGATCTATTTAAATCATTATGTTCCTCGGATTCTTCAAAAACGCCAAGTGCTACGTGTATGATCTTGACATCTAATTTGCTTCACATCATGATCTGCAGTTCCTCTTCTCATCATCGTGACAAACTTTTCCTAAATTATTAGCCCGTTCTAAATTTATGAAAACAGAAATTATATAAACAAACTTTGTTGCACTGAAATAAAAAGACTTAGAAAATGCAAGATTAGGTTATTACTTTGTTGATATTTTCAAGACTGAGGCTTCAAATCAGCTATTGTACCATTAACCTTATCCCTACCTTTAACCTTATGTGACACCTGCAAAAGTAAAAATCAAATGTTTACAAGAAACAAAGCACAAACTGAGAAAAATCCTGATTTTAAGCCAGTGAAGAATTGTAACTTATATAGTACTTTTCTTTTAGTATTCAAAGATCTAAATTTATAATTTAAAATTATCAAAACAGCCTCTCGATCTATCTCTGGATAGCTATAAAGCTTGCGTACACTCTACCCTCGGAAATTTTTAAGCTGAGAGTCTATAAAAGTAACATTTACGTACACTCTACCCTCCGCAACCCTCCCCTTTTGGGGTGTGTTATTGTCATTGAATTAATCTAATTCAATTCAGTTTTGAATAGTACTCAAACTAACTCTCGTGAAGCGAAGCGTGAGTACCTTATCAGTAACGCGTCCATTGACGGAAACAAGACCAGAGAGAATACTAGACTGAACCCGATCTCTCTTAACGCCGTTTAATTGAGAACTCACCCAAACATCTAATCTCTGCTTATCACTGCTGGCATCAACAGTTTCATCGAGCTTTACGCCGGAGATCTTAGACCTCCGACCAGTATTTTCAACCGGTGAGTCATCGGAATTTGAGTCTCCGGCGAACTTGGAAAATTCTCTGCGAATGAAGTTTGAAACACTACAAAGGGAAAAGAGTTTATTAGGGTTTTGTTGGAGTAAAGAGAACGATGTTGTGTTGAGTGCCTGCATGGCCATAAGAGAATAAGAGCAATACTATTTTCATATTACAAAGAGGTATTTATAAGGTTAATTAGTTTCTTGGGGACAAAGCAATTAGAACTTTGAGATCAATTGAAACTTTTATTAGTAGTTTTTCTTATTTGAACTATATATGGAGGTAATCTATAATACTTATTTGATGCAACGTAACTAGAAGAAGAGTAAAACACCTTACGTGAAACTTTTAATTTAATTTAATGAAAATTGATATGACAAAAAGGCAAAAGAAGAACAAGTTATTTAGAATTATAATTATAGTCTGAAAATAAGAAAATTAAATACTACCTTTAATAATGTCCTTAGTTAAAAAAAACAGAACACTGCCTTCAATAATTTAATGTTATAGTTGATTTTACTTTTCCCAAAAGAACAATAAAAAACCTTCCATATTTGGAGAATTCCTTTTTTGAAGGAAAAATATTTTTGGACTTCTATAAATTGAGTATTTTCCTTTCTCTCAATTTTTTTTGTTGTTGTTTTTTATATCCATTTTGTAGGTCAATTATATTGATTGATCAACAATTTAGTATATTATAAGTTTTTTTTTTTTTTTAAATAATATATCTTTGTTATGATATTCAAAATTTCTTTGTTAGCTTCCCGACGAGGCCCTATTGTTTCGATCTCAACAAGTAATTTAATGTAATTTTGTCAAAATGATAATATGAATTGTTCGACAGAGTTGGTGAATCCTAAATTTGTGCGGGATGTATAATTATGTGGTTGAATATGTTTTAGTCACAATTTTCACCAAGTAATTGCATTTGTAGAGGTTTTTGTATTTATATCAACCATACAAAGTTGAGTATTGATACATATTTTAACTCAATGGGTTGTTATCCATGTGTTAGGTTATTTTTTTTATTTGATTATTACTATTTTTTGAACTCAGAATTTATTAAAAACAATCTCTTACCTCGTAAAAATAGAAGTAGCAAGGTGGTGATAAGTTCTACTGCTACTAATGTTGTTATTGTTGCATATATATATTAAATGTGAATGTATGTTGTTGTAATGGTAAGGGGTTTGTTTGGACGTCTACCTAGATGCCTATCTCCTACTATTTCTTGTTATATTCTCATCGCTATTAATTTCATTATTCATGAATGTGTTTGTGAAGTATTTTTTTTTTCTTTGAGATGTCATTGTTGTTGTACACATATTATATCTACTCTGTTGTCGATATGATCGATCAAAAGGAAAATGACGCTGTAAACATACTAATTTGAAGAAATATGACAGTGAGGACCTGAAATTATTTTGATATAAAAGGTAAATTCTCAAACTGCCGACCACTAAAATTGTGGTAAGTACTCCTGAATGTCTAATCAGAGTTTTGCAAGTTGGGGGTCTTTTTTTTTTTAATATAGAACTGGTTGTCTTTGTGTTTCACTGGGCACTAGAAACACAAGCAGATGCTGCAATTCTCGTAGTTGATGCTTCAACAGCTACGTGTTGGATCTTCCAAAGTAGTGTATATTTGGTTTATCTGATATGAGTATGGTAATGCTTTTGAAGAGTTGAGCAACAAGAGGACTTAAACATGATTTTGCATGCATTCTTATTTAACTATCACTTATTTTCACAAGGGTAAAACCTTAAAGCAAGGTGCAACTCATTGCATTTTTTCTCACTTAATTCAATATTCAAATACAGTTATAAACAAGTTTGTTGTTATTTCACTTACAATTTTTACACAATGGAAAAATCTTATTCAGGGAAAATGCTTGCACGCAGTTGTACCATACAGATGAAGAAATGGTCGTCAATTTTCATCTAATTTGCTTCACTTCATGATCAGTAGTTCCTCTTCTCATCATCGCGACAAATTCATCATAGTTTATTAGCCCGTCCTACATTCATGAAAACAGAAATTATGTGACAAACTTTGTTGCAGTGAAATAACAAGATTTAGAGAATTCAAGATTAGCTTATTACTTTGTTTGTGTCAACATCATCTAGGATTTCATCTATTGTAGCCTCATCTCCCATTCCATATTCTTCCATAGCATGTCTAAGTTCATCTCTTGTAATAAACCTGGCATAACAAAACAGTTATGTTACTTTGTAAGTTCTCAAAAACAAGAACATTTCACTCTTAATAACGACACCATTATTGAGAGGTCTGACTGTATTTGCAAATAAGGATGCAGGTTCATAGTTCTCAAGAAACATGACCTTCGGGTGGTTGTGGGGGCATGGGCGGTTGCATTGTCTGACGGAGGTTCAATTGAATCCCGTTTATTGAAAAATTATATTGTGCAAATGGGGACGATAACCATATTTCGGTATATATATAATTTGTGTAATTTAAGGAATACTTCTAATGTAACAATAGCTGTCACACAGAAGTTGCTTTTAGTTAATGTTTGAATCCTAGGTGTGGCATTCTTGCATTTTCTTGAATCCCCTCGTTAGAATTTCTAACTCAGTTACTGGTCGAGGGAGGTGAGACAAGCTTTGAAAATCACCGTAGTGTTGTTATATTGTGCCTTTGGAACATGACAAGTTCGACATTAAGAAAAATGGAGAAAACACATACCCACTATTATCCTTGTCAAAAAATCGGAAAGCCTTATACAAGTTCTCTTCTCTTTCAAGTTTGTGTCTATGCATCGTAGCAGTAATGAACTCGATGTAGTCTATAGTCCCACTGTTGTCAACATCCGCCTGGAATAACGAAAATGTCAATCCAAAAAAAAAGTATACATTGTAACAAAATCGACACAAATAAATCAAACGTTACAAAATTCTTACTGCTTCCATCAGCTGTTTTATTTCAGCTTCAGTGAGCTTGGATCCCAGCCTAGACAGTCCTGTTTTAAGTTCTTCGTAAGTGATTGTACCGCTACCATCAGTATCCATGTTATTGAACATCTGCTTCAGTCCCTTGATTTCTTCTTCCGATAAGTTTTCTGCAATAACCTTCAAGTAATTTTGTATATTTCAGCATCAAAACGGAGAGAGTAAGCATTCACATAACAGCAATATCAATACGTCTGTACCTTAAGAGCGAGTTTCTTCATCTTGTTCGCTGCTCTAAATTGCTTCAGCCTTAACAAAACAGCGCTATCAATAGGCTTGTCCGATGCTTCACCATCTTTCTTGAGCCACGGATGTCCTGGATCATACATTATCATATATCCGGATTATATTATCAATTCAACTATCACAGTAAAGTCTATGACGAGTAAAGCTTAGTATATGCACATACCGAGGGCTTCATCTGCAGTGATCCGTCTTCTAGGATCCATCGTCAACATTTTCCTCACGAGATCCTTCGCTGAGGAAGAGATAGAAGGCCAGGGAGATGATTCAAAATCCAACTTGCCTTTAACAATTTCTTCAAATATGCCCTTTTCAGTTTCTGATGACAAGTACAAAGTAACACATGAAATTGTCAAATCAAGAAAGCAGAATATTAATAAGTTTGTCACTTCACATCCAAAAATAATGACATATTAAAAGTGAGGTACAACACAAGCAACAAAAGATTAATTAGTTCTTCAAAATGGACATACCTTATTTTCCAAATCACGAATTTCACTTTTTACATGTAGTTATCTTCAAAACTAGCATAACTAATATCACGTTTGGTAGCATTTTAGTTGTGAATAAAATTCCGCACATCAAGTACGGTGTTTGGTTACCAGCTCACAATTTCTGCATAACTAATATATGTATTATTTTACCCATAGTAGAAGATGGAATAACAAGTGCATTAACAACAAAACGCTCCATAACTCTAACCAACAACGAAACAACCCCTTAGCGTAGAGAAGTTAAACCTCATCATAAATTTCATAAGAGAGTAGTTAGCAACTAAAAACTTTACCAATCTACCATATATACACATTATTATAGGACAAAAAGAAGCAGAAACAGCGTTCGCTGACCACTTTTCAGCCCTGTCTTTGAAAAATTATACAAGTTGAAAAGTGATTTATTTGTTTACCCGAAATGATGAAGAGGTACTTACCGGCCCAGAACGGAGGAAATCCACTTAGTAGAATGTACAAAATAACTCCAGCACTCCACACATCTATTTCCTTCCCATAGTTACGTTTCAACACCTCAGGGGCAACATAATATGCACTTCCAACAATATCCTTGTAAATTTTTCCTGCAAAAAATAATTAATTCACTAAAATCTATAGTAATTATTATTACAAGTTGGTAATCAAAATCTTTAACATATTTATACTCCAAGTAAATATTTCTTGTGAAGACTAAAAAGACTTTATTATGCTCAATTTGAACATGGTAGATAGACAATAAAAGGTAGTTCGGGGCATTAAGCTCCAACTATGCGTAGAGTCCGAAAATTTTTTTTTTAGCAAATTTTAAATTTTAACTTTTTAAGTGGCATATTTAAGACCATAAGATTGAAGTGCATTTTGGTACATTTGACATATCTTTAATTTAAGACCACAAAATTCAAAATTCTTCTATATTTTCTTAAATTTCATGTCGGAGGGCGTATGTTTTCATCTTTAAAAACATTACTTATTGAAATCCACAGTCATTCTTTAATAAATAATCACTATGAATCATACTCAATAAGATTTGACCAATCCTCATACATAAATTCATTCATTTACATACAAAGACAGAAAATAAAAGACACACTAAAGTCTTACAGCACTTATTTCACAAAAAAGAAAAAGAAAAGAAGGGGACTATAGTTTTGAACTCCATTATTTCATTTAGTATGTTGCTGGTTCTACACGGGGGACATAGGAAAAAAATAAACATTGACCTGTCACTTTCTATTGACTACGTCAACCATCTAATTATGCAAGTCTTGCAAACTCAGGACCAAAGTCTAGCTACCTGTCCCATCAAATTGACACTTTGTATTCTTCTTCAGGCCCAATATATCCCAACTACTACAACACTCACGTTTTACTGACGTGAGCGAGTTGATCCGATGATAAGCATTTTTCATTTTTTATTTTAAGGTTGTGAAGTTCGGGTCGTTAAGGGAGCAAAAAGGGTGGAAGCTCTTAATAAGGGCTAAAATGAAAAAAGACAAGAGGGAGTTGCTCGAATAGGAAATATCGTTCACTTTCAATCTAGGGTTGGGAGTTTGAGTCACCAGAGGAGCAAAAAGGTCTCTACTTTAAACCGCGTAAAGGAGCAGTAAGTCATAAGTCTCCATCGCAAATTCTCATTTGTTACGTGAGATAAAGATACACCGATCGAAAACTAAAATAAAAATATATGTTAGTTTTCCATCATTTTGAACAGGTTTAATAAGAGCCTTGATCAACCTATAGACAGCTAAAACATTAATAAAGATTAAACAACAAATAAAAAAAGGCCAGATGAGCAAATCATCATTTAATAAAGATTAAAGAATTTGAGTGACTAATCACCTTAATCAACCCATAATCAAGCTTTTAACTAATTTGGCCACTAGACGCACTTCTACTCTAATTCATATTATCACCAATTATTCTGAATATTTAAAGACTATTCAAGGGTTGCTTTGTCAGATGATCCTTCAACTAGTACGTGTAATTATTATTTCAGAAAGTCACATTTATTTGTGTAAAAAAATTGAAATCAAGTAAATGTTTTTCTAAAATAATAAACTATTAGTTGAGTAATTATCTTATAAATCAATCCCTATACGCAGCCAGGCAATCAAGCTTGCTTTCTAAGTAGTTATCACATTACATCAAAGAGAATAATATAACATGATTGATGTGGAAGTGAGCAAATTAAAAAACCATAGAAAGCCAACAAGGATTGTGATTGAGAGGGCAAAGGCGTACTCCATTTTTAATTAGAGATAACCATCTTTGTTAGAAAATGTTTTACCCCAATGAGCGAGTTTTCAACTGAAATTCAAATTTAATCAAAATCCAATATAAATACCGAACATCATATTAAAGAAAAAAAGAGGAGAGCAGAAGAGAATAACTTCTGGAAAAACAACTTGGTGCACAAAGTATCCAGGGTCAACACGATTCGAAAAAGGGTCACAGTCAAGGGATGTGACATAGACAGTCTAACCTAATGCAAATATTAGTAGTTACTTCCATATGTCAAACCCATAAGATATACGTCACACAGAAACAACTTTACGACTGGTCCAAAACTCCCTTCACATTTGAGTAAAAATATTGATAACAAAGCAGCAGGGAGAAATTTTGATAGTAACTAACCTTCTTCAATGAAAACAGAGAGACCAAAATCAGTAGCCTTCAATGGAGAATCATCATCTTTACTAACCATCAAGAAATTCTCAGGTTTAAGATCTCTATGCATAACACCCATAAAATGACAAGCATGAACCACATTCACTATTTGTCTTCCAATTCTTGCTGCTTCTTTCTCTGAATAATTCCCTTTTACTGTTATCCTATCAAAAAGTTCACCACCAGAGCACAACTCCATGACCAAATGCAAGTTATTTTTATCCTCATAAGCACCTTTAAATTCCACAATATTTGGTTGTCCACTTAAATATTGAAGTATAGTAACTTCCCTTCTAACATCCTCAATGTCCTTTTGTGTAACCAATTTCCTTCTTGATATTGACTTACATGCATATTTTAATCCAGTTGCTTTCTCAGTACAAAGATATGTTATCCCAAATTGACCTCTACCCAATTCTTTATCAAGATCATATATTGTCTTGATGTCAGTATAAGGCTTTCCTAATATTTGACCAAATTGATTAGTACTTGATGACGAGGAAGTACTAGTCCTTGGCATAGGCATGTACGACGATATTGGTGCTGGTGCTGGTGCTGGTGCTGGTGTTGGTGCTGGTGCTGGTGGTGATTCTTGTGGATATTTTTGAGATAATATAGGAACAGGATGATATTCAGGAGATGCTGAAGGAGATGATGAAATTGGAACATCTTTATAATTTGGACAACAACATGCTTTACTAAAACAAAGTCCCATTGGTGACTTTTTTTTGAGACAAGAGGGAGAAAGAAAATGAATTTCTTTTTGCTTTTTTTTTGTGAGAGATTTGATGGATATTTAAGAATGTGTTAGATGGGGATTTTTGAGATTTTGCTAATAGAGTTTTGCTTTTAGAGGTGCTTTGCTTTGCTTTGGCTTTGCCGTGTCCACTTTGGATATATTGTTGCTCTGCCTTTGGTTTATTCTTACTTTTTGCTGCCTTATGGTTTATTCAAACTCAAATGTGAACAAGACGTGGACGAAGTATCTGTATCAAGTAACTCTGTTCATAATACTCAGATGAGTTTATGTGTATCTAGACTATTTTATGGAATACTTGCTCCACAAGATGATAACTAGCACATGTACATAGTAACTCTATCTATCAAGACTTAGACGGATGTAAATAAATGATTACTTAATATTTTTACGCGCATTAACATTTAAAACCTGAAACCTCATAGTGTTTAGTGGTCGATCATTCGGCTACGTCTAAATCCGAATAAAGGAATTTAGAAAATTATAACAATGTCCAAAATAGTAAATTTGAAAGGAAAAAATGCATAAAGTATCAAACTTAAGTATGAAATTACAAAAAATAACAATAATTTTATTAAATTACATTTTGTAACATCCATAACATTATTTTATGTGGTCCCTACTTTTTACCCACTTGAAGAAGTTATTGTCATTTAACCTATTTTCACGTCATTAGCCTTCTCTTTCAGTATTTTGAAAGATTTTTTTCCGTTTTTTTCGCCCTAAACGATATCTTCCCGCTCCAATTTTTTTTCACTTTGCACGATTTTAACATCATCAGTAAAGATTATCTTCATCTATTTAATTATTGTATGTTAGCATTTTTTTTTTTTTGAATAAATTTCAAAATTAGCATACTCTAATATATCTCAAAATCAGAATTTAAGATTTTTGATTTTAATGGCGGAACAAACACCAAAATCACGAACATATAGTGGTATAAGTAATTCGAATTTGGTCTATGATTGTGGACCATCTTTTAGTCTTGGATTAACTCAAGAAAATGTTGTTAAAGTTGTTTCAAATTCTTTACAGTCAGAGAAATCTGAGAAACCGGAGGAGATTAGATCGACGTTTCGCAACGATCCGCTGAAGATGAAAAAAAATTTGAAAAAAAAAAACCGTTGAAAAAATTTCCTTCTCAGAAGGAGAAAAAAATCAAAAAAATCCTGAAAAAAAAGAAAGCGAAAGAAATTGAAGGTTTGACTAAGGTTGATGAGGATGTTCAGATCTCTTTTGATGATGATTCTGAAGATGTTAGCGAGGAAGAGGTATTTTTTTGTTCTAAATGTATTTTTGAGTAAAATGTATTTTTGTCCTAAATAAAGATGTTGTTAAAGTTGTAAGTTATATGTATTTTTTTTTATGTAATTAATATGTATTTTGATGTTATGATGATATTTACTGATTAAATGATGATTTGTGAAGATGATATATGTATTGATGAGGATGTTCAGATATTTGTTGGATATATGTATTTTTAGTATATATGATATGTATTTTTCAGTGTTGGTTTCAGTTTTGATACTATAAAAATACATATGCATGTTAGTTTAAGCTTAAATACCAGAACAGTCTATTGACTATATGTATTTTTAGTATATTTGATATGTATTTTTCAGTGTTTGTTGCAGTTTTGATATGATAAAAATACATATGCCTGTTACATGTTTTAGATTTTTATTGGATGATTGATTTGTTGGCTGCATGTTATATGATTCATTTTATAGGTGATGCGGGATGAAATATTTTTTGTCAGAAAACTTTCAAAATTTGCACCACACATGTGTTCTTACAGTGACAAAGATATTTATGGAAGCATACGCGCAATTTTAAACAAGGAATAGTTTAAAAACTTTTGCGAGAAAAACATTTTTGATTATTTTATGAAGAAGCAGCAATGTGTAGTGCAAGCACAATTGGGCAGATGCCTTATGACACTTGAGGTAAAGGATAGTTCTTCGTCTGCGATTTTGATTTGTGCTAATAGGACCTTTCTTAATTTTACTCCCAGGAAATTTGTCATCACAACTGGATTGAATTGTGTGTCAAATAGGTATGACTTTATTTTTTACGAGGGTGTATCAAATAGGATGGTTGAGAAGTATTTCAATGGGGCAAAAATTATACAGAAAAGGCAACTATTTCTAGCATTCACGGAGAGAATATGGGGGAAGAACAATGATGCGGATGCTAAGAAATTTGCAAACCAGTACTTCCTGCATTCATTTGTCTTATCTAATGTTGAAACTGTGGTAATACCCCGTCTTCATTTCGATTTGGTCGATAGTGGAAGATATAAGAATTTTTCATGGGTTCTTTATCTTTTGAAGATTTGGCCAGAAGTTTGAACAACCGGTTGAAAGCTGGTGGTCAATTTTATTTGATTCAGGGAATACCACTGGCTATTCAAGTGTGGCTTTACGAGTGTTGTTCAAATGTCCCACCAAAGATTGCATCGAAGGTTGATAATTGAATTTTTCGATTATTAAATTGGAAGACGATTGCACCTCATCCACGCTTTGAGTTTTTGATGAATGCTATGTTTAATGACGATGGCAAGGTTTGTTCTTAATAAATACATATGTATTAATATGTATTTTACAGTATGTATATATATATATATATATATATATATATATATATATATATATATATATATATATATATATATATGTATTTTCATTTACAATTGTTTAACTGATTCTTTAATATTTATTATTTACCTATTATTCTAGGTTGTCTTCAACAACATAGAGCCAACGAAAAAGGAGCTGTCAAAATTGTAAATACCACAGAAGGATGCAACACAAGATGAACGTTCTGTTGATTCTGATGACGACTTCCAGGATCTACCACCAAGAAAGAGCAACGAACATTCAAAGAAGAAACAGGAGGTTGATTCCTCAACACCAGTAGTGAAGAAACCTTTAAGGAAAAAGCAAGTAGATAGTTTTGATGAGCATACCCAAACGAGGACACCAGTTCCTCGTGCTGCAAAGGCTGATGGAATGAAGACACTAATTTTCAAGCCAATTTCAACACGGCAGGCATCTTCTTCAAAAACGGCGAAAGAAAAGCAAACAGCTCGGGTTATTTTTCCTCAGGTACACTCAAAGTCAGATATTCATGTAGAAGAAGTAACTGTGTCAAAGCCTGAGAGTCATGTTGACAAACAAGCCTTTATTTCTAAGAAACATTTTGATGCATTCCGCGATGAGGTATTTTTTTTTTTGGCAAATATTTTGTTTTTCATGAAAAAAATTTTGTATATAGATTTTTTATCAAAACAGGTTCGTCGTAAATTTAAAGGAATTCGTGATCTAATGAGAAAAAGATTCAAAAATTTGAAGAAAGCATTTTCTCAAAGCAAGGTAAATTTTTTCCTTGAAAATCTTAGTTGATTTGAATATATATACTTATTGGACTGCCTTATACAAATACTATACATTTTGTAAAACAACTCGTTATGTTATTGGACACAATTTTTTCAGGAGCAGGTTGAAGATATTGAAGCTGATAAAGTAGCAAATGTTGATGAGGGAGGGTTAGAGCAATCTGGACAACATTTCAGTCCTGATGTTGTTCAATCTCCGGATAATCTTTCTGATGGTACAAAGGTAAATATTAAAGTTTCAAATATATATTTATTTGTACTTTTAAATTTTATATTCAAAACATAGCTGAGGTTAATAGACTGTCAAATTTGCAATAGAATTGAAGATTGACTTAGTAACAGTAAATATTATTTGGTTCATTAAAAACACTATAACATGCGACACAGTGAGTTTTTAGTTTTATTCATATGTATTTTTAACACTGCATATGTATTTTTTAAAATTACATATGTATTTTTAGTTTTATTCATATGTATTTTTTAACAATGCATATGTATTTTAACAATGGATGATTATTTTGTTATGTTATATAATATGTATTTTTGAGTTTGATGTTATATATAAATATGTATATTCAATTTCAAAAAAAAAAAAAAAAACTTTGACTCAAGCATTAATAGATTATTTTAATTTGTATATGTATTTGTAGCAACAACATGCAGAAAAAGATCCTGAACTCTAGAATATGGATTATGTTGGTACCGAAAAATCACCACAACGATTAAATTTGGAGGTTGATCAGGAATTGGAGGCAAATTTGCTTGGTAAAAAGGCAAATAATTAAGTTTCATATGTATATTCATTTGAATTCACATATATTAATAGATACAAGTACATGTTTGTTTGATATTTTGATTTTTATACTTGTTTTCAAGGGGTGCACTGTTTTGCATTCTGAAAAAATGAATGTTGTAATTGATTCTCAACAATTAATCCCTGATGAGCTTCTTCAAATTATAAATTTGGATTACTTACATTCTGAGAAGGTTGTTCAACATGATTGTCAAGTATGTATAGTGATGTTAAATTTATCTTCATGTCATGTAATACTCAATAGGACAATTAAATTTTTTCTTTCATTTTTTGGCAGACCATCAATGAGAAAATTGATGAAATAATTTTGTCTGATTCGCAATTCACAATCCTTGATGAGATGTTACCTAGTCTAAATGTGTAACAAATACAAAGTATCATCATACATTCATCGGCAAACCGTCAAGAAGAATCTCATCATGAAATTTTGGATGCAAGAACTTCTGAGACTGTTATTGAAGATCATGATCAAGTATGTATCTAACTATTATATATTTTGAGTTTATTTAGGTTCAATTTGATGGAAAAAATATAATATTCTTTTTTCAATCTTTTTGTTAGATCAACAGAGGAATCACTGATTCAGAGGTAGAACTTGATACCGAGGAGCAAGTTAGAACACCTCCTAATACACAAGAAGCAACCAATGATGAACAGAGGGATGAAAAATTGTGGCCTGATTCACAAAACACAATCCTGGATGAGTTTCTACCTAGCTTGTCTACAATCAAAAAAGTATCATCATTCATCCATCCGCTAATCGTGAAGTAAAAACTCCCAGACCAAAGTTAAGGATTAGACGACCATCAAAATTCAATAAATCACCATACACCAAAAAATTTGGTTCAGCTGCTGGTAAGTACAATAAGATATATATAATTTTTTATGTAATATGTATTGCAAATACGTTTGTATTTATTAAGTTTTTGTATTCTACAATTATATAGGGAGCTCAATAGGGGTAATACGCATATTTCCCTAGAAACATTCATTTTTATATCACCCGATTGATGGGATAAAAGATAGAAAGATTGTGAAGAACTTCACGGACTGGATTTCTGCGGATCTATTAAAAGCTACTGCTAAGAGGTTGTTCTTTTGAATAGTGACAAATTATTATTTTTATATCAATACATGTTTTCATGGTTTACCAAATCCTTAAAATGCACAGGAAAAGAAAAGTGGATCATTACAAGAGGGGAAAATCAGAAATTTCAAAAATGCATTTTGATGTTAAGACTGTGGAAGATAAAAACTGGTTCTATACGATATGATTTGCAAATCAGTAATGGACAGACTCGGTTAGTATATTATTTTGAAATGAAATTTTTTCCATTTCGTCTGTAACAATACTTAAAAATGCATATTAGGTTACATTGAAATACATTTGGTTTAACGTGTATGTATTTTTAAGAATTCAAAGTATGATACAATATACTACATCAAATACTGTTGCATATACTATGTTGATAACATTGTCTGCATGTAACTGAACTTTAAGAATGCAATTTTTGATACACAAGTCATCTACATTAATATAAAAAATTGCATATGTATTTTTTACTTGCATAGACTGTAATATTTAGAATACAATTTTTTTGAATGCTCTAAAGTTTGTCGTATTCACTAATGCAGCATATTGATGTCTGCTTTTACTACTTGAGGAAGAAGTCGAAGTATGGGCCGCACAGTTCGTACAAAAATGAGCCAAATAAATCATACAAATACAGTACAGTTGACTGCAACTTTATGAACGTAATTAGATCGTTGAATGATGTATATTCTATGGATGCTCAAAATCTTAAAGGTGGAGGTCAGGAGCACCATCTTATGGAATACATCAATGGGTTCCGTATGCATGCTGCAGTGCCATGGCATACAGTCGAAGATATTTTTATTTCGATAAATATAAAGGAAAAACATCACTGGGTTCTCGTGGTTTTATTATTTTTAGAGAGGTGTATATTCTTGTATGATTCATATGAATCCAGTGGTCATTATGCGGCTGTTCTTGCTGAGATTGAGAAAATAGCAAAGATTATTCCATTGTGTCTCCAAGCATGTGATTTCTATGTTAAGAAAGGGATTGATCATCAAAGTCATCCAAGATACAAAGACAAAGAATCCTCAGATATGTTTGATGTTTTATTTCAAGATGATTTACCTCAACAACCCAATGAAAGCTTGTAAGTTTTGAAATTACATATACCAAAATTGTATCTTTGTACAAAATATATTTCACCATTTAATCCAAAAAAAAATTTTGTAGGGATTGTGGTGTGTTTATGGTTATGTATGCAGAGTGTCTTTCTTATGGTCACAAAGTTATTGCGTCTGAGTTCGACCCCAACACACTCCGTACAAGATATGCTGCACTTTTGTGGGACTATGGGATCCGAAAACAAGAAGCAAATGTCATTAGTGATGTCGAAGCACCCGTGAGGCCTGCGAGACAAAGTAGAATAACTAGTGTCACTAAAGTTGTTGATGTATGATGGTTTATTGAATTTTGACTTTTTGTACTTTAGAAACTAGTTTATGGATATAGGTTTTGATTGTACAGACTAATTATATGTTTTGAATTTGTTCATATTTCATAGAGTTCTACCTTTTACGGTGAGATTTTGTTAAAAAATACTTGCGTAGTTTTTATATTACATTTACAAATACATACATCGTATAAAAATACATATGCAGTGTTAAAACCAAATATTGCAAAAATACATATGGACCATTCCTAATATGTATTTTAGTATGTTGTTGTTGTTCTTTAAAGTTTTAAACCACATTCCTATATTGTTAAATACAACATGTAGTGTTAGATTTAAGGAGTTCAACATTTTATGTGAGATTTAGTTAAAAAATACATATGTGGTTTTCATATTATCCTTAAAAATACATATGTAGTATAAATCAATTGTTTTTCAGCAAAAAAATACATATGAAATATTAGAAACAAACACTTAAAAAATACAACTGCAACATACCTAATATTTATTTTTACTATATTTTCATTAACTATAATGAGGGTGGCAAAGAAACAATAAGTAGTACGGCTTTATCCTCATCATCAATTTCGACATCCAGATTTTCCAAATCAATTATGATGGAATTAAATTCACCAAGATGAGATTGGATGGGTGTACCTTCAGACATACGGAGTGTGAAAAGTCGCTCCTTTAACCGGAGTTTATTTGCAAGACTTTTGGTCATGTACAGAGACTCCAATTTACTCCATATGCCGGTTGCAGTTTTCTCATTGATGACTTCGCGTAGCACCTCACGGGACAAGCATAATTGGATTGTGGATAACGCCTTTTCATCCGTCTCTTCCCACTGCTCCTCCGTTGTAGTGGCGGGCTTCACCGATTTGCCGGACAGAACCTTCTTTAGACCATTTTGGGTAAGAACAGCCAACATTTGGACTCGCCAGATAGCAAAACTAATTTTACCATCAAATTTCTCAATATCAAACTTCGTCGACATTTTTTAAAAAAAAATCCCGGTTGAATTATCGTGGCTCTGATACCAATTTGTAGGTCTACAGAGTGTGGAAGCGTGATAAATTCAACCAAAGATTTCGAGAAATTAATAAAAACAGTAAAATTGACACCAAGGTTTTAGGTGGAAAAACCCTCTTTAAATAGAGGTAAAAAAACCACCGGCGAGAGAGCCAAAAATTCCACTAATATTGACGAGAGTACAAAATATTTTCTCGGGACTAACAAGACAAAATAGCCCCTTACAAATTCTCTACGAGTATAGAAATACTCAACCAAGAAGTAGAGAAAGAAGAAAATATAAAGGAGAGATTGGCTATTGAAATGTTGTGTGGGTGTCTTTGCAAATGAAGTAGCATTGGCTTTTATAGCCAAATCTGGACCTCAAAAGTCTTGCCTTCATGTATGAATGCAGCCACCGATGTTGAAAACACAAAGTTAAAAATGTCTTCATCATCCACAATTGTTGAAATATGAGCAACAATTGTTGACCAACAGGTTGAATTTTCAACTGACAGTTGAATTCAAACAAATATAACAGATGAATCAACAATTGAATTTGATTCAATCGAATAACTGCTTCGTTTTGCAATTGCTGTTAATTTCGCATAAGAATCAGTTCAATTTGATTAAGCAATACAGGGTTGGTTTAGAAGAAATTGAAAAAAAAAAATATGCAGCTGTTAATGGTGAAAAACTGAAATTGAATTATTTGATTATAACGGATGTCACATTTTTTTAAGTGTTTTAAATGGAAAAGGAATCAACATATTTGTTTGATTGCTAATTATATCATATATAGCTCAACTAATTTCAGTTAATTAAGTGCAATAATTTTTTTGTAGATATATTTTTACAGTAACATTTTTAAAAAATACAAAATAAAAGCTTCTATAAAATGTAATAATGAAACTGTTGCTATAAAACTAGTAATTAGACTCTTTAAGTATGCTACTTGTGAATTTTATACAAGCATTATAAGGGTCTCTAATGATTTTTGGGCTATTCCGTTCGTTGCTTTAACGTGTTGAATTAGAAGATAAAATTCTTTCATATATCATAACAATCAAATTGCTAATATTATCTCTAGATATACCAATTTATACCACAAGTCAACTTAAGTCAAAACTTATCGAGCTATTAACTTTACTACTCTTGCTGTGTTTGATGGGGAAGGAAAATGCTTTCTTGAAAAATATTTTTCAAAAAAATAAGTGAATTATTTATTTATTTTTTGTATTCTATGCATAAATATTTATATATAATCTCAATAAATACTATGATGGCCAGATGGGGTAGGGTGCCAACAGGCAGTGGCGAATCTACCCTTTGCCGAGGGGGTTCATCCGAACCACCTTCGGCGAAAAATTATGCTATATATGCATGATTAAAATTTTTTTTTTATGTATAAATATTAGATGTTGAACCCCCTTCGATTAGTTCGTATGTTAACTTATGAACCCCTTTGTGAATATCTTGGCTCCGCCACTGCCAACAGGGGCGGACCTATGTCCTATCTTTTGGTGCTCGAGCAGCCGTTAAATCGATTTTGATTATGTATAATTATATTTAAAAAATATAAAAATTGATAGAAAATTTAGAAAAGCACCAAGGAAATCAAGAAATAGTTGAGTGTTTTGATTTTCAAGCAGAACCTTACAGCTTTGGCATCAATATGTGTGTGTTCGAATCTCCCAAATACTCACGACAGTGGGTGTCAGGTGGTGGGGATGTTCATCAGTCATCACAATAGCAGAAAGAATGATAAAGACTCGTCCTGGAGTATAATAAGGACATTTTTATGTCCATTTGTGATTTTGCAAAGGCTCATATCTGATAAATGTTCAAACCAACAAGAAGTCATGAAAACAATAAACATAAGCCCATTAAAATCCACAGTAACTTGTCAGTAAGACACACTTTATACCCAATTATATTATACATAAGGTATCCTTTTACCTGTTTATCTCATACCTACATAACATGTAAGAACATTAAGATCAGCTCAAGAACTTAGTTATCTGGGCCGCAGCTCACGGGTTTCACACACTTGGGATGTACCTCATAGCCACACTCAAGGCATTGGTAAGCCCATCCATAGCCCTGTTCATCACAATCACAACAGATGAACGCTCCACCTCCATGGCCTTCTGGCACTAAAGTGAGTTCATGTCGATGGCCCGAGTGAGTTTCTGTCTTTGGAAGGCCTTTTGCTATTTCATCCATTTGCTTCTCTAATATCCCTACTCTCGTCTTTGTGAATGGGTAAGCATTCTCCTTATACAAGTTGACGAGGCTCCTACCTGTCGAGACATAATTTTAAAGTAAATGAAACATCTGCTCCGCCTAAAAGCTTAAGCTTTCGAATGAGATGGCAACACTTGATAAAACTATGTACCTTGTTTGGTTACCGTTTTACCATCAGGGCCCAATACCACTAGGCTCGGAATCCCTCGGATATCAAAATACTTAGCTAGAGCTTTGATTGTTGGATCATCGAATGGGATTGCCAGCCAAGGCATAGTCTCAAAATATGTTGCGAACTCCACTTGGTTATGGTCACTTGATACAAACACTATCTCGAAATCTTCCTCCTCCTTTCCCTCTAGTTGCTGCTTAATCTTTTCGTAGACTGAAACTAACCTCGGCGTAAATTTTTTTGCAGGAATGCACCATTGTGCGGAGAAGTAAAGTCCAACTGTTTTCCCCTTTAAAGAAGCAACAGGTACCTGTAAAAGAAAAACGTATAGAAAGCATGCAAACAAAATTGGTGAATACTTTATCGTAACATCGGTATACTTCTACAAGATTCACTACATCTTTTCACTTGTAGTGTAAACATAGTTGGACTAATTGGGCAAACAGGCTGGTCTGGAATGGGTTAAATTGGGTTTTGCCCAAGTACAGCTCATGCAAAACAAGTTAAATTTTGTGCGATTTGGGAAGGTCGCGTGTTTCTGTGTAAAATTTACCTCATTATAACACACTTCATTTTTTTAAAACAGTATCGCACTTACATCATCCTAATAACTATTTTCATAACGACCAACTTTTAAATATCTTGAATACGCATCGTGTGTTGATATATCAAGGCACTATGTTCCGCAATCTATACATGTACGAAAGACAGACTTGCCTGTTTAGGACTAGGATGCCCCAAAAGAAAATCTCTGGCTTCGTGTGTTAGCAAACTGCTCAAGGTCTGGCTGTCATGTTTCTCCTTCTCCTTCTCTCGTAACTCCTCCAACCTTTCTCTGGTAAACGGAAAAGCTTGCACTCCATATCGATACACGAGTTCAACTCCGTCTTTAATAACTGCAGAGTCTAATTTGTTATCGTTTGGTTGTAGAATTACCAAACAAGGGATACCTTCTACATCGAATTTTTGGGTAAGAGCCCTCCTTGTTTCCAAATCAGAGAATGGAATTGCAAGCCAAGGCATTGATGACCTATAAGCATTGAAGGCATTTAAGTCTTCATCGGACGAAACAAACACAATTTCAAAATCGAGATTGACATTGCTGCATTCCTTAAGTTGCTGGTACACGTTGACTAGCAGGTTTGTAAACTTCGTACATGGTGAATACCAGTTAGGTGAAAAGTAAAGGCCAACAACTTTGCCCTCGAGTTCTGAAACTTTCACCTGTGTAAACACAACCACTATCATAAAATTATGTGAAGTACACATAATATTATTCCAATGGAGCAGAAAATAAAATCATCAAACCGAGTTTAAGGATGAAACACACATATATGAGCCTTCTACATGAACAGAGAACCGGCAACTACATAAAAGAGGATGCTATCATATCTACCTAAAGGCAGCCCGGTGCATTAAAGCTCCCGCTATGCACAAGGTCTGGGGAAGGGTGGGACCACAAGGGTCTATTGCACCCAGCCTCACCTAACATTTCTGTAAGGGGTTGTTTCCATGGCTTGACCCCTTGACCTCCTGGCCACATGGAAACAACTTTACCCGTTAATCCACGGCTCCTCTCCTACCATTATATCTGCCTATAGCGCAAAATTTATGATGCTAACAAATTGCAGAGAGTGCCATACAGCTAAACAATGTCTTGAGTTGCAACTTTCCCATAAGATAATTGCCATACAAAAGATTTCAAATCACATTAGTCCATCTACTATTACTTCGCAGCACCAACATGTCCCAATTCAAATCGTCTGCTTTTGCCTTAAACGAAAGTGTATTGGAATTCAAGATCTACATTCGTGCGTGCTTTCTCAAGTGCTACCTAGAATTCAGAACATAAAGATTATAACTTGCGCATAAACAAGTTACCCCCTCGAATTGATAGTAACTATTAGGCTTCTCATCATATGCAGTTTCCAAATATGAAATTTTGTTTCATAAAAACTTGAAATATGTGTGTGAATTCGAGTTAATATCCCGAACCAAATGATGGGATAACTAATTGTGGGACTAACTAATACCTTTAACCAAATACAAGATAAAACAATCCTTCATTTTATCCGAAACTTTTTTTTTTCCGTCCGGCGCCCGCACTGGAGCCCCGACTAATCCGGATCACGCGTTGCAGAGCCCATTAAGGTGACAACGCTCCTAACAGAGTTTTCTCCATACCAAAGATCGAACCCTCGACCTCTGGTTAAGGCCCCATCCACTGCGCCACAACCCATTTTATCCGGAAATTATTATCACTCACACTAAACAACCCCATAGTTTAATCTGTACAGAGAACAAAAAAGTAAATATACATCACATATATATAAACCCCTTAAGTCTAACTCTGCCATATATTTATTAAATATTTAGATCCTGACAAATAATAAAAATATATCACAGTTGAAACAGAGATTAAACAAATAAAGTTTCAGAAATTTGATTACAATTCAAAGTGTGTTTGTAATTATTTTGTTCTACTTTATTAGACATGTTCCAATATAAAGAAAAAAAAACAAATTGCCTTGCTTCAAAATCTTAAAACTCCAAGCATCTTGGATTCCTCTTATCCTAGTAGGCTAGTACTACAAGTGTTCACGATTTGGTTAAAAATCGATCCAAACTGAACTATATTAATCAAACACAAGAGTGTCTATAATTGCACATATCAAGCTCGAAGATTCTATGTTCGGATTCATGGAAAATAAAACACACTCCCTCCATTTATTAGTTTTACTTGGCCTCTATAATCTATATTAAAAATAATTTCTTCAATTTATAAAAGCAAGATAATTTTATCTAATTTTTTCTCTTTCGATCCTTAGTAAAAATAACTACATACATGAAGTAATAATAGTTAGAGTTTCAAATAACAGTAATAAGAAATACCTCTAAATCAACTAAAATGAATAAGGAAGTAGCTAGGCACCTGATCTCCAGCTGAGGAGAGAAGAAAATCGCCATGTTTAGATGCTAAAATAGACAAATAATCAACACCAGAAGCAACATGAGAATGATAATTTTGTGAAGAAAAAGAGTGATAAACAGGAACAAAGCTATTGTCAATTTCTTCTTCTTCTTCTTCCTCCTTCATACTAGTGCTACTAATATTCTTCTTCTCCAATTCCTCCATTTCTTTTTTGCCAATCTCAAAACTATTTCTCTCTCACTATTTTTCTTTTTCTCCCTCTTTAAAGCTTTTATAGGAATAATGAGTGTGATATTTCACAGTTTGAGTAGGTGTTTGTATTCTTTGGAAACCTATAAATTATAATTGTACAGTCAGTACTCCCCTTCATTTCATTTTACTGTCTCTATATGCAAAATTGATGTTTCAATTTATTAATTTCTAACAAATTAAAGAAGCTTTATTATCTTTTTTTCGTATTAGTATTAGTACTATCTCCGTTCTATTTTATGTATTCATATTTGATTAAGTAGGAAGTTTAAAAAATAAGTAAATACTTAATAAAGTTTATAAAATTATTCCTCATAAAATTATTTTAATATGTATTTTTAATTATTTTTTCTTAATAAATGAGATCTACTAAAGATAAAATGAGAATAATGTCATTAAATACTTAGCAAATAAGAAAAAATGATATTTTTCTTAAGATGGATTAAAAATAAATAAAGCGCAGGAAGTATTAAATAGTCATATATGAAGTACTAACAAAAGTTAAATTTAAATTTATAATTGAAACTTTCTTGTAAATGGTGTCAAATTATCAGAGATAAGTGTTCTTAAATTATGATTAAAATTATTAAGATATATTTTAATTTTACAAAAATTTTATTATCTTAGCATATTTTTATTATATAAAATAAGATTCATATTAAAGATATTATGTCAGTTAAAAAATTAATAAAAAATATTATGTCAGGTAAAAATAATAAAAATATATTAAAATTATTTTAAAAAATAATAGAACTCTTATAAAACTAAAAGAGTGTCGTAATAAATTTAGTAATAGTTTAAAGTACGAAATGCTTTACTCAATTAATATGAACCAGATGGAGTACTTTCTTTTTTTTTTGTTTTCCATTTGGTATACGATACTTGTATTGAATTCGATTAATTTGAATTCGTGTTGCATTAATTTTTTATTCGGTATTCGGCATACATATTAGAATTTGATTTTCAGGAGTACTTTTTTTTTGTTTTCCATTTGGTATTCGATATCTGTATTGAATCCAACTAATTTAAATTTGTATTGCATTAATTTTTTATTCAGTATTCGATATATATATATATATTAGAATTTGATTAATTTAAATTTACGTTGTGTAGGATCTCATTCAGAAAGAAATACTTCCTATTTAAAATTTTTATATATTTAAAATTTAAATTTAAGATCTCTAATTAAGGACGTGGTCAGATGAAGTACTTACTACTTCTACCTAGCTAGCGTGAAAGCCATGTGTTTTTTATTTTTCTGTCTCTTACCTATCTCTTAGCAGTACGTCCATAGCTGTTTATAATTTAACACGTAGTAGCATTTTATTTTCTCTCTCCTCTTTAAATTTCTCATCTTTATCATCATCAACAACAATATACTTTCTATATTGTGAGTCGTGATTAGGAGTGGGCATTTGATATTCCGTTAGATATTTTTAAAATTTAAATTTAATAATTAATATTTAAATATAGATATTATATATCATATTTATAAATATTAGTTCATTAGTTTTGTAATTGATAAATTAAATTTTAGTTTGATATGATATTTGGTAATATCATATTAAAGTTGGAGATGCGTAAATATATGTTTAAACTTCAAAAAGTATATTTATTAGAAACCCTATTTAATATTTTTTTTGTTATTTTTTACGAATATATTATCAAGGTTGAAGAGATTCTTTGGATTACTCATATTATTGTCTATTGGATTGGTTAGACACACACACACACACACACACATATATATATATATATATATATATATATATATATCAAATACGATATTCAATAAATACAAAATACCAAATGGTATTAAGGAGGTGAGTGGAGTCCCGCTGGCATATATCAGAGCAATTAAGGACATGTATGATGGTGCGAAAACTCAGGTGAGGACGGCGGGAGGAGACTCAGAACTTTTCACTGTCTTGACAGGTTTGCATCAGGGATCTACTCTTAGTCCCTTTTTGTTTGCTTTGGTGATGGACGTGTTGACGCGGCGTATTCAAGGGGAGGTGCCTTGGTGTATGCTTTTTGCAGATGATGAAGTTTTGATTGATGAGATGTGAGGGGGTGTGAATGACAAATTAGAGGTGTGGAGACAAACTCTTGAGTCTAAAGGGTTCAGGTTTAGCAGAAGCAAGACAGAGTATTTGGAATGCAAGTTTAATGACGTGAGGCTGGAGGAGGAGGTGGTAGTGAAGTTGGAATCACAGGAGGTATGTAAGAGGGATAGTTTCAAGTATCTCGGGTCCGTGATTCAGGGTAACGGTGAGATTGACGAGGATGTCTCGCACCGTATTGGGGCGGGATGGATGAAGTTGAAGCTCGCGTCGGGGGTGTTGTGTGATAAGAAGGTGCCGCCCAAGCTGAAAGGCAAATTCTACAAGGTGGTAGTCCGTCCGGCCATGTTGTATGGAGTGGAGTGTTGTCCAGTTAAGAACTCCCACATCTAGAAAATGAAGGTGGCAGAAATGCGGATGTTGCGTTGGATGTGTGGGCTGACTAGAGGGGATAGAGTTCGGAACGAGACTATCAGGGAGAAGGTTGGGGTGACTCCAGTGGAGTATAAGATGCGGGAAGTCCGATTGAGATGGTTCGGGCACGTGATGAGGAGGGGAATGGATGCCCCGGTTCGTAGGTGTGAGAGGCTAGCTTTGGATGATTTTAGGCGGGGTAGGGGTAGGCCGAAGAAGTACTGGGGTGAGGTGATTAGGCGGGACATGGAGCAGTTACAGCTCACCGAGGACATGACCCTAGATAGGAAGATCTGGAGGACGCAAATTAGGGCAGACGGCTAGGGCCAGTTTGGGTCGCTAGTGTAGGGAATTACTTGGGGGGTATTATTCTTGTTAGGATACCTTGTTCCATGTTTTATTACGAATCTGTTTGCTGTTTGCTTTCCTCTGTTTTTATTACCTACGGGTGTCGGATTTATGTTATGTTTTCTTGTTCTATGTTGTACTATGTATATGTGTAGTATCTCGTGTCTCGAGCCGGGGGTCTATCGGAAACAACCTTTTTACTTCTTTAGAGGTAGAGGTATGGACTGCGTACATCATACCCCCCCAGACCCCACTACGTGGGAATACACTGGGTTTGTTGTTGTTGTTGTTGTTGTTGTTGGTATTAATATCTGGTACTAAGCTCAATCTCGAATACTGAAATGTTAAAATTTTACTCCAAAAGTATCATATCGAATTACCGAATACCAATTATCAAATTTTTCTAATTTGATTCACTAATTTGATTTTTGATATTTTATGCTCGAATTTGAGAAAAGCGAGTTATACTCAAACTTTATTTGTATTTTTTGATAGGTTAGAAAGTTGTTTTTCATGAATTATTATCAATAGTGATCATAATGACCTGAGGAAGATAATTCTTCATTGTAATAAACAACGATAAATATTATTGGGTCAAACAAACACTTTTCATGAAATGATTTGAAAGAAATTAAGGGTAAAAATTATGATGAAAATATTGAAGAAAGAAGAGTAATGATTGGACAAATACATTAATGTGGTGCTTTATGTGTTTTGACATTCAAAGTTCAAATCAATAATTTAAAATATATTTTTTTATCAAATTGACATGAAATGACTTTGCAATTTGTTGTTTTTGTTGAATAATTTTTTGATATTTAAATTTTGATTAAATATTTAATTGGTCTAATTTAATTTAACTTTAAAAATTAGTTAAGTCGACTTTTAAAAAATTAAATATGTCACGTATGTTGAGAGGAATTAAGTACTATTATTTTTTATTCGTCTGATATAAAAGAACATTTTCACGTTGGTAAATAACTAAGTTTATATTCCTAATTTGATGATATGTATTTAGAGACAAAAATATTATAGCAAGTTTGATATTAAATTCATAAATTTCAAAACTCATATAGTCACAAAAATATTATGACATATTTAAGATCATAAGTTCTAAAAGTACTTTATTTCTCATAAATTGCAACCGATAAAATAGTTTGGCAGCTATCACCTGCATAATTTTATAATTTTATGAGTTAAAATTAATCAAATTATTTAAATAATTAGATGTGAAATGAATTATTAAATTTTTAATCATTTTAACATAGATTTCAAACATGGGATACTACTGCTAATTTCAAGTCTCAAACTCGACCAGTTATGGATAGTGTGACGAAATTAATTTACAAGTAAATAAATTAATAATGCTAACCATATCTTATATTGCCCAAAGAAGAAAATGATCATTAGTCTCATCATTAGTTACTTGACGTAATTAATTAATAAGTGGTTTACTTATAACAAGTCAATCCACTAAACATTTTTGTAGTTGTTTAATTTGGCCACGTATAAGTAAACTAATTTAAAGAAGAAACTTAGCACTTTAGAATTTCGTGGTGTTTACGTAATAAATTGCTCTTTATTGGTAAAAAGATGAGGACACTTGTCTCCGTTTTCCATCTCTTTCTTTCTTTCTTTCTTTCACATTTTTAGTTGAAAATAACACTTTAACATTTACTTCCTTCCTTTAAGTTGATTAACATGTTTTGACATACCAACATGGGTTGTAGTGCAGCGGATGGGGTTACTTCATCCTTAACCAAAGATCGAAAGTTTGATCCTGGACATAAAGAAAACTCTGTTGGGAGCGCTACCTCCGAATGGGGCCCCATCCGACGCGAATCTGAATTAGTCGAACTCCCATGCGGGTACCGAACACCGGATGGAAAACCAAAAAAAAAAAAACATGTTGACATGACATAAATTTAAGAAAATAAAAATAATTTTACATCTATTATCTTCAATTAAAAATATATCAAAGACTTTTGAATCTTCTCAAGATCAACTAATACAAGGAGGTTGTTAGAGTTGTGATCTGAATTTTGTTGATCCGGCCTGAAAGTTTTACAGTGCAACTCATGTTTGTGATTTTCAATGGGATCTATCTCTGCCCGTGGTTTTCTCGCAAGGGTTCCACGTAAAGCTACTGTGTTATTCTTATTTTTCTTTTACTTGTAATTTACTTTATTCTATCCGAATCTAACAGAGGTTAACAACCAAAATACAACAAACTTAATTTTAACCAAGTGGTGCAACCACACCTTATGCTAAGGGGTGTCGTTGATAACCTTTTCACCCCAAAAAAATACATTATTTAACTAGATTAAAATTTTAGTTCCGTGTGTATATATTATATGCCGAATTCTCTTATTTATAATGTGTGTTTATTTAGTATGTACGTATATATTTTGACACCTACTAATGAAATTTGTTCCACTAATGTTATAATATATCCAATTTATGTCTTCTTGTGTTATAATAATTGTAACTTTTTGGTGCTAGCTATTTCTCTAAGTCCTAATGCATTCGTGTCCAACTTCTATATGGTTTTCCTTTTCATTATTTTCTTCTTATTTTCGATTTTCTCATCCTTTTACTATATAGTATAACATTTTACTTGTATGATGTAACTCTTCACCAACAATTATTTGTCCAGATTGTTTCTACAAACTGGACAAGAGTGGAGCCAAGATTAGAACATCATATATAGGTGGAATCCACGGTTGCATGGTAGCAACGTCTAAGCAAGTTACTTGGGCTCAACTTCAACCAAGCTGATTGCACAATGATTTTCCAGCAGCAACAGCCTCCCTTATTGATCCCAAAGGTCACCGGAAAAGGGTTGTTGATGGGAAAAGTATAACCATTGTGCAATCTGCATGAATGAAGTTGATCGAGCCCGAGCAATTACTTGATAGGTTGCTTTCTTGCAACCATGGGTTTCACACCTTGGATGTGTCCATTCTCATTTGCTTCGGTCTCTCATTTGTGTGTATATATTTTATACACACACAAGGTGCAGAGCATAACTTATGGGATATTATAATGAAAAAATATATAACTTATGGGATATTATAATGAGAAAATATATACTTATGCATGCGCGCGCACACACCCCACCCCTAACCCCAAATAAAAAAGTTATTTGCCTTGAGGGACAAAAATTAAGATTAGCACAAAATGGGGAAAAAAAGTGCAAAACCCTTGCACTTTAGCTTGGTGGATCTATTGTGTTGGGTCATTTTCTCTAAACTCTTGTGGACCAAAAAAACTTGGATAATGGGCTATTAAAGCCCTTTAATAGGGATTCTTGCAATAACATAAGCCCAATTACTAAGGATGACTTTGACAAATAGCCATCTTTTACGGCTACAGTTTGAAACCCAGCCAATGTTTCGTAACTATTTGAAAAATAGCCAATTTTTTATATAAATTTAATATTTTGACATATATAGCCTAAACTAACCAGAAATGACTTACGGTTCTTCATAAGTATTTTAGATTCTGTTCCGTAATTTCCACCTGAAATTTGAACAAATTTTACGCATTGCCAATTTACAATAGAATCTTCTACCGGTTATAATTTGAATAGACGAAAAATAGAAGATTAATCTACAAAAGTATTCTGTATGTTTTATTTATCAATTTTCACTTATAACTATAAGGACATATGTAATATGTCATGTCATCGATCTTCCTACAAAATCAATGTTATAACTTCACAATTCTATCATCTCTAAATTAATTTTGAGTCCAAATATATATTATGTTTGATTGACGATATAAATTTTATCACAAGTTTAATCCTGAATAACCTACCTTATCACAAAGAGGATTATATCATCCACCTTCTAGGTGAAATAAATTAGTCAAATAATTATAAATTTAGAATTATAATCCGAAAATAATTTAGGCTGTAAACCAAACTGCTCAATACTATGAAAAGTATTCTTATTTTCCGAAGTGACTTTCATGTTTGCATTCCATAAGCAGCAAGGGAATTTCATATTTTTGGAACATCAATTAGGAAAGCATCTAAGTAGCTTTATTACTGGCAACATCAGTTTGTTGATATGTCATGTTGTATTGAAGGAACAAAAGATGTAATTTTAATTCAATCTTCCATGCTGTAATAGTTAGTCAATGGTATACATCAATTAAATTACACCATTAAGTAGAGATAAAAAAAATAGCGCATGAAAATATGATTCCTCTCATCTCGCCCCAGGCAGTTTTATAGCCCTCATGTTAACCTGCTTTTTTATTTTACTCAACCTATTTTAGCTCGCCAATTTTCTTCACATCAAAAGGTCGAGCTGATTTGGATATATGTGTTATTCAAAATTGATCCAAGAAATTTTTTGCCAAATATATTAAAAAATAAATTTTTTTTGTTAGATGTGTAATATAGTAATAATAAGGAAAAATAATTAACCTACACAACTTACTTAATTCATAGTCATTGTTACGTTTAAGTTGCTTTTTCGTCAGAGACTTTCGGACAACACAAATTACTCAAATTTTCTTATATATAATAATTTACGAAATTTCAACATAAAATTAAAAATAACGGGCCACCAAAATATGAATTGATCCCAATGATTTTTTTTAGCCAAACTAGCTCTTGCAAGATTTTCTAAACCAATAATGTTATGAAAAATTGTGCATCTGTCTAAATTAATTTTTGAGAAATAAATCAAAAGAAAGGTCAAAATTCGCTGTGCAATCATTTGACCCTTGGTTTAGGCACAAGTCCGAACATATGGATGTGATAAAATACAGAATCAACCGAACATCATGAGCTTAGGAGCAAATTTCAAAAGCCTATCCAATGTGCTAGGCAAGAACTTTCTTGCAAAAAGGTAGCACGTACTTGTTGGCTCACCATTATATTCACACTGAATTCCACTTCTCATCTGGTGTAACAACTCTTTAGTCACCTCAGTCCTAGCAAACTTTGTAGGATGGGGTCCACCTTTTGTCCAGTCAACCCAAGTCAACGTCCTGTTACCATTTTTCCACCAATACCTCATGGTGACAAAAGTTGGTAAGTAATGCTCATCGGAGTAGCACGCTGGCCTGCAAAATTCTTTGAACAAATTGAAATACTTCTGGTCGGTGATCACGTCGACGGCGATCTCCCGATCGAGCTCAAACCACTGGGACCCTTTTCTCCATTGCTCAATTGTTACCCATGGTGTCATTTGGCTATTGTAGCGGCCCCGTCCAACGGGGCCCCATTCATCATAGGATTCCACAAAGGTTTTTGTGGAGTTCATGATGTAGGTGTAGATTGTTGTGAAATTATATAAGGGGATACAAGCCTCTGAAAGAAGCACAAAACGCTCATTTGACATGTCAAGTAACGCATTGGCTAGTAGCCTCCGTTCTGCGTCAACCATGCTGAATTCTCCCCAATCTACTCTCTACACATTTTTACAATAAAGAAGAGACTATCAAATTAAATAATAAATATAAAAAAAAAAATATATACTCAGAGGTTTCAAATAATAAATGCATGACAAAAGTCAAAGAATAACACATATACACAAGTTATCACAGAATGATAAGTAGAACTATCTGTTCATAATATATATCTCTTTGCTATTAAAATTAATTATAATATATATATATATATATGTACACATTCACACACACACTAAAAGTATCTTTTTAATGTATATAACATTGTAGGTTGAAATTTCTTTTCTTTTTTGTGTGTTTATTTCTTTATTTTTTGAATCTCTTTAGTAAAATTATGGCGCTATCACTGTTTATAGGCATAAAAATTAGTATTCCCCACAGAAGTAACTTCTTAGTTTGATAGGCCAAATATATAGAAAGATATCAAATCGCAACTTCTATATCTAAAGTTAACTATATAAATAGTAAATGAGAGAACAATAAGAGAACACCAGAAATGTATGAGGTTTGATAAAATTTTATTTTTTACTTCACAGATACAATCAATTGAATTTTATTTCACTCCAAAAAGATACAATTGCAATACTATAAGAGAGAAAAGAGAGATTCAATGGTCTTAGAGGTGAGAAGGCAAGTGATTGAGATGTTTTACAAATGAACTAAGTGTCCTTATTTATAGGAGTGAATTCTTCTTCTTCTTGATGCCATTGACATGATCAATATGCAAATGTCATTAGTGACATTATCATTATTCAAATGTCTATGTTCGGCATATGAAAGCATTTAATGGTAGTAAAATATTTCTAAAATACATAAAGTACCCCTGATCTTATTCGATTTTTTTAAAATGACACCTAAATTATACTTTCGACCTATTACCCCATAAATCTTATTAAAATCGTTGTAAATACACCATTTTGATGAAAATTTCAGCATTCCTCTTTTTTTAAAAAGCGTGTGTTTGGCCTTTTCTCCTTCTTCCAGTTCATTGGTCTTTACTTCTTCTCTTTCATTACTTCTTCCATTGTCGTTGATCTTAAATTGAATTATTTGCAAAAGTACGCCTCAACTGTTCTCCCTATTAAATTGAATTCCAAAAAAGAAAGATTTCATTCAATTGAGGAATGCGGAGAACAAATTTTTGGAGATGGAGAGGATGTGATTCCACCGATAATAAATTGGTATATTGATTACTATTTCAATAGTGGAATTGAAAATAATTTTACTGATCCTTTTGACTAAATTTGCATATTTTCCAATAAAAATTTAATTTTTCATACTGGGTTTATCGTCGAAAAATACCTTCTCGACGGAAAAAATGTGTCTACCATATCATATCTTTTTTATCCTTTTTTAAATCTCTTTATCATTCTTTAATTCAAGATGAACATAAGAATAATGTTGCAGACCGTTGGTGGATCTCAAATTGTGGAAAACTCTCAGGAAAAACATAAACCTCACAATAGGGATAGATAACACGACCCCAAGCACAATTGAACTCTCCTTCCTATTTTTGTGAGTGTAGTGTCGGTGTGTGAGTGTGTGTTTTTCACTGGGTTGTTGTGTGTGCATGAATGGAGTATTGTGTGAAGTTGTGAGAGGGTGTGAATGGAGTATTGGAAAGATGAGGAAGACATCAATGGAGAAGAAGGTATTTTTAAATTTTTGGATAAATAATTTACACGTGGCAGTTTTTTATTGGCAATTTAAGTCAAATTTTAACCATTCACGCTCTTGGTGTGCGTGTCTACACGCATAGACAAAATTTAAGTCAAAATGGTGTATTTACAACGGATTAAGTAAGTATCGTGGGGTAAAAGATCGAAAGTAAAGTTTAGGTATCTTTTTGAAAAAGTCGGACAAGATCAGAGGATACTTAATGTATTTTCTCAGATTTCAACTATAAGTTAAACTCGGACATTTCTTCCCAAAGAAGCATTACCCCTTTCAAATGTTCACACTAGTTCTAGTCAAACGTTTACACTTGCTCTAGTCAAATTTTTACACTAGTTCTAGTCAAATGTTCACACTAGTTCTAAAATCTTATCAAAATTAACAAATCTACACCTTGGCAAGATTCTTCAATCCTTAATTTTCTCTCAGAATCAAACTTTGATTTTGTCTTCAACCTTAATCTTCAATGTTCAACAATATTGATCAATATCAAACAATGTTAAAACTTGACCATAGTCACCACTTTTGCCGACAGGGTTATTTGTAGTTCAAATTTTCTTCATTATGACTCCACCTTCTTCTGTAATATCTCGTACAAAATGATATCAAACGTCAATGAGCTTCATCTTTGTATGATAAATTTGATGTTTTGCTAATTAGATAGCACTCTAACTATCACAAAATATTGTGATATCTTCTTGTTTAATACCAAGTTCTCTAAGCAAACCTTGAAGCCAAATTACCTTATTTATAGCTCTGTAATTGCCATGTGCTTTGCCACTATGGTAGACAAAACAATTGTAGACTACAAAGTTGAATTTCAACTAACAGGAGTGTTTGCTAAAATGAAAACATAATCAATAGTTGATCTTCATTTGTCCAAATCATTTGCGTAATCTGAGTCACTATATCTAACCATATGCTGACCATTCTACTGCTAAAAAATCAAACCAAAATCTATAGTATTACTAATATACCACAGAATCCATTTCAGAACAACTTTGAATTCTTCTGGCTGAGTTATGAGGATTTCCTCTTTCAAGTCTCCATATAAAAATGCGGCTTTTATATCCAATTGAACTAGTTTCAAATTTAACTGTGTTATCAAAGCCAACAAAACTCTAATGGAGGAGTATTTTACGATTGGAGAAAATACCTAATTATAATCAATTCCCTCCTTTTAAGCATATCCTTTGGCCAAAAATCTTGCTTTGTAGTGAACGCCTTCTTGATTAGGAAATTCTTCTTTTTTTGAATATAACCATTTTCACCTAATTGCTTTATTTCCCCTCAAAAGATTGGCCAAGCTTCATGTGTGATTCTGATAGAGGGAATGCATTTTTTCATTGATGTCAATCCTCCACTTATCTTCTACTAAATTTTGAACTATATTTTTATAAGTGGTAGGAGTACTATCAACTACAATTGAGGTTGCATAAGACACTATATCCATGAAATCAGAAGGTTTTCTTATTGTTCCTTTTGGATTGCTGGTTGTAATTGATTCAAGTTCTAGTCAAGGTTTTAGAGATAGAATCTCCTCTTCAACTGGATTTTTTTTTCCAAGGAAAATCTTCTATTTTTTCCTCTTTGCTTCTTGTATTGGGAAATTTAATTTTTCCTCAAACTCTACCTGCTTTGTAGCACATCAGTTTGTTTGACATCTTCAACTGTTACCTTATTTGTCAAGGAAGATTCACCAAAGGTAACATTCCTTTTGACACCATAATCTGTATCCTTTGACTCTAGAAGTAATCCCTATAAATATAACCTTCTTTGCTCTTGAATCCAGTTTAGACTCTTTTACATGATAGTATGCAATTTAGTCAAATACATGTAAAGAACCATAATCTTCACCAGGTTGTTAAAATTTTTTTGTACTGGTGTCTTGCCACCAATTGTGGTAGATAGTAGACAATTGATGAGATGGCATGCATATGTTATTGCCTCAGCTCAAAATTCTTTGCCCAAGCAAGCATTGGACGACATACATCAAACAAGCAAAGTCTAAATCATGCGTTCTATCACTCCATTCTGTTGTGGTGTATTTCTGCCAGTGAAGTGGCTGACAATGCGTCTTCACCAATCTTCTTGAAAAGATCACTTTGGTATTCTCCATTATCATTTGTACAAAGATGCTTAATCTTTTAGCTAGTTTGTGTCTCAATCGTCACCGTCCATTTGAGAAATAATTCCAACACTTCACCTTTAGTTTTCATTGTATACACTCACATTCTTCGAAAAAAATCATCACAAAAAGTTACAAAATACTGCTTTTTCACCTAATGAAGGTGTTTTGGAATCACCTAAACATCAGAGTGAACATAATCCAAAATACCATTAGTATTATGGATTGTTGTTCCAAATTTAACCTTTATCTTTTTTTATTTGACACAATGCTCACAAAACTCCAAGTTGCATGTCTTTATTCCTTTTAACAATCCTTGATATGATAAAGTTTTCAAGGATTTTTCTCCAGCATGCCCCAAGTGCATATGCCACAGCCTGGTCATTTCTGACTCCTTGTCATCACTGGATGTTGCTGCCGCAGTCTCAATAACTGTACTACCTTGATAGTTATACACATCATTGCTTCTTCAAATTCCCTTCATTACCACTAGTGCACCACAACATATTTTCGTCACCCATTATCTACGATGACTTTGAACCCCTTTGATTTTAGGGTCCCTACAAAAATGAGATTCTTTTTCAAGTTCGGTATATATCGAACATCTAGTAATATTTTGCTCAATCCATCATGGTTCTTTAATTAGATGGAACCAATACCATATGCAGTAAGAGGATCATTATTTGCGGTGTGAATAGTTTTACATTCTCTTCTTCTTGTAAATCAGTGATTTAGTCCCAACTGAGACACATATGATAGCTACAAGCTGAGTCGATCAAACATACTTTAGATGATTTTGGCTCTATTGTAGTTAGTACGAAATCAAAGTCATCACAATCGACTACATTTGAGTCCATGATAGTCTTTACATTGTTAGATTTTGCCTTGTACCCTATTTCTCAGCAAACGGCATATTCATTTTTGTTGGATTTGAATTTTGACTTGAATCATTTTTTCTCTGTTCTCGTTTGATTTTGAGAATGACCTCTTACAAATAGTGCTTCTCCTTTTGCACCATTTTGTTTTGCTCTCTTCCTTTATTCATAATTGTACAAGGCTGAACAAACTTTCTGGAGAGATATTTCATCATTTTCATGAAGTAAAGTAGTTTTGAGTTGCTCAAACTCATTGGGAAGTGAACTTAACAACATTAAGGTCATATCTCCATTACTAACAAGTCCATATGCTGCAGAACTGTCTCCAACTTAGTAAAAGCTGGTGATATGATTTTTCATCGTGGTACTAAGAACATATGTGAATCGCAATAATATCTTTTTCATGTAGAGTTTATTTTGACTGCTTTTCTTCAAGAACTTATCTTCTAATACATTCCACAATTTACTTGCAGAAGTTTTCTTCATGTATGGATACTTTTGTTCTCTTACAAGGTAAGATTGAATGGTACCACAAGCAACACAGTTAATAATCTACCAATCTTCTTCTCGCATGTTGTTTAATGTCTTCTCTTTTATGGTAATATCTAGTCCTTGTTGAACAAGGACATCAACAACTTCGCCTCGTGATACAAGAACAGCCCACAAGCTCAAGGACAACACAAGATAACAAGAACCAACGATTTTCACTAAAACAAGAACAAACTAGTACATGAAAGTAAAGATAGGTAGTGAGATATACACTATTACAAGACCAAAGAACCCAACGATATCTCAAATCCAAGGACCCCTAAGACTTACAATAGTAACACCACACTTCTACGAAGACACAAGAAGGAATCCACCACTCAAGCACCAACGTTTCTAGTCAACTTTGCAACACAAGTGAGTACCACACCTGTTCTTGCCCTAGTTTCGGTTACAACTCACTCTCTCCCTAGAGAATAGTCTTTCAATATCATTTAACAACTAAAGACCTAAAACTAGCCTATTTATAGACATATTACAAACATAAGTGAAATGTCCCAAAAGCCCTTAATGAAGGGAAGACAAAAAGTGCCTATGGAATGTAGTGTATGGCCCGTTCTTGGTGTGTGATATGGTGTTCCTTTGCACTTCACTTGCACGCTTCGAGTCTCGGGTTCGATGCGCACTCTCATAAGTTCATCTCCGTGATTATTCTTGTACCATCCTCTCCATCTTGAGCCCACAAATTCATGGCTTAACCTCATTCATTTGACCACTTAAAGGAAGCCACTCAAAACAGTCCGCAAAACATAGAGAACCCGCAAGCTCAATAACAACAAATCTTGGCCGACATCTTCATTTTGAATCTTGGCTTCCTCTCTATCTTGAGCTTTACCTTAAATATCATCTGATTCAAGTCCCCTACCATTATACAAGCATTATCAGAGACCCCATATCCTTCATATTTCTTTCTACCATTCTTCTCTACACGGACATATCGGTTTTGGTAAAGTGGAGCTCCGGTCAAGAGGGTTGGTTTAGTGAAGCGGAGCTTCGGTTGTGAAGCTTAGACGGAAGGAATTTGAATTGGTGAAAGTTTACGCCTTTGGTTAAGTGGATCTTGGATGGGAGTGTTCGGTTTTAGTGTAGGCATTTGGCGTCCAAGTCCTTGTTGGACTTGAACGAATTGTGGGGAAATGGACCTAGTTATGTCTCGATTTTGAGGGCTAGTTGGAGCTTGGCTTGCAGAACTAGGTGATGGTCTTGGAGGATTGGTCATTGGAAGTAAAGTGTCGGGAGTCAAAGCACGAGAGTTCCATCGACTCTCCATTCGATCCAACCACTCACTCATAGTTACCACATACGAGCCAATTTTTTCAAGACCCGCATTCGCCCTAGCAAGGTCTCGGGACATAGAATCAAGGCGAGCTAAAATGAGATTGATGGCATTATTGTTCATTGTTTGTGCATTTGAAGCCTCGGGTTCCATGGGTTGTATCGAAAATAACCCTTCAAGTTTCTTCAAACTCAAGCTCAACAATGATGGATGGCTCAAATAACCTCCAATTTAGCTCAAATTCGAACCCAATACTCCTATAATGTTAGAGAACACAAATCTAAAACAAAAAACTCAAGAAAAACACAAAATCAAAAACTCAAAATTTGACCTAGGTCAAAAACGAGTTTAGTATTTTTTGGGGGATTTTCGATTTTGACACTTCTTTTTTTGTTGGGATTTTCAATTTCTAGATTCTAATAGTGTTAGGGAACAAAGATCTAACACTAGAAACACACAAAAATCAAGTATTTTTGAAAGACCCAAAAAATGTGATCAGAAACTTTTTTCTTATTTCATCTTTTTCACTTTTTTTTATTATTTTCAAGATAACAATTCCAAGATTGATTTTGTTGGAACAAAATCAAACCTTGCTCTGATACCAAATGATATAAGAACAGCCCACAAACTCAAGGACAACACAAGATAACAAGAGAAATAACAACACAAGATAACAAGAACCAACGATTTTCACTAAAACAAGAAAAAACTAGTACATGAAAGTAAAGATAGATAGTGAGACATACACTATTACAAGACCAAAGAACCCAAGGATATCTCAAATCCAAGGACCCCTAAGACTTACAATAGTGACACCCAAGGCCTACTGGTAGTATATAAATATTAGGCAATTGCCTAAGGCCCCCTATTTTGGGGGGCCCCATTTTTCTGGCACATGTATTGATAATATTAAAAAAATTATAAAACTAATGGAGGGCCTCATTTTTCTGACACATGTATTGATAATATAAAAAAAAAATTATAAATTTTTTTTTTAAGATGATGAATAGATAAAAAAAAAATAGAATTTGATTAAAAAAAAAGTAAAAGTTTCTTGTTTTTATAATTTTTAACGGATAGATTTTCTTTTTACTCTTTTAAATAACTTTTTTTATCCTACTTTTTCATTTGTCTCTCACATACTCTTTGTCTCTTTACAGCTGGTCTCCATATTTTTTGTTGTAAAAGATCAAGTTCAAGTGTTCAACCCATTTTTTCATATTGTCTGATTATTTCTCTCTCACTTAGGGCTTCTGTCTTTCCATCTTTTCTCCATTTTTTTGTTGTCATTTTCAAGTTCAAATATAGAATTGGAAAGAGCTCACATCAAAATTTAAAAATTATTGATAATACTTTGAAAAAGACATTTTCAAGCAGCTAAACGTTAGCACTTAGTTGGGAATTGGGATCATAGATGAAGTCTTCAAATTTCTTGAATCTGGTAATATCATTCTAACTTTTTATATTATTGTTGTAATTCATATTTGACTTTTTTTTTTATTTAATAGTACGGATTGTTTTTATACTACTAGTTACTAGTTAGAATTTAATATGTCAACTATAAAATATGATTTCGGTTATTCAAAACTTGTAAAAAAAAAAAAAAAGAAGAGTTGATAATTTGATAAAATATCAAAAAGGAGCTCTTGATAAATTTTTGACAAATATTACCAATATTAAATCAAAAAATTTAGAAAAAAGCTCTTCAGATGAACAAGTCACTGATTTAGTTGAGTTAGATGATGATATAATTGAAAAAGAAGGGGAGGAAATTAATGAAATGTCAGATACAGATTCTCAAAATAACCAAGATCTTAAAAATGAATCAAATAATTGTACTCCTAAAAATATATATGATCCTAGTCAATGGAATAATATTGATACAAAGTTAAGAGATTTATTAGTAGAAAATAGACCAATTAGAATTACTGGCATAGATTTTCCAAAGGATGAATTTTCAAGACATTTTTCTACTACACATTATTTTCAAAAATTAGTGGAGAAAGACATTACAGAAAATGGTTAGTTTATTCCAAAGATTTAAATAAAGTATTTTGTTTTTGTTGCAAGTTGTTTAATGCTACTTCTAATGCTAAGAACAATAAATTTGCTGGTGAAGGTAGTAGATATTGAAAAAATCTTAATGCTAAACTTAGATCTCACGAAATATCTAACCAACATATTATTAATATGAGTTCGTGGATTGATTTAAAAATTAGATTGCGTAATAATAGAACAATTGATAAAAATGTTCAAGAACAAATTAATAGAGATAAAGAACATTGGAAAAATATATTGTCAAGAATTATTTCCGTCATAAAAACTCTTGGAAAAAATAATTTGGCATTTAGAGGGGAAAATGAAAAAATATATCAAGAAAATAATGAAAACTTCTTAAGCTTCATTGAAATGATTGCAGAATTTGATCCAATCATGTAAGAGCATATTCGAAGAATTAAACATGATGAAATTCATAATAATTATCTTGGACATAATATTCAAAATGAATTGATAAGTTTGTTGGCAAGTGAAATTAAGAATAAAATTATTGAAAAAATTCTAGAAACAAAATATTTCTCTATAATACTTGATTGTACACCGGATACAAGTCATCAAGATCAAATATTTTTTGTATTACGGAGCGTAGATATTTCTACAACTCCAATAAAAATTACCAAATATTTTTTAGAGTTCTTAAAAGTGGATGATACAAGTGGAAAAGGTTTTTTTGAAGTTATTTTAGATGAAATAAAATATATTGGACTTGACATTGATAATTTGATAGGACAAGGATATGGTAATGGATCTAATATGAAGGAAAAACATCAAGGATTGCAAAAAAGACTACTCGATATAAATCCTAGATCATTTTACACACCATGTGGTTGTCATAATCTAAATTTAGTACTTTGCGATATGGCTAATTCTTGTACAAAAGTTGTATCATTCTTTGGAGTGGTACAACGTATATATTCACTATTTTCTTCTTCCACTAAACGATGAAAAATTTTAAAAGATTATGTACCTAGTTTAACTCTTAAATCATTGTCACAAACCCGTTGAAAAAGTCGTATTGATAGTGTTAAAGCAATAAGATTTCAAACTCCACAAATAAGCGATGCTTTATTGAAATTAGTAGAAATTAGTGATGATCCAAAGACTAAAAGGGAAGCCAACTGTTTAGCAATTTATGAGCTTGAAAACTTTGAATTTTTACTAGGTATAACTATTTGGTATGATGTATTATATGATGTTAATTCAATTAGCAAAAATTTACAATCAAAAGATATGCATATTAATGTTGCCATAGATCAATTAAGAGGTCTAGTTTCTTTTTTTTAAAAAAATATAGAGAAGAAGGATTTACATCTACTATGATTTCGACCAAGGAAATTGCATTAGAGATGAATATAGAGCCTCAATTTCGTAATAAACGTGTGATTTATAGAAAAAAATAATTTGATGAGAATGTTGATAATGAAATCACAAGATCTCTTGAAGAATCTTTTAGAGTTGATTACTTCTTATACATAGTAGATCAAGTCATTTTTTCACTTCAAACTAGATTTGAACAATTTGAAGCTTATGAAAATATTTCTGGTTTTCTTTTGAGTGGAAAGAAATTGAGATCTTTAGATGACGAGAATTTAAAGAAATATTACCTTAATCTTGAATGTTCCTTAAAACATAATACTCATTCTGATATTGATGGTTTAGACTTATTTTCTGAATTAAATATTTTAAGAGAAATAGTACAAGTAGAAGATAATAGTCTAATCGAGATACTTAATCAAATAAAAAGATTTGATTCTTTTTCAAATGCTTATATTGCTTATAGAATAATGTTAACAATTTCGGTAACCGTTGCCTCTACAGAAAGAAGTTTTTCGAAATTAAAAATGATAAAATCTTATTTAAGATCAACAATGTCTCAAGAAAGATTAAATGGATTGGCTATATTATCAATTGAAAAACAATTATTAGAAGAAATTGATTATAAAAAAATTATTAACAATTTTGCATCTCAAAAAGTTAAAAAAATAGATTTTAGATTAAAACGTATATAATTTTTATTGTTGTTTAGTTCAAGGCCTCCCATTTAAGTTTCGCCTTAGGCCACCAATGTGGTTGAGCTGCCCTTGGTAACACCACACTTCTACGGAGACACAAGAGAGAATCCACCACTCAAGCACCAACGTTTCTAGCCAATTTTGTAATACAAGTGAGTACCACACTTGTTCTTGCCCTAGTTTCGGTTACAACTCACTCTCTCCCTAGAGAATAGTCTTTCAATATCATTTAACAACTAAAGAACTAAAACATAAAACTACTCTATTTGTAGACTTATTACAAACATAAGTGAAATGTCCCAAAAGCCCTTAATGAAGGGAAGACAAAAGGTGTCTATGGAGTGTAGTGTATGGCCCGTTCTTGGTGTGTGCCATCAAAAATTACAACTGCAAATTTTGCATTTGACATAATTCTTGTCATAAGTGAAAATGCCAATGATGACGTATTATTGGCACCCGATGAACTAAGTGATTGAGATGTTTTACAGATGAACTAAGTGTCCCTATTTATAGGAATAAATCCTTCTTGCCCTTGAAGTCATTAGTGACATCAGCATTATGCAAATGTCGAAGTTCAAGTTTTAGTCCTGCATCTGGCCTTGTTTTGGCTTAAAGCAGAGCAGCGGATAAGGGAGAAAGAGAAAGGAGTAGCGCAAGCCAGCTAAGCTATTGCCATTGATAAAAGAAGTGGATTCTCTTTAATGAAAACACATTACAAAGCGTCTACGTGTGAAACCATTTAATGAAAATAAAAAATTTTGAAGTTAAACTTGGACATTTCTTCCCAAAGAAGCATTGTTCTGATCAAATGTTCACACTAGTTCTGATCAAATGTTCATAGTAGTTCAAGTCAAATGCTCACACTAGTTCTAGAATCTTGTCAAATTTAACATACTTTTAATGAAAGAATTTATAGTCCACACATATTTATGACTTATTTTAAATCATAAAAATCAAAACAAATTCTGTATTTCTGTGATTTTGTGCCCAATCAAATATCTTTACATATAACAAAAGAAGTATATATATGTAAAGTAAAAAAAATGTCTTGTGTCAACTATCAGCCGTGACAATTCCAACCCATATATAATGGTCAGTTGTTGAAGGGAGGTCAATATGGACTGGCCTTCCAAATAAAACTGGGCCAACTCAAGCTCAAAGACAAAGTATATTGGTTAACTAAAGGAAAGTGATGCGTTGTTAATGATTTACTAACACCAATTTCCGGGGCTCCAGTACGCTTATGAGTTATGTATGATCAACGCTTATAGCTCAACAGTTCTCCACATATGTATGAGCTTCCTTTTATATTTTTTAATTTTTGTCAACATGGGACTTGACGTTTATATACGTATAAAGAACTTAAGTGCAATCAATATTTCATGTGCATTGATTGGTCTAGTAAAAAATACAATAAGAAACCTAACGTAAAAATTATTTTCAAATATAATTTAAATCATAAACGATGTCATTAACAAATGCACTATTAGGAAAATGGAATAATTACAATTACAAGTAGCAATTATGCTTAACATACCTTACTTGGTACTCTTCGGCCATGAAAAATTGGTCCTTCTTCAGGTGCATCCCCTCTGAAAGATGGTTGGGAATGAATGTAAATTGAGTAACGCCCTTCATGTCCTTTAAAGAATCGTTCCCAAAGAGGAGCCAATGGCAAAGTTCCTCTGGCAAGAAACATAAATGCAACCTTTGGGGTACGATTGTATGGGAATTTCCTAACTTTGGGAACCATTGAAGCTCTCCATATTAACTCTTCATCCTTCATGTCATGCATGGTTTCTGGAGGCTTAATATAATCTGTTAGTCCTATTCTACCAGCAGCACCCCTTTTCCTCTTATTGATGTCGACGCCGCGACGATCATTATTACTATGCACTGCGCGTTGCTGCTGATGCATAGCCAAATTTAATGGAGGAGATGGCGGAGGATGTGATTTTGGTGTTACTATAAGAGGGGGAGATGGTTCGACGTAAAATAATTTTTTCTTTAATGTCATTGGAACATCTTTGAGATAGAAGCTTAAGGATATTCCTATAACCAGTCCAGAGCCAAAGAAAAGGAAATAGACAATAAAGCTATGGATATACCTTTGAGAATTGAATAGTTTTGCTGAGATAATCTGATTTTGATGTGTTTCATGCTTCATTTTTTGAGGCTATTTAATTTGTAAATGATCGATCTAGCTAGCACTATGATCTAATAAGGAGTAATACCCTATAATCATATATGTAAACAAAAATGGCAATATATATTTTATACCAATGTGTGATTGATTCCTAATCCTATGTTAAGATATCTCTGCTAATATCATACACCATTCTAAGATCGACAATTTGAGATCAGTAACTAACCAAAAAAACAACACAGATCTATGTAAGATCAAGATAGAATGAAAAATCACCTAATAGTTGGACTGGGATTATTACATGAATAATGTACAAGTAGTTGAAGGGGACTTGATACTCTAATCATTTTTGGAAATTGTAAAAGTAGTAGAGGTAAATGAATGTAAAATCTGAGGGATTATTGAATGGTCTACAGAGATGGGGGAATACTATTTTCATTAGACTTAAAGCAGAATTTAGTTTTCATCTGATTAAGGCATAGAGATCAAATTGGATGGATCAAAATAGTTTGTGTAATGCCAAGTGGATTTCAATTTGTCCAACAAAATTATGAATCATAATGCTTCTTTATCGGAACAAAGCAAAAGTAATGACCACTACTATCTAGCTAGACTCTCAATATTCTCATGCTAACTGTATGAAAATAGAGAAAAAACATCAAATAGCATGCTCTTGTTAACAGTAAATAAAAATAAGCAGAGGTCGATGGTTCAAACTTGGGTATGGAGAAAATTTTGTTGGGAGCGCTTAGGTGCGGACTCATGTGTAATTTTGGGGTATTTCGGCACCCACTAAATTCGACCTAGATTAGGTATAATTATATAAGAAACACAAAATAAATGGTATAATTTATTAAAAAGCACCCATAGAGCAAACATATGGTTGGGTGCAGTGGCTTGAGGACATGACTCTCATGTCCAGTTTTCCAGGTTTGAATCCCTACAGCTACATACTATTTTTTATAAAAAAAATTTAGCACCCACAACTTTGAATTCCTGGGTCCGCCACTGGGAGCGTTGTCACCTTAATGGACCCTGCAACACACGATCCGGATTAGTCGGAACTTTAATGCGGACACCGGATGAGAAACAAAAAAAAATCAATATTGCTTAAATTTAAAATTTATTTTAAATAATTATACCAGCTTGGTTATTTTTGCAAAAATGTGCAATTGTAAAAGCATCTCTCATTTGTTATTTATAAGTTCAACATGACTAAACACCATTCATTGGTTAATTTAGAGATTGGTTATGTGGTACCCACATCAACAGAATATTTATGATTATCGAAGCCCACTCACTTTTTCATCCTAATAATTTTTACTATACTCTTTTCAGTCTCTTATTCTCTTACGCGATTAACTCTCTAGCCATAGTGAATAAGTAAAGAATGAAGGATCGAACAAAGTGTATATCTTTCTTCAGTAGAACTATAGGTAACAGCTAAGGTAGAAAACTATTTCCTAGACACTAAGTAGGGTCACATGCAGAGGCGGAGCCAGCCCTTTTTAAAGGATTCGTCTGAACCCCCTTCGACGGAAAAATACATTATTTATATATAATTAAAATTATTTTTTATATGATTATAGTAGGTGTTGAACCTCCTTCGACTTAATTTTCTTTGAATATTAAACTCCCTTACTTGAAATCCTGGTTCCGCCTCTGATCACATGTCATCACTTTGTCGTCTCCATTGTCGTCTTGTTGTTATACCATTGACTCTGATATTCATTATATTAAGGTAAAATAAATCTAAGAGTATTACTAGCATGATGTGATATTATTTATTTTTGAATATCGACACTATTTTCTCCTAAAACCTCACACCTTCAAAAATATTCAATATATATACTATCTTACAAATACGTTATCTATTTTTATTTTCTACTTCTCACTTTTCATTTTAGAGTCAAATGTTTTAAAATGAAATTAGTTTGTAAGTAGCGTGAGTTCTAAAATACTTGTCATATCATGTTTCTCGCAAGTCAAATAATATGAATTTGAATTGATATTTTAAAATATATTTCTTACCATAATGATATGAATAGGATTGTAACTTTTGATTTTTTTTCATATAATATTTTTTAAATATTCAAAATACTAAATTAATTTAATTTGATTTATAAACTTTAAAGACAAATCAAATTAACTCTTAAAAATAAAAATAAAAAAATATGAAAACTATTTAAAGACGCAAGAAGCGTAGATATTTTACAAGTGTCACGTACATAGCACGAGCAGTCAGTAGAACAGTAGTACTAGTAATTAATGACTGTCTTGGAAACTGTAATAGATTCTGTGTTCAACATTAATTACTTTTGACATTAATATTACTCCTTTCCCTCCGTTTTATAATAAATGAATTATTTGATTTTGACACATATATTAAAGAAAAAATATTAAAGACATAAATTTAATACAATTTTTTATATTTATCCCAAAAAAAGAAAAAATTGACCTTATAATACCTTTTCTAAAATTAATTGATTGTCAAATTATAAGGATAAATTTAAAAAAAAAAAAAATAATTCACTTATTTTAAAACATCAATAAATACCCCATCAATTCACTTATTTCAAAACAATGAAAGTACTACAAGTAAATTAAAGTTGTTAGTTCATTGCTCATCTGCCGTTCAATCGTGAAGAATATGCTCCGGCATATAAAAAAGTTTCTCATCTTTAATCATAAAGTGTTACCCTCCTGTTTTACAATAGTTGACTTTACAAAAAAAATGTATTTATTTTAATTTATTTATTTTTATGGAGTAATTTTTTAATGCTATTTTTATTATTAAATAATTAAATAAAATGTGTATACTTAAATTTATATCTTTAAAATATAATTAATAAATATAATATAGTAAAATAACTCCTAATAAAAAATTTCAAGGAGAATATCAAATAAACTAGGGTAAATTATTTTAAAACGGAAGAAACAATTTTTTAAAAATTTTTAATTAAAAATATACTTTTACTGAATTAATCTCATCAATGATATCTTTAAACTCTACTCTATATAGTTATTTAATGGTAAGAATACTATGAAAAATGGATGGAATGTACAACAGTGATCCCTCCTCAATTCATGGGAGATTATTTGATTTGCCACAAAATTTTAGAACAAAAAGAAAAACTTTAAAAATTTATTTTTTATAGATTAAATTATTTTGTAAAGGTAATTAAAGGTATAAAAAATAAATTAAATTATTTTTAATTATAAAAAATAATACGTATTTTATTTTAAACCAATTAAGAATAAGCGTCATATAAATATAAATTAAAAGGAAAGCCATATAAATTAAAACGAAAATAGCATGCGAGTCAAAGGTAAGCATGAATATCTTGTGAGCTTAGCATAGATAGGAACCTTCCCTCCCCCCCTACAAATATTAATTTTGACAGTTGGGAGTAGTAAGTTCAATGAGATTTTTAATTTTATTGACCATTTGTAAAATTATTCACCGTTGTATTTCATGCTAGAGCTCCATTAAAATCAAGAGCAAAAAATGACGCAAATTACTAAAGTTAAAGTCATGAGTGACATCATAGAATAACAAAGGGTAGAAATTAGAATTATGATAATTCATCTTTAGTATAGGCTTTTTTAATTGTGATCTACTCACGTTATATCAAATTACTTGTTCACTTTTAATATGCATTTGAGAAATCATAAATAAGATGAGTATTTTTATTAATTTTTATTTTATTCCTTTAAATGCATTCTATTATGTGCCTTATTCAGAGAGTTAATGCAATCTTTTGACTAACTTTGTTTTAAGGTTAAAATTTAAAAAAAAAATAATTAATTTTTGTCTTGATTTTATAAATTAATAAGTAATCCTTATAAATTAATAAGTAATCCGAGACAAATATTTTGTACTATAATGTAGACAAATAACATAGGACAAAAGGAAGTAGTGATTAGTAAAATAAATTGAAAATCATCGGGTAATAGGGGCTCGTTTGATACGACGGATAAGCAACGACTAATTTTTAAAATAATTTTATGATGAATATATCTCATGTTTGATAGGATTAAAATTATGGAATAACTTTTTTCAAGATTGTAGTGTTATTTTTATTTTGTATTGATCATAGTGGGATAATAATCTCAAAATAATTAATATCACATACAGGGGTGGCTCAAGTACTTCGGTGGCCTAAGACGAAAATTGAACGGAAGCATTAAATTTTTAAGAAAACTAAATATATATATTTTTTTATAAAGTTTATATTTTAGACATTTTGAGATGCTAGTCAATTTCTTCTAATTAATTTTTCGTTAATATAACTAATGCACTAGTTTTTCTTGAGGCATAGTACTTTAAAGTTTAAATACATTAAATTTCTAATAATTCTTTACTTTTATATAAGAAATTTATTTTTTCTACGAATAGTACTTAATAATTTTTTATAAAAACCTATAATCTATTATTGTGAAAAAAATAGGTCTCTCAAATTTGGGGGTCTTAGGCGATTGCTTATTTTTTAACTATGTAGAGCCAGCCCTGATCACATACTTATTTTTCAACCGAACAAGCCCTGAGTAAGGGTGTCAAGTGGGCCGGGTCTTGTAACTAACTCGACCCGAGTTGACCCGGCTCGGTAAGCCCTAGGGCTTTAGGGTTTTGGATCTCGGGCCGATTATTTTTTTAAAATGGGCCCGGCTAACCCGGCCCGAACCAAGCCCGATCCAGATTCGCCGGTTAACCGGCCTGGCTCGGATACCTTATTTTTTTTTTTTTTAGAAAAAAGGGATTTTTGTCAAACTAGCCGTTGGCCCAATGGCTATATGGCCATTTTTGGGTCCAAATGGCTAGTTTGGGCCCATTTATTAAAAAAAATAAAAATTAACTTTAAAATATATTTTTTAATCCAAAAAAAATTTCTATAAATACCGTACAACTTCAAATCATTTTTCACACAATTTTTCACTCTCTCAAATCTCAATTCTCAATTCTCAAATATTCAATATATTTAATTTCTTAAAGTGTTCACTTAATTTTTTAATTTTTCGTTTACAAAGTACGAGCAGAAGTTTTTAAAGTCGCAACCTTCGAATACTTCCAAAATTTGGTATTGTTGTTCCATCTCTTACGTTTAATCTTTATTTATTGTGTTAATTGTTTAATATTTAATTTTATTATATTTGTGTATTTTGAATGTTTTTAGTTTATTATATTTATATTCACACAATTTTATTTATATTTGTGTATTTAGTTTATTATATTTGTGTATTTTGAATGTTTTGAATGTAAAGGTAGTTCAAGTAGTAGATATACCTGTGTGCCTTCGCCTCCGGTAGCGCTTGGTACACCTTTTGAGGAAGAAATAGGTGTAGGTGCTCACGATATGGATTATGTAGAAGCTCAGAAAAATTACGGTATAGAAGAAGAAAATGAAGTAGATGTGGTTAATTTAGACGAAGATAATGAAAATATTGCTGAGACACCCGCAGTAGGAGATGCTAACTTAGATCTGAATCGGTTAATCTCCCTCCCTATCCTCCCAGTGCCCCAAGACCTCGTAAAAGAACTAGTGTTGCATGGCAATTTTTTGAACGTATATCAGATATTGAGGTGCAATGCAATATTTGTCAGCAAATATATAAGCATAGAAGTGGAGGCAAGCAAGGGGGTACGGGTACGTTAATGAGACATATAGTTGAAGATCACAAAAAATAGTTAAATATTGCACAAGGTGGTGGGGATGTTGGTGGGCCAACGCAAACTAGAATGGACCCAGCAACCGGTCACGTAGCGAAGAAGTATAATAAATTGAGGGACCGGAAAGAAATAGCTAAAATAGTAACTGTGGGTTGTTTGCCTTTTAGTTTTCCTTCTTCTGATGCCTTTATTGGTTATATACAAGCAATTTATAATCCTATGTTTAACGGTATTCCTAGAACTACTTGTCGGTCTGATATTCAATGTAGATTGTCCCTAACTTCTGATCTTGGTCGTGCTATAAACAAAAATGATTATTTAACCGTTACTTGTCATTTGATGGATAGTAATTTCGTGATGCAAAAACGTATTTTTGTTTTTTTATATGATGAAGATCGTAAACATACTGGACAATTTACTGCTGATTCTATTGTTAAAACTACCGGATATTATGGTATCGAAAATAAAATTTTATGTATTGCTTTTGATAATGCTTCTAACAACAAGACTGCTATAACAAAAATAAAATCTACGCTATCTCCACTCTTGCTTTTGATACTAGGTGAAATTCTACGTATGAATTTTTAAAAACCTGTTATAAATATAGAATTTCTATTACACTAACTTTTAACCAACATTGCGGTTTTTTTGCTGATTTTGCTGATTGCATGCTACATAATTCTGATTGGGTTGTAATTAATGATCTTATTAAGTTTTTTGAAAAACTTTATGTAGCTACGGTTGAATTTTTCGGTGCTTATTATCCTACTGTTTGTAATATTTTGGCATATATAGCCCATATTTCTAATTTGCTCAATGAATATAAAAACAAAGAAGGATATAAAGAAGCTGTTGGCGTCATGTTTACGAAATTTAAAAAATATTTTTTCCCGATTCCCCCTATTTACTTGGTTGGTGCTATGCTAAATCCGTGCATTAAATATAATAATATGTGCTACTTTAGTACTCTTATTTATACTAACTTAGAAATAAATACTAACCATGATTCTGAACAAGTACAACCCGATTTGTGGGCGGCTAAGGCTGATGCAAAGGATTATGTAGAAAAAATATATAATCACTATGCTGAATTATTTGATTTAGCCGTACCTATAAATATCACTCCAACTGTCGCTCCTCATTCTCCCGAGGAGCCATCATCTTCTAAAAGGCCGGCACATAGTGTTTTTTCTGATTCGTTTGATGATTTAAATTGTTGGAACAGTGTTGATGAGAGAACTTACACATCAACTTATCGGGAAGAGCTGAAATATCATCTTCGGACGGCACCAGAGGATCGCAGACGACGGATCAACACGTTGGATTGGTGGAGGAGTAATGAAACACAATATCCTATGCTTTCAAGATTAGCTAGAGATATCTTGAATGTTCCAATGTCAACCGTTGCATCAGAGAGCGCCTTTAGTCAAGGACGACAACAGCTTGGAGACAACCGACACTCATTGAGAAGTAATGCAATGAATGTTCTAGTTTGCCTCAGTGATTGGATTAGAGCGGAAAGAAGAAACCAAGGAATGGAATCGGAGCCGAGCGACTAGCTGAAACTTGAAGAAATTATGATTTCACGGAAGAACTCAGCAGAATCAAGTCCAATGCATGGTTTTGCCCCCGTTGACTTCGACTATCCTATGCAAGTTCCCGTTAATATTAATATGAATGAGTTGGAAAAAATGATGCATAATTTGTAGATTTCTACTTTAAATTAAAAACTTACTTCTAATATATTAATAATTTACTACCAAATATTATTAATTTATTATATTAAGTAGCATATGTTTTGTATATTTGTGCATATATCTTCTAAAGAAGTGTATATTTAACGTATACATGTGTATATGTTTTATAAATTAGTATATAAGTATATCTATATATATTGTAATGTATATATAATGTAGTATATTTTATAAGTAGTAGTATATATACATTGAATGGTGCATATACACGTGTATATATCTTCTATAGAAGTGTATATTTAGCGTATACATATGTATATGTTTTATAAATTGGATATCTTCTATAGAAGTGTATATTTAACGTATACATGTGTATATATTTTATAGATTAGTATATAAGTATATATATATATATATATATATATATATATATATATATATTGTAATGTATATATGATGTAGTATATTTTATAAGCAGTAGTAAATATACATTGAATGGTGCGTATACACGTGTATATATCTTCTATAGAAGTGTATATTTAACGTATACATGTGTATATATTTTATAAATTAGTATATAAGTATATCTATATATATATTGTAATGTATATATATTGTATTGTATTTTATAAGTAGTAGTATATATATACTTTGAATAGTGCGTATACACATGTATATATATCTTCTATAGAAGTGTCTATTTAACGTATACATGTGTATGTTTTATAAATTAGTATATAACTATATCTATATATATTGTAATGTATATATATTGTGATATATTTTATAAATAGTTGTATATATACATTGTATGGTGCATATACACGTGTATATATCTTGTATATTTAACGTATACATGTGTATAGGTTTTATGAATTAGTATATAAGTATATCTATATATATTGTAATGTATATATATTGTAGTATATTTTATAAGTAGTAGTATATATACATTGAATAGTGTGTATATATGAGTAATTGACTAATTGTGTATATGTGTATATATTTTTTAAATTCTAATGTAGTATATACTATATATATAGTGTATATATATTATTTAACGTATTTATAATGTATATAGATGGGTATATGTAATGTATATTGAAAGATTTTTTTTTTTTTTTTATATTTTTGACCAGGTTTCAACCCGGATAAAATAGAAGGGCCGATTCTGAGTTGATCCAGCCTGACCCGTTTGACACCCATAGCCCAGAGTTCAAACCTCATCGTAGGCAAATAAAGAAAATACAAACACGAGAAAATAGAGAGGTGCCGTCTATTGACATCTTCTAACAAATTACTCGATGTTTATATTGGTGGAAGGTAAGTATCATCTTTACTAAAGTAAGTAGTAATTAGTTTTATTTGGCAAAATTAAATGAGAAAATAACAAAACTAGAAAGGAAAAAAACAAAGAATGGGAATGGGTGTTGAGATGATATTTTGGTAGGAGCAATAAATGTGAAGCAATACAAATGGAAGAAAACTAGCGAACCGATGGAGATAATTGGGACTTGAAATTTTCAAAGGTCACGCAACAAATATCTATGCCCTTCGTTGCTTCACTATTCCATCAATGTAGTAGTAATTAATGTCACAAAATGCACTATGAATAAAACATAGCTATACACAGTGACGGAATTAAGATTTTCAGTACGGGATTCACAAGTAAACATAAAAACTAATTAAAGAGGTTCAACATATACTATATATACATAAAAAATAATTTTAACCATATAAATATAATATAATTTTTTGTCGAAGGAAGTTCGAATGAACCCCCCATGTGAAGGATAGCTCCGCCCCTGGCTATACGTCTTCATTCTTACTAGTAATTTGTATTGTTTCGAGTTTGAATACCTGACTATGAAATTATTTTTGTTAAAGTGTTTTTATCATTTACTAATATGAAATTTTTCGGTGCGAATTCATTTATAATTAGGTCTCAGCACAAGTGCCGAATTCAAATGAGGGAAAAAAAGACAAGTGTCGATCTTTATATTTTCGTATAATAATACTCCACAATTTTTTAGGGGCGGACCTATGTCGTAACTCTGGTGCGTCACCATTCTTTAACTAGGTATAATTATATAAGAAATAATATATAAAAATTGGTATACGATTTGAGAAAGGACCCTAAAAATCAAGAAGATACGTGAATGATTTGGTTTCTGGACAGAATTTTAAAGCTTTGAGCGTAAACATGTGTGTTTGAACCTCTCAAATATCTACGATCCCTAAATTCTGAATTCGCCAGTACAAGTTACACTCCGTGTCCTTAAAGAACTTATGTCGCTCTAGGTAGTAGACGTAAGGGTCATTGGTAAGGACAAAAATTAAAACCAGTCTATTTGAAGGACAAATTGTACAATTAAATATCTATTATTTCCCACTTCCACCCCTATTTTGTGTTGTCTCTATTTTTTTTTTTCCTTCATAAATTCAATTGCTAAAGAACAAAATTTAAAAATAAACTCATTTGAAGGGCAAAACGTGTAATATTTTATTTAAATGTAGCTATAACTCGCCACCCATTCTGCCCATGCAAAGTGAAATAAGCAATTGATGAGTAGTTTAAAAGAAAGTCAGCTTTGGAGAAAAAGTTTTTAAAACCAATTGATTGTTTCACACAAACACAGGAAAGTTAGAGCTGGCATCTACCCTACCTTCCTTTCTTGCTAAAAAGCTACCTAATCAAAAACTCACAAAAGTTATGTTTGGAATCAATTTTTAGTTTCACTTTCACTTTCACTATGCACGAGCATAGGCCTGTTTGGTTACAAAAATAAAAATCAAGTAGATGGAGGAATCAAAATTTTTATTAAGGTGGTTCAGAAATTAAGATACGAATTAGCTGAAGGGAGGTCAACATTTACTATATCTACATAAAAGATAATTTTAACTATGTATAAATCGTATAATTTTTCGTCAAAGGGGATTCAATCAAACCTCCTTGTTCAAAGGTGGCTCCCCCACCCCCAATTCATTCTCGGCTTCTTATTAAGAATGGGGCATACTTACCACCCATCACAAATTTTGACGGTTGATGGTATAAGTTATAACGGCTATGTAATACCATAGGATCGAAATTCCTTGAGTGTTATGTTTAAAACTTAATTTATTTTTAAAATTCATATAAAATTTGTTCAAAATGCCTTATGTGCTATGTCTAAAACTTAATTTATTTAAGTAATTACTATGAAGTTTGATTAAAATGTATGTTATTAAAAGTACGCCTTCCTATAGTTTCAATTTTTTTATAACCAAACGGGGTTTAGTGACCATTTGGTTCACATGAAGTCAAATGATTTGCGACTTACAACTAAAAGCCTTTTAAGCTAAATGATCATTTGGTTCACATGTAGGGTTAATTATAGTATTAGTATCAACCGATTAATTGTTGACAATTTTCTTTTACTAGAATTAATTATTCTTGCATCTTGATGTAATCTATAAAAATGTTGTCATGTGAGCTCAAACTGTGAAATCAACCTCTTATAAAAAGGTGATCTTTTTCTCTGTTCCGCCACACATAGCAGAAACTTATTGCAACGAATTGTGCTAACTTATAATTCAGCTTGTACCAAACGACCCCATCAAATTGAATAATATTACGAGTACAACTTTTGTACTAGTGATGCTTTCCTACCCCAATCTCTTCTGCCCCATTCATAGTGGAGTGATATTATTAATAACTCACTATTTGTTGATATATTTTTTCCCCTAAAATATGAACATATATATGTGAAATGAATTGATCTAGTTTAAATCCAATGGCCAATATTAATCACTTGATTGCAATCAATTTCATATTTCAATTATGATATAATGTTATTTTGGGTTCCACCATAAAACTTGCCAGCTACTCTATATTTTAGACTCCAAATTTCTTCTGTTTTTATTCCACTCACCCCACCTCTTAAACCATCTTCTTTATCATCATTTGATTGCACACCTATTTATTTAAAAATAAAAAAGAAGCTTCATGAAAACTCCAGAAATATTATAACAGGTAGCAAACTCAAATTCAAAAATTAAATTCATCAATTTCAAAGAGATTAAAAGTAGCTTATTTCAATTTTTGAATAAATTGCTTATAAAGTAGTAATAACAAACTTTTTTACACATCTGCAATTTTAACAAGAAAATTATTGGTTCTGCTAAGCTCGTAACTAAAGTTTCAAAAAAATTTCAAATAATTATCCCAAAACTACAGTTAACAAATATTTTTAGTTATACTTTTAAAAGAGAGTTTTTTTAAACATGGCTCATATTTTGTAAAAAAATATTACTTCCGCTAGTCTAAAATAAGTGAAATTTTGTCTAAATGCATAGTAGAACATTGCACTTCACATTTCATTTTACTCTTTGAAATGTAATCAAGCATACTCTTGAAATTTCAATCACAATAATTAAGTGTCTTAGAACTTATAATCTAAAAAGTGTAAATGAAAAATAGAAATTAAAAAAAATAAATTCAACAAGTCTCTTGAATAATTAACAAATTCACTTATTTTAGACATGAAAAAATAACTCAAAAATTTAGTTATTTTGAAATAGAGGAATTAATAAATAAATTAATTTAATATTTTTCTTGGACATAAAGAGAGTTGTATATGTTAAAATTTTCTTAATTTTTTAACAAGTATAACTTTATATTTTGCCCCTCTCGATAAAAATTTAGGACCTACCAATGCAGCTAGTCCGGGAGAAATCACCTTCAATTTTGAGTTGCGAAATCACTAAAATAACAAAAATGGTGGAAGCTCAGATTTTAATTTTTTTTCTTAAAACTAGTCCCCAAAACTTCAACAATGGTACCAAATCAGAAATGAAGAACATAAGCAATAGAAATATATGAAACTGTACTTGATTGAATTAAGCTATTTCTCATAACAACACCCCACCACCCAAGATCCAAAATCAAACCAACAAAATTTAAACACCCATAATAATCCCAATCTATATGAAATGACTAATTAACTACTCCTCTTAACCTGTCAGACATAAAAATAAATCAAATGTTTTACATCTTTAATCCTCATTTTCTTCAACATGGGCTACTACTTTCAGGTGGATTAAAGAACTCAGGCTCCAATTTAGTCCTACAGACAGGACAAATTGGATTTTTCGAAAGCCAAGTATCAGCACATTCAACATGAAATCCATGATTACAACCTGGTACAATTCTAGCAATTTGCTCATTCTCAATTTCATCCAAACACACCGCACAATCATTTCCCATTACCAATTCTTTCCCAGTAATTTTTGGTAATTTATCTAATTGTGCCTCGTTAAGACCTTTCTGTTCATTCGTCTTCACTGGGTCTTGTCCGGGGCCACTGGCCCCGGAATTCTGGTACGCTGCAGCATACCAGAGTAGACAGATGTAAACTAAGAACACCGCGCTCATTCCAACGCATGGAAGGAAAAGAGCGAGGAATACCGAGACCAGCATTGTTGATTGCACGGTGTATTAAAGTTTTCGCTGTAAATTTGAGAAATCTTTTTGCGCGATGCACCAAAATTTTCGTTAAAAATAAATTTAAGGAGGGTGGTGAAGGTGGTGGCGTTGTTGAAGCAGAGAAACAATTAAAGAATTGAGTAATTGGCACACCATGCTGCAGGAGAAAGAGTTGTAAGGGAAGATGAGTTATTTATATAGGGGGAAATAAGGCAGTGTTTGGATGAAAGAAGAGAAAAAAATTTGTTGAAATTAATAAATGAGTTTAAATTAACACCTGGGGCTGACCTGGGAATGAAATGGGGCTGAAGAAGAAGTGACGTGTAAGAAGAAGAGAGGTAACGGCTGTTACATTGGGAAAATAAAGAGGAAGAATTATAAAGGGAAATAATTTTGGAATTTATAAGGCTCTGTTTGGTACTAATATATTTTGTGTTCCAATGGCATTTGATCGTGTTTTATTGTGAAAATGATATTTAAAATTTCAAGTTGTGTTTGAATATAAAATAAATTATTTTTATTTTTATTTTATTTTGGTATGAGTAATTTAAAGTGAAAACAATTTTTTGTAGAGTATTTCTCAAACTTAAACTTCAAGAAAAATTAAAAAGAATAAGAATTCGTCTCCAAGCCCCCCCCCCCCCCCCCCCCCAACAAGAATATATTTTTTAGAATTACTCTCATTCAACAATTATGTCAACTTTAAACTTTTAAAAATTAGATTTTAAGCTCTCCTTTGGTTATAGAATATAAATTGAATTTGAAAACTTGAGTTTTTAAAAGGTGATTTTTGAAATTCAAAATTATATTTGGACATGTTTTTTACTTACATACATTTTACTTGAAAGTAATATATTTTCTTTTCAACCTACTTTAAAATAATAGAAATTTTGTGAGTTGATGTCCCAAAAACTGACTCACTGAGAACTTGAAAATATCTAAAGATGAAATTTTAAAAGTTGATTAAATTTCACCATCAAATTAATATTTTAAGCAAATTTTCAAAAATTATTTTCAAAATCTATGTCCAAACGTCGAATTTTCAGGACTTTACACATAAATTTTAGTTATATTTTCATGTTTAAACATAACTGTAACATTCAAATACGTTTACTCAATTAAATTTCAAATGTTATTTTTTCTCAAATATCAGCTTATTCATATCCATACACCTACTAATTATTTGACGAGACATCCGTAATAATAACACTGTTATGAAAAAATAATAATAGGAGGAGGAATGAGTAATAACATTTATAATTAAAAAAAAAAAAAAAGAGTAATACTAACATTTATACTAATTAAAGCTTTGTGACAGTAGATGTTTGAATAAAAGTAAGAGTTGGTGTCTATCTCACGCCTTGTCATCATATAATAATGGTGATTTACATTAATTGTACACATAACTTAAGTCGAAAATTATAGATACAATAAAATTAAACTCTTCAAATTAAGAAAAATGCATACAACTAAGGAACAGTTCAGATGGACAGTTGCATTCATACTATTATTTGGTGAAAAATTATTTCTACTCAAGGTTTATATGATGAAGCAAATTAATGCAAGATTGTGTTGCATTTATCAACTAATTATGATTAGGTGATTCGTATATATACTAACTTTAATTTTTAACTATTGAATTAAACACTAGTTTAAATGTATGTGTTGGTAAGCAAATATGTATGGCGAACATAGAGAAGACTATATTCAATTATTCGATTCAATTAATTAGAAGACTTATTTGACCATCCTAGAATTAGAAGTGACATCAAATTCGAGCAAATATGATCACTTTATAATTAACTTTGTAACATTGATGACGAATTTAGTGTATCTTTTAAAAATGCTATTTAAATTTGAAAAATTACAATACAAAATTATTTATGCAGTAATCATTTTATATTACGTAAAATGTATATAAATTCTTGCATAACGTAATACATGAATCATAAATTTTTATATTTATTTTGTACTCCTACAAATTATTATTTCGAGATTGTTCATTTAAATACTACACATTATTTTATGTAAAATTATATTATATATTGTTTTTCATATTTCTTAGATCAAACGACACGTAAGAGTATAGAGCCACATAGCTATTAATTAATAGTAATGTCCAAATTACATTCTTTTTTTAGTAAATGAGAAAAAAACAAAAAAGGAGACAACCAAACAGAAATTTTGGTTGTAGAATTTGATGTTCATATATAAAGAGGACGCGTTGCTTGCAGCTCAAGGAAGAGAACAAAAACTCTACTCCGCAATACATGCACTTTACTTTTACGAGAAAACCCCCCCAAATGTTTTTGTTCGATATATTTATTAAATATTAATTAATTTAAGTTCGTATGATATAATATTTATTTAAAGAAAAATGCGTTATACTCAAAATTCAAACACGATATTTTTGGTTAAGAGTCATAAAATTATATTCATCCCGTTGTTGATAATGATTACGCGCTCCATTTTAATTTATTTATCCCACATTCATATGTTTCTTTCTTTTTCTGATGACTTCTTTTTCAAACAATATGCTTAAGATCAGTGACCGATAGAGTCAAAATTTTCATCAAGTGAGTTCACAAGTAAACATACGAATTAATCGAAGGAGGTTCGACATCTACTGTATATATATAAAAAATAATTTTACCATGTATACAGAATATAATTTTTCGTCGAAAGGAATTTCGGATGAACCCCTATCTCAAGTGTAGCTCCGCCCCTGTTTAAGATCACAAATTAAATGATATTCTTGTACATTTTATATTTATTTAGTTTAAGGTTATAAAATTTAAGCATTCTTTATTTTGATAAATTTTGTGTTAAAGTTAAAATTAGACAAAGAAATTAAAACGGGAGGAGTATTTCTCTATACCCCATTTCCACAATTTTCTTCAATGTCGTTGAAATTATTTCTTTTCCTTTTTTGCTTTTTGTGCCTTTGTAAACTATGGACCGCTAGTGCTTTTTGCTTAGTTGTTTGCCACAAGTGTTCTCCCTCACTCTTTTCCTTCTTATTTCTTTTATAAATATAAACATAAATATAAATATAAATATAAATTCATTTCTTTTTTTAGACTTTACCTATATAGTTCTTTCCTTATTGTTTCGTCCAAATTTGTTTGAACGTACAACTTTTTTTGTGCAAGTCTATTGTACACTACTAAATTTATACACAAATTTGCGTAAGTTGAGGCCACTAGGAGTGTGTTGAAACAAATGAAATATCTCTATTTTTAACGAGATGTTTTAGATTTTCGAGTTATGAAAATAGAGAAAATTCTTGATAAAAATTGCTTTTCTTCCTTGACGTGTCTCATACGACATAAAGATTTGGACAACGAAATCTCCAAATAACATATTAAATTTTGATTCAATGAGTTTCTTAATTAGGTTTATAGTCAAAAATTCAAAAATTTGGGGTGCTTCGGCATCTACTAAACTCGACGAGGAATAAGTATAATTACATAGAAAATATAGGAAAATAAGTATAAAACATATAAAAGCACCCACTGTAACAAAAAGTTGATTGAGTTTATTGACATTTAGGTTAATCTTAAGGCTCTTCATTGGAAGGAGCTAGGCCTCGGGTGTGAACTTCGGGTGGTTTTTTATTTTTTTTCAGTTTTTAAATTTTTTTAGCAACCATTATCATTAAATCTTGGGCTTGCCACTGACGTCCGGACAAAAACTATTGAACTTACCTGAACCACTTGTCGATCGTACTACATTGGTCTAAAACTCTAAATATAAAAATAGAGGTAGTCTTTCTTTAATGTGGTTTCTAGCCTCTAGGTGACCTTAGATATGTTTTTTTAAAAAGTTAGTCCTAGGTCCCTATATACCTTTGGTTCAATATATTTAATTAAAACCAAAGAAAAATATATGTAACCATTAATTAAACAGATTCCATAGCTAGTCACCTGAGAAAAAAACAATTGAATAAACGGCACCAAATGATAAGTTTGCACAAACAATTTAAAGCTTTTACTAAGATGCACCCACTATCAACTTGTGTGGATTTCATAATATTTTGAAGAGATATATTAGTAAATATAAAATTAATAAACACTGCTTTTTCTTTACGGCAAGAGTTAGAAAATAAAAAAGATAAAAGACACTATTTTTTTATTTTGCTAAACTGTACAAGTGTGTGCAGTTCATCAGTCCATAAGTATTTGGTGATTATTTTTTGACTTGGAATAAAAGCTTGGTCTAAGTGATAGATATAATTACCATTAAGAGTTTTTTAAGTGTTGATTAATTTAAAAATTGAGGATACGAATCCATTTTATGTAACCTACGGACTAAAACAAAAGATTAATTAACGATAATTAAGGGCTTGAACCACAAGTTAAAAGTTTTAATTTGTTTGACTAAACCACTAGGAACAATGTAATACATGCTGCCCTTTCAAATACCAATGGCCTAAAAACCAAGCTTGCTTTCTTAGCAATTTTTGGTTGTTAAAAAAATCACTACCTCCGTTTACTTTTACTTATTTTTTTGATATGAAAAATTTATTAAGAAAATAATTATTAATATGATTATTTTACCATATCACTCATATTAATTGATGTTTAGAATAATATATTGCTCGATAAGGGATTTAAACCTGTGATTAATAACTCTAAAAAACTAATAGACATGACGATAGAAAGACTCAACCGGCTTGTTGGATTCGCTAAGACCATGAATTTCTCTCTAAAATTGTTTTTTAACCCAAACATCTATAAAGTTTGAATGATATTTTCAACGCTTTCAAGTTAAACATAGCATAGATAAATCTAAAAGAATTGTTTCATTTCTCAAATAGTGAAATAAGAATTTGAATTAGACAAGTAATCTTTCGAGTGCGTGGGTATGATATCTAGACGTAACGTGCACTTGCGTGCGCGATTAGGCGCAATCAATTTTTGGGAAAATGATTTAGAGAATAAACAATTAATGTTAAAGGTAAAATAAGAAAAAATCTTTTATCTTTTCTTGATATGTCAAAAGTGACAAGTAAAAGTAGAAATTCAATTAAAAAAATAATGACAAGTAAAAGCGAACAAAGAAAATAGTAATTTTAAAGCATTTTTGGAAATCACTATGCCTTTATAATAGAATCTTCCCATATATCAAGAGAATTCAACACTTGATGTATATAATCAACAAAAATTTATCGTATTTGCGTAATATAATTTTGGACCAAGGGGGTTTCAACGAAACCGTCTTGGCTCTACAAACATATCCCCCAACCCCTCAATTGTTACTAGTTGGATAGATGTGATACCTCGACTCTTAACTAGAGATTTGAGTTTAAATCCTGAAAATGAAAAATTCAGCATAGAATTGGGTAAAACTAACAAAAAGCATTCTCAACCGCTATACTAAAAATAGTTGTTGCCATCGCGATTTCACTTATGAATTTAGATTTCTATGACAGTGGTTATTTTCAAAGGTAAGATCAAGAGTTGATTACTGATTGCAATTTTTCTAGCACTTTAATGGATCCTGTCCGGCGCGAATTTCAGATTTTATAATTGTGCCAAGAAGTTTCCAATACCAAATTGTTATGTGAAACAAATAATAAACAAAGCAAACCTAGAGTTAAAAAAAAAAAAAAATTCTTTTCCTAGTATAGTAATCTAAAGATGATAAGTTTGACATATTTGGGATACAAGAATAGCTCAATTAGCAAGTGGGATTCAAGTAGGATGATATGATCTAAGGCAGGGTAGATATGTTGGGATCAGGTGGTCTGTTTTTTCGCTTAATTAGTAAAGAAAACAAGTTGAAGGGTCATGGTTTCCACTAAGATAGATAAGTTTGAAAAATTTTCCTCTTATCCTTTGAAGTTTTGTTGTTGATAGAAAGTGTATTATTGATGTGAGATTTTATACTCTTTTTCTTTTGCACTACACTATCACTTTGTTGTATTTGATTTATATTTTACTATGCCAATGGGTTGGTAATCATCTCTAAGATTAGACGCATTATGTGTGTGTATGTATATTTGGCCTTTCTTCAATTCGTTAGGCCACCTTACCCTTTCTTTGTTTAACTTTTCTTTTCTTGAAAATGGGCCCTTGGTTTAAGGTTGATAATAATGTTCTAAGGTTTTGGTTGGATGACATAAAAGGATTGGAAAAATATCATAAATATCTTTGCATTTTTAATATATCGAAATAGATGTGGAGAATTCATATAACATTCTTTCATTAGTTTGAGATTAAGGCATGATTGATTGAATATAGAATAGGATTTAAATCTTCGGCCTATGAACCCTGCTCCAATGTAATAGTTTACAAACCACACATAAATGGTAGTAAATTACATTAGGTAAATCTCATGCGTCGAGCTTGATCGCAAAAGCATGCAGGAGGTTCAAATCTGAATTCTCTTACTTGAGAATCACTTGCTCAACTAATTCGATCATCCTCACGGTTGATTAACTGATTATTTATGAAGTTAGATATTTAAAGAAATTATTCAATAGTCAAAAGTTCATAGGTAGAGTCATAGTTACGAGTTTAAATCTTTGGCTAGTTCTGTCAACATGATTTTGATATTAAAACTAACTAGAAAAAGGGAGATAAAGTAAGTTATTTTTATGGAATGGTAAATGAAAGTCTTGAACAAAGCTTTGTTTATAATGTAAAACGGTTTGAAAGTGATACTACAAGAAAGCAAAGAATCAACGACAGATAAAAATTCCGTAGCTAAACAACAAAAATTTCATGCTAATTTCAATTGCTATGAATTAGCGACGGATTGTAAGAAAATTCAATTAGCTAAGAGTCATTTAGTGATGAACTATCTAGGAATTACTGATTAATTCCGTATCTAATTTCATATTTTCTTGTAGCATAGCACAAGTACCTTGCTTATTGGGTCGTAGAGCTGTCAATATGGGCCGATCCAGCACATCCGGACTAGTCCATACGGGCTTTGAGTTTGCGGAACAGGCCGGGCTGGCCCATCAAAATGATGGGCCAAAAAACACCAAACCCATATCATTACTATGTGGGTTGCGAGCCTCACGGGCCAATCCATTTTTTAAAAAATACTCCATATTTTATAATTTAAATTTAGAATGTTAATAAACATAAATATTACCAGACAATATTATATAGTGTTAACACTTGTTAATCAAGTCTCTAACACCCCAAAAAATACTACTAAATGAGAAATTAAATAACTTTTGACATGATATCCTTCGAACCAAATAAAAATACTAATAAACAATCTAAATAGTTGCATGTATTTAACTTACGGGCCGGCTCACGGGCTAGCCTAACCCACATTGCTCAAGCCCACGGGCCACGGGCTTATCCGGGCTGGAAGCTGCAAAAACTGAAGCGCAACTCTATCAAATTACAGGCCAGGTCGGGCCGGCCCTTATTAACGGCTCTATTGGGTCGTATATAAGAAGGAACTACATTAACAAAATATCAGAAATATTTTCCAGTTGTTTTTTCTGAATAACTATTTAGTAAATGACCCGTTTTATTTCTGTTATAATTTTATGAACCTTTTAGATCACTATAGATTATTTTTTGAGCAATCTAGAAATCTTGTGATAAATATACAATATATGAGTTAAATATTAGACTAGAATGTAGTTGTGTGAAAGAGTAATTTTCAAGGGTTCTATTTGCACAACTTTTATAAGCCTGATTAAAATCTAAATGATAATGGAACATTTGCATAAATCAGCCCAGAATAATTCACTCAAAGGTATTGATGGGCCATGAAAATGAGAGTTTAGGCCTGGTCTTGCAAAGAGTTCAGTTATTCATTGCATGTTCTAACCACATCAGATTACCTGTAATGGGCTTTAATTTGTAGCTAATAATTACAAGCCTGGTCCAATAAAGTTGCTTATTTTTGCCAAATGGATGTGGACATTTGGTATGTGTGGGTTTGAGTCTGGACAAATGTGAAATGACACTACTCATTTTTCTGTGTGAATCTCCTCATTTCACAGTTGGACTAGGGACATTCTCAAGTAGACAGTTTGGGGTTTAGGCCTTCCAAATGATAATGGAGGTGTGTAAAGATTTTCTTAGACCGAATGGAGATTGACCATCGAGTGCAAAGGCAGAAGGGAGCTTGACTGCAAGACCCATCCATCGAGCAGGGACAAAAGTCGGCCTTAGACGGTCACAGTGACTAGGCTGGGGGGACTGTTTACCAAAAACACAAGGTTGGCTTCTTAAGGATGAACCAAAATAAGTCGACTACATAAGGGCCTATGAGCTAGAAGTGTTGAAGAAGACTAATGCAATTGGATTGTTAGTCGAGTAAAATATTGAAGTTTTATTTGTATGCCGTGGCTAGAAATGTATATGTACTACAATTTTGACTTGATCTATTTTTTTTCACCTCCTATCTTGATTTTTCCGCACATCCCCTTCCTCATTACATATCCTATTTCTTCAATCGTTCTACGATTTCCTTTTGTTATTTACATTATAGAATTGTATCTTACAATATTGAGAATTTGAGATTAATGTTATTTACAAACTATAGTGTTTTTGTGGAGAATTCACATTGTTACATATCTTCCATGCTACAGATAAATTATGAAAGTGATTGGATTATATCCTCTCATTTTCTCCCCTCATGTATATCTTCTTGCCTTAAAAAAATAAGTACAATAATTGCTTAGAGTGATGTGTACTAAGCTCATTGAGCTTTCCTTCTTCAAAGTGTCCCATCTATATTTAATTAGCTAAAATAGTAGCGACGTAACTATCAAGTTATAAATTATTCAATCTTAATTGATAGCAATTATAACATTCACAAAATACAAAATTTCACATTAAATGATACTTAAGTATATTAACGCACAATTTTTCTAAGACGAAGCCTTTCAATTTGATCAAATATATTGGGATGAGTCATTGTCTGATATTTTTGTCATTCACACAAGTTAAAAATATTTAAATTATAAAAAAAAAAATGGAACACATCAATTGTGCCACTGGAAAATAATATATATTATTTGCATATTCCATCAATTATGCAAAAACGAGACATGAATAAACTCCAAATTTCAATTTAAAATAATACTCTCTCTATATTTTTTTTATGTAGCAACTGATTTGATGGAGATTTTAGGAAAGAACTAAACACTCTTTGATTATTTAACGATTATAAATTATTTCATTAAAATTAAAATTAAAAAAATTAAATTATATGTAATTATTCGAACTAAAAAGGAAAATCTTACACATAAATTGAAACAACACTAATGATAATCGGGCAAACAATATAAATTCAGACAGTTTCAAGTTTAATTACAAAAGTTTTCGATATTTTACATAATTACTAAAAATTTCAATTTTAGATCTTTTGAGATATATAATTAGCTTACGATACATCAAATGAAGATATATTTTTTTTTTGTATAGATAAATCATTAGCTCGATACATTTTTTTGATCTTGACTCTGTTGAGATATATAATTAGCTCTCGATACATTCAATGAAGATACATAATTAATTGATCTGTTTGTAATTACTCTATAAGGATAGAAATTTATGTAAATATATTAAGTTAAGGTGTATGATTATATTATTTTTTCATATTATAAATTATAATTTGTAATTGAAAGATAATTTGTGTAAATATATTAAGTTAAGGTGTATGTTTATATTATTTTTTTATAATATAAATTATTAGTTTGTAATTGGAAGGAGTAATAAATAATTTGGAAAAAAAAAAAAAGAGAAAGGAAAATAGGTGGATAAGCTTGAAGTTGCGAACCGGTTGGACCGGTAAAAGTTGGTTTAGGGCAAAGTCGGAAAGCCGGCAGTATATAAAGACGGAAAATAGGAAGTAAAACGGTTAGGGCGTAAACGAAGAAACGAAGCCGAAGAAGAGGGCTCTTCTTTCGTGGAGAAGAATTATTACTCACTAATCTTATCTTCCTTATTCTTTTAACCAAGGTTAATTACTATCCTTCTCAGATCTAATCTATTTTCCCCTTAATTTTCATCCGTAAGCTTAATTTATGAGATTTTTTGTGCTTAATTTATGAGACTTTTTGTTCTGTTTGAAGAAATCTACAGCTCTATCTTCTGTTTGATGAAATCCGTTACATTAATTTGTATTTTTTTATATGTTTGATATATATTTGTGCTTAATTTATTCTTCCTGAATGTATTTTTTGTTCTGTTTGAAGAAATCTATAACTTAATCTTCTGTTTGATGAAATCTGTAACATTAATTTGTATTTTTAGATACGTTTTATTAATTTTTGTGCTTAATTTCTTCGTCCTGGTTGTATTTTTTGTTCTGTTTGAAGGAATCTATAGCTTTATCTTCTGTTTGATGAAATCTGTAACATTAATTTGTATTTTTTTGATATGTTTGATAAATTTTTGTGCTTAATTTATTCTTCCTGAATGTATTTTTTGTTCTGTTTGAAGAAATCTATAGCTTAATCTTCCGTTTGATGAAATCTGTAACATTAATTTGTATTTTTTTGATATGTTTGATTAATTTTTGTTCTTAATTTCTGTGTCCTGTTATATTTTTTGTTCTGTTTGAAGGAATCTATAGCTTTATCTTCTGTTTGATGAAATCTGTAACTTTAATTTGTAATTTTTTATCTGTTTGATTATTTTTTTGTTTTGGTTTGGTTGAAGAAATCTATAGCTTTATCTTCTGTTTGATGAAATCTGTAACATTAATTTGTATTTTTTTGACCTGTTTGATATGTTTTTGTGCTTAATTTATTCGTCCTGGTTGTATTTTATTTTTGTTTTGGCTGAAGAAATCTAGAGTTTTATCAAATCTGTGACGTTAATTTTTTTTGTGTTTAATTTGTTCGTCCCGATTGAATTTTTTGTTCTGTTTGAAGAAATTTACATTTTTATCTTCTGTTTGATAATCCGTTGCATTAATTTTTTTCATTCTGGTTGTATTTTTCGTTCTGTTTGATTAATTTTGTGCTTAATTTCTTCATCCTTCTTGTATTTTTTGTTCTGTTTGATTAATTTCTTCTTGCTTGTTGTATTTTTCGTTCCGTTTGACTAATTTTTGTGCTTAATTTCTTCATCCTGGTTATATTGTTTTTGTTCTTTGTTGTGTTAATTCCTTTGTTGTGGTGTAGTTTTTGTTTCGTTTGATGATATTTATGTTGGGATTGTTGAGATTTGAGGTTGTTTTGGTTATTTTGGTGATGAATAGATGGATCGGTACCAGAAAGTGGAGAAGCCAAGGGTTGAGACACCAATTGATGCGAATGAGATTCGGATTACTAGCCAGGGAAGGATGCGAAGCTATATTACTTATGCTATGACCTTGCTTCAGGTGAGTTTTCTTATAAAAATGTCATCTTTTGTAATTTTGAGCTTAATTCATGTAAAATTAAGGGCCTTTTTTCAGGAAGAATTGTCTGCGTTCTCTGTTTTTTGTTTTGTCATGTTTATGTGCCTGTTTATCTGCTGCCATTTGGTTGTATATGTTTCTATGCTGCCATTCGGTTGTATATGTTTCTATGGAAAAATATTTGTTTGATTGAAAGCTTCGCATAGAAGTTCGAAATGTGTATAGTTTTAATTGATTATATCGTGCAAATTATGAAATTTGTTAATGTTTTATGCTTCAGCTCATATAAAGTTATGGGCTTTTTAGAAGAATGCTCTTGGTGCTCTGGTTTTTGTTTTGTTATGTTGTGTGTGTGGCCATCTATTTTATCGCGTCCATTCCATTGTATATGGTTATTTGTTTGATTGAGAGCATCACATAGAAGATTAAAATGTGTATAGTTTTTATTGATTATATAATTGTAGAACTTTTTCTTTTTTTCTTTATATTGTCCAAAGAAGTTGTATTGAATCAGTTTGAGATGTCCTAAAATGCCAATGTGTTATTTTTTTTGGAATGTTTGTATGGTTCTATGCTTTTGAGACTGCTTAAGATTTGTTTTGTATCAGTACCATAAATAGTGGAATTGTTTGTATCCAAAGTTCTTTCTTTGGTTTGAGTTTATCTTTCCTTTTTAGGGGTAAAGTGTAGAAGAGAGTGTTAGTTTGTTCCGTTAGAAATTAGAATGCTTATATTGCTGTCACATTACTTATTGTCCTGGTTGATGTGTTGTTAGTTATTGTATTAATTTGATTAGAGATTTGTTACGATAAGGTCTGTGTTGTTTCGCACCCTTCTGAGTTATGTGAGCTCCATCCGATCAATTTCTCTACCTATAGTGTGACCGCAGATATCTTCTACACATTGGCCAAAGAGAGTGTGTATATTATGTATCACAGCCTTTTGCAAACCAGCTCATTTTTCTTCTCTCAAACAATTAAAGGAAAAAAATTTAAGTTTCAGTTAATTTTTTCCGTAGTTTGGAGGAAAATATCATTTAATTTGCGTTTTTTTTTTTTTTTTTTTTTAATGCTGTGGTGTTCGGGCAAGTTTTCACACCCCTCAACTAACTTCATGAGATACCTGTCATCTTCCACCAGTAAGAAAATACTAGCTATATGTTATAACCCTGTCCTCTACCCTATGTTGCTCGAACTCTCCAAAATTGTTGCTGCACCCGTATCGGATTCACTTTTGGAGTATCCAACACGCACCCATAACATTTTTGAAGAGTCCAAGCAACATAGGTCCTACCCATGGTGGACAGATGGGAAGAAATCACCTAGTGTCATTTGGTCTATGTTGGGAATTAAACTTAAGAGACCTCATGGTTCTCCTCCACAAGGGTAGGGCAGATAGGAAGAAATCAACTAGTTATTTACGTATTCATACCTTGTGTATGCCTGCATCATGTGTATTCATGTTTTTACCCCACTAATCGATATTATCCTGTGTGGTGTCACTCCTCAGAACTTGATCTCCTTGTTATTTATGCAATCTTTTTAGGAGAAAGAATCAGACGAGATTGTGTTCAAGGCAATGGGCAGGGCAATCAACAAGACAGTGACAATTGTGGAATTGATTAAGGTAAAAAGTGAATGTTTCTCCTATATAGATTCTGCTGTTCTATCTATTCGATTGCTGATTGAATTTTGCATATTGGCACGAGGCTTGTGCAGAGGAGAATTGTTGGTCTTCACCAAGTAACGTCTATTACATCCACTGATATTACTGATACATGGGAACCCCTTGAAGAAGGCCTCCTGCCGTAAGTGCATCTTTGAAGCTTTGAAAATAAGTTGTGCTGCCGTATGTATTGCTCTAAGTATATACGTAACTGCTCTATTTGCTGCAGTCTCGAGACCACCCGGCATGTCTCAATGATCACAATTTCTCTCTCTAAGAAGGAACTCGATAAGAATGCTGTGGGGTGAGTATTTTGGTCTTTTATATTACTCATTGTTCGAGTCTATTATGTAATATTTCTATCTTAATCTTGAATTCATGTGGAATTAGATCTTCCCATTTTCAAGTACTTCCTCCACCTATTCTGGAGATGAAATTTAAAATGTTGGTTTGATATATTATTATATCATATTACTAGTAGTGGTATGAAATATTACATAGACGGTTGTAAAATTAGTTGGGCGGGAGGTACTATTAAATTTACATTCTTGAAGAGTTCTACACTTGTGTACGCCGCATTCACAGAATTAGAGATATTTCTTGCTTAAGTTCAATGGTGGTCAATGTAAATAATGTGGTCATCGTGCAAGTACCATAATTTGGTGTGAGCAAATTGGTTGGCAGAACTTGTAGCCTTATACCTTGCTCTTGCCTGCAGGTACCAACCGCCACTGCCAGCAGACCAGGTGAAAGTGTCAACAGATTTTGACTACGATGGAGGTTTGTTTCTCTTATAATTTATGAATAGATGCAAATGCTGGTGGTATGTGATACACAATGGTATTATTAGCTATTATATGATTATGCAGAAGGATCTCCTAGTGGTGGACGAAGAGGCCGCGGTGGTAGAGGCAGGGGAAGGTCCAGAGGTTTTCCTGGTACGTATTCTTTTGGAGATTTTCATAAAGGTTGCAGTGATGACGTAAAATTAAACATATAATTCGGCTTACACCTGCAAACAGATGTTTTGATGCTTTTGGGAGTTGGCGTATCCTCAGTGTGTGTGGCTCATCGGTCCCTCTATCTGTTCAATATTAAGCTGGTGTAAAAATCGTTTTAACTGTTGTCTTTCTAAATTAAAAAAGAAAAACAGAAATCACTTTTAAATTTAAGTTTGGTTCTCTTCCTTCATATAAAACCGGACAATAGAGGAAGTATGCATTGATTTCCTGGTTAATAGATTCTTAGCTGGATAGAGGAATTATGTATTTGGTGTCCATTTAAAGGATTCATTGTTGGGATAGAGGAACCATGCGCACATGTCCTGGTAAAGAGGTTAATATCTAGGGAGATAAATCCACCAAATTTGATTCACAGCAGGTTCAAGACTACAAGGTGATTCATCCTGTCTGCCTTGGTCGAGGCTCTTATGGCTGCCGGCACTATCCTGATTAAAATGCATTATCTATTATCAAAACAATGAGAAATGCTGAAGCAATACTTTATCAAAAAAAGAAATGTGTTTGCCGAAGCTATATATGCTTTTGAAATAATGTTCTAAATTAATGGTGAATGCTCTAAGCGTTCGTCAGAAGCCAATTGTCAACCCTTCTCTCAGCAACATGTGAAGTGCTTGTATTTATTCTTTTGCTAAAGGTAGAGATTTCTATTGAGTGAGATAATATGCTCAAAATTACAATTTTTTAAATTTGAACAATTCAATTCGTTCTGATTGCTTGAATGAAACGTAGGCTTGTTTGAGATGGGCATAAATGTTGTCTTAATGGTTCTTCGTGGTACTTTCACCTTGCGTTTTTGAGTTCCAGATACACGTGCTTAAAGTTAGTGGGGTTTGAATGACATGTACAATGGATACTCTTTCTTGTTTTCCCTGCACCATATTCTTAAATGGCACCTGTATGTCGGGAATTGTGAAAATAATAGGCAGCTCTCTGTTGATGTGTAATTGACTGGTTTTACGAGATGCGAGTGTTAGTGGTTACTGTTCATTACATGCTGGCTGCTATCTTATCCAGGAAATGGTTTTATGCCGGCCGAATATGATGATGGTGGTTATGATCGCAACCGGAGCTATGGTAGGGGTAGGGGTCGAGGCAGGGGTCGTAGCTTCCGTGGCCGTGGAAGGGGAGGGTACAATGGTCCACAGGATGTCCAGCTAGATGCTGGGTTTTACAATCAAGAAGCCGCCCCCATGCAACAGGGTCGAGGTAGAGCTTTGCTGCCTTTCCCGCTATTGATTTCCAACTGCCCTCCTTTTTCCTTTCTGCTTTAATGACGTTTATTTGATGGTTTTCCCTGCACTAGAGTTGCATTTTATGTGGTTTGCCTCATGCTGTGAACAGCTATGAACAGTTCATTGGATTTGGAAATCCATGCTGGAATGGTTTATGCAATGCATGCCTTTGAGCTCCTTTGGTTTCACGATTGAGAAGATGCATGTTTCTCGACAGTTTAAGCTAAGATTTTGATTTTGTTGTAGGCCGTGGCCGTGGAAGGGGAACTCGTGGCAGGGGACGTGGATTCAGATCCAATGGGCCGATCCATGGCGGTGGTGCTTAAATGGTCAAAACTTGAAGAATACAAAGATTATGTGCTATGAGTGCCTGCTCCATGTTCTATGTTTTTCATTCGTCAGTTACTCCGTGTTAACAGTAGGTTATCTATCTGTAAACAGAGTAGACTAATTATAGATTTCATGACCGCCCGTATGTGGTGAGTTTTTTTTTCTTTTTTTTTTTCATGATATCCTCTTATCTTCATTCTACTGCTTGATTAGGTGGTTGATCAAGTGTAATTTTCGTTAGTGAGCAGCACATTCTTTGATTTGTCTTTGTTTGTTGACATTGTTCGTAAATGTGCCTTGGTTTTAGTTGGCAGAAAGGGTGTTCATGATCTGGTTAGAAACCGATCCAAACAAACAAACCAATCCAAACCGATTAAATAAGTCGATTTTAGTTCGTTTTGCTTTGGTTTGAATTTAAGTGTGCTTAAACATCGATAATATTTGTTCTGGTTTGGTTTTATTAAAACAAATAACATAAAAGACAGAAACGAACCAATAGGTTATATACACAATTTTCATGAAAGTTTCATTTATCTCTAATAGGATAATGAACTTTACACTTCATTTATAAAAGATAATTATGAATCCAGGCTTAATTTTTATTTAAAGAAACAATTTTGAGATTTATCTCTCTCTATTTTTTTGTATTGCTTATCAATTCACTCAATTGATTGAGGCTGATCTATAGTTAATGACGGATTATAAGTTGAAAAATGATTGGAGAATTGTTTTCCAATTGCAGGAAGTAAAAAAGAGAAATGTCATTATTTTTTAATAGAATCAAATCAAACTGATGAATATGAATCATGTTTTAATAGTCTTATTCTTGAACAACCCATGAAGATGAGTCTACATTCATTTATGTATAAATAATGTATGGTTATCCGCTCATTTTTCCTTATTTTGCAGCAGTCGTTAGTAGGTCTGATACTTTTGAACTATTTGGCTAATTGGAAAATATAGTGGAGGGTAACTTTGATCTATTGTCTCTCGAATTTTGTCAGCATTTCATATTTGGTATGGCACAAGGTATGGGAAAATGATTTAGCTTCTTGGAAGAATCTCTTAGTACTATGAAGTAGTCAAAGAGCATATAAATCAAATGGTGTCAGCTTACAACATAGTCAAACAACAAACACACAAGACAATAGCAGGAACCTGAGATATTGAGATGCAGATCTTATTAATGAATGGCAAATATATAAATATCATACATATTTGATTATGAATTCGGTTATTATCATATATTTTATTAAAATCGTTATAGAAATTCATAAATTTCAAATTTTGGAACTCTATTCGAATCCTAAATGATTCTAAATGTAAATAAACGTTTTAATACTAGATGGTGTAAGAACAACATATTCCGTGTATTCCCGCAAAGTGGGGTCTGGAAAGGATAAAGTGCAGTCCATATCACTACCTTAGATGAAGTAGAGAGACTTTTCCCGATAGACCCTCGACTCAGGACTGATAGCAATATAATCAAACAAACAAACAAAAATCTAAAAGCACACAATCAAAATGAGATACACACTGCTACATTATAAAGAAATCAAGACACCCACATAGTAATACTATAAACTATCTATTCAAAAATCCAAGACATCATCGACAGGAACGGCTCAACCAATTTCATGGCCTAAAGCCGAATCATAATGAAAGACCTTAAATATAAGCATTTGAAAATAATTAATTTTTTTATCCGATTGAGTTTAGTAAAAAATTATCTTCTATTTGTATCATTGTCCTTCACACTTTTAATTTAAAGCGTAAATCAAAACTATTAATATCTGACTAGCATTATGTTTTAAGAAAATTTTGTGATTAATATAATATTTTTTTCATGTTTCTATCACCCGATGATCTTAGTTTTTTCACCAAATAAAAAATCTAAAATATTTTTCATATACTTCGATTGTTCAAATTTCTTTTGTAATTTTTTTTTATTTTTAATTTAAATATTGTTGATTTATTTTAAAATAAACTTATAAATTTATTATTATTATTCCAAAATGGGGCCCCAAAAAATTAGGGTCTAAAGCCTTTGCTTCATTCGCTTTACCCAAGGGCCGACTCTGATCACCGAAACACCGCGAACAAGCTACTACAGGTGTAGATACACACTCTTACCTACTATTACGGACGAACTTCTATCTACTAACCTTCTATCCTAGTCCGCATCCTCCACAATTTCTCATCATAATAAGACATGTTCTCCGTAAGTTATAACTGCTCCATATCATAACGAATCACCTCAACTAAATTAACTAGCTGATGTAACAGTAGCGGTATAAAAACAAGAATCTCAACTAAACTAACTCGAAAACACATGTAAGTTGTTTACTCTTAATTGGTGGCCTAGAGTAACAATTGAATTTGTTGATATGGTTCAAGGACATATAGATTGAGATGATCACGTAATAAGATTATAAATGCTAATTTACTTATTAGACGTGATAAAATTATTCAATAAAAGAAATAAGTATCGAAACAATTAACAAGACAAAACTAACAATATTATTAGCATAATCTTCTGCATAATTATCCTCTAATGCCACGTGTCACCATCCAATACGTCCAACAGTCAAATCTTGATATTGACCCATAAATAAGTAGATGAAAATAAAAAAAGCTTTAAAGTAGTCATATACAAGTTGTCTTTGTTATTTTTGCCAATTTAACAAGTAAAGAATAATTTATACTCCTAATATGTAGTATTTGTAAAATAATAATGGACCAGTCAATTGTTGTGCCCTTCTTTTTCTTTTAGCATCCTCTTTTTCTGCTAAAATTGTCTCGTTGACATTCTTCAATAGCTTCAACTTTAATTATTCAATATGTTTATAAGGCTGTTTGCATATTATTAATATATTAATTTGATGAACTGGAAATAATTATTTCTGAACAGATCATTAGCCTTGAATCATTCTAAGTTCTTGTTAATTAAAATGTCCAAATGATTAGCATTCAACAATGTTCTAATTTATTGGATTAGAATAGTTACTCTCCCTCTTCAATCCCAAATACTCGCTCTATCTCAGTTTATGTGCTCGTAGAGAAAATTTGACAAAAAAAGAAAGATTGTTAAAATTTATGATCTAAGATAAATAATGTATATGCGTGAGATAGTAAAAAAAAAGAAGAAATCAAGATCTTTAGATTATAGATTCTAGGTCATAATTTTGTTTGCTTATTGGATTTTTGATAAACTATTCGTACACATTAGATAATTTTATTTACACAATGACAAAGGTTTTAAACAGAAGTTAATAGGTTTACGCAAAAGCCATAACGGGTATTGCCACGACTGTAAGTCATCTCGTTAAGAGTAATTTGAGAAGTTTAAAGTAATTTATTTCTAAATAATTATGATGTTTTCCTTGGAGCAAACTAAAAATGAAGTATGACACACAAATTGAAACGGCAAGAGTAAGAATTTAACTGTCTTTACAGATTAAAAGGGGCAATCCAATGTGCTGAAGCTCCTAGTATGCATAGAGTCGGACCTCAAGAATATAGTGTACACAAAGCATTTGCAAAAGACCGTTTTCACAATTTGATTGTGTGACCTTCCGTTATGACAATAATTTTACAGATTCATTGTATTAGTATCTTTGTTTCGAATTATCCTTAATTTGCTTATTAGAGTATTACAGTTAAGTAAAATATTTAAGGGGGAAAAATGAAATTCAGATAAATATTATTATATAAACATTTAAAAGTCGGATGGATAATATGGACCTGAAATATTATATTATTGGTCGTTAGACGTGATTTTCTACCAGCAATACCTATAGTCCACGTGTCAGCCTACTGTTTGTCCTGTTTGACAATTTATTATCCCAAACCATATGGTAGGTATTATTTTTATTTTTTATTATTTTATAAAAGAAAAAAAAACAAGAACCATAAAATTATATGGTTGGTATTCAAAATAGTGGACTCTTCAGCCAACTATGTTTTGCATGCAAAAAATAACTCGTGGTGGAATAGATACGATCCCTTTATTATTAATTAGAGGTCATGGGATTCAATTTTCACTTAGAATATTAAAAAGAAATTCTAATAACTCGTAATTTCCTTATTAATAGGTTTTGCGTAGTGTAGATTCAAATTAGCTGAGACACTCTAATATGAATATCGAGTATCACATAAAAAAACGCAAAAAACTATTTTTGCTTGACGGTGGAGACAACAATCACATGGGTAGTTTCATGAATTTTAAAGATTGGAAAATTATCAAACACATTTTTTTTACTTTTTTCTTTTTTTTTTCATCCAGGATAGCATTTTTCTACGTTGATAAAGTCTAAAGACAAAAGACATGTTTCTACTTTTTCTCCAAACATGCCGTTAATTGAGGCATAATTACTTAATTAGGTGTAAATAAGTGAAGACTTATTGATCAACCAACCTTATGACTAAGGAATCAAATTCACAAATTTTGATTAAATGGAAATGCTTTCACATTTGTGGTAGATAAAGATAATAGTACTATGTAATTTTGATAAAAATAAGCAATGATAGGGTTACAATATGCTTGATCAAATAGTTAAAATCTGTTATTTTAATTAAAAAAATTCTCAGAGAAACAATAATTTTGAAAACTAGAAACTTATTTAATCAATTTGAAAAACAATTTTATAAATGTTGATGTATAAATCTATATTTGGCTACGATTCCAAAGTGGTTACTATGGGAAGCAGGGGCGGAACTATACAGGTTCATATGAATATTTTTCAATAGAAAATTATAGTACTATATATATATGGTTAAAATTATTTTTTATGTATATATAGTAGATGTCGAACCCCCTTTGATTAGTTACCTTGTTCAATTTCGAAAAACTTCTATCGTTGCAAACATTTAAATTTATTCAAATAACGCCTAAGATGCTTGAACTTAAATAAGAAACCTATGCGTTTTGTTCTCTAATTGAGTTAATTTTACGTACGATCACTCAAATTTATATATTATGAAAATCACAAATTATTTTTGAGTTTTAAAAGATGATATCTCGAAAAGTGGATATACAAGAATCTTACCGTCCAAGGTGGGTAGATTTGCAGAAAATATTATCAAGATGGATCTTAGTATAATTGTCCTTATGTTAATATAAATTATTCTTAATCTGACATGTAAAATGGAATTAGCAACCTAAGCTATATGCATAATAGAATAATTAAGTATTATTATTACTATCTAATTGGACCACAAAGACAAGTATATATAGTATGGTAACTAAAAGAAGGGCCTAATAAAAACACAAACATGTGCATTAACATGAGAATGATGGGACAGATGCACGTAATGTCAAAGCAAAGCCATGTGAGGTTGCAAAATTTAATATATATTTGACAGAAAATATATTTATATTTTATTATATTATCCTAACTGAACATTGAAATATATTACTCTCTCAATTTGTTTGGCTTGGTTTCGATTATAATCTGAATTTATTTTGTGTTTCTTGTAGTATTTTGTTATCGTTATTATGCTTTCTTCACTTTCATGTTATTTTGTTGTTGTTATTATTTTCATGTATGTATTTTCGTTTTTTAAATAACTTTGAAACGGTTTATTTTCATCGAGGGTCTATTAAAACAACTTTTCTATCTCTACGAGGGAGGAATAATATTTGGTACATGTTACCACTATCAGATCTTGTTTATAGGATTACACTTGGTATATTGTTTCAATTTGTTTGGTTTAATTTAAAGTACGAGGGTTGAACTAATTAATGTTCGGTCTGAATTTGCAGGGGCGGAGCTACACTTGACAAAGGGGTTAGTTCATCCGAACTTCTTTCGACAGAAAATTATACAATATATACATGGTTAAAATTATTTTTCATGTATATATAGTAGATGTCGAACCCCCTTCGATTAGTTCGTATGTTCACTCGTGAACCTCCTTAGTGAAATTTCTGACTCCGCCACTGTGAATTCAGATATATATAATATTTTGAATTGCACAAAAAAACAAGGATTCACATAGGAAAAAAAATATGATAAAATTGAGACAAAATTTGATATGAAATTTTGATCTTCAAGTGATTCTCTGATGGGAAAACCATGTGGGTAGGAGAATAAGTTTGATATATGAGAACATGGGTCTTAAATGAATAAGATCATGACATTTTTCAGATTTCTACAATAAAATTACAATTTTGGAATTTTTGTTTTTAGTTTTCCAAACACCGACATCTTCATATTCTTATTTTTGTAATACTAAATTAAAAATTTGCCACAAATAGTAAATATTTAAAAATTAATTAAATTACCCTATTAAATTATCAGGTGTAATCTCAAATTTATACCCTTACTTTATATTCGAGAGTAATATAATTTTAAAATATAATAAAAACACACACATATTAATTATCTCAAAATTAAATACGTTTGGTGAATTTTGACCAAAATCAAAGTTATAATTGACATTTACAGAGGCAGAATCAGTATTGTAATTATAGGTTCAAAAAACTTCTAATAAACTTGGCTCAAATTTTACTTAGCATATAGAATTAATTTACTCAAAATCAGTTAGTAAAAAAATATTATAATTAAATTTCATAAACTAAAAATTTCGACTCTACCTTTAATGAGTTGCAATATTAATATTAAAATAAATGTAGAGTCCTTTTTTTTCTCCACAAACAAGTTGTTGTGATCACATGTGAGGTTGCACAGTTGTATTAAATAGGCCAACCTCCCTATATAAATATGAGCTGCTACTCTTCTTTCTTTGCACATTATTATTTCTACAACACATAACATTTCCATTTGCTCAATTCTTCTACTTATTTTTCTTAAGGAAATGGCTAAAATTTGTATTTTAGCATTGGGTTTTATATTTGGTTTATTTAACATTTTGCTTAGTGCAAATGCTTTCTCTGCTTCTGGATGGATGAGTGCTCATGCTACTTTTTATGGTGGATCTGATGCTTCTGGCACTATGGGTATGTTTGAAAAACTTGTCTTTCAAGAATTATACTCTCTCGTCTTCTCTTCTATTTTATGTGACATTCTTTTATCTGTAGTTGGTTGGTATTATTCATCGTTAATGACATGCTCTTTATATAACTATAGAAATGTCACATGTCATGTCTAGGGTCACAATTTTTAGGTATGATGTCTTCATATATTTCCGTGAATTTCAAGCCGATAGAAATATTTTGCGGCGTTGAAATTTGAAGCTTATATATTCGGGATTTTATTCAGAATTAATAGTGCATATTAAATAAGTTTACAAGACACACAAAAGATTTAGTCAATCTCACTTGTTACACTCTTAACTCCAATTGAGTAGTAAAAAAGACATGATCAAATTTCTAAATACACTTTTGATATATATTAATTTTTTTTAAAATGAAAAATTGTGCTCATTTGGTGCATTAAAGCTCCCACTATACGTGGGGTTCGAAAAATAATCAGAATCACAAAGATCTATTATACACAGTGTTATCCTACATTGTATACTGGCTTAGCAATAATGATAATTAACAAATGATAAGCTTTTTGTGTGTGTATGTGTGGAACAGGGGGTGCTTGTGGTTATGGGAACTTGTACTCAACAGGGTATGGTACAAACACAGCTGCATTAAGTACTGCATTGTTCAATGATGGAGCATCATGTGGTCAATGTTACAAAATTATGTGTGATTATAATCAAGATTCAAAATGGTGCATAAAGGGAACATCAATTACAATTACAGCCACAAATTTTTGTCCACCAAATTATGCACTTCCTAGTAACAATGGTGGATGGTGTAATCCTCCAAGGCCACATTTTGACATGGCTCAACCTGCTTGGGAACACATTGGTATTTATAGAGGTGGTATTGTACCTGTCCTCTACCAAAGGTACTACTATTCTTACTCGTTAACTCGTTTTAGTTTTTTTTGTCTGATTTTGACTCGACATGAGTTTAAGAAAGTAAAGAGGACTATTAAATGGGAAAATATCCTCAAATATACCTAAATGTTAACGAAATTTGTTATAACACGGTTGAACTTTGTGGGGTCCTATGACACCCCTAGACCCCGCAAATTTCAGATGTGTTACAACAAATTTCATCAAAGTTTAGGTAAATTTGAGACTATTTTCTCTTATTAAATTTCATGGATTTAACTTAAATATAAGTAGAAAGTAGAATGTACTAAAATGTAGTTTAATTTTGTGATCTTAACATGTAACATGAAAAGTTAAAACTGAAGTGTTGTACGGGGAAAAAAGATATTTTTTTAGAAATAAAATAAAAAGAATGTAATATAGACAAATTGAAAAGAAGAAAATATAATTTAAGGTTGTTCAAAGTTATTGTGTGAAATGTCGAATCAGTTTAAGTTTGAATGAATTGGATCTGGACTAATATGAATAGCTTATATAGTCCAAATTGACTTATGAGAAAATTTTGAGAAAAAAAAAAAATTGGTTGGTTACGTATAATTATGATAAATAAATAAAAATTGTTAGTTTGATTTCATATTTGGAAAAAATTACTATAAGAGAATAATTAAACAAATAAAAAATAACTTTAAGTTGGATGGGCTAGATAATAAATGAACATTTGCACAAATGACCTCTTTTGACGGCTATTTAAAGTTTGTCCACTAACAGCCTAGTGGGCGATATTTTGGCTACAAAAAGGAAGGTTCATCCAACTACATTTAAAGGCAAAATTTAAGTCACTTAACTAACGTAGAGAGAATTTAAAGAGTAGCCTTAAAAAGGTCATTATGTAGCCCAACTTGTTCTTGATGGATTATAACTCAACCATTTCAAATTCAGCTCAAACCGCCTATTTTAACACAACATTTACGTGTAGTAATACATATATCTAGTGACGATACGCTAATAGGATAAGCATTCTCTACTCTACTCATATACTACATATATATATTTCAATAGAAAGTACGTACAATCAAACTTATCTATAACATGGATTGTTTGTTTAGATGTAGCGAAACGTTGTTATATGAAAAGATATACTAATATAATTGAAAGATCGATTTTAGGAAAAAAATGACTGCTATAGTGAAATATTGTTATAAAGAATGCCTGATATACAGTGACAGAGTTACCTTTTCTCCAGGGGTCCTTCGACGGAAAATTGTACTGTTTTTATATGGTTAAAAATATTTTTATGCATATATAATAAATGTTGAGTCCTCTTCGATTGGTTTGTATATTTACTTCTAACCCCCCTAAATGAAAACCCTGACTCTACCACTGTTGTTATAGATGTTTAATTTGATTGTATATTGGCTATAGTTTGACTTGAAATTTGTGTGTTTGTAGGATTCCTTGTGAGAAAAAAGGTGGAGTTAGATTTACCATAAATGGAAGGGAGTATTTTGAACTATTAATGATAAGCAATGTAGGAGGGGCTGGATCTGTTCAATCAGTACAAATTAAAGGTTCAAGAACTAATTGGATGGCAATGTCTAGAAATTGGGGGGCCAATTGGCAATCCAATGCACGTCTCGATGGACAATCTTTGTCATTTAAGGTCACAACATCAGATGGTGTCACCAAAACATTCTTAAATGTTGCTTCATCCAATTGGCAATTTGGGCAAACATATTCAAGCTCTATGAACTTCTAGAAAGTCGAGAAGTTCAGGATTTGAAGTTTCTGAGTTCACATCATATATACGTGTGATAGGCAGCAGCGGCGTGCTTACTGTTTTACTGAAAGCAGCCCGCCCCCTCCCCATCTTTTTATTCTTGATATTCAAAATGTACTAGCTCAATTGTTGGTGAAATTTATGAATTACCCTAGTCATTATTGTGTGTATGTAGAGTAGTGTGAAATTTGCATTTTTATTTTTGATATATCAAAGGATTATAATAAGGCACTTTTTGTCTTTGATGCAAAAGTTGTAAGTGCATCAATTTAAACATACTTCTATTTCCCCCCTTTCTTGTACGCTTGTATTGTAATATGGTCATTTTAATTTTATATATATACTGTATCAAATGTTTCAATGTTTTGCTTCTAAATTATTCCCTTCAGTCTCATATTATTGTTTATAATTTCTTATAGTAGTTGTCTCTAACTATTTATCACTACTATTTATCACTCTAGAAATTCAAGCTAAAACTAATTTTCTTTTCTCATTTTACCCTTATAAGTCAAACATATGGAGAAAATAATTGTACTAAAGGGTTACTTGGTTAAGTTTATTCAATCATTATATTAGATCCATATAATTTTATATTATTCCATCAAATAACCAAAAATAACCAAATTGAATAAAATGAACCGAGAGGGAAAATCAAACCAAATAAGAATTATTTTGATTCTGATAGGGTGGAATTTTCTCAAAATCAAAAAGTTCAAATCGAAAAGAGTAAACACTCATATTTTTAATTAGAAATTTTGAATTTAAGACTTAAAAAATAAGGAACTCCACTATAAAGTGCTTTCTTTTCAAAATATTCCCTACACGATTAAAATATAAATTAATTGAGTTAACAAATTTCACACACATATAATCATTATAGAAAAAACCCCATCCACAAATGCAATAAGGCATTCCACTTTTTAAAGTAAGTGAGATCAAATCATATAATTAGATGTCATTTTGCTTGTTTTCGTTCAACCCTACCTAATTAACACTGAGACAATAACATTTCTATGCTAAGTACAAATGAAAAGATTAGACCTTTTCTGGTTTTGGTTCAAATCTATATATTGATACGTCATTTTGTCCTTTCTCAAAAATATTAATTTTTCAAAATTTTTATTTTTATTTTTATTTTATTCACCTTACCATACTTTTGTTTAATTGATAATTTCTCCCCCCTAAAAAAGAAGAAGAAAGAATTGAAAATAATTAAATACATAGCATTTTTGACACCTCACTATGCCACCTCAATGCCCCACTTTCCATTTTTCATTGGATACATGCAAAAGGTACACGCCCTACTCATTTTTTCACACGCCACCCTCATCTTTCCACATGCCACACTAACTTTTCCACATGTCACACACTTATTCCCACAAACCACCAATTATATGCTTCCACAAAGGATAATAAATAAAGAAAAAGAAAAACCAAATAAAAAATATAAAAGAAAAATTCTAAAAGGGGAAAAGGGGGAGACTCATTCTTTCATCATCATCTTCTCCACAATAACAACAATCACCAAATCATCTTCCTCACAAGAAGAACAAGAAAAAAACCGAGGGATAGAAGAGAGAATCGCGCGCGAGAGGAAAAAAATTGAGAAAAACAGTAACACGAACAGGGCCGTGAACAATGTTGTGAAAAGTACGTGAACAGTGTTGTGAACAGTACGTGAACAGTTCGGTTTTTGGGTTCGATTGAATTTACGGAGCTTTAGTTTTGGGTCTCAAATTTTTTAATACGGAATTGGAGTTCGTCATTGTTGAGGTCCTATTAGGAATTCTATAGTCCGAGTTTTCTTGATTTTATTATCAACAAAATCGATTCTTCAAAGGTCCATCTCTCAACTCTACTTTTTATTATATCGGAGTTGGTTAATATCGGGTGCAGTTTTGAATATTTTGAGAAAAAATATAAGTTGTTGTTGTGGATATGAATGATTGATATGTTAAATGTTTGAATCTTTGTTGGGGTATGTGTTGTTGGTTTCGAATTTTGAAAAGTGATTTGATAGTCGAACTGGTTTAATAATGTGGTTAAAAATGAATTTGGAGGAAGAAATTGAGAAATTGAAAAAAAAAAGTTGAATTTAGATCAGCTTTGGTTTATTGTTGTTTTGTTTAATTCATAATGAGCATGAATATTGTTGGAATGTGATAAAATCATGATATGTTGAAATGGATAGGCGAATGTTGGTTCGGGTAGGCAAAAATTTAGGAATAAGTTTTCTTGTTGAATGTTTGAATGTGGAATTTGAGTTGAACGGTTTGGTTTTAGTTCTTGCATTTGGAAATGTATTTATTTAATCGGGGAATGCCCCGCGATCACTTGTATTTATTTGCTGGGGAATGCCTCAAAGTATTTTGTATTTGGAAGACGTCCGTAATGAAGGACCGAGGCATCAGGTAGCATGGGAGCGTAGTATAAAATTAGTGTAGGGTAGAATAAGATTTACATTTTCGCATTCTTTTTCTATTTTGGACTGTATAATTGCACTGGACATTGTTTTTGGATTTGTTTGCTTGATTGATCATTTTATTTATGTTTGGTGCGGTTTATACATTCATAGTGTCCAAATTAGCCGATATACTCCACCAAGCGACAGTGGTCGAACCACGGGATCGAGGGGTGCCTAACACCTTCCCCTCGGTCAACAGAATTCCTTAGCCGGAATCTTTGTTCGCAGATCAGTTTTATAGAGTCAAAACCGTTTTGAAAAAGGATATCCACGGGTGAATTGGCACACCTAATTTATGCCAAGTGGCGACTCTGAGTTTTGAAACTAATGAATCCTTTTTCAAAACAAATTTTTAATCTTTTGTCACTTTAATAATAAAAACCCTTTCAAACTTAAAATCGAATCTTTTGGAGTTAACAAAGAGGTGTGACAGCTCTGGCGACTCTGTTAGGGATTTTTTCAGAATTCGAGCTTATTTTAGGAGTTATATCGGCTTAGTTTTGACATTATGAGTGTATAGACATTGTATGTATTTGTTTATCGTTGTTGAGTGTCTACGTGCTACGTGATTACAGTTTTTCTCTTATGTGTTACCGCTTTATATCTGTCATCATTTGCATAACCCGAGTCAATTCTTTCTTAAACATATTCTGTAATACACACTGTGTACATGACCTATAGTTGAGTCACCCTTATTTTTTACGAGGGTGATACGGGAAAAATAAGAGGAACAAGAAACAACTCCAAAACAGTCCACTAATCTAAAGGATTTGAGAACTAAGATGGAGACCACTCTCGGATTCACTACAACAAAAAGAATACAAGAATACAAGGATGTTTTTGACACCAAAACAATACCAACACAACAAGAATAAGATGAACAATAGACAAATTTTGTATTGCACATTAACAACACAAACACACGGTTACAACATCAACACTACTACATGATTACAAAGAAACAAAAGGATAGATAGTTTGACAAATTGAAGGTATAATCTTAACAATCCAAAAGCCTATTCCACTCTTGGACCTTTAACATCATACACAACAAATACCTAACTCTTACGTTGGCACAAGAGTGACCTCAATCTACCAAGCATCCAACGTTTCCAAGCTTGAATCCAACACGAGTGATTCCACACTCAAGTTGAAAGCCCTAGTTACAAGTTTAGGACATGGGGGCCATTCTCACAAGAGAGAGTGTTTCAAATGTTACAAATTTCAATATTCAACCAAGTCTAAGACAAAATGACCTATAATGTTCTATTTATATTAGGTTACAACTAGAATACAAAATGACCAAAAGGCCCTTTAATGAAAAGCCTCAAAATGCAGCTCATGGAGTGTAGTGTAGGTTTGATTTTGGTGTGTGTTTTAGGCCTTCTTTTGTATTTTTCTTGCACACTCCAAGCCTCGGGTTCATTACACTTTCATACTTCCATCCTCGTAGTCGTACTTGTATCAGAAGGGGAGCCGTCGACTGGTATAGAGTGGGTGGAAAGCTAGTGCAGCCACTATCGACCATACGCTCTCCCGAACAACCTTGTTAGTAAACCCCAGCGCAGGTCAGCCTTTAGGTCATGCTTATTTGCATCATATTAAGATCTAGTGGGACCCACGTGGCCCTTTGTATGAGATTCACCTCTAAAGCATCCCTACGTGCTAAATGTTGCATCTTTGAGGATAACGAAGTCATTTGACAGGCTGATTTGAGCAAAAACATGAGTTAGTAGCAAAGTGTGTAGGCAAGAAATTATTGAAAAAAAAAAGAAAGAAAAAAAAGAGTGAAAAAAAGAGATTTGGTAGTTTTTAGGATTCTTTATGACTTTTGTTTTTCACAATTAAAAATAAAAAAAAATTACTTTTTGCACTCATTTCCCCAAATATTTAAAACATTAAAAAGATTTTCCTTTTATTTCTTTAGTAAGTATTCACAATTCGAAAAATCCAAAAAAAATATTTTTTTCTTTCAATAGGAGTTTTGTACATTTTTATATAATGAAAATATCAAAAAGATTTTTTCTTTCATAGTTGTTGGTGTTAGTTTCTAATTAAAAATCCAAAAAAAGATTTTATTCGTCTGTCTTTAGTCGTGTCTCTCAATTCAGGCTTTAGTTTGTCATTTAATCCTTAATTGTCCAATCTGGACGAACTACGCACCCCTGATTCTCCTCTTTCGGGATGTGAGATATGTAGGCAGCCTATTATTGGTTCGGGGATCGTATTTAAAAAAAATTCAAAAAGATTTTCTTCACTCTTCACTTAGAGTAAGTGTTATATATACATCTCTAAAAGAAAATTACAAAAAAAATTTCTTTAATAGGTTCAAGTTCCATTTTCATATGAAATTTAAAACTGAAAACCCCAAAAGATTTTCTTTGGTAATCATAGATTTCACTTTGTATAGGAATATTAAAGCTGAAAAATTCAAAAACATTTTCGTCAATTCTTTTGACAAATTGTTATTTGCTTTTCTTCTTAAAATTTTGAGAAAAAAAAACAAAACAAAGAGTTCAATTGGCCATTTTGGCACGACTTCACGAACTACGTACACCTGATTCTCTTCTCTCGAGAGTGAGATACGTAGGCGCCCTTCTTGGGTTCGGTGATCTTTTTTTAAAAAAAAGAAGTTTTGAAAAAATGTTGAACTCTAACATATTTGTTGCCTCTTGTTCAGTTAGTTTAAGGTAGTTGGTTTGTGGCTTCCTGGCTGGTCCTCCATATCACACCAAATCCAAGGAAGGTTTAGTTGTGTCCAACAAGGATATAGAGAGTGACACCATGGATGAAACAAAGAGTCAGGAAATTGAGAGTTTAAAGGAAGAGAATTTGAGACTGAGACAACAAATGATAGAAATGTATCGAGTTTGGGCCAGTGGGATGCCTCCACCTCCGTTCCCCACTTTTGAACCTGCAAATACCTTGAGTCTTCTACCAAAATCACAATGTCAGTTTCCTACTGTTGTTGATGCACCACAACTTGCCTCAGAATCCACTCCATGTCAAATGCACCTCAATAGTTCCACCACTCTTTCTTTAGGTCCTCAGTATAAGTCTACCACATTCACAGCACCACATACCATCTGTGTTTTTGTTGCTCAACCTTCTACTAAAATTTTCACTTTGGCTATCAATCCAACGATTGTGCTTCCCCAGTCCACTTGTGATTCCACGTTCAATACTCTTGATGATTATTTTTATACTCTTGAGCATACCGTTAAATTAAGTGGACCGCCAAAATTTCTTACTAAGAAGCCTAGCATGCTAGAAGAGCTAGAGAAAGTGGTTGGGAAAGTTAAGAGTGTAGAAAATGATATGAAAATTCTCCTGGACTTAAGGGCTATAAAAATGTTTCATATAAAAACTAGGGCATGTCTTCAAGTGTTAACCTTCCTCCTATCTTTGAGACATCAAAATTTGGGGAGCCTAATAGACAGAAGGATTCTGTGAAATATTTGGGATGACATTGCAATCAACCAAGGAAAACTGAAGGAAAGAAGAAGGAAAACACACTTATTGTCATGTCAGGGCCAAAGCAGAGTTTGAGAGGTCCAACCCACCAATACTGTCAGCCTCAACCCCGAGCTTACATATCAGATCCACATAACCACTTACAAAAAGGTTTTTTTCCCCAAAATCCAAGAAATCCCATTCCACTTCCTTAATATCCTTTGAACAATGCACAATTGTATGCTCATCCATATTCTTATCCAAAATGGCATACACCTGTCCCTCAACATTGTCCTCGACCCCCACAAATTTACCAAGAAGCCTCTAAATCCAAGTTTCATCCAAGGCCAGAGTTCGCAAAGAGAAGGAAGAAAAAAAATAATTTCACTTCTATTGGGGAATCCTATGCCAATTTATTCTAGAGATTGGTACAGCAGGGCATGATCACTCCTCTCCTTGGGTATACTCCTGACCTACATTCAAGAAGTTTTGATCCTAATGTACGATGTGCATATCATTCTGATATTCAGGGTCACAGTATTGAAGATTGTCATGCTTTGAAAAGATGATTCAAGATAAATCAATTATGGTGCAGAACATTGACAGTGAGGAAAGCTCTAGTCTTGTTGATATGCAAACCAGTGGTTAAGATGTCAGCTGAGCAATTGAGAAGTCACCCCTTCCAACTAGGAAGAGGTCTGGTAGTTTGTTTTGTTTTATTTTCTATTATACGAATTATTTTAGGGTTGTAGTTCGGTATCTATCTTGTATTGTCCCTTTGTCGTTATGTTCAAACCCTTCTATCTTTCATTTTTATTAAATAAAGTGTCCCATTTTTTTTGTGCTTTAAATATGTGTTGTTTGTTTATTTTCTTTACATAATACATTTTATGTTGACTCTAGTGACATGACATGCTAGTGAAATTTACAGCTAGATCTTAAAATCCAGTTTAAGCATAAACATTGAATCAGAGGGTTAAAGTTAGAAAAAGAGAGCATCTGAGAAAATAGATAGAGTGCTGGGGCATTTGGTGATCAAGTTGAAGCCTTCTTTGAAAATTAAGGCTATTATTTTGAGAATCGTGAGAATAACTTGATCATCAATTGAAAGATATATCTCAATTAGGTCAAGTAGTAAATGTGTGATCCTATGTCAAAAGGAACTGGAAGAAAATTAGTTCCACGAAGTCATGAGTCCTTCAGCGTGAGGAATGTACAACAAAGTGGAGTTGTATGCTGGGCTAGTGTAGAAAAAGAGGTGGCACACATGCTCGGGGAAAGTTAGTGTTGTAAAATATTTTATAAGTGATATTGATTGTGCACTTTTGCATTGCATGCTATGTACTAGCATTTTCAAGAATTGATATGACGAAGGCATTTCATTCTGCTATCCAAACACTGTATCATCCTTTGTTTACCCCATTTGGGCCTTAGTGTTATTTTCTTTCATGCCCCTCTTTTGGAATCAAGATAGAGTCAACAAAATTCAAAAAAAATATGTCGAAAAAGAAAGAAAAGATGAGTGTCAAGAAAAATAAAGTCAGAAAAGTCCCAAAGATAAAAAGAGTCAACAAAAGAAAAAAATTAGAATCAAGTGAAAGAACAAGCTGCCAGAACTACGCGTGACCTGATTCTTCTGTTTCGAGGGTGAGATACGTAGGCTTCCCTACTTAGTGCTTGGTCCAACCAAATAAAAAATTTAGAATTGCCCAGCCAAAATAAACTGGGGCATGAGTTAATCCTCATTGTTTGAGTTGATTCCAAAAGTTGTAAGTCCTACCCCACTTTGAGTGTTGTTTGGGCCTCATGTCTTTCTTTTTTTTCTAACCTTTATCCAAAAGTCAAGTTACAACCAAATAAAGTCCTTCAGATCAATATTTGATAATGTTAAGGCTAAGAATGCAACGGATATGATGATGCATTTTGGGGTACTACTTGTCTTCCTCAGCATAACAAATCAGGAAAGAAATAAAAATAACACTCTTATTGGTAAAAACCCCCGGGGGCACCATAAGATGATGGTAAGTTGAGAGAGATAAATAAAAGAGTTTTATAAGTGAAAACCCTCACGGGCACTGTAAGACGACTGTGAGTTGAGAGAAATAAAAATAAGATAATCTTATTGGTGAAAAACCCTCTCGAATACCATAAGGTAATGGTGGGTGATAAAAAGAAATGAGAAAAGCTTGTTAGTGAAAAACCTTCAAGGCGCCACAAGCCGAATGGGGTCTTAAATGCAGTTGACCTAAGGAAGCAACTTAGTTTCAAGGTCATTAACTCAACAACAATGGGTAGAAAGTTTGGATGAAAAGATCAAGCTGCTTAATCCAAAATGCATGGCATAATCATTAGTGTTGACTGTCATTTTTAGATGAATTTTTCATTTCTTTGTTTCAAAAGGGGACATTCATTGACTTTTCTTTCTTCTCTTTATTTTTATTTTATCTTTCTTGAGTCGGTTATCCAAACAAAAATTGTCATTCTTTTTTTTTTCGTTTCTTGTCTTTGAGTCAAGTCTATGTCAAAACAAGTGAGAAAAGATTTCAAAACTGGCTACCAGCTTCTTCAATTGTACAAAGCAAGGCAGAAAGGCCAACGCATGAAAGAGACATGATTGCGAGCCAAAATGAGGCAAACAGAACGTTTTGTCAACAAATAAGTCTGGGAACTCATGAAATACCAAGGTTCCAAGGGGTCTATCTGAGGAGCATGGCAAAGCAAAGATACTGTATTTGTTTCAAAGTCACTCTTAATAATCTGAGTTTGGGTCAGTGATGCATCAAGTCAATGATATATGTAATGTTTGAAAGCAAGGTTAAATGTGATGACGACGAGTGAGTTTGCCACGAAAGCCAAAGCCACAAACCTGCCTCCATGTTTTTAAACTCACAACTTTTTTGCATGAAACAGGAACACATGTCACCTTTAAATCAAGAATTTCAAAGCCTAAACATCGAGGCCCCTAATTTCTCGCTTTTAAAAATGTAGGAAACAGTGTTGCTGCACAGGTTTGATAATTAAATCATGGTAAAAATTCATCATCTTATATCCCTCGGAGACATACTTTCCTGTCCAGGGATTTTAGTTTTCATTTGCTAGGTGATACACTTCTTAAATTGAACCTTCACTACTAGAAGACATACCTTTTAGTCGAGTCATCTAGCTTGAACCCTAGAAGACGTACCTTTTAGTCGAGTTATTTCTCTTGATTCCTAGAAGACTTACCTTTTAATCAAGTTATTTCCCTTGATTCCTAGAAGACGTACCTTTTAATCGAGTTATTTCCCTTTATTCCTATAAGACGTACCTTTTAGTCGTGTCATCTCCCTTGACCCCTAGAAGACGTACCTTTTAGTCGAGTCATTTCCCTTGATTTCTAGAAGACGTATCTTTTAGTTGAGTCATCCCTCTTGATTCCTATAAGACGTAACTTTTAGTCGAGTCATTCCCCCTTGACCCCTAGAAGACGTACCTTTTAGTCGAGTCGCTCCTTTGATTCCTATAATACGTACCTTTTAGTCGAGTCATTTCCCTTGACCCCTAGAAGACGTACCTTTTAGTCAAGTCATCTCCCTTTGATTCCTATAAGACATACCTTTCAGTCGAGTCATCCGCCTTGATTCCTATAAGATGTACCTTTTAGTCGAGTCATTCCCCCTTGACCCCTAGAAGACGTACCTTTTAGTTGAGTCATTTCCCTTGATTCCTATAAGACATACCTTTTAGTCGAATCATTCTCCTGATTCCTATAAGACGTACCTTTTAGTCGAGTCATCTTCCTTGACCCCTAGAAGATGTACCTTTTAGTCGAGTCATTTTCCTTGATTCCTATAAGACATACCTATTAGTCGAGTCATTCCCCTTGGCCCTAGAAGACGTACCTTTTAGTCGAGTCATTCCCTTTGATTCCCATAAGACGTACCTTTTACTCGATTCATCCACCTTGATTCCTAAAAGACATACCTTTTAGTCGATTCATCCCTCTTGATTCCTATAAGACGTACCTTTAAGTTGAGTCATTACCTCTTGACCCCTAGAAGACGTACCTTTTAGTCGATTCGCTCCTTTGATTCCCATAAGACGTACCTTTTAGTCGAGTCATTTCTCTTGACCCCTAGAAGATGTACCTTTTAGTCGAGTCATCTCTCTTTGATTCCTATAAGACATACCTTTTAGTCGAGTCATCCCTCTTGATTCCTATAAGACACACCTTTTAGTCGAGTCATCTCTCTTGACCCCTAGAAGATGTACCTTTTAGTCAAGCCATCCCCCTTGATTCCTATAAGACATACATTTTAGTCGAGTTATTCTCCTTGTTCCTAGAAAATACACTTTCTAGTCGAGTTATTGCACTTAATCCTTATGAGACACACTTCCTTGTTAGTTCTCATTTGTCAGGTGACACACTTTTTAATTTAAACTTCTATCTCTAGAAGACGCACTTTCTAGTCAGAATTCCTCACTTTAATTCTTAGGAGACGCACTTCCTAGTCTTAGTCATTCAATTTTACTCTCAAGAGATGCATTTCTTGGTCAGAGTCTTGATTCATTATTGCAACATGCTAGTAGGTATGATTTGACTTTCTCAAAAGTCTTCTGATGATAAACTAGGGCAAAAAAAAAATTAATATATGTTTTGGAACTTTACTTTTTTGGAAAACGATTTTCTCTTTACAATAATTTTGTTTGGGATAATTTTCTTTCTAGTTTTGATGTGATTTCAGGAGCCCGCCCGAAGCACAGGGCGAATAAATGAAAAGTCAAGCAACAAGGTGAACAAGTTGAAAGTCAAATAACAAAGTGAAGAAAACGAAAGTCAACAGATCGAAAATAGCAAGTCAGGAGCCCGCCTGGAGAACAACGTGATGAAATTGAAAACCAAGCAACAAGTTGAAGAAATTTCAAATCAGGAGCCCGCCTGAAGAATAGGGTGATGAAACTCAAGTCAAGAGTCCAACAGAAGTTGCGTAGATAGGATTTTATAATTTCATTTATGTTCTTAACTTGTAATTTTCATTAGCCATGGACCAGAACCTCGATGGGACCTCACTCGACTCTCCAACTCGGCATAGTCCATCTCCTTCCAATCCTTTGAGATAACTGTCACTCGATTCCCTCATAACTTGGGTAGGTAGGATGTCCTAAGTCAAGACCTGGTTTCCCTCCTTCCTCGTGCTCCGTGCTTTTGAATAAAGGTCAGGACAAAATTTTATCTTGTTGTCTATTGCTTTGTATGAAAACACCATGTGTTTACATCCAAAGGGAGCATGATGTAGACACGTAATTTTGTCCTTTCCCAAAAATATTATTTATTTTTATTTTATTTTTATTTTTATTTTATTTACCTTACCATACTTTTGTTTAATTGATAATTTCTCTCCCCCCCTCCCCTAAAAAAAAAGAAGAAGAAAAAATTGAAAACAATTGTTACACCCTTTTTTTGACTCCAAAAAAAATGGCTATAATTTAATGTTCGAAAGGGTTTTATTATTTAAGTGACAAGAAATGAAAATTCATTTCGTAAAAGGATTATTTATATTTTTTATTCAGAGTCGCCACTTGGCATAATCTGGTGAGCCAAGTCACCATTGGAAAATTCTTTTCAAAACCATTTGACTCTTTAAACTGGTTTGCGAACAGAGACTCCGGCTAAGGAATTCTGTTGATTGAGGTGAAGGTGTTAGGCATCCCTCGATCCCGTGGTTCAACCACGGTCGCTTGGTAGAGTGTATCAACTATTTTGGCACTATGAAATGTATAAACCACACAAAAGCACGCAAAACAATCAAACAATAAACAAAAAAAAAATAAGAAAGAAAAAAGCAATCCAAAATGTAATGTCCAATCCAATTATACATCCCGGAGTATATAAAAAATGTAAAAATATAAACCAATGCTAAATTAATTCTAAACTAATGCTCTACCCGACGCCTCGGGCCTTCACCACGAATGTCCTCTCGGTACATGATACCTCGGGGCATTCTCCGGTGAATAAATATATACAGATACTTCGGGGCATTCCCCGGCTAAATTATACAATTGAATTAAATGCGACAAAACAAAACCATTCCAACACATATTTCAAACATGTCATCAATCCACCAATTCTAAATTTATCTACCCAAGCCTACTGTTTGCCTACCCGCTCGATGAAGTATCATGTTCAACATCAACAGTGAATAAAAAAAAACAATATTCTTTTTTATCGACTTTTAATTCCCATCTTCCCCAATTCCATTGTCAAACTAATTAACCAATTCTTCGACTATCAAATCCAACATCAACCACGTACACACAACAAAGATTCAAATACGTTAAACAAACAAGTTATTCACACCCATAACAAACAACTAAAATTCCAAAAATAAAATAGAGAATGAGATGAGAAATGGACCTCAATGCCTTATTGATTAACTGATCTTTCCGAATAGAACCACGTCGAACGAACCTCAACGTCGAACCTCAATCACGAACCACACCAACTCAATAATGATCCAAACAGATTTGATAACCAATGAAAAATCAAAAATGAAACACTCCAGCCCCGTATCAAAAATCAATAATAAAATCTAGAAGATAAAATCTAGTCCAAATGGAATGAAAACCAATGGCCAAACCACAAAATCGAAGAACCAATTGATCCAAGAATAGAATCGCAAAAGAAAACACTTTTGAACCCAATTTCAGGCATAACCGACTTTGTTTTGTTCGCTTCCGATGGATTTAACCGGAATCAGACCGCAGTGGGTCGATTTTAATTAATTTGGGGCTGTTTTTTTGCAAATATTGTTGAACTTGGCCGGAATAAAACCTGAGATAGGGTCACCGCTACTAGCCGTCAGACGATCGATCTAGCCGGAGCTGGGAGGGGGAGACTGGTAGCATTCACCGATGGAGAGGGTGTTTTTCTGCGGACGATCGGTCGCTGAAACGGTGTTCTCCAACCTTTCTCCATCACTTCTCTCTCCCTCAGCTCCTAACTCTATCTAGCGTATGTGAGTGCAATTTTTGTTTATGGATAATGCGGATCCGTGAGATGTTCCATATGGTAATCCCTGTGTGTGTCGTGAGAGTGAGTCCCAAAAAAAAGAAAAAAAGAAATGGCGATGATGGTGACCTATCCTAAGATGTTTTTTTTCTTTTCCGTCTACTATGCGTGTATATAAAATGTGGAGAAGAAGATGGTGACCCCCTTTCCCTCAGTTAATTCTCTCTTTGCTCGTCTCTTTCTCTCTCTCCATGTGTAGTGTGTGAATGATGGTCAATCCGTGTGTGCTCCTTTTGTGTGTGTATATATGCTGTTGGTGAGGGTGGGGTAGTGAGGTAGGGTAGGTGGGGTAGGGTTAGGTGTCCTAATTTAATAGGTAGGATTGTTAATTAGTTATAACAAGAATAATTGGGGATTGGGTTTGTTAGGGGTTCGTTATTATTTATTTTTTTGTATTTTTGTGGGGAATAATTAAAATGGGTGAGACACATGGTAAGGTGAACTAAATGAACAAAATTAAACTTCGGGAAGGATAAAATTAGGTGTCTACAGCATGCCCCCTTTGAATGTAAACATGAAGTATTTTCAGACAAAGAAGTAGACAACGAGACCAAATTTTGATCCGACCATTATTCAAAGAAAGAAACAGAAGGAAAAAGGGCAACTGGGTCTTTGACATCTTACTTACCCAAGTTATGAGAGAGTCCAATCACAGGTATCTCAAATGGTTGGCAAGAGAGGAATTATACCGAGTTGGAGAGTCGAATGAGGTTCCATCGAGGTTCCGTTCCACGGCTCTGTCATTACATTAAAAAATGAAAATTACGAGTTAAAGCATAAATGAAATTATAAAAATCCTATCTATACAGCTTCTTTTGGACTCTTGATTTGAGTTTCATCACCCTATTCTTCAGGCGGGCTCCTGACTTGCTATTTCATCAACTTGTTGCTATGCTTTCAACTTCTTCACCCTGTTCTGCAGGCAGGCTCCTGAAATCACATCAAAACTAAAATGAAAATTATCCCCAAACGAATATTATTATAAAGATAAATTTCATTTATTTGCCAGAAAAGTGAAGTTTCAAAAACAGAAATTGAATTTTTGCCCCAGTTTATACTCAGAAGAATTTTGGAAAAGTCATATCATACGTACTTGCATGTTGCAATGATGAATCAAGACTCTGACTAAGAAATGCATCTCTTAAGAGTAAAATTAAATAACCAAGACTAGGAAGTGCATCTCCTAAGAATTAAAGTGAGGGATTCTACCTAGAAAGTGCGTCTTCTAGAGATACAAGTTTAAGTTAAAAGTGTGTCACCTAAAAAATGAAAACTAGCAAGAAAGTGCGTCTCCTAAGGACTAAGTGCAATAACTCGACTAGAAGATGCATCTTCTATGAATCAAGACGTAAGTTAGAAAGTGCATCACCGATGTTGCTTGAATTATCAAAATAAGGAAGTGCATTTCCTTACCAATGCCTCTTGAATTACTCAAACAAGGAAGTGCGTTTCCTTACAAACGTTTCTTGAATTGCCTAAGCCAGGAAGTGCGTCTCCTTACAAATGTTGCTTGAATTACCCCAATCAAGGAAGTGCATCTTCTTATCAAATATCGTTTGAATTACCCAAACAAGAAAGTGTCTCCTTACCAATGTTGTTGGAATTACCCGAACAAGGAAGTGCATCTCCTTACCAATGTTGATGGAATTACCCGAACAAGGAAGTACGTCTCCTTACAAATGTTGCTGGGATTACCCGAACAGAAAATAAAATCTTATTTTTCAGGAGGGTCCTGAACAGAAGGTAACTCCCATTTTTCAGGAGGGTCCTGAACAGAAAGTAAAATTCCATTTTTCAGAAGGGTCCTGAACATAAAGTAAAGTTTAGTTTTTCAGGAGGGTCCTGAACTGGAAGTAAATTCCCATTCTTCGGGAGAGTCTTGAACAGAAAGTAAAATCCCATTTTTTAGGAGGGTCCTGAACATAAAGTAAAGTCCCATTTTTCAGGAGGGTCCTGAACTGAAAGTAAATTTCCATTTTTTAGGAGGGTCCTGAGCAGAAAGTAAAATCCCATTTTTCAGAAGGGTCCTGAACTGAAAGTAAATTCACATTTTTCAGGAGGGTCCTGAACAGAAAGTAAAATCCCATTCTTCAGGAGGGTCCTGAGCATAAAATAAAGTCCCATTTTTCAGTAGGATCCTGAACTGAAAGTAAATTCCCATTTTTCAGGAGGGTCCTGAACAGAAAGTAAAATCCCATTCTTCAGGAGGGTCCTGAGCATAAAGTAAAGTCCCATTTTTCAGGTGGGTCCTGAACTGAAAGTAAATTCCCATTCTTCAAGAGGATCCTGAACATAAAGTAAAATCTCATTTTTCAGGAGGGTCCTGAAAATAAAGTAGAATCCCATTTTTCAGGAGGGTCCTGAACAGAAAGTAAAATCCCATTTTTCAGGAGGGTCCTGAATAGAAAGTAAAATCCCATTTTTCAGGAGGGTCCTGAACAGAAAGTAACTCCCATTTTTCAGGAGGGTCTTGAACATAAAGTAAAATCCCATTTTTCAGGAGGGTCCTGAACATAAAGTAAAGTCTCACGGATGTGCATTTCCAATGGTAGCTGAATTAAGTGAAGCGAATCTGCCCTTATTTCATCAAAGAAAATTTGTCAGTTAAAAACTTAGTGGTAGTTTGCAGCACTTGGCTTTCCAGGCATTTGCTCTAGTGCCCATTCCCTTCATTTTGTCTCAGATTGCTGACATTTGCCCCTGCTTTGTCGTGTCATTGACCAAAACTCAGATCATTAAAAGTGACTCCAAAATAACCACAGTATCTCTGCTTTGTCATGCTTCTCAAATAAATCCTTCAAACCTTGGTATTTTCATAAGTTCACAATTATGTCTCTTTCATATGCTGACTTTGTCTTGCATTGTGCAATTGGAGAAGTTGGTGGCCAGTTTTGAAATCTTTTCTCACTTGTTTTGATATGGACTTGACTCAAAAACAAGAGAAAAATGACAATGACATTTATTAGGACCACTGACTCAAGAAAACAAAATAAAATAAAGAGAATAAAGAAAAGACAATGAGTATCCCCATTTGAAACAAAGAAATGACAAATTTTCTAAAAATGACAGTCAACTCTAATGATTATGCCATGGATTTTGGATTAAGCTACCTGATCTTTCCATCCAACCTTTCTACCAATTATTATTGAGTTAACGGCCTTGAAACTGAGTTGTTTCCTTAGGTCAATTGCATTCAGACCTTATTCAGCTAGTGACATTTTGAAGGGTCTTTCCCTCAGCTCACCCTTGTCTTATGGTGTCTGTGAGTGTTTTTACTAATGAGACTCTTATTCTCATTTCTCCCAACTCACAATCGTCTCACGGTGCTCGTGAGGGTTTTCACCAATAAGACTCTCTCTTTTTTATCTCTCTCAACTTACTATCGTCTTACGGTGCCCGTTAGGGTTTTCACTAATAAGACTCTCTCATTTTTATTTCTCTCTTGATTCCTTGGGCTGAGAAAGACATGTGGTTCCCAAATACATCATCATATCCCTTGCATGCTTTGCCTTAACATCCCGAAAGATTGATCTGAAGGTCTTTTCTTTGGTTGTAATTTGGCTTTTGGATAGGGTTAGAAAGAAAGAATGGCGTGAGGCCCAAACGACACTTAAAGTGGGTTAGGACTTACAACTTTTGGAATCGACTCAAACAATGAGGATTAACTCATGCCCCAGTTTCTTTTGACTGGGTGATTCTAAATTATTTATTTGGTTGGACCGAGCCCTTAGTAGGGCAGCCTACGTATCTCACCCCCGAGAGAGAAGAATCAGGTCATGTGTAGTTCTGACAGCTTGTCCTTTTGCTTTGATCTGATTTTTCTTTTTTTTTCTTTTATTCTCTCTTTTCACTTTGTGATTCTTTTTTTCTAACTCTATTTTTCTTGACACTCTTTTTTTGGAAACATTTTTGTCTCTTTTTTGACTTTATCTTCTTACTCGACACTATTCTTTGAACTTTGCTTACTCTATCTTGATTCCAAAAGAGGGGTATGAAAGAAAATAACACTAAGGCTCAAATGGGGTAAGCAAAGGATGACACAATGTTTGGATAGCAGAATGAAATGCCTTCATCATATCAATCCTTGAGAATGCAAGTATATAGCATGCAATGTGAAAGTACACGACCAATATCACTTATGACATGTTTTACAACACAACTTGCCTCGAACATGTGTTTCATCTCTCTTTATATACTTGTCAAAGATACAACTCTACCTTTGTTATGCATCCCTCACATCGAGTGATTCATGCTTCTGTGGAGCTGATTATTTTCTTGTTAACCTTGATATAGGGATCACACGTCCACTATTTGACCTAATTGGGACCTGCCTTTTGATCGATAGCCAAGTTATTCTTGTAATTCTCAAAATAATTGCCTTAACCTATTACCAAATGTCTCAGCAGTCTATCTATTTTCTCATATGCTCTTTTTTTCTAACTTTAACTCTCTGATTCAAAGTTCATGCTTAAATTGGATTTTAAGATCTAGCTGAAAATTTCACTGCATGTCATATCATTAGAGTTAACACAAAATGTACTATGTAAAGAAAACAAACAAACAACACATATTTAAAACACAAAGAAAAATGAGACACTTCATTTACTCAAAAAAAAAGATAGAAGGGTTTGAACATAAACAACAAAAGGACAAAACAATACAGATCCCGAACTACAACCCTGAAATAATTCGGAGAACAAAAAATAAAACAAAACAAGCTACCAGACCCCTTCCTAGCAAGGAGAGGGGTGACTTCTTAATTGCTTATCCTAACATCTTAGCCACTGGTTTGCATATCAGTATGACTAGAGCTTTTCTCACTGTCAGTGTTCTGTACCATGATTGATTTATCTTGAATCATCATTTCAATTTCTCTTTTTAAAGAACGACAATCTTCAATACTGTGACCCTGAACATCAGAATGATATGCACATCGTATATTAGGATCAAAACTTCTTGAATGTGGGTCGGGAGTATACCCAAGGAGAGAAGTGATCATGTCCTGCTGTACCAATCTCTGGAATAAACTTGCATATGACTCTCCAATGGGTGTGAAGTTATCCCTCGACTTCTGTTTTATTTCATTATTTGGCTTAAATTGAAAACCATTCCTAGAAGGGCATCGGTATGTAGGTGGAGTTGGAGGATGACTCGGCAGAGTTGGCGCACGCCAGTGTGGGTAAGATGGAGGTTGAACATAAGGTTGCACATTATACACTTGATATGGAGGTGGAAGAATGGGATATAATGGATTTTGGTAAAGATTTTGGGGAGCTTGGGCATAAACTTGGGTTTGAGCCCGTGGGTAACGATGGTGTGGTCCTCTTGCCCATGCCAGTTGTCCAACTGCAATGGCAGATGCATCTTCCACATTCTTCTTTCCTCCCACACTTCCCAAACCTTTTTGAATTTCTTGAGTAGTCGCTTTCAATGTTGCAAAACTCATAATGCGACCAGTCTTAATTCCATCCTCTATCATCTTCCCCATTTTAAGGACCTCAATAAATGGCTTGGATAATGCAGGTAACAAGTGTTGATAATATGTTTCATCCTGCACTTGAATAAATGCCTCCACTATCTTACATTCTTTCATTGGCGGTTTCACCCTAGCAGCTTGTTCACGCCATCTAATCGCATACTCTCTGAAAGTTTCAGTACTCTTTTTATTCATATTAGTTAAGGATTTCTCGTCAGGAATCAACTCCATATTGTATTGAAATTGTTGCACGAATTCATTAGCCAGGTCATCCCAGCTATTTTACTTATCGATGTCTTGGTCAACAAACCATTCTGAAGCTAGACCTGAAAGACTCTCACCAAAATATGCCATGAGTAATTCTTTCTTCCCTCCAGCGCCCCTTAGCTGGTTGCAATAGCGTCTCAAATATGCTATAGGATCGCCATGTCCATCATACTTCTCAAATTTCGGCATTTTAAAACCAAGAGGAAGATGTACACCTGGAAACATGCACAGATCTTTATATGAGACACTTTTGTACCCCCCAAGTCCTTACAAGTTTTTCATAGTCAGTTCCAAACTTCTTAATTTTCTGGCTATTTCCTCTTGTTCTTCTATCATAACAGGTTTCTCAGTGTTAGGAGGAAATTCAGGCGGTTGAGGAAAATCGTAAGGACCAGTCGACTTAAATGTGGGCTCGGGAGCGTAATGCTGATCACTAAAAATATTCAATACAGGGTCGCTTGTAGAGTGAGGAATCACACCCGTTAGATTGACATTAAAAGCAGGAGCTTCAGGCGGAAGTGGGGCTACAAAAGCATGAATAGCAGGCGGAGCCGAGTATGTGGTAGTCTTGGATTGGGGAGTGAGGAAATGAACATTGGAAGTGGTTGGATATTGTTGCCCCAGAGTCGATCCTGATGCATGTAGTGGCATATCAACAAAAATGGGAAATTGTGCATGTTACACGGGAGGCAAGCTAGAAAGATATTCCAGATTATCAGTGGGAACTGGAGGAGGCGGCAACCCATTAGCCCAAGCTTGATGCATTTCTATTATTTGTCGCCTTAATTTCTGAATCTCTTCATTATCTCCTACATTCTCATTCCCCGAAATCCCTACCTGACTAGTGACAACCAACTCGGTATCCTTGTTGGCCATAACTTTCCCTGTGACTTGGAGCAATATGGAGGACCATCCAAAATGCCACAAACCAACCACCTTATACTAACTGGACAAGAGATAGCAAATGCGTTAGAGTTCAACGATTTTTCAAAACCTCTTTTTATTTTTTTATTTTTATTTTTTTGAAAAAAAATCACCGAACCCTAGAAGGGCGCCTACGTATCTCACCCCCGAAAGGGGAGAATCAGGTATGTGTAGTTCGTGAAGTCTTGCCAAAATGACCAATTAAACTCTTTTTTAATTCTTTTCCTTGAAACTTTAAGAAGAAAAGAAAATAACAATTTGTCAAAAGAATTGACGAAAATCTTTTTGCATTTTTTACTTTTAAAATACCTATACAAGACAAAACCTATGACTACCAAAGAAAAATTCTTTTGGGGTATGAAAATGAAACTTGAAACTATTAAAGGCAAAATCTTTTTGTAGTTTTCTTTTGAAGATGTATATGAAACACCTACTCTAAATAAAGAGTGAAGAAAATCTTTTTTTGAATTTTTTGGAATAAGATCAACCAAAAATAAAACCTACGACTATTAAGGATTTTTTTTTCTTCTTTGTTTTTTCTTTTCAAGATATGTATGAAACACCCACTCTAAATAAAGAGTGAAGAAAATCATTTTTTTTTTTGAATTTTGAATTTTTTTAAATAAGATCCCCGAACCAACAATAGGCTGCCTACGTATCTCACATCCCGAAAGAGGAGAATCAGGGGTGCGTAGTTCGTCCAGATTGGACAATTAATGATTAACTAATAGTTTGACCCTAACTTAAAAAACACAACCAAAGACAAGCAAATAAAATCTTTTTTTGAATTTTTAATTAGACATTTAAAACTGACACCAACAATTATGAAGGAAAATCTTTTTGGCATTTTCACTATATAAGAATATACAAAGCTCCTATTGAAAGGAAAAATTTTAACGTTTTTTATTATGTGGGAAATGAGTGCAAAAAGTAAAAAACTATTTTATTATTATTATAATTTTTTTAAAAAAAATTTTGAATTGTGAAAAACAAAAGTCATAAAGAACCCTAAAAACTACCAAATCTTTTTTTTTTTCTTCTTCACTCTTTTTTTTTTCAACAATTTCTTGCCTACACACTTTGCTTCTAACTCATGTTTTTGCCCAAACCAATCGGTCAAATAACCTCGTTACCCTCAAAGATGCCACATTTAGCACGTAGGGATGCTTTAGAGGTGAGTCTCCTAAAAGGGCCATGTGGGTCCCGCTAGGTCTCTGTATAATGCACATAAGCATGACCTAAAGGCTGACCTACGTTGTGGTTCACTAACAAGGCTATTCGGGGGAGCATATGGTCGATAGTGACTGCTATGCTTTCCACCTACTCCATAACACCGACGGCTCCCCCCCTAAAACAAGGGTGACTCAACTAGAGGTCGTGTACAACACGTGTACTACAGACTTGTTGCAGAAAGAAGGCCGGGGGGTGGACACATGATGACAGCTATAAAGCGGCAACACATAGGATAAATACTATAAACAAAGAGCACGAGAACGCACAAAAGTGAAAACAATAACACAAACAATAATCACAAACAATGCTTATACACTCGTAATGCCAAACAAAGCCGATACGACTCCAAAAATAAGCTTGAATTCTGAAAAGAGTCCCCAGCAGAGTCGCCAGAGCTTTCACACCTCTTTTTCGACTCCAAAAAAAATGATTATAATTTAATGTTCGAAAGGATTTTATTATTTAAGTGAAAGAAATGAAAATTCGTTTCGGAAAAGGATTATTTACATTTTTTATTCAGAGTCGCCACTTGGCATAATCTGGTGTGCCAAGTCAGCATTGGAAAATCCTTTTCAAAACCATTTGACCCTTTAAACTGGTTTGCGAACAGAGACTCCGGCTAAGGAATTTTGTTGACCGAGGGGAAGGTGTTAGGCACCCCTCGATCCCGTGGTTCAACCACGGTCGCTTGGTAGAGTGTATCAACTATTTTGGCACTACGAAATGTATAAACCACACAAAAGCACACAAAACAATCAAACAATAAACAAAAAAAAAACAATTCAAAATGTAATGTCCAGTCCAATTATACAGCCCGGAGTATATAAAAAAATGCAAAAATATAAACCTACGCTAAATTAATTCTAAACTAATGCTCTACCCGACGCCTCGGGCCTTCACCACGAACGTCCTCCGGGTACATGATACCTCGGGGCAATCCCCGGTGAATAAATATATACAGATAGTTTGGGGCATTCCCCGGCCAAATTATACAATTGAATTAAATGCGACAAAACAAAACCATTCCAACACATATTTCAAACATGTCATCAATCCACCAATTCTAAATTTGTCTACCCAAGCCTACTGTTTGCCTACCCGCTCGATGAAGTATCACGTTCAACATCAACAGTGAATAAAAAAAAATAATATTCATTTTTATCGACTTTTAATTCCCGTCTTCTCCAATTTCATTGTCAAACTAATTAACCAATTCTTCGACTATCAAATCCAACATCAACCACGTACACACAACAAGGATTCAAATACGCTAAACGAACAAGTTATTCACACCCATTACAAACAACTAATATTCCAAAAATAGAATAGAGAATGAGATGAGAAATGGACCTCAATGCCTTATTGATTAACTGATCTTTCCGAATAGAACCGCGTCGAACGAACCTCAACGTCGAACCTCAATCACGAACCACACCAACTCAATAATAATCCAAATAGATTTGATAACCAATGAAAAATAAAAAATGAAAGACTTCAGCCCGGTATCAAAAATCAACGATAAAATCTAGTCCAAATGGAATAAAAACCAATGGTTAAACCGCAAAATCGAAGACCCAATTGATCCAAGAACTAAATCGCAAAAGAAAACACTTTTGAACCCAATTTCAGGCAGAACCGACCTTGTTTCGTTCGCTTCCGGTGGATTTCACCGGAATCAGACCGTAGTGGGTCGATTTTAATTAATTTGGGGCTGTTTTTTTGCAAATATTGTTGAACTTGGCCGGAATAAAACCTGAGATAGGGTCACCGCTACTAGCCGTCAGACGATCGATCTAGCCGGAGCTGGGAGGGGGAGACTGGTAGCATTCACCGATGGAGAGGGTGTTTTTCTGCGGACGATCGGTCGCTGAAACGGTGTTCTCCAACCTTTCTCCATCACTTCTCTCTCCCTCAGCTCCTAACTCTATCTAGCGTATGTGAGTGCAATTTTTGTTTATGGATAATGCGGATCCGTGAGATGTTCCATATGGTAATCCCTGTGTGTGTCGTGAGAGTGAGTCCCGAAAAAAAGAAAAAAAGAAATGGCGATGATGGTGACCTGTCCTAAGATGTTTTTTTTCTTTTCCGTCTACTATGCGTGTATATAAAATGTGGAGAAGAAGATGGTGACCCCCTTTCCCTCAGTTAATTCTCTCTTTGCTCGTCTCTTTCTCTCTCTCCATGTGTAGTGTGTGAATGATGGTCAATCCGTGTGTGCTCCTTTTGTGTGTGTATATATGCTGTTGGTGAGGGTGGGGTAGTGAGGTAGGGTAGGTGGGGTAGGGTTAGGTGTCCTAATTTAATAGGTAGGATTGTTAATTAGTTATAACAAGAATAATTGGGGATTGGGTTTGTTAGGGGTTCGTTATTATTTATTTTTTTGTATTTTTGTGGGGAATAATTAAAATGGGTGAGACACATGGTAAGGTGAACTAAATGAATAAAATTAAACTTCGGAAAGGATAAAATTAGGTGTCTACAACAATTAAATACATAGCATCTTTACCACCTCACTATGCCACCTCAACACCTCACTTTCCATTTTTCATTGGATACATGCAAAAGGCACACACCTTACTCATTTTTCCACACTCCACCCTCATCTTTCCACATGCCACACTAACTTTTCCACATGCCACACACTTATTCTCACAAGCTACCAATTATATGCTTCCACATAGGATAATAAATAAAGAAAAGGAAAAAACAAATAAAAAATATAAAAGGAAAATTCTAAAAGGGGAAAAGGGGGAGGCTCATTCTTTCATCATCATCTTCTCCACAATAACAACAATCACCAAATCATCTTCCTCACAAGAAGAACAAAAAAAATTCGAGAGAGAGAAGAGAGAATCGTGCGAGAGAGAAAAAATAGAGAGAGAAATAGTACCGTGAACAGTGCTATGAACAGTGTCATGAGCAGTGTCGGTTTTCGGGTTCGATTGGATTTACGAAGCTTCAGTTTTGGGTCTCAAATTTTTCAATACGGAATTGGAGTTCGTCATTGTTGAGGTCCTATTAGGAATTCTATAGTCCGGGCTTTCTTGATTTTATTATCAACGAAATTGATTCTTCAAAGGTTCATCTCTCAACTCTACTTTTTATTATATCGAAGTTGGTTAATATCGTGATTTTGTGGTGCCGTTTTGAATATTTCGAGCAAAAATGTTAATTGTTGTTGTGGATATGAATGATTGGTATGTTAAATGTTTGAATCTTCGTTGGGTATGTGTTGTTGGTTTTGGATTTTGAAAAGTGATTTGATAGTCAAACTGGTTTAATAATGTGGTTAAAAATGAATTTGTGGGATGAAATTGAGAAATTGATAAAAAAAGTTGAATTTAGATTAGCTTTGATTTATTGTTGTTTTGTTTAATTCGTAATGAGCATGAATATTGTTGGAATGTGATAAAATTATGATATGTTGAAATGGATAGGCGAATGTTGGTCGGGTAGGCAAAAATTTAGGAATAAGATTTCTTGTTGAATGTTTGAATGTGGAATTTGAGGTGAATGGTTTGGTTTTAGTTCTTGCATTTGAAAATGTATTCATTTAATCGGGGAATGCCCCGCGATCACTTGTATTTATTCGCCGGGGAATGCCCCGAAGTATTTTGTATTTGGAAGACGTTCGTGATGAAGGCCCGAGGCGTCGGGTAGCATAGGAACGTAGTATAAAATTAGTGTAGGGTAGAATAGGATTTACATTTTCGCATTCTTTTTCTATTTTGGACTGTATAATTGAATTGGACATTGTTTTTGGATTCGTTTGCTTGATTGATCGTTTTATTTATGTTTGGGGTGGTTTATAAATTCATAGTGTCCAAATTAGCCGATATACTCCACCAAGCGACCGTGGTTGAACCACGGGATTGAGGGGTGCCTAACACCTTCCCCTCGGTCAACAGAATTCCTTAGCCGGAATTTCTGTTCGCGGATCAGTTTTATAGAGTCAAAACCGTTTTGAAAAAGGATATCCACGGGTGAATTGACACACCTAATTTATGCCAAGTGGCGATAATGAGTTTTGAAACTAATGAATCCTTTTTCGAAATAAATTTTTAATCTTTTATCACTTTCAATAAAAACATAAGCCATCCTCTTTAAAGTTAATGTGTGAGATTTTTCATTTTGCTTATCCACTTTGCAACAAATTACTCAAACTTAAAACTAATATTTTGAACCCAACCGTGTTAATTCATTTCCTTGTACATTAACTACATCAATATTAATTCGTTATTGAACCCGTAAGAGCATGAGTGAGTTGGTGTAACAGGTGGTATTTAATAAGTGAAGTCAGAAATCGATTTTCCATGTTAATGCCTTTTTAGTCGACCTCGTCGTGTTGGATTTGTCTAGTGCAATTTACGTCTCCTCTATCGTTTGTAAGGTACTACACAAGAATAGGTTTACCCAATACACATCCGAGTGTTTAATCTAAAAAAGACTTTATATCAAATAATATATTAAGAAATTAATAAGGAGTTGAGATTATATAATGGTAAAAGCTTACTCACGCGTTATTTACCCCAAACTAATAGATACAACATGTGTGTTGCTATTACTATTACATAATTATAATTTATATTTATTTTTACCCTATTAAATTATTTTAGCTTGATTTAAGATAATTACGAATTTTATAACCACCGACGTACATAAATTTTTCTTCTTTTTATTTTTATTTTTTGCACTTTACCTGTTTTTCATGTACTTGGAGGCTGCGGCAAGTCAACTCTATAATGGATAATAATTGAGAGTAGTTAAGTAAATTAAGTACATATATATTTTTCAATAAAAATTAATTAAAAGAGTTATATCACTTTATGCCATAAACACACTTCCCAACCTAGCTAAAAGGCTCTTGTTAAATTTTCTATTACTCCACATTTAAGTGTAGTGTGGTCTACATATTACATGCACATATTTATTTGGTGACAAAATTTTGAATAGTTGGTGCATTATTTTGTTGGTTTGGAAATTGAGACACCTAATATTTTAATGAGAAGTTGGAAACTTTTTAAGTTGGTTGCATGAGGTATGCGTGGTGTATTTTACATCTTTTAGATAATTTGCGGACTATAAAATTAAAGTGAGATTTATCTAGAACACCTAAAAAATAACAGCTAAGAATTCTCTTGTTATCAAAAAAAAAAAAAAGGAAATTGTGTTGTTGTCGTATAATACGACTTTAAGTTTATGTATCGTACCAAATTGAAGTCTTAAAAGTTTTTTAAAAAAAATTTAAAAAGAGTTTTCATCTTTAATTGATTAGGATGAGCCAATTATAGTGACTAACTCCCAATATTTTGCAAACAAAATAAAATAAATAAATTGAGAACTAAATCCTTTTTTTAACTTATCAAATGAACATGGCACTTATTTAATTGGCCGATCCCCCATATGAAAATTGTTAAATCACTAATGTTACTCTTTAGTGAGTTGGAAATAAATTAACGTAGGTGACTAAATTTTGGATCTTGAATTGATTTTAGTTTCAGAAAATCAAAAACCTCAAATTGCTTAAGAAAACAAATCTCTCTCTCTCTCTCTGAATTGCTAAAACAAAACTGAAATGGATAATTATTTCCTTATTTATTCGTACTGAGATTTTTTTTCTTTTTTATTTTGTTGGGGTGGGGGTGGGGGTGGGCTTCAATTTGAAGAAATGAACATGTCTAATAAAGAATTAGACTTGATTCCCATGTGGGGATTGAACAACCATTGGTTTTCCTCTTTATGTCTTAGTTGCCAATAAAATTAAAATTAGTGATTATTGGAACTTGGATCATTACAAGATTAAGCCAATGAATTAGTCATATAAAACAAGAATTAAATTTTAAAAAATTTTAAATGTGTTAAACAATCCAATTTTAATTGTGTCTCTAGTGGTCCTAGATCACCAAACTTTGGTAACAAACATATGACAAGATTCCAAATAACAACTTTTCCTATTGTATTTTAATTTTTTCCCTCTTATGTTTTCCCTTTAAATACTCACAGAACAGTTCCTTAACTCTCACACTCAAAAGCTAAATACAAAGAAATATATATATATATATAGGCTTTCAATAATCTTTGATAATTGTGATGGAATTACAAAGATTTCTTGTTGTTTTTGTAATAGTTTTTGTGTTATTTTCATGTGTAAATGCACTTAGCAACAATTTCTATGACCAAACATGTCCAGATGCAGAATCAAGTATCAGACAAGTAGTTAAAAGAGCAATGTCAAATGATAAAACAGTTCCAGCTGCTCTTTTAAGGATGCACTTTCATGATTGTTTCGTCAGGGTAAATTTCTATTCCTATATATACATAATCATTTTAGTAAAATATTAGTATACTTTATCAGAGTAGTTTAACTTGTGATAGAGTGTTGGTGTTATCATTTTATTTGGTTACGTCCACCCTTAGACTAGCACGATATTGTCAACAATAGCTAGCTTTTGCTATAGAATAATATCGTAAAATCGGAGAGGAAGAAGAATGCCATCATAGAGAGCTGGAGAACTCTGTTAGCTCAATAATGAAAGTTAGTGTCGATCTGATCGAGGAGGTCTTACCCTCTTAGATGACCAATGTAATGTTCATCATAGAGATTTAATGGTAAATTGAGATGAGCTTAAATGGAGCAACATGATCAGTCTAAAATAACCGATCACATTTGAGTTTAGAATCGAGGCATTGTTATTGTTGCCAGTGGCGGAGCCATCTTTGCTCGATGAAAAATTATACTATTTTTATACGGTTAAAATATTTTTTATGCATATTTAGTAGATGTCGAACCCCATTCGACTAGTTCGTATATATACTTGTGAACTCCCTTAATGAAAATCCTGGTTCCGCCACTAATTATTGCAGTATAAGAATTCGCTTATAATTATCTAATAAAATATATATTGTGTGTAGATATTACTATCAATGCATAGAACATGCAAACTTTCATTTACGATGATCATTTTATTTCGTAATATCAGAATATATTATATATACTATATATGTGGTCGTAATTAACTAACTTATGGTGTGTTTTTTTTCCAATTTTTTTTTAATGAAGGGTTGTGATGGGTCTGTGTTGTTGAATTCGACAAAAAACAACCAAGCAGAGAAAGATGGACCTCCAAACATTTCATTACATGCTTTCTATGTTATTGATGTTGCTAAGAAACAAATTGAAAATATGTGTCCTGGAGTTGTCTCTTGTGCTGATATTTTGGCTCTTGCTGCTAGAGATGCTGTCACTCTTGTGAGTTTTACTACAACCTAAACTTCCTAAATTTTCATTAAATTATTCGGCGTGTGGAATCTACTAACTAGCTCGACTAATTTGAATTTGCGCAATAGGAAACTTCATCCGTACCAAAATGAAGAAGAATATAATGCTACAGTAATATGATTTTAGTAGTCGATTGGTAGGGTGTACAAGGATATATTGAGTAGGGTGTACTAACAATGCTGGATTAGTGTAGTATTCGGCGTGTGGGATTTACTGGCTCGACTAATTTAAATTTGCACTATTGGAAAACTTTATCCATAGTAAAATGAAGAATATAATGCTACAATAATAATACGACGTTAGAAGTCGTTTGGCAGGATAAGTAAGAATATATTGAATAGGTGTATTAACAGGATTAATTATACTGGCATTTTTTTAATCAATTATTTGGTTTATTGTATAAACTGAATAGGGTGAATTAGAATAGGCAAAATACCATGTAATGTTAATGTCATGGTTTACTACGTATAAGAATAATACTAAATAAGGTTTACTACTGATATGATTATACACACATATATAGGTCGATAACGCTACCAACAAGAGATCGAACAATATGAAAGCTAACACCTATATTACATTCTCTACTACCTCCTACCAAACGATCACTTACTTCCCAAATTGAGACTGTATATGTACAGATGAATGTTTTATAATCATGGTGTACAAGTCGATTTATGCACATCTCGATTAAATAAACTTGAGATCAGATGATTCTCGACGCACTAATGTTGAAATTATTTATTTGGGCCAATTGTTTTTAGTCTGGAGGGCCTTACTGGGCTGTCCCAAAAGGTAGAAAAGATGGAAGAATTTCAATTGCTAGTGAAACAAGACAATTACCTGGCCCAAATTTCAACATCTCTCAATTGCAACAAAGCTTCTCACAAAAAGGCCTTTCTTCGGATGATTTAGTTGCACTCTCAGGTAAACACCCTCGGGTTAATTTCACCTATGATCACTCAATTTTTATTACTATTATACTATGTTTTGTCATAAAAAGTGTCACCTAGATCTGTAAATTTCAAAACAAGTCAATGTACAATTTTTGTATTCAAAAGATTATTCAATTTTGCATAGTATCATATAAAATATCTATTTTATTTCCTCCTCTAATGACTTTATGTGTAACTTAGGCAAAATTTCGTAAAAAAAAATAGTTTAGTGACTTTTTTAATACTTAGATAAAATTGAGTGTTTTTTTTCCGTTATAAAGAAATATAGTTTAGTATTTTTAGCGTAATAAAGGTAAACTAACTTCTATAAGTTTTTTTCCTGTCACATTCAGGTGGACACACTCTTGGATTCTCTCATTGTTCATCCTTCCAAAATAGAATCCAAAACTTCGATAAGCAAAACGACGTCGATCCAACGTTAGACGCATCGTTCGCAGCTAATTTAAAGAAAGTATGCCCCGTTAAAAACACAGTGAAAAATGCAGGGTCCACATTGGATACTACGACATTTTTATTCGATAATGCATATTACAAGTTAGTATTGATGAAGAAGGGCCTATTTTCTTCAGATTCAACTTTGCTTACAAATTCAAGGACCAAAACATTAGTGTCTAATTTTGCCAATTCCCAAAATGAGTTCTTTAAAGCTTTTGCTGATTCAATGATTAAGATGAGTAGTATTAGTGGTTCTGGACAAGAAATAAGGCGTGATTGTAGATTTGTTAATTAAAGTTTTACGAGAGGTTTCGAGTTTGAGCTCTAAGTGTGAGGTTGTCTTTGATCGTACTCATTGAAAATTGTAATTTCTCTTTTTCATGATTTTTTTTAAGTGTGTGTTTCTTGTAAAGTTTGAAAGGAGTTCGTGAGATGATTTATTTGAGAATATGGTGTTTCTTGTATCCTTATTGATTTAATTGTAACATGAATTAAGCTTGAGGAAATAAAATCCTCTTTTCGTTATTTCGTTTTATCTGTTATATCTCTGGGACTATGAAAAGTCTTATTTTTTGTATTCAGTGTTTCATATTTACATCAGGTCTCAATTAATTTGATTCGTTGTATTCAGTGTTTCATGTTTACATAAGGTCTCAATTAATTTGATTCGTGTAATATAATAATTGTTTAAGAAAAAAGCATACTAACAAATAAAAATTATACTCAGATTCAAACTCAAAACGTACAATTTAGGGAGTAGAAATTATACATATCGATGAGCAACCTTAGACTAACTCCCATTGTGTGCTAGATTACATTCCATCAATCGAAATGGAAAAACCTACTTACCTATCAGCTCCTTTTATAGATCGATGTGATTTTCTGATAATTTTTATTTTAACAAATTATTGTAAGCATTAAACGACAGTTTAATTGCCTGTAAGGTTAAACAATATGTAAACAAACATTACACTCAAGGGGCTATTATAAGACTATTTTTGTTTTTTAAAAAAAAGGACATAATCTAAGTAGTGGCTTAAACTTAAAAGAAACATTTGCTAAATCAGCCAAGTTTGTTGGGCCAGTAATATGAAAAATTACATTATACCACAACATAATTTAATAAACTATTTAAAATCACAAATCTTTTAAATAATTTCATAAATTCTTAATTTTATTTTAAAGCTCGAATACATCGTAGAATAATATAATATATCCGTATAAAATTAAGTAATGTATCCAAAAAAATGTGATGTATTAGTATAAATATAGTGATATATCCAGAAAAATGTAATGAATCTGTGTGAATTAAATCAGGAATTTTAGTAATTTTGAATAAAGTTGGGATGTGGAATAATTTACTTCCTAAGGGTTGGGAGTAATGTAATTTTTTTTAATTTTTTTTTAAAAAGGCAAATAATATGAACCCGATAGTTTGGAGCCTAATTTCAGAAAATTTTGACATTTTGCATAATTACTGAAATTTCAATTTTTGGTCTATCGAGATGCATAATTAGCTCCCGGTAAGTCCAAAGAAGATACGTTTTTTTCTTTGTAAAGATAAAGATTCATAATTAGCTTTCGATATATTTTTTTCGATTTTAGACCTGTCGAGATACATAATGCATCCAACGAAAGATTAATTTTTTACTTTGTAAAGATACATAATTAGCTTTCCATACATTTTTTCTGATTTTGATTCTGTCGAGATGCATAATTAGTTTCCCGATACATCTAAAAAAGATACATAATTAGTTAGAACTTGTGTAGTTACTTTGTAAAGAATGGAAATTTATGAAAATATGTTAAGTTAAGGTGTATGTTTATGGAGTAAATTTCCTAAATAGTCATTCATGTTAGGGATTTGCCTTATAATATCATTTTTGTTTCTTTTAGGACCATAATATCACCCAACTATTTCTATTTTCCTCAAAATATACTTGACATAATATCAACATCATTCTTTCTCCTAATAGGATGTCATGTCACATTTTTCTTTTTTAATAATAAGTTTTTTAACTTTTTAAACCACCGATCTTTTACCCGAGAAAAGATTACAAAGAGGCATATTTTTCTGCCCGAAATAGTTTTCTAGGGTTCTGAGGCAACTTCTAACATGGAATCCTCTGGTTCTTTGAGGAAATTGTGGGTTCTTCAACGAATAAATTAATGAATTTGCAGAATAGATTGTATCCCTAGCCTCTGTATACCTTTGATATCGACCAAAGAGATCGTCACGAGGTAAAATTCAATCTTTTTTTCAATCTTTGAAGTTTAAATTGTGAAATAATTTGAATACTCAATGTGGTATTGGAGTAATTTTCTTAAAATTTAGAATTTTTTTGCTTGTTTTTGAATGGGATATTCTGTTGTTTGAATCTGCATTATGTGTTTGTGTCTATAGTCTATGTAGAACATGGGAGACATATGCTCTTAAGAGGTTATTTGGTTGAGAATAACTAGAATAAGTTATTCCGGGATAACTAATCCAACGATTAGTTATCCCACCACAGGTGATAACTAATTCCATCACTTAAAAATAATTTCGAGACTAAGTAATGCCTTCATCCAAACATAGGATAAGTAATCCTGCATTTTATCCCAAAACTATTGCACCTTATACCTCTAATGTCTATAAATTTTTTGCATCTCTATGTGCTAAAAAAGGTTGTTGACGCTTCTTCAAATCAATCTCTAGATCAGTCAAAGAATAAGCTGAAAATGATGATTTGTGGGATTATTCTAAATTTTATCATCCAGTAATTTGGATAGATTCACAAATGGATTTGAACTTAACAAAGCAGTCAACTAGAACTCACGTAATGAATTCTTGATTTATTTTTTTTCCGTTAATTTATTACAAAGTTATGATTTTTTTTTCATTTGTTTCATTGCTTAATTATATTTTTTTCCTCTATTGTTGGCTCAGGGAGGTGTACATGTTGAATCTATTGATTGACCTTCTTTTACAGCAAAGAAAGGAAGCCATTTTGAAAGAGAAGTCATGAAGAATTATGTAGTTTTGTTGAAGAAGAAGAAGAGAAACTTGAGTAAAGTATAAGGATTATACATTAGTTTCTTTTGCTAGTTATGTGAAATACTTATTTAGACATTTTATGTGTCTTCCTTTGCTAAAACCTCTGCGGTCATATTATGGCGTGGTACAGTGTAATGTTGCCACTTACCTATAAAATATTATTTAGCTGTAAATTATAGCAAGTTATGACACTTTTTTAAAGTATTGATGCTAAAATTTGTTATTTTGAAGGCCAAATTTGTTTATGCATATAGTTTGGTAAGACAGCGAAGAAAATTTATTATTATGTTTTGTCTTCCTAATTAGCTCAAAGGAACTAATTTAATTTTTTCTTTTGATAAGAGAAAGGCTAAATTTTTGTATGAAGAGAAGTTGATGTTCATGCAAATACTCGTGGATGAAATAGAGAATAAAGATTTTCGCTATGAAATTGAAGTAACTAGATTCTCGTACAGAAAATAATGTATTGGACTATTGAAAGTATAACAACATGTACATTAATTCACCGTTGCAGCTTCGAAATCTTCAAAAATTAGGTAAATTCTTTGATTGAATATGTAAAAGAAGTTGTTTATTCAAGAATTAGGTAGATATTTTGATTGAATATGTAAAAGAAGTTGATGCTTATAGAGACATAAACACTTTTTTATGTATTGTTAAAAAAAAGATAATGTGACATGACATTTTATTAGAAGAGAGAAGAATGTTGGTATTGTATCAAGTATATTTTGAGGAAAATAGAAATAGTTAAGTGATATTGTGGTCCTAAAAAAAATAAAAGTGATATTATTAGACAAATTTCTAAACATGGGTGATTATTTAGCGAGTTTACTCTATGTTTATGTTATTTTTCCAATAATTAGCTTGCAAAAGGCTTTGATGTGGTTGAATTGTGGCCCACCAAAGTTAGGCCTATTTAGGCCCTATAAGCCTCTTCTTCTTCAACTCCTCTAAACTCCCCCAAAGTAAATTAACGTCCAACTCTCCCGGGACTCCGTCAACTTAACCAGATCGTCCGGCCATCGGAATTCTTCCAATTTACAAATGACAGAGCTTAACGCCGGCCAAACCAACAACGTTAAACCGACAATAATTCCTTCGTCTCATTCCGAACAAAAAGACGAAGGATTAAGCGATGAAGTACTAAGAAATCTACTATTAGCAGATTTAGAAAATTTCCCTCCTACTCCTCCTTCTGCTGTACAATCCAATTACGTCACCTATTTTGCTCCTGGTAATATACTCCCCTCCGCTCTTTTTTACTTGTCACAGTTTCATTTTTAGAGTCTAATGATATCAACTTTTGACTGACGTTGTAATTTACAGCACTTCTTGTATAGTTTTTGAATATCTAAATTTTAACTTTAAAGTGTTTGAACTAATTTAATCTATTTAATTTAGCTTTAAAAATTAGTGAAAGTGACTAAGGGAAACTGACAATTACTTCCTCCATTCCTTTTCATATGCTTAGAATCAAATTATACAAACTTTGACCATTTATTTCTTAATAAAATTGAAAAAAGGCAAAATTGCAATTTATTACTTTTTCATATAGCTTTTGAATATCTATATTTTAATTTTAAAATATTAAATTAATCTAATGTAATTTAGCTTTGAAATTTAGTAAAGTTAGACTCACGAAAAACAAAGGTAACATATCAAAAGGAATGGAGAGAACGTAAAGTGGTCCAGAATTCAAACTTGTATTTGTTGTTTGCAGATTTTATGAAACCTGGGCATGATCAGTATGTTCATCGACATGCCAATGGGTAATGAAACTTTTTACTTTTTGTCTTTTTTGTGATTTGTCTGCTTTGAATTTTTGAAATTTGAGTTTGATGAGTTTTTGAAATTGGGTTATTGAAAGATTGTGCATAATTGGGTTGGCTTCGACTCACATTGCGTTTAAGGATGAAGGGATTACTTCGGTTGATTTCAATGTGGGGAAGTGTGATCGTAGTGGAATCAAGGTCACTGGAAAGCGCAAACGGGTACTTATCTTAGCTGGATTTACTTGAATGAGAATAAAGATTGAATCTTTGTGCTGAACTTAATTCAAAACCAAAAAAAAGATTGTGTCTTTATGATGAAGTAGCATTTTTTGTTATTGCAAGTCATTGCAATTTTATGATATTTTAGTTGTGTTATAACTAGATTGATCTTCACAAATGTTGTTGGATAAAAGTTGAGTTTAATTTAGCATGAAACTATGCTTGGCATTTGGTAGAACAAATTTATAGCTATATTTAGGTCATGACTTATTTTAAGTTCTAAATATGCGAAGAATCATAAGGGATGTCTTTCTTATGCGAATATGTCGAACATAATTCTTATTTTCATCTGAAGAAAAGCTATGTTTAGCGGGCACTGAATAGCTTCTGGTGAGATATTCCTCAAATTTCTCTAGCCTTGCAAATAAAGGGCTTTTGATATGGTTATTACTTATTAGATACACCGTACCCTCCCAGACCCTACCTGGGGATTATACTGGGGTGTGTTGTTGTTGCTGATCTGGTTATTAAGTTTCATCGCAATGATAGTACTTTTTTGTTGGCTAACTGCGAACTTGACAAAGTATTACTTTCTGAACCTTAGCATACAATGCAAGCAATTCATCATACGGAATTGCTTTGTCAGCAGTATGTACATGCTCAGTCATTCGTAACAACGTATTTTGTTAGCTACATAGAGAACACAAGTCATCATTGTGGTGTAACACCATCTGCCACCTTTGGACAAACGTATGAACTGTGCAAGTAAAGCTAAATCTGTCATTGCTTTTGTGCTTTATGCTTCTAGTTTAATGAAATGAGGGCGTCACTTTGTTCTTATGCAGAACGCCCATCATTTTGAGTCTAATACAGCAGTATGTAAAGTCTGCACAAAAGACGCTTCTTATATTGTGAGGTATGGGTTTATTTTCTTGCACTGCTTTCCTTGTCAGGGGTTCTCTTAAATCATTAAAAGATGATCCACTCATGTTTTGCAGGTGTTGTGTGAAAGGCTCTCTATTAGAAGTCAATGATAGGTTGATTAAGCAACCAGAACTGCTGAATTCGTCGGTAGAAACATTTATCTTTTGCTCATTTATATTGTCCGTCATCTAGGATTTTTATCTAGGATTATTAATCTGAGCTTAGGCGTGACATGGAGCAGTTTGAGCTTAGGCGTGACATGGAGCAGTTACAGCTTACTGAGTACATGACCCTACATAGGAAGGTCTGGAGGACGCGAATTAAGATAGAAGGCTAGGGCATATGGGTGGGTCGTAGTCAGTAATTAGGAGAGCTTTGGGGTAGCCAGGTTGGTAGTCCTAGGGCTATGCCCATAGGTTGGAGCTGCGAGTAGGAGAGTATGGGGGTGCAGCTGGTTCGTCTTATTTTTGTTATGCCATCTTGTTTCATGCTTTATTATGGATTTACTACTATTCTTTGCTCCTGTTATGCCATCTTGTTTCATGCTTTCTTACGAACTTGTTTACTATTCTTGTCTTGAGCCGGGGGTCTATCGAAAACAACCTTGCTACTTCTCCGGAAGTAGTGGTATAGACTACGTACATCTTAACCTCCTCAGACCCCACTATGTGGGAAAACACTGGGTTTGTTGTTGTTGATTATTAATCTGAGCTCATCCCTTCTTCATTTAGCTTTTAGCTTGTGGTAACTGATGCAGAACTTAATTGGAATTAGCAGCTTTTGTATTCGGGGTGATGACAACAATGCTTTCAGCAATTGTTTATATTCTTGGTGTTAAAATTGTTGGAACCATCACTTTTATCCAATTGAAACCAAAAAAAAATTCCATAGGTGGACAGTGTTACTTGGTACTTGTTGCTAGTGGGAGGTGGCGGGTATCCCGTGGAATTAGTCGAGGTGTGCACAAGCTAGCTCAGACACCACAGTTATCAAAAACGAAAAATAGAATTTGCCAGAATATAACTAAATGCTTGATGCAACTTGAACGATGATTGGTTGTGTGGTGGTTGTTGTTGTATTTAAAAGAAGATATACATTGATTCCTCAGACATGATTTTATTTTCTTAATCTCCAGCAAAAATGTCTGAGCTGAATGCACATCTAGATTTGGTTGTTGATATAAGGAACTGAATATAGGATATGCATGACCTCCATCACAAAATTGTTGTTCCGTCTTTTTTCCTTTTAATATTTAACGAGCTTTCTTGGAGACATGTTCGTAGTGGCATTAAGTTGTGTTTTATTTGATTGTGACATTGGACTTGTTTTGCATTGATGAGATATTGTTTCATTCGACTTCTTCCCCCTCGTATTATAATACACTTCTGGTTGAATATGTGTGTTCCTCTTGTTTGATTTCTATCACAGGCAGACAGGGAAGGCTATATTGCAATCATAATGCCAAAGCCGGCAGATTGGATCAAGGTCAAGACCACTTTGCTGGCCGCTGAAGAGTATAAAGAGTTGAGAAAGGATATGTTGCAGTCATAATCGGGAAAGATGGCAGATCAGCTCGTTGTAGGCAACATTTCCTGCAATGTTGTTCTCTTTCTGTAAGAGTAAGATCTATTAGTTCTCTTTGCAGGGGTGGCTCAAGAATAAGACCAGTAAAACGTATGCTTTAGGCCCCAAAAAATTTGAGACCCCAAAAAACATAATATGAATTTTATGATTTTAATTTCACTTCAAATAATATTATAGATTGAAAAATATAAAAGGTACAAAATTTAAACTAATGAAAAAGGAAAGAAGAATTATCTTGTTATAAATGTATTTACATTACAGTGAATGTCTATCAAAATCTAATAAGATCTAGTTGATATCTATCAGGATTTGAAGTATCTGTCTTTTAATCAGAAATCAGAAACTAAGAGTATTTTTCCCTATAAATAGAGGGATTTTGTTCATTGTATTCTCAATCAAGATAATCTCTCATCCCTAAAGAGAAATAAAGAAGTCTCCCTTTATTTATTCTTGTTCTTCCTTTATATTTTATTTTTCTTACTTTTATATTTCATAACACGTTATTAACACAAAACTCAAGATGAGATTATAAATCTAAAGTTAATTTCAAGGTCAGTAATTTCTTATGTTATCTTTCTTTTGTTACTAATAATATAATCATTGTTGGATTTGCGGAAAAATAATTGGTTTGGAACCATTGAACTTTTAAATTTATTCCTCAAGAACAGTATTATCAAAAGGGATGATAATATGTTGGGTTTAAGTCCCATCAATTTATGCCTAAGACGTTTTTATATGAGTAAGACGTTGAGTTTGAATTTCAATGCATCATCTTGATGATATTATGATGGTTAAAACAAAATAATGTGTTTTTAATGAAAAATCATGAAATATGTCGCACTGAATATGTTCCATTCCATGAAGTGAATGTAGTAGCAATATATGATAAGTCTGAAATATGACAACTTAGTTCATTCTTGAAGTGTATATGATAGCAATACATAATATGTCTGAAAGAAGATAAGTGATTGAATGCACGATTATACGCGTGGAGGGACAATATGATAGTGATTATCAAAAGTGATGATATTTTCACACGCGTATTATGATCATAAAATATGTTAAAGAAAAATTCTCTAGATCATATGTATGTCTCGATTTGTTCCTGAAGTAGCAATATCATAAAAGAGGTTATAAGCTATCAATTTGATAGGCTTTAGATACGATTATATTTCATTCATGGGAATGAGAATTTCAATTGTTATAAGCATAAATCCATTCCTTGGGTGAATGTAATGATATTTAGTGAAGCTTATCAATAAACGTGTACTTGATTGTGATGGTATGACAACTCACCTCCGAAAGAGGTAGAATAACTGAGATGAGTTATTTTAAAATCTATTTCTGAAGTAGTAAATCTGAAATTTATTCATATAATAGTAAATGTGAAATTTACTAAAGCAAAAGCACATATCATGGTAAACTTGGAGTTTACTAAATTAAGGGCCCGTTTGGTCATAGAAATTTTTCTCTTTTTTTCGAAAAATTTTTCCGGAGTTGGAAATTGTGGTTTTTGGCCATGAAAATTCGGAAAATAATTCCGGAATTTTTTTTTGAAAAGGGAAATCAGGTTTTTGTTGTTTTCACAATTTTCTAACTCCAATTCCAACTTTTATTATTATTACATATAACCCCAATCTTTTAAATTTTTACATAAAACTCTCCTTATAACATTTCTTTTTCAATATTACGTATATAACAATTTTAAAGAATAAGATAATTATAATTTCAAACTTAATGTTATCCTAATTAATATATATCTCTTTTTCTCTCTCATCATTATTTTTATCTCTTATTTAATTTTCTCACATTATTTTACTGCTAATTTATATTTATACCCATAAATATATAAAGTATTATATTTATAATAGAAATATACAAAGTATGTTATATATAAAGTTTATACCATGTATATACCATATACACACATATATAAATATACAAAGTATTAAGAAACATACTAAGCATATTTATAATATAAATATACAAAGCATGTTATATATGAAGTTTATACCATGTATATACCATACACACACATATATAAAAATACAAAGTATAAAGAAACATACTAAGCATATTTATATATTTATGGTGCATATTTATATATTTATGGTATATGATATAATATACCATAAATATGCAAAGCATGTTTTACATAGAAATAATTTATTCACACACAGTAAAATCTTTCATGTATAAGAAAATTAAAGAAATAAATTAGCGGCACCCTAAAATTTAATAACAACTCATCATTTCCTATTTTTTAGGAACGGAAAATGAAGGAAATAAATTAAATAAATCCTAAAAAAAAAAAAAAATTGTTTGAAAGATAATATTTGTTACCTCAAAAACAGGAAGCAGTGATCTGTTAATATAATATCCATCTTTAAAATTTTCAAATATGAGAAAACGGCTATTAATATAAATATTATATATGTCATAATTGAAATTCATTAAATATGACCATGTATATGTAATTATTTTTATAATAGTGGCTAATTGTGTTTTTTTTTTCATTAGTAGGTAAATTTTAGTTGGGTGATTTTGATAGTTTGTAAAAGTTAGGGCATAAAATCATAATTTAAAAAGTTTTTTCAAAAGTCAAAAAGAAATTTCAAAAAAGACATGGCCAAACACAACTCCAACTCTAATTTCAACTCCAAGTTCAAAAAATTTTAGTTTTCATGGTCTAACGGCTACTAAAAGTTCATAAGTTGACATGAACGATTGCGATATCTCGAAGATGTGCATACTGAGTATTGAACATATATTGAAGAATTAGAAAATTCTTCATGAACTTTAATGTTGCTTGTTCTCATGATAAGTTGGTTGGACCAACTAATTTTAAGATTGGATCCCTCAAAATCCGAAAAGAATAAAAGGTGTAAGGGTCCGTTCACTTATCATGTGATATGTTGAAAAGATGCATCAATAAGATGATCACATGTACATTCATGGTCAACCTACGTTTGACATTCATAAAGTTATTTGTTCAATATAAATTGAGCATAATTTTCAGATTGTGTAATCAAGATAATTCATCTTGATGATGATGGTTTAGCATTGAATGTCTTCCATAAATAGTTGAACCATTACTAATGAGAACAAATCTTCATGTATTGATATGAAATATGATATGTTGCATATAATAACATTTGTATGCATTAGACCAATATATTGTGATTATTTCTTCCCTCTCTATTAGTTTAAGGTCAGGAACCAACTATTTCATCTAATAGTTTTGATGTGCGGTATACGATTAATAAATATATCATGATGCACAAAGATGGATTCCTCAAAGAAGATGGAGGATGTATGTTAGTTTTCCTAACATAAAGGGTAGAGATTATAAGTAGTTATGAAATATGTTAGGAATTATCATCAGATCCTCATTCAAAAGATAATTCAAGTCAAGTGCCGAAAGCATCTCATATTTAGCTGCAAGTGCTCCTATTTTGTGTCCTTAAAGGATAAAGTCTATGCATTCGTGAAGCATGATAGACCAATTAGTTCCACATGAAATAATCCTTGAAAAGGATAAGGAGCAAATAATAATGATGAGAAGGCAATGTGCTCTTGAAGAGCCTACGACATAACACTAAATGAAATCTTATGAGAGGTTTAGGTACCTGAAAATAATGAAGTGGTGAGATCTCAAAATGTTATGTCACATTGCAACCCGAAACAAAATGAGAAACCGTCGACAATATCTTTGATATAATATTGGTGCAATATTGTGAAAGATTACGAGGATCTGAATTCTACGTATATTTAAGCATGCTGATGTAGAAACATTTATCAAGTGACCTGAAAAGATGTATTTTGGTAAACGTATAACTTATTTGATTTGCAGTCCAGATACTTGAAGATGTCACACTTAACATTTCGATATTGTTACTTGACAAAAATCCATATAAAAATCCCTAAAGCATATAAAGTTTCTGAATTTTTTTTAATTATCCTCATAAGAGATAATTTGATGATTTGAGTATCATTGAAACTCTTGGAGAGTTTTCAAAAGCAATAAATATTTGCTTAAATGAGAAACATGCAAAATTGAATAAAGATCCATTCCAACCTTAAGAAAAGAATAAAGAACTCCTTAGTTATGAAGTACCATATCTTAGTGTAATTGATGTATTAATGTATCTTGCAAATACTACAAGGCCCGATATAGCCTTTCTAGTTAATTTGTTAGCAAGTTTGCAGTTCCGATCTTATTGGTCATGTTGATGTTGGGTACTTATTTGACCTACATAAAGTTCGGTCTCAAATAGGCTATGTGTTCATATGTGGTAGTACTGCAATATCTTGGAGATATACAAAACAGTCTATCGTAGCCACTTCATCGAATCATGCTGAGAAAATAGTTATTCATAAAGCAAGCCAAGAATGTATATGGTTGAGGTCCGTGATACACCTCATTCGAGAAAAATGTGATGTGAAATATGATAATCTACCCACAATTTTATACAGAGATAATGCATAGCACATCTTGATGGGGGATTCGTAAAAGGAGATAAAACGAAGCATACTTCACCAAAGCTTTTCTACATACATGAGCTACAAAAGAATGGTGATATCAACGTGCAACAGATTCGTTCGAGTGACAATATGGTTGCTTTATTCACCAAGTCTCCTCCAATTGCAACTTTTAAAAAGATGGTGCACAAGTTCGGGATGTAAAGGTTCAAGGATGTTCTCATTAGGTGGAGTTAATATGCGTTGTACTCCTTTTCCCTTACTAGGTTTTGTCCCACTGGGTTTTCCTTGTAAGGTTTTTAATGAGACATTCGATATGCATATTGTTAGAGATGTGTACTCTTTTTCCTTCACTAGATTTTTTTCCCACTGAATTTTTTTCTAATAAGGTTTTAACAAGGCACATTATCTATCTAGACATTCAAGAGGAGTGTTATAAATGCATTTACATTATAATAATTGTCTATCAAGATCTAATAAGATCTAGTTGATATCTATCAGGATTTGAAGTATTTGTCTTTTAGTTAGAAACTATGAATATTTTCCCCTATAAAGAATTTTGTTCATAGAATTCTCAATCAAGATGATCTCTCATCCCTAGAGAGAAATAAAGAAGTCTCTCTTCTCTTTATTTATTTTTGTTCTTCCTTTGTATTTTATTTTTTTACTTTTATATTTCATAACATATCTATTGTTTATTAAAAATATTTTAGAACTTTTTATCAAATCTTGATAGTAATAAATAAAGTTTTTACAATAATATTCAATGTAAAGTATTGCAAACAAATGACTAATATCTTATTAATTAGAATTAGTGCTTACTTTTATAAATAATAATATTACTATGTTCTAATAATACTACATTAAAAAAAAAGGTAGTGCGTACGAATCAAAAAATAACTCTGATAATACTTTTGTTATATGCATATATTTAAGGCCTCGTATTAAAATTTAGCTTTAGGCCATTAATTTTAGTGAGACGGCTTCTCTCCATGCTTTTGTTTTCGACATACAGAACACCGTTTAAGTTGGAGAAATTCTTTGGGCACAACGTCCTCACTTCAAAATTTACATCTTCTCTTAGTTTAACTTAATTATTCTTCTTATTCGTACTTCTTTGGTATGTTATTTGGATGGGTGGTACTTTGACATGTTATTTGGTTTACATCTTCTCTTAGTTTAACTTAATTATTCTTCTTATTCTACGCATGTTATTTGAATGGGTGGTACTTTGACATGTTATTTGGATGGGGTGGAGTTTACTTGCCCACATAGCTCAGTCCGTATTTTGTGTTTCAGATCTATTTCATTCAATAACATAAACTCCACAGCTAATATATTAATGTAATGTAATATGTCTATTACATTGCTAGAACCAAAAAAAAAATACATTGCTAGAACCAAAAAAAAAATGAGAAGAATCTGAACTTGCTATGACCTCCATTAATTTAACAAGAAAAGAAAAAATTATTAAGTTACACCAACTATGACCTCCATTAACTTAACAAGAAAAGAAAAAATTATTAAGTTACATCAAAAAGAAAAATAACTCAGTCTTTGTATTTTTCATTCAATAAATTGCACTAATAACTCATTTTCTCCATTAACTTAACAAAAAAACAAAGTAGAGGAATTTTTTTTTTTTTCCATTATTAAGTTACACCAGAATAAAAATAACTCAGTCTTTGTATTTTTCATTCAATAAATGCAGTACTAACTCATTTGCTGACCACTTCTTGTAGAACCATCCTTCTTGATCTGTTTATAGTAACATAACACAAGCAAATATGCTCTTCAAGCTCTTTCAACTGCTCTATGAAGCAGTTTTTGTTAATACTGTAATCCCTTATCGCCTCCTTCAGCATGTCTGTATTTTTCTTTCTAGTACACATTTCAGCTACAGATCTATTATGCTCTATTTCATCGTATAGTCTCCTCACAAGCCTACTTATCGTATCAAAGTCATTAATCAATATGTACATCCCCTTTGCTGCTACATCAAGCTGTGCTATTAGTCTTTCCTGTGAACTCGAACTTTCTTCTTTCTTATCTGTCTTCAATCTTCTCTTGAACACCTTATAAGAACAAGCTATTAACCCGGGGGCAGCCACAATGCAGACCATACTATGGAGAGCTAGAACTAACAAAGCTATCATAACACCAATATAGCCTATTACAATACTAATTCCAAATACCCTCTTGCAAGATTTCCAGAATTTCATCCTCCTTTTAACTCTTCTGAATTGTGACGATAATTTCTGAAGCAATGAGTCATGACCTTCGCGTGTATCAAGAATCTGAACTTGGTTAACAACTGAGAAAGAGTTGTTTAAACTTGCAAATGATGCAAGTTCTCTATATACTCTATAACAATGCATTGAATCTTGCTCAATTTTCATCAATCCAATAGCCCTTCTAATCTTCTTGTAATTAGCCCTTGTTTGATGCACATTCTGGAGTAATAACTCACAGATTCTGCATGCTTCTAAGGTAATATCGAAGTAGTTAATGATAAGGGGATGAAGTTTAACTGATTCTGAGAGTTCAGATATCTCTTCTTGACATAGATTTGTATCGAGTTGAAGAGAAGAAGACGATGATAATTTATAATCATCGTTTAATCTTCCTTCTTCCAGTTGTTCTTGAACTTTATTGTATAGTTCTACGTAAGACTTAGTTCTTAAGGCTTCAATATACTCTTCATTCACATTTGACTTGTTCACCAAGCTACCCGAACCGCCATTCTCTATTCTACCTGTAAAATCGCGCAAACATTAAAAACATTGTGCACTCTCTAACAACTTATCACATTTTTAAACAAGTCGATCACACGATTAAACATGGTATCAAAGGCATAGGGTAATAACATGGACGGCGATAAGCCATTGCCAATAGTATTGAGCTTGATTGCTCCGAGCCGGTAACCGGTAGAGAACCGGTAAAGGTAGCATAAGGTAACAACTAGTATGGAAAGCTGGTCGACTCTTCATTCTGATTTAAGTAGTCGTCTAGTTCGAATCGTATAGTAAGTCAGTCCTTACCCCATATATAATTCACCATGAATGCTTCATACATCTAAAAACTAAGCAACAAAGTTGTATAATTAGCAAGAAAATGAGGTAAGAACTAGTCGATGTGTACGAAAGTTGGCTCGGACATCAAAAAAAATGAGGAAGGAAGATAACAAGCCAATACAAAACGAACAACGAACTAAAAAGCAAAAGCATGACGGGAGTTGCAAATTGTTAGTAGAAAAAGAAGACACAAAATAGTACGAGGAATATGAGACTTACGTTGTTTTCTTTGAGTCAATTTCAACTTGAACCAGACCAATTTTCTCATGAGATGCATATATGTTAAGAAAGAATTATTTTTGGAGAATTGATAATGATTTTTCAGAACTGAAAGCAACTGTATAAATATATTTATATATAAGGTTGCCTGTTAGCCTGTTACTTGAGAAAAAGCAAAATATGAGGTTGAAAAAGAAATTGGTGACTTTGAAGAAATAAACATGTATTATAACACGTTTGCGTATCCTATACCTCTCTCTAACTACGTGTAAAGCATTCATCCAGAAGAGGTATTTTTTAAAAAACAAAAATTATTTGGAGCGGGGGTACAACTATTATTTGAACGAAGTGAAAAAAATGCGATCTTTGTTGTATAATAGAACAAACACTAATACCTTAATTGAATCGGTCAAGATCAAATCCGGAAAATGAGGGAGGAGATTACGTGGGATTATAACTCGTTAATTCTTATCAATAAGATGGAATTTCAGATAGCTAACTAACCGACCTATTAAAATTCCCCTCATCTAGGAGAATAACTACTACTTTTTTCTTTTATTAATTTGTTCAAACTGGATCTTACTTTCGTGTGAAGGTTTTCACGTTGACAAATTAAACAGAATGTGTCCAAAGTATTAATACTACTATTATGTTACTCGGATTTTTGGAAATTTTTTGGCATTTTTGTGTTGAAATAACATTGCTTATATGTACTCTGTAAAGTATTTTTCTATTATTATTACTCCATATATTTGCATAATTTAATCTGTTAGTTATAACAAATACAACATGTTAATTGATCATCTTATTACGTACTACTATTATTTAGCTAATTTTATTTTCTCAACACACCCCTACCCTCTGTTTGTTCTTCTCTGTTTTTTTTGTAATGGATTATATGTGAAAAATTCTTTTTTTTTAATATAAGAATTTATGGAAGCGAGATTCACACTAACGACCTCTATATATTCTAATATCATGTAAAGAATGATATCTCGTGAAATAAGGATTGTGAAGAACTATATAATAGGACCAAGTATATTTATAATTACATTTTAATGATTTGATAATGTAAAAGAATAATATAAGTTTATTAAAGTGATACTTAAAATTGAGATAGTATTATCCAAGACTGTAAAAAAAAGATTCAATAATCTATGTAAATATTTTTTTCTGAAGTAAGCTTCATTTAGATGAAGATATATTGCTGTTATTTTGAAACCCCCCCCCCCCCTCCCTCCCCCCAAAAATAAAAAAGTAACCGTGTAAGATAATATTTGAGCAACGTAACAACACCACAAAATTGTGTGTGGATTATATTACTAGCTTGCTACATTATCCCCCACCCCCACCCAAAAAAAAACAAAAACAAGAAGATAATTATTAACGATGTGTGTCTTGTAAATGATGTTTTTTTCTCTTGCTTTTGGTGTTCTATATATGTTTGAGGAGGGAAGCAAATCCATTTAATGAAGAATTAGGTGCAAGTGATTATGTTTGAAAGTTTCTTGATAAAGAAAAAATTATGTGAGGAAAAAGTAGTTAGTTAAATATGTGAATTTATACTTGTTTCTTGGAGTCCACGTTTAAGCTTCTTAATTAAGGGATAATATATCATGAATGTGTGACATTATTTGTTTCCATGATGTCTTTAACTTGAAATTAATATCACATGAATTTTGCAATGTTAATGTTTTTACTTACTGTTTTTCATTGTGAGGTGAGAGACGAAGTGTGAGGTCAACACGTACTTCAAGCGTCTTGTCATAATCTAATACTCCCTCCGTCCATTTTATGTATCGTCATTTTCTTTTTGGTCCGTTTCAAAAAGAATGTCACCTTTCCTAATTTAGTAACTATTTAATAGCATAATTCCAATTTTATCCTTAGTGGGTTCCACTTATTAAGAAAAGACAACTAAAAAGTAAACATTAAAATAACTTTAAGAGGAACAATTTTGTAAACTTTACAAAGTCATCACTTATTTCTTAAATTTCGTGTCCGGTCAAATGGTAACACATAAAATGGGACGGAGGTAGTAAGTACTAACAATAGTATTAATTGGAGCACTATGTTTCAATTACATCTCAATCACAAATAAGTTAAATTCGGTTATATGAATTCTCACTGTTTTATTTAAGCTCAATTCATATCATCATTTTAAATAGGAAAATAAAGGTAACCATCAAATGATGTAGTGTCGGATGGGATTGCTCGGAGATTTTGATTTCGAGCCTTGAATATGAAAAAATTCTTATTAGAGAGAGCATCATCCGAATGTGTACTATGTGGTACGAATTTGAATTAATCGAAATTAAATAGTTAAAGCATGTATCATATATCATATGAAAAATCAAAATAAAAGTATAAATCAACTTCGTTAGAAATTCTTTAACAAATCCAAAATTTATTCCCAATTACTAGATATCACATTTATGAATATTTTTGTTCATTGTGTTTTATCTCTAGCTAAGTACGTGTATTGTATCGAACGAGTTACACGTATTCTGAAACAACCTTTTATATGTTAGGAGTATTTATTAATTGAGAAAAATCCTTTATATGATAATACACACGAGTAAAAAGAGACTTTTAATAACAACATCCTGATTTTGGTCCATCCGATTCCATTCTCTTTAACACCTTCACATATCATGATTTTATATTAGCAAGCGATACATATGTAGGTTGGCGCAAGGCTTGATTAAACCATCTCAACCAACGTTCTCTCATTTTATCTTTAATACATGCTACTTGCGTCTTCTAGTGAATATGGTCATTTAAAATCGTATCTAATTTTGTTCGTCACTAGAGTGAATTTCTTTTATTAATTATTCATTAATTCTTTATCTATTCAATCGATTAATTTGAATTCTTGTGCATGTAGAACTCGGTTTTTTTCCTAAGTGCTTATATTTTTGGCAGTACATTACATATGGTTGAGTGTAGACTAATTCTAGTACATCATTTAGATTTAGGAAGAAGTCAATTTGGTATATTCAAATAATAAATGGATGGATATAAATGGTAAGTACTTTAATTCATGTTTGATTGGAAATAAATAATTATGAAATTATATCCACAATTTAAAATTTTTCATGCGTTATATTAGGCAACCCACATATTTTGCAACTTATTTGAGTCCTTTACTTTCCTTTTAGGTTTCATTTTCCTTTTGTAATAATTAAGAAGATATTCTTTTGAAAATCATGATAAAAAACAATTCAATATATTCTTCTATATTTGGAAGAAAGAAAATGATCCTGCAAAGAACTCTTACATATAACTAAATTAGAGATCTCTTAAAAATTTTCATATAAATACATATGATGCATCTATTTTGTGCTATTTTATGTGAAGATCTCGTAATAATTTAATGTAAATTAGGTAAGCTACATATTTATTACTAATAATAAAGCGGGGAATTTCTTAGCATTTAGACAATTTCTTTTTTGACTTTTCCAAAATAACATATAAAGAAGTTGGAAAATTCAATTCTCCAACCCAAAAATTAATCTTCAAAATTTGACAAGTAATTTAAAATAACAAATTAAATTGCAAAATGTATTTATGAGAAATTTGAAATAAATCAATTCGATGATACTAATAATAAAATTTGACATGTCATTTGGTCATAATTTTATCAAAATTTATGATAACATAAATTGCAATAAGTTATGTGGAGCTCTCTCTTATTAAAAAGTAGTTTTCTAATCGGAAAAAAAAAAGTTTTCTAATATATCGTTTAACCATAGAAAAAGAAAATTTCTTATTATAAAGCTAATAGATAATTTGTTTGTTAATTAGTGAAACTTGTGTTTTAATTAAAATTAGTGAATTACCTAATTACCATATTTTGTTTTACGATTATTGCTCTAAAACAGAAAGAGAAACTTTTAGACGATAGTCAATGCTAATATTTTTATATATACCCTTTTTCCTTATACGACAAAAATTATAAAAATAATCCTTTGAGTTAAAATAGGTAAAAGAAGCGAAAGAGATTCTTACATTTGTGGAACAGGCAATTTTTTTAGAATTAGGTAATTACATTATATATTCTAGGATGAAATAAAAAGATTACTATAAATATTCTCTTTACATTAATGTCAATGGCGAAAAATGAAAGGGTAATAAAAGAGTCAAAAGAAACTGGTTTTATATGTTCATGTCTTATGATTGAAACTGTATAAACAAAACAAAAAAAAATTGCATAAACTTAAACTAAAAGTTGATTTTATTGAACTCAAGCAAACTTTGACATGATCATCTTTGCTAGTGTCAAATCAATCATTCACACTAATGGTTAACTTGTCTAGCTAGCTAAGATAAACATCAATTTTGAAGAAAAAAAAGACCTAAATTAAGGAGTACAAAAAAAATTAGTACTCAACCTAGGTAACAACACATGCTTTGAGTTTATAAGCATGGTAGCAAGAAAAACCTAAAAAGAAAAAAAAAAAAAAGTTAGAACAAATTAAAACACCTTATGGATTTTGATTTCTAGCAAAGCTTGACCAATTCTTGTACAACATCATCAATCTCTTCATCACCTTTGACTCCTAAAGTGGCACTCATCTTCTTTGCTTTGGCCCTTATGGGTTCTCCCTCTTTGCCCAAAACAACCTTGTTGATAACTTGACTTATTGTTTCTCTTTCAAGTTTTCCATTTTTGTCCCTAACAACTTCCAAACCAACACCTACTTCTTCCACAAGCCTAGCATTCAATGGTTGATCAAGGTGCATTGGCATAGCAATTATTGGGACACCAATCTTCATGCTTTCCATAACAGAATTCCATCCACAGTGACTCACGAATCCGCCGATATTAGGGTGTGCTAATATTTTTGCTTGTGGGGCCCAATCTTCAACTACCATTCCCCTCTCACCTACTTTCTTGAAAAACCCAAGTGGCAATGCTTGTTCAAGTTTGAGCTTCTCACCTTTTGGAAACCTCACAACCCATATGAAATTAACCCTACTTTGCTCAAGCCCATGTGCAATTTCCTCCCTATCCTCTTGTGACAAAAAATATTCACTCCCAAAAGAAACAAAAACAGTTGAACCTTTTGACTTTTGATTCAACCATTTTAGGATTAGTGAATTGTCAACATCACTTGTAGGTTCTTGAACAAGTGGACCAACAGGAACAACTCTTTTATTAGTCAAACTAGATATATAGTCACAATATTTACCATCAAGTTCCTTAAAACCCTTAATCAAAACAATGTTAGAAGACCTCTTGAAGCACAACTTGACACTAGTATCATCTTTTTGTTGTTGCTCTATAGACTCCAAATCTTTATTTTTTATCATACGCGCTAACTCATAATCGCGATAATAAATAGAGGGATAAGGAAATATCAAGTTAGGGTTTCGAAAATTGTGGAACATGTATGAAAACATGGTGGCACTACTTGTGACAAAACAAACTGACGGGATATTCTTCTCAGCAGCCACCTTTGGAGCCCATGGTTGAAGTAAATCATAAAGAAGCAAATCAGGCTCAATGGCATTGAGGATTTGAGTGAAAATTGGACGAGACATCGCGAACGCCTTCTTGAGTGTGGACATGAGGTGGGGTGGGAGGCCATTGGTGGTGTGGTAATGAGGAGGAAGGTCAGTAAGACAAGGAAGATGAATTTCAATAAGGTGAATTTTTTGGGTCAAGTTTTCGTTAATGAGCTTTTGTTTAATAGATTTGAAATTAGCTGGAGTCGAACACAAGAAAATAATGAAGTTTCTCGTAACAAGCTTTTTAGCTAATTCGAGAAAAGGAGAGACGTGTCCATGTCCCAACCATGGAAACATTAAAACACTAAGTGATTTTTCGTTGATCGCCATTGAAGCATCCATGAAATCAAACTTTGGTGTGTGTTTTTCACACTTTGATTCTATAAAGTTGTTGATGAAGGGTGATTTGTTATGAAGAGACAATAACAATTTATAATGTATGGCATTTTGTTAATCATGTTAAGTTTACATAAAAATGGAAGATTGTTTAGAAATGGAAATTAAATCTTCGAACGAGAATCATATAACATATTACAAAATTTTTTACACCTTAATAATCTTTTTATCTATGTTTCCTTAAATAAAATGTAAGGAGAAGAGTTATTGAGTATCTTTTTACTGCCTTACAAATCTAGTACTCAATTACCGTTGATGAAAGGATATTAAGAGTTGGATTTTATAGTTAGAGTTAATATTTGGATTTTTCTTCACCTTAATAATCTTTTTATCTATGTGTCCTTAAATAAAATGTAAGGAGAAGAGTTATTGAGTATCTTTTTACTGCCTTACAAATCTAGTACTCAATTACCGTTTATGAAAGGATATTAAGAGCTGGATTTTATAGTTAGAGTTAATATTTGGATTTTTCTTCATCACCTTATTATTACGACGCAATCAAATAATTAGTGGTGGAGCCAGGATTTTCACCAAAGGGGTTCATGAGTGAACATACGAAATAAACAGAGTTGTTCGTCATCTACAATATATACATAAAAAATATTTTTAACCATATAAATATGTTATAATTTTCCATCGAACGGGGTTCGGATGAACCCCATCCCAAGTATAGTTTCGCCCCCGCAAATAATATTATAAAATATTTTAATTTCATAGACAAGATCTCGATATGTTATTTCAATTTATGGACGAGTATAAGACTTAATTACTCGCATGCAATTTTATAACTCATTACTCTGTTTGTCCAATTTAAGTGGTACGGTTAGAATTTCAAGATTCAGACTTTAGAATTTTGACTGTACATTTGGATATAGAAGCTTTAAGTTTTCTGCAGATAAAAATTATATATTTTAAAATTGCGTATTAAGTATTATTAATTACAATAATTAATTAACAAATTAAATATTTAAAAGATATATAAAAAAAATTATTAACTCGTAAAATTTCAACTGTCACGTAAATAATTAGGACGAGGGAGTATGATTTAGAGTTAAATGAGGTGAAAATTAATGAATATTAATCAAACATAATTAGTGGATAAAGAGTAATGCAATTGACACACGACTCGTTATAAGGTTTATTGATGTAGATAATTAAAGTTATTATAGTAAGCCTTTATAAATGGAAGGTCATAATTAATGAAAATTACAAAAGGTACAGAATTTTAATACAATTAAGTGGAAAAGTATACTCCTAATGCTAATAAGGAAATAAAGATAAATACATTACCAATATTAGATTCCAATATTCCTCTTTTTTACATATTAAATTCTCCAAAATTAAGATACTTGATTAGGAAATCCATTTCTTCAAATTATTAATTTAGCTTTCAAATTATGAAGAGATAAACCGATTATTTAATCCATTTTCTTTGGGACTTCGAGTGTCGATTGTAACTTCATGCTGTTAAATAAAAGGAGAAATAATAATGACATCATATAATATAAGTCCAAATCTTAGTTTATTTAATTAAATAATCCATTCGAATACCAACATGGATTGTGAAGCAGTGATGGTACTCCTCCATCCTTAATTAGAGGTCTTGAATTAAAATTTTGTACGCGATCTAAATTAGTCGAGGCTCCATAACAGACACCGAGTGGTAAACAAAAAAAAATTCCATTCGAACACTTTTTACTCCTTAAAATCAAAAAATAATTACAATTTACCTATATTATTCTTTTGAAATACTTTAATAAATACAAATTGCTTGTCAATTAGTCAAACGTTACTTATTATCTAAAATTAGTTATTCCATTATATTATAAAACTTCCCTTTTACACAAACATTCTCTAAGATTTTCGAAATAATTTATGAGCTAATAAAGGTAAGAAAAGTGCAAGAGAAATTTTTACATGTTGGGAAATAAGCAACCTTTTTAGAGTTAGGTAATTACATATTCTTGGATGAGAGGAAAAGGTAATTAAATATTTTGTTGACATTATTGGAAGAAATGAAATGAAAAAAGAAGGTAAAATGTCATGACAATATAAAACTAAAATTTTAATTTTATAAAAGTTACTATGTATTATAAAATGATAACTCATGATTTAAAATATCTTGATATATCAATTTCACCGTTTTAAGATGTTGAATATTCACGATAGTTTTGCCACTTTGGATTGTTATTGAAAATATCATATGAATTTTTAATAATGATTTGAGGTATGATTTCTTAAATTTTTAAAATTGATATAACAAAAATCGTAATAACTTATTTGAAACTCACTCGTGAAAAAAAAGTTAAAAGTTTTTGCATACTAATTTAATTGTATAATGTATGGACCATAAACGCCAGGTCCAATGGGCCTATCTTATTAATGTTTGGAGTTTAATTGGGATTTTCTCTTGTACACTATTTTGATTTGTCAATTCGGTATTGGAAGATCTTTGACCTGATTGATTTAAATTTGTGTATTCCTTGATAGAGGAAAAAGTGTTTAATACTGAAATTTTGAGTGAGATGTCTTATTTATTTCATTACTTTCATTGTCGGATCATGCACGTATTTATTTCTCTATGCAGAACGAGGTATTTTAACTATACATTTGACATTTTTAAGGTTCGGATGTATATTTATCTTGTCGATTAGTATAATTTTAGTTGTTATCAAATTCAAGCGCACTTGCTAGGGCTTGATTAATTCATTGTTTGTACATTTAGAAATGTGATATTTGTTATGTACGTTGTCTTTAAAATTTCTCTTGGGTTCGTACGATATGTGTCATCATCGTTGTTATCACTGCTTCCTTAAATTAAAGATCCAAAATACTTGAAACTATCTCTCTTGAGATAGCCCGAATCTCAAGCCTCACCTTCATGCATGCCTCATGTGTTATATCACTAAATTTGCACTCTATATTTTGATCCTATTCAACATGACCCCCTTGTGGTCCAAAGTTTGTCTGCAAACCTCCAACTTAGCATTGACTTCGTTGTGTCTCATCAATCAGTACTATATCATCACAAATAACATACACTTCAACTCCACATTGAGGATATTAAATATCTTATCACGTCTTTTTTGTTTCTCATCCGGTGCCCGCATTGGAGTCTCGATTAATTCGGTTCGCGCGTTGCAGGGCCCATTAATGTGGCAGCGCTCCCAACAGAGTTTTCTTCATACACAGAGTTGAACCCTTGACCTCTGGTTAAGGGTGGAGCAGCCAAATCCGCTGCAACACAACCCGTGTTGGTAATATCTTATCACGTTTACTTTGTCACTTTGAATTGTCATTTTGATAATACCATATGAATTTCGAGGATCTTTAACCAATACGAATTTGAAAATTTTGTTGTTCGGGATTCTTTGTAACCTTATTAAAGCAATTCCAATCATGAAGAAATTACAATTTTGTTATGTGATTTGAAATTACAAATGGCATTATAACAAATTGGAAATGCGGGACATTTGAAACTAATTGATTTGACCAAACTACTAATAAGAAATTGTGTTGTAATTTGTTAAATTTTCGAAATTAATATAGTACAAATTTTGCAACAAGTTATTTGGACACCCCCCCCCGCCCCCGCCCCCGCCACCCACACACACTAATTATGTAGCATGGACATCACTTCCTTTGGTCTCAATTGGGCTCTTCTTCTAGACACTGTTATGGTTGGTCGATTTACAGAAATGTCACTCTTTTAGTTAGGCTATAATTTAAATTTCGTCACCATTTTTGTTACGGAGAATATTAGAGTTAGACTCCATCTAATAATTGATTATACAACAACAACATAATCAGTATAATTCCTCCAAGTGAGATTTGGGGAGGGTATGTGTGCGCAGTCCATATCACTACCTCAAATGTGAGATAGAGAGCTTGCTTCCGATAGACCCCCGGCTCAAAATAAAGCAATCTAAGGTAATGAATAATAATAGTAATGAATAGTAATAAAACGAGACACAACAGAAATTAACATATTCAATAATACCCAAATCAAGATACTCCAAATACCACACCAAAACATGCAACATCCTAAACTTATACTAACCTTCTACCCTATATGTTTCTTAATTTAATGAATAAAATATTAATCAGTCGTTTATCGATTGAGAAATTATAAAATTTTATATTGTGATCTAGCATTTTTGTTCATACAATTCAGTTTGCTTCTAAAATATCTTTACATTGCACTCTAAACAATTGTCTCTTTTTTCGTCATGGTTTGGTGTTTACCGATCATGTATTGAAGGCGTATTATTTTGATCGATTCACATTCCATCGAAGGTTTTCCACTAGACATTGTTTTATTTTAAGAATTTATAACTAAAAACGACTAATTTTATTCATTCCATCACATTTCTCCATGAGATTGCACATTTTTTTAAAAGTATAATTATTGTACACGCCCTAGCCACTAGTAGAATCACTTTTTGTTTCTTTTTGGTTAACTAATTAATTGATGTTTTAAATAATGGGCGAAAATTCCTACCACTCCACTAGTATGGTTACATTGGAAATTGTTTCAAGTCTAGTTACCTGACAAAATTGAAGGATAAGTGTCTTTTAAGTCTTAAATGAAGGATTGGTAACATTGACTAACAGATAGGGTCAAATATTATTAGAAAACTTGATCAAGTTAATTGTGGACTTGATTAATATTTTTAAAACTTTCTAATTTTTTCAAAAATACAAATCAACCCAACCCACACCCTCTTCAATCCAAATTAACCACTCTCTCCTCTCTCTCGACAGCTTCTCTCAACTCTCTCCCAACCAACAGTTCTGCAAAATTTCTCCCTTCAACCCCCAACAACAAATAGTTGGGCTTCGAGTTCCCCTCTCCAATTCAATCAACCTGTCTCTCATCCCTCTCTCGACAGCTTCTCGCAACTCTCTCCCAACCAACTGTTCTACAAATTTCTTATTTCAATCCTCGGCGAATTCAACATCCGACTACAAATAGTTGGAATTCCAGTTCCTTTTCAACTTCAATCGACGTGACAGTCTTACTCTCCAGCCACAATAACTTCGAATTCTTCATCGGTCTTTTTCTTCTTTCACAGGTAAAAATTTATGGCCTTTTTAGTTTTGAAGAAAACGAGGAACTTGAGCCAACTTCTCTTATAGTATTGGTTAACAATTTCAATATTTGTTGCACTAATTTGAAATACGGTCTGAATAAAACCCTAATTTATGATATTTCTTCTCTTCTCTTTTTGAAGTGAATTATGATATTTTGTTGTTTGTTGTATTTCTTTGAAGTTTGATTTTTATTGTTTGTGTTTATAAAAACAAAAGGATAATTTGGTTTGATTTGTCTTGCTCCTGTTCTTGGTAAAAATGGTGAAATTGTTGTTTTTTGTTTAACAAAATCGTGCTACTATTTTCTTCGACAGATTACCCATCTGGTGCAATATATTAACCATATGATGCAACAGATTTATTATATGATGCAACAGATCAACCATCTGATGCACCAGAGGAACCATCATATTACAATTCTGATGCAACAGATTAATAATCTGATGCAACAGCTTTACCAAATGTTGTAACAGATTAAGCTTCGGATAAAAAATTTGATGCAACTAATTAACCATCTGGTGCAATGGAAGAACCATCAGATTAATGATCTAATGCAACAAATGAACCTCCTGTTGGATAAAATCCTACCAACTCTTCCTACAGGAAAAGTTCAAGACTTGATTTTTCCAACTGATCATTCATCTGCCGCGATAGACGACCCTATGTTGGAAGAAATCTAAATAATATTGACCGTTGATAACTGTTCCAACAGATTACTCATGTGTTGCAACAGATGTGTGACCTATTGCACAGATCATTCATCTTTCTTAACAGATAAGTGATATATTTTGTATTGTCGCAACAGATTACTCAACCGTTGCTACGGAATATTTAACTATTCCAACAGATCACTTATATGTTGCAACAGATGATGTCATAATAGTTATATGATCTGTTGAATAGACTATTCATATATCTTAAAAGATGAGTGGTATGTTTTGTATTGTTGCAACAGATTACTCATCCGCGGCAGCAGTTTGGTTATATGCTGCAAAAGATATACTACCTGGTGCAATAGATCGGTGATCTGTTGCAACTGTTATTTTACTGTTTTGCTTGTTTGATTTACTATTATCCTTTTTTAACGATGCATTAATCAACAATAATATATTATTTTATATTCCTATTAATTTTAGATAATATGGTTCCCAAAAGAACAGAAACCGAATCAAGTCCAAGTAAAGGAACAAGTGAAGCAGCTAGGCTACATCCATCACTCTATGAGCTTACTTTACAAGCATTATCTCAATTGGGAGCAGAATATGATGAACACGGGAAGGAGGAATGTTTCAAAAGAGATGATGTAGATGCTAATAGCCCTTCCACCGAAGAGCTGGTCAAAGCCTTCAACATTTATCGTTATCCTGTGAGAATGCAGCGCGATGGTGCCACGGATTTAACGAGTGATTTCGTGGTTAAGTCAGTCATGGGAAAATCTTTCGACGCCTTCAGAAAAATACTTCGAGAACAAAAATTGGATGCTTATTTCAGGGACAGCTGCTTTGGGAATATCTTGATTTGTCGGAGGACAACAATGCTCGTTTACAAATGAAAATGGTATATGAACTTCTCAAGCGTAGGTTTATGTATGAAAATAAAGATAAGATAGATGAGGTGTGGATAAATTACTGTGGCATGCCTGTTTGTTTTGGTTGGAAGGAGTTTGTCATAGTTACTGGACTAAAATGTTATCCTCCTTCTCAAGTTATACCTATTCTAACCCAAAAAAGCACCCCACACACCCAAAAAAGGCAAAGGCAAGTCGAGTGATCGTGATGACTTGGTGTCCATTGTTGGTCCAAGCTTCAAAAACAAAAATTTGATAGAAGCGTTGGAAGGTAAAGGACTTTCAAAAAAGCACAAGCAGTCATTGTGCTTGGTTTGGTTTGTACATAATATTCTTTGGGCGAGAGACGTTAACAACAACATAAGCCTCGATTTAATAAAGATCTCCGAGGACCTTGAGGCGTTTAACAGCTATCCATGAGGGTATGAAAGCTTCAAAATGACTGTCAAATATTTGTTGACTCCGTTAGCGTCAAGGACAGTCAACTTATATGGCTTCTCATGGGCTTTCATGGTAAATGTTTATTTCTTCTATTATGATATCATTTATTTTTTTCGCTCAATAATGGTTTTGATTTATTGGCGTTATTTTATAGGCTTGGGCGTTTGAAGTCATTCCTTATTTGAGACAACAAGTGAACTACCAGGAAGGAGTTTCCTGTCCAAGAATCTTGAGATGGTTGTCCGCCAAAACTCGTAAAAATATAAAAAAAAATTGATTTCTTCAACCCCCCGAAGGATGCAGTAAGTATAATTATAATTAATTTTTTATTTTAATTAATGTTTTTTTTTGAATGATCTAATCATCATTCTAATATATGTAATGATTTATGTTAGAATGTGCATCCGTCGCTAGTTTCGACCAATCGAGAGTTGAAGATGTCATTTTTTCTTACTTTACAATCTGTGCAAACTTTATCAGACCCTAAGTTCATTGACAGAATAAAAATGGAATTGTTTGGAGGAATAGCCATTACAAGAAAAATAATTTTGGAGGGTGGGCTTGTTGTTGTTGATGGAGCTGTTGGTGGTGGTAGTGGTGCTGCTGTTGGTGCTAATGATGCTCCTCTTATAGTATTTAAAGCAAACCATTATGAGTATGATCATACTGGTTATACAGATTTTGCCTCTCCCAGTGAATGTTCTGCATGCAAATGTCAAGACTGCAGGGTGAAACATGATGTAGTAATTAATGCTATTAATGCATTAACTACTTCTGTAAAGGAATTGACATCTAAGAGGGGTCTCATTCCATCAGAGAGGATTTTATTTCCATCCACTCCATTAGAGATTAGGGCTAAGAGGAGAAGGAGAGTGATTTTCAGGGCATTATCAGGCATCCAAAAAAGCAAAATTACAACTCCTCTGTCTGCGTGTTGCACTGAGCAACGCACAATGTCCAAAGGAGAGCAACACGAGCTGAAGAATGTGAATATATTATATGTATTCCAACTGACTAAACAAACAGACACATATCTGTTTCAACAGATGACACATCTGCTAAAAATTATCAAACAGATATATACATCTGTTGCAACAGTTGACTAACCTGTTGCACTAGATAAAGTATCTGGTGCAACATATATCTCGTCTGTTTTAGCAAATCAAATAGCTTTTCGTACAACTTTTATTTGTACTAACAGACGACCTATCTGCTCCAATAGATGATTCATATGTTGCAACGGATGGTTCATCTGTTAGAAATTATCGCACAGGGTCTTCGTTATGTAGAAATTTATCCCAACAGTTGATTCATTGTTGTAACAGAAATATAATATGTTTGGGATAATTTAAAATGGGAGAAAGACCTATTTGATTTGCTAGAAGAGATGAGTTATCCTTTTCTATTTTGTTGTATCTCCGTGATTAGCATTGACCAATTCTGGCTTTCCAGGTGGATGTCGAAGAAGCTACTGCTGAACAACATTGATAATATGCTACTCTTTTTATGAAAATACGGAGAACAGAAAGTGCAAAAGTCATACACAAGCCATAATGAAGATACACGACGAGCAAAGCAGAATTCCATAGCACCGGATGAAGAACAACTTGTCCATACTGAGTAGATCTTTATAGCTTGAGCCTGTCAAAGCAATCCTTGGCAGTATACTTAAATTGTTGTTAATGTATTTATTGAGATTTTTACCCATAACAATTTTTTTACATTTTATTTATTTGTTGACTTATTTCAGCTAATTTATGAAGGCTTTGATTTATTTTATTTTGTCTATGAATTTTATTTGTTCCTTAGATTTGAACTTATTAATTGAAAAGAAATACTAGATTCAAATATTGCAACAGATAATGTATATGTTGCAACAGACAACACATCTATTGGAAAATTCGAACAGATTTAGACATATGTTGCAACAGGTAGGTGATCTGTTGGAATTAATCAAGCAAGTCTTCCTACTATTGCAACAGATGGACTTTAGATAAAAACATCAAGATAATGCAACAGATGACACATCTATTGGAAAAAAAGAACAAATTTAGACATATGTTGCAACAGATGGACTTTATCTGTTGCAACAGACGACAAATCTATTGGAATAATCCAACAGATTTATACATATGTTGCAACAGGTAGGCTATCTGTTGGAATTTATCAAACATGTCTTCTCACTGTTGCAATAGATAGACTTTAGATAAAAACATAGAGATAATGCAACAGATGACCAACCTATTGCAACAGATAAACTATATGTTAGAACAGGTAGGATAACTGTTACAACGGATAGAGAATCTGTTGCATTACAAAAATTCAAATTTTGTTGGACATAAAAAATTGCCACTACATTTAAATTGGGCACATGGATATTGAAGCCTAATTGCTAAATTTTTCATGATGGTGTGTGTAGTTGCTACTAGTTTGTTGTCAACGAGCACATGGATATTCAAGCGTAACTGTTGGGAAATATCAAATAGATTTAGAAATATGTTGTAAAATTTAGGTCATCTATGGAAATTATCAAACATGTCTTCCCACTGTTGCAACAAATTAGACTTAGATTATTAGATTATTCATAGAAATTATCAAATAGGTCTTCCCACTGTTGCAACAGATTAGACTTAGATTATTAGATTATTCAAACAGGTTTACCCACCCACTGTTGCAACAGATTGACAATCTAATCTATTGCATTATAAAAAACTCAACTTTCATCAGAAAAAAATTATTGCCACTACATGTATATGTAATAAAGTAAAGGGTGACTTGAAATTAAAAATTTCTATTTCACAGGCTCTTCTATATACATAGGCTTCAAGCATCCAATTAGTACCCCATAAGCCCAGACCTCTTGCAGGTTTTCCACAGCGTTATCGCATAGAAAAGTCATTGGATCGGCCATTTCTGTGCCAGTCAGCAAACATTCAATGTGTGCAAGAGCGTGCGAGCTGATCGCTTTAGCGACATCATCTTTTGGAAGGATCATTCCCCTATTTCGACCTTCAAAATCCCATGATTTCTTCATCAACACTTCATTTGACAAATGATTCATTAGTTTACTCTCCCTCAACAAGATGGGCAACAGCACCATCAGTGGCTCCACGAGGAGAAAAAGATCAAAATCATCGATGAGAGGTGCGTTGGAGTCATAAACATTGATATTTCCCTCTTTGAGTAGTATCTTAACATCCCGATAATGCATGTCATTCATGCTAATGACTGCAAGAATCCTTTTTGCCTCGGTCCAGCTCTTACCGTGTGGATTTGTACTGTCCCCTCTAACATATCTTAACATTTCTTCTTCATCCAAGACCAATGTAGGAACTAGGAAATCAAGTCCCACGCCAAGGTATGACGCCTCTCCATTGAGTTGATCATACCTATCCTTAAGCTTCTTGCAGAAGTCGAGGTCCATTAACCTATCGGCAACGTCATAAGCTTCTCGGTACATTAATTGTCTTTTTCTCATGAGGTAGAGAATTATGTCAACATGCTGTGAGATAAGAAGTTAATTTTTAAATAGGTTAGTAATTGTAAAGATGCAATGGATGGTCCATCTGTTGCATAGGGTTCTCTGAATCAAGAATCCAATGCAACTTATGCAACAGATGGATAATAAGTTGCAACAGAACCACAACCAGTTGCACCAGTATACCCAGCTGTTGCAACAGATATGAAATATATTGTGTAGCTTCTTATTCATGGGGTAGATTAGAAGGTCTAGGTGAGGAAAAGTAAACTTTCCTTGTCCTTGTACGGCATACGCATACCAGTCATAGTCTGGAAGTCTTGGGGGGAAAAGGAAGACTTGGGTAATCTGGTGCGCCTGACTTGGTATTCATGGATTGTCGCGGATCCCTCTTCTCTTCGGCGCCAAGTGCCGCGTATATGTCCACCTTCTTGACTGGCCCCTGAACTTCAACAACTTTTGGCGAGGGAGGAATTACAATTTCTTTTAATTTCTGAGCGGAGAGTACGTCTCTAATTGCTCTTTTCTTTCTCCTAACCAATGTTGTAGGAGTGTGTGGATCCCTCACCTTCTTGGATGGTATGATACACCTCTTGGATTTGAATTCCTTGATAGCTTTAGAGATAGCCTCTACTTCTACTTTTTCAAAGAGTTTATCCTGTCTGTCCTTGCACTCATCGCATTTGCAATGAGAATACAAGGGTGAAGAGGGGTGAGAGGGACCTGTGTAAGGATGAAAAGGGGTGTTTTCAAATATATTTATTCTTTGGTAGCAGCATCATTATGCCTACCACTAACACCAACAACTCCACCAGAAGAACCACCCAGATCTGCCTTAGTAAAAGGTCGATCATAAAGAGCCTCAACATTAGGCTGACCTTGCCTAACTGCTCTTCTTACGGCTGTTGCTCCAGTCAATTCCTTCTTTATTAACTCCACCGTTGGGTCTGCAATAGTATCAACATGACCAAGAGTAATATAAAAAGTCATCACCGACTCCTCCTCAGTAGGCACAATCCATGGATGTACAACCTATAAAAAAAGACAAATGCATTTAAATCATATAATATAATAATTTTCACAGTTGGGCTACATTTAAAAAAAAAGACCCATCTGTTGCATAGTTTGCAGTATATGGTTAAAATTTATTTAACTCTGGTTCAGAGAAATAGAGCAACATATGGATAATCTAATGCAAAATATCGATCATCTGTTATAACAGCTGCACAAGATAGGTAATCTGTTATGCAACAGATGATCTGTACGTCGCAACAGATGAACGATATGTTATTAAATTAAACATCTATTGCATAATTTGCAGTATATGGTTAATCTGTTAGGAGTTGGGTTCAGAGAACCAAAGCCACAGATGGGTAATCTGATGCAAGATATACCTTGTGGCAATAGATGTCCCATCTGGTGCATCAGATATAACATCTTATGCACTAGATATAATATCTGTTCAATATCTTTCTTATCTTTGAGTAGAATTATTTTACTTGAAGAAGACGTACTGCATCATCCAGAGGGTTAAAGAGATCAGCCTCCTTAATATTGATGTTGCTCTTTGCAGCCAACCACCTAAACATTCTTGGATGAGAAACCTCATCCGGGTAATCCATTAACTGCTTTCGAAGAGGAGGGATGGTTTCAAATGCCCAAGCCTAAAAAGTGTAAACAGGAAGCAAGCAAAAAAAAATCATAATAACTATATTCAATATAAATTAATGGATGAGTAAAATTAGTGATTAATTTTACCATGAAAACCCAAGGAAAGCCGTATAATGTGGTCCTCTTTCTCTTCCTGACTCTCCAATTCCTCCTCTTTCTCACTTTCATTTTCTTCATCATCATCTATGAACCCTTGTCCACCTCCCTCAATGTTGTTTTCACATCTCTCCTCAGCTTCACTTTTCCCTGACTAAGATTGTTCAAGAAGCTCCTCCGAATCTCTCTGTACTGTAGCCTTTTTTTTTAGTGGTCGGACGTTGATCCACTTTCACTTTCTTTTCTTTTGGGAGACATGTTTTACCTACAGACAAAGAAAAACAAAATTTACATTACACTTGATATATGCATAGATTTTTAAAAATACATTACAAACACCACGAATACTGACACACCAACAACCACCACCACAAACACCACCAACCAATGCTAACAAACAAATAAACACCATGAATACCAACACCACCATAAACACCACCAACCAATGTCAGCACCGGTGCCACCACGACGACCACAAACACCACTACCACCACCACCAACACCATCCAATATACCACGTAGTCAACGGAACACTGTAACGGAAACTAGGGATTTCTTGAGTTCTTCCTACGATTTTACGATCAAAACTCAAAATTGTAAACCCATTCTCGAAGATAATACAACTAAAAGTTTTATTTTTCATCATTAACTTAAAAGCCCTTATTTTAAAAAAAAAATAAATATAGAGCTCTTCTCGAACTCTGTTGCCTATGAATACAAAGAAAACAACTGATACAAGCAAGAATGATCTCGAAAATAACACCTATGTGGTCGGAAATGAGAAAAAAACAATCTGTTGTGGAGGGTTGAGCAAATTTGTTGAGTAGTTGTTGTCTGTATTGTATTGTTGAGTGAGAATGAGAGAGAAAGAGCCAGACCTCAAGATTTGAAATGATGAAACATTTTGTATGGGTTGATTTGTATTTGGAAAAGAATGACAAGTAGTTTTGAAAATGTTAATTTGGTCCGAAATGATCTTAATTATTTTTAAAATCATAAAATATATGCGTAATTTTTAAAATCATATAAAAATAATTGAAGTTGTAGTTGACCGAGTACTCTAGGAGGTGACCCTGTGAAAACTCACCCCTGGTCCTAGATTAATCAATTTAGGAGTCTAACATATGAACTCAATTGAAATTGTAAAAAACAAATGTTCAACACGCTGTGTCAGATTTCTCATCTGATGTAAATTATCAATCAGATTAGGTAATAATAGATTATGAATCTGATGTAAATTATCAAACAAATTAAGTCATCTGTTGCGACAGATAACCTATCTGTTGTAAATTATCAAATGGATTGTCATATGTCGCAATAGATTACCCATATGTTGTAAATTATCAAATAGGCACTGCCATCTGTTGTGGATGACCCTATGAGAACTCACCCCTAGTCCTAGATTAATCGATAGTTTACCCTATGAGAACTCACCCTTAGTCCCAGATTATTCAATCAAGGTATTAGTACCCTAGTCCTAGATTAATAAATTAAGGTATTAGTCTAACATATGAGGTAGTAAGAATCAGTTCGGCTCAGAGTGATCGATCGTCGACTCTGGTAGAAAGGAACACAGTACCGTTTCATCATGCAATTGACAAAAGACTCAATTGAAGTTGTAGTTGACCCTATGAGAACTCACATTCAATTAAGGTATTAGTCTAACATATGAACTCAATTGAATTATATATAAACAAATGCTCAACCTGTTGCAACAGATGTCTTTTCTATTGGATCAAATCAAACAGATTATGTAATCTGTTGCAACATATTACACATTTGTTGTAAACTATCAAACAAATTAAGCCATCTATTATAATAGATTACCCATCTGTTGTAAATTATCAAATAGATTGAGTCATATGTTGCAATAGATTATCCATCTGTTGTAAATTATCAAATAAATGTTGTCATCTATTGTGGTTGACATTATGAGAACTCACCCCTAGTCCTACATTAATCAATTGCGGTATTAGTTGGACATATGAGGTAGTAAGAATCGGTTTGCCTCAGAGTGATCGATCGACGACTCTTGTCGGGAGGAATGCAGTCCCGTCTCATCATGTATTGGCTAAAAGACTCAATTGAAGTTGTAGTTGACCCTATGAGAACTCACCTCTAGTTCCAGATTATTCAATTAAGGTATTAGTTGAACATATGAGGTAGTAAGAATCGTTTTGTCTTAGAGTGATTGATTGATGACTCTTGTCGGGAGAAATGCAGTACCGTCTCATCATGCAATTGCCAAAAAACTCAATTGAAGTTGTAGTTGACCCTTTGTGCTCGTTCATCCATCCTTAATTCTACCTAGATCAATGTAGGTACTATTATTAATCTTAACATTAAGTTAATGAGAACACATTTCAACTCAGAGCGATCGATTGATGACTCGGGTCGAGATGAACACAATACTAACACCATGCAAATGCAACGACTCAATTGGATTTGTAATTGACCCTGTGAGCTCATTCATTCATCCCTCGTTCTACCTAGATCGATATAGGTACTATTATTAATCTTAACATTAAGTTAATGAGAAGCTCATTCTTTCATCCCTGGTTCATCCTAAATTAATTGCAATGAAATTCGTAGTAACAAAAAACTGAGCTGTTGGAGAATTTCAAACAGATAACAATATCTGTTGCAACAGATGATATTTCTTATTTAATTATCAAATAGACATTTGCATCTGTTATGACGGATGACTGAGGTGTTGTAAATTTTCAAACAGATATTGATATCTGTTGTAACAGATGACGTTTCTAATTTAGCTATCAAATGACATTTCCATCTTTCATCACAGATGACTGAGCTATTGGGATTTCTCAAACAGATAGCTAAATCTATTGCAACAGATGACATATCTGTTTGAAATTTTTTTTATTTTCTTTTAATTTTAAAGTAAGCTACTGTCCGAGTAGATAAAGCATTAGTACTACTAAAGGTGGTATTAATAATAAGGCTTGGGGGTGCATGGCTCAACCCCTGATCATCTCGGGTTAGAGAGCCCAAAAACTCTCGAACCTCGGATGATACTTTAATTGAAAAAAAAAAAAAAAAAAAAAGGTGGTAAAAAATGTTTCTTGGATAACTCAAAAATCTCATTGAGTAGTCTTGTCTTATCTTTTCAATGTCACTTATTTTCTTCTTTGTGCTCCTCAAATTATTAGCGTCACACCCCTTTTTTTGTACTCCAAAAGATTAGTTTTTTATGGTTTCGAAAGGGTTTTTATTAAGGTGACAAAAATAAAAATTTGTTTCGAAAAGGAGTCATTATATTTCAAATCTCAAAGTCGCCACTTGGCATAAATTGGGTGTGCCAAGTCACCAATGGATATCCTTTTTCAAAACGGTTTTGACTCTATAATACTGGTTTGCAAACGGAGATTCCGATTAAGAAATTCTGTTGACCGAGGGGAAGGTGTTAGGCACCCCTCGATCCCGTGGTTTGACCATAGTCGCTTGGTGGACGTATCGGCTAATTTGACACTACAAAATGTATAAACCACACAAAAACAATCAATCAAATAAACAAAACAAAAACCAGTTCAAAAATATAGTGTTCAGTCCAATTATTACAACCTAAAATGAAAAAGTACTGAAACGTGAACCTACGCTAACCTACATTAATCCTAAACTACGCTCTAATGCCTTACCCGATTCTTCGGGCCTTCATCACGAGCGTCCTCCGAGTACATGATACGTTGGGGCATTCCCCAGTGAATAAATACAAATACCTCGGGGCATTCCCCGGCCAAATGAATACATTTTCTCAATTTTGTGCATTAAAATAGAAAGAACTATTCAATAAGACATTCACACATTCAATGACACAGGATCCTATGAGATGCCTACCCCGAAACCTAAAATTTGCCTATCAATTTCCGCCTAAAATATGATACTATCCATTTCAACAATGGATCAAAATTAACCTGAATTCAACAACATTAATATCCATTTCAAAATCAACAATCAATTGTATTTACTTCATTCACTTCCGATTCCCATCCCCAAATCATTCTCAACCATTGATCCAACATAACAATTCAACGATAACATTTCAATCACCCACAATCAATACAATTCAACATTCATCATTCACATCACGCATAAGATAAGAAAAAGTCAAGACGATAACAATCAACCACACACAATAATAAAAATTAACTAAGAATAAGATAAAGAGATTGACTTTAAATTGGGGCTTTTATTTGACTAATTTGAACTGATTTCAACGACGACAAAAGTCTCGCAGACCAATGAACCATAGACGAACCTCAAACTGGAACCCCAAAATCCCGCAGACAAACCCAGTGAGATTTCTGGCCAGTTTTTGCTCGAAAATCAACACAAAATAGAGGAAAATATGAGTTGCCGCGGTACTAATGAATTTTTGGTGAAAGTCTCGCCGGCGTTAATGTGTGGTCACTGATTATCGAATTTTCAGGGGGATGGAGCAATTTTTCGATGGGATTTGAGCATTTGGTCATTGGTTTTGACCAGATTTTCAAAGAAAGCAGACGAATTAAATGATGGACCGCAATTCCGGTGAAACTTCACCGAAAAAAACTCGCCGGAGCTACTTCTCTCAACCTTCTTTGTTTTTGCTCATTTTTCCCTCTCTTCTCGCTCATCAGTTCTCTCTTCTCTCATTTTTTTCTTCTCCAATTTCGATCAATTTTTCTCTCAATCTCCTTTCACTCTCTAAAATCTCCGGTGGTGTGTGAGTGTGTGTAGTGAAAATTAAAAAAAATAGTGGAGGATTGGTGTGCATGAGGATAAGTTTCTGTGAGTAGAAAAAAAATAAAAGATGAATGGAAAATCCTCCCCCTTTTGTGCGTATTTTCTATCTACATGTGTATGAATGGAATTGTATATATCTGTTAGTGTTGTGTGTGTAGGTGTATGGGTGGAGTGTGTGTGTTAGCTATGAGGGTGTATTTTTTTTTGTGAGTTTTTCTGTGAGTGTCGTGTATATATATATATTAAAATGGAGGATGAAGAATGTCTTTCTTTTTTGTGGATCCTCTTTTCACCTTTTTTGTTTTTTGTAGTCTGTTATGGACAAAGAATAGAAAAAAAATGTGAGGGGAATTAGGTGGGGTGACGTGAGTAGTGAGGTGGGGGTAGGGGTAGGGGTAGGGTGTGATGTATTTTATTTTGATTGGGTAGGTTGTTAGGATAAGATAAAATTAGTTAGGGGGTTGTTATTTTTATCATTTTGTGGAAGGATTATCACACGAGTGAGGGTACACGGTAGGATAAGGTAAAAATAGATAAAAGCGATATCAGGGAGGGACGAAATTAGGTGTCTACATCATGCCCCCTTTGAATGTAAACACAAAGTGTTTTCAGACAAAGAAGTAGACAGCGAGACCAAATTTTGACCCGACCATTATTCAAAGAAAGAAACAGAAGGAAGAAGGACAACCGGGTCTTGACTTAATACATCCTACCTACCCAAGTTATGAGAGAATCAAGTCACGGATATTTCAAAGGATTGAAAGAGAAGTGGACTATACTGAGTTGGAGAGTTGAGTGAGGTTCCATTGAGGTTCTGGTCCGCGGCTCTGTCATTACATCAAAAAATGAAAATTACAAGTTAAAACATAAATGAAATTACAAAATTCTATCTATACAGCTTCTGTTGGCTCTTGACTCGACTTTTATTACCCTATTCTTCAGGCGGACTCCTGACTTGCAATTTCTTCCAACTTGTTGCTTGGCTTTCAATTGCTTCGTTTTGTTGCTTGACTTTTCGTTTCTTCACTCTGCTCTACAGGCGGGCTCCTGACTTGCTATTTCATCACTCTGTTCTTCAGGCGGGCTCCTGAAACCCAAAATTAAAACTAGAACAAAAATTATCCCAAACAAAAATTATAGTAAAGTAGTATTTCATTTTTGAAAGCGTTGTCCCATTTTTTCAGGAGGGTCCTGAACAGAAAGTAAAGTCCCATTTTTCAGGACGGTCCTGAATTGAAAGTAAATTCCCATTTTTCAGGAGGGTCTTCTATTTTTCAGGAGGATCCTGAATTGAAAGTAAATTTCCATTTTCCAGGAGGGTCCTGAACATAAAGTAAAATCCCATTTTTCAGGAGGGTCCTAAGCAGAAAATAAATTTCCATTTTTCAGGAGGGTCCTGAACATAAATTAAAATTCCATTTTTCAGGAGGGTCCTGAACATAAAGTAAATTCCCATTCTTTGGGAGGGTCTTGAACATAAAGTAAAATCCCTTTTTTCAGGAGGGTCCTGAACATAAAGTAAAATCTCATTTTTCAGGAGGGTCCTGAACATAAAGTAAATTCTCATTCTTCAGGAGGGTCCTGAACATAAAGTAAAATCCCATTTTTCAGGAGGGTCCTGAATTGAAAGTAAATTCCCATTTTTCAGGAGGGTCCTGAACATAAAGTAAATTCCCATTTTTCAGGAGGGTCCTGAACATAAAGTAAAATCCCATTTTTCAGGAGGGTCCTGAACATAAAGTAAATTCCCATTCTTCAGGAGGGTCCTAAACATAAAGTAAAATCTCATTTATCAGGAGGGTCCTGAATTGAAAGTAAATTCCCATTTTTCAGTAGGGTCCTGAGCAGAAAATAAATTCTCATTTTTCAGGAGGGCCCTGAACATAAAGTAAATTCTCACGAATGTGGATTTCCAAAAGTAGCTGAATTAAGTGAAGCGAATTTGCCCCTATTTCAACAAAGAAAATTTGTCAGTTAAAAACTTAGTGGTGGTTTGCAGCTCTTGGCTTCTCAGGTATCTGCCCAGCACTCGTTCCTTTCATCTTTGTTCCAAATCGCTAACACTTGCCCTGTCTTGCCGCATCATTGCCCTAGATCCAGATTGAGGGAAATGAGTTCTGACTCGAACAATGGGTTTTCATTTTACCATGCCCCTGAGGTGCACTCTTTTCCCAAATCTGAATGCTTCCACGAATCCAATAGCCTGTCGGTTGATAGACTTTCTTTGCTTCATGTTGAATTACGATCATATTTCTTTCATATGCTGGTCCTTGACTTTTCCTCATATAATTAGAAAGACTGGTAGTAAATTTTGAAATCTTTTCTCGCTTGTTTTGACACAGACTTGACTTAAAATGTACAGAAATAATGGCAACTTTTATTTTGATAAATGATATAAAAAGACCAAAAGCATGAATATGTAAATGAAAGAAAAAAGGCAATGTCCCATATTCAAAAGAAAACTTATTTGAATACGACAAACAACTCCAATGAGTATGACATACATTTGGATTAAGCTGCCTGATCTTCCTATCCAAACTCCCCTTTTGTTGTTGAGTTCGTGCCTTTTCCGCTGAGCCGCTTCTTCAAATCTATTGGAATCATACATCACATTCAATTAATGACATCTTAAAAGACTTTTGACAACGAATCTCTTTCTTTTCACTTTTCACTTTTCTCTTGAACTCGCCATCGCCTTACGGTGCCCATGAGGATTTTCACCAATAAGACTCTCTCATTTTTATTTCTCTCCACTTACCATCTCCTTATGGTGCCTGCGAGGGTTTTCACCAATAAGTCTCTCATTTTTACTTCTCTCAACTCACCATCACCTTATGATGCCCACGGGGGTTTTCACCAATAAGACTCTCTCATTTTTATATTTCTTTCCTGATTTCTTATTCTGAGGGAGACAAGTGGTACCTCGCAATGTATCATCATATCCATTGCATGATTAGCCTTAATATTATCAAAAATTGATTTGAAGGACTTTCTTTAGTTGTAACTTGGCTTTTGGATAAGGTTAGAAAAGGATGGCAAGGGGTTCAAACGACACTCGAAGTGGGGGTGGGACTTATAACTTTTGGAATCGCCTCAAACAAAATATTAACTCATGCCCCAATTTTTGTTGACTGGGTGAATCTTAAATCTTTATTTGGTTGGACCGAGCCCGAAATAGGGTAGCCTACGTATCTCACTCCCGAGAGAGTAGAATCAGGTCGCACGTAGTTTCATCAGCTTGTTCTTTGTTTTGATTTGATTTTTTTCTTTTATTTTCGAACTCTTTCTTTCATTCTTATTTTCTTGGCATTGATCTTTGACTCTATTTTGATTCCAAAAGAGGGATATGAAAGAAAAATAAAATGAAACTCAAACGGGTAAACAAAGGATGACATAATGTCTGGATAGAAGAATAAACTGCCTTCATCAGATCAATCTTCAAAAATGCAAGTACTAAACATGCAATAAAATCAACAAAGGATCAAATATCATACATAATATCTTTTGACCACATCAGCATTGATAGCCATTTCTGCATTTTTCCTTCAGTATCTGTCAAATATAAGGCTCCATTAGGCAACACTTTCTTCACAACGAAGGGACCTTGCCAGTTAGGGGAGAACTTGCCTTTCGCTTCAACCTGGTGAGGAAGGATACGTCTCAATACCAACTGACCAACTTCAAAATTCCTGGGACAGACCTTTTTGTTATACGCTCGAGCCATCCTCCTCTGATACAACTGGCCATGACACACAGACGTTAGCCTTTTTTCCTCAATCAAACTCAAATATTCCAGTCGGGTTTTTACCCATTCGTCATCATCAATCTCTGCTTCTACAATGACTCGAAGAGAGGGAATTTCAACTTCTGCAGGGATGACTGCTTCTGTCCCATACACCAATAAATATGGAGTTGCCCCTGTTGAAGTGCGACAGTGGTGCGATAACCTAGCAATGCAAACGGTAACTTTTCATGCCACTGTCTAGACCCTTGTACCATTTTTCATAGTATCTTTTTCATATTCTTATTGGCGGCTTCTACAGCACCATTGGCCTTTGGGCGATATGGAGTAGAATTTTGATGTGCGATCTTAAACTGTTTACACACTTCTTGCATCAAATGACTATTGAGATTGACAGCATTGTCTGTAATGATCATCCTAGAAATTCCAAACTTACAAATGATATTGGCATGAACAAAATCTACGACAGCCTTTTTTGTCACTGACTTGAAAGTTACTGCTTCTACCCACTTTGTGAAGTAGTCAATGGCTACCAAAATGAATCTATGTCCATTTGATGCCTTCGGCTCAATCGTTCCAATCACATCCATTCTCCAAGCCACGAACGGTCATGGAGCGGCCATTGCATGTAACTCAATAAGAGAAAAACGTATCAGATCACCGTGCACCTGGCATTGATGACATTTTCGAACAAATTGAATAGAATCCCTCTCTATAGTAAGCCAGTAATAACCTGCTCGAAGAATCTTCTTTGACAAGATATGACCGTTCATATACAACCCGCATACTTCAGAGTGTATTTCAACCATGATTGTCGAGGCTTCTCTTGCATCTACACACCTCAAAAGTCCCAAATCTGGGGTTCTCTTATATAAGATTCCCCCACTTAAGAAAAATCTACTAGCCAAACACCTAATAGTCCTCTTTTGATCGTTCGTGGCATATGCTGGGTATTCTCCTGACTGAATGTACCTCTTGATATCCAAGAACCAGGGTTCTCCATCGAGCCCTTCTTCAACTGCATTACAGTAAGCATGCTGATCACGACTTTGTATATGCACTGGATCGATGTAGGCTTTATTAGGATGTTGGAGCATTGAAGACACAGTGGCTAAAGCATCAGCAATTTCATTATGAATCCTTGGAATATGCCTAAATTTTACTAACATAAACCGTTGACATAGCTCCTGCAAGCATTGTCGATACGGGATGATCTTTAAATCTCGCATCTCGCAATCGCCTTTAATTTGATGGACGAGCAAATTCGAATCTCCCAACACTAATAATTCTTGGACTCCCATATCAACAGCTAACCTTAAACCAAGAATGCAGGCTTCATACTCTGCCATATTGTTAGAACAGTAGAATCGAAGTTGTTCTATTATCGGAAAATGTTATCCCAATTCAGAGATAAGAACCGCACCTATTTCGACTCCTTTCATATTGACAGCTCCATCTAAAAACAACTTCCAACCAGGATCAGCATTTATAACGACTTTATCGACACACGACATTCTTCGTCAGGAAAATATATCTTTAATGGCTCATACTCTTCATCGATGGGATTCTCAGCAAGATGATCTGCCAAGGCTTGGGCTTTCATGGTGGTTCGAGTCACATATACAATGTCGAACTCGGTAAGCAATATTTGCCACTTTGCCGAGCGACCTGTCGGCATGGGCTTCTGAAAGATATACTTCAAAGGATCCATGCGGAAGATGAGATAAGTAGTATAGGATGAGAGATAATGCTTTAACTTCTGTGCTACCTAAGTTAGGGCACAACACATCCTTTCAAGAAGAGTATACCTGGCCTAATATGCGGTGAACTTCTTGCTAACATAATAAATAGCTGTAACACCCCGTGCTTAATTACGTGCATTAGCCATTGTTATATGTGTTGGAGTATATGTATTGATCCTAAGTTAGGTATATATGAGTATTGATTATTTTGAGATGGTTTCAAGTGTATAGTTTGATTATATGTGTATAGGAAAATTTCCAGTTTTTTGGGTCAACTTTGAACGATTATAACTCCCTCAATATAATGAACTGGGCGAGCTACTACATATCAAAAGAAAGATCTTTGAGTCTTCTTTCCAATGCAATTGGTTTCATCCAAATTCAACATCTGCGTAAGGAGTTATACGCATTTTACTTCAGCCTCTCAAAATAGATTTTTAGGGTCAACTTCAAACGATTATAACTCCTTGTACAGGACTAACTGGGTGGTCTAATTTATATGAAATGAAATACCTTTGAATTATCTTTCCAATGATACCAATTTCACCCAAATCCGATATCGGAGCAAAGAGTTGTGGTCTATTTACTTCAGCTTGTCAAAACAGTCCACCGGAGGACATATTTGACATTATTTAAATTTTTTTGGGCACAATGGTCATTTTCTATTACCTTTGGACGAAAACTTGTCTTAAAAACCTGCAATTAGCTTCAATTTTATCAGATTTTACCCAAGTTTTAGGAAAGGTGAAAAACCTAGCTAATTTCAACCTTAAATATCTTGTGATTCAACCGTGGAAGGTCCAAATTGATTTCGTAGTTGTGTTGATCATCTCAAGGGCTTCGAGAAGCACCCTTTATTTGTCCCAACAGGACTTCAAAAACCAAAGGGCCATTCTATGGTAAGGATGTAAATTATGTTGGTGTTATTTATATGGATATGTATATATATATATATATATATGCATGTGAGCATAAGAAGTATGTTATTTGATTGTTGTTGAAAGATGATTGGAAATGATGTTGGATCATTCTTGTGCATGGTTGGATTATGTTGAATTGTGAAGGGATGATGTGGTATTGATGATATGGTATTGAAATGATGATTATATATATATATACACATAAACCTATTGTTCAAGTTGGTTTTTGGAATGCTTTGCAAATATTGGTTGTATGGAATTATGGAAGAGAATTGTGGTGTTGGGTTGCTAATACTAGATGCCAAATATTTCATTGTAGATAAGTGATTTGTAAAGGCGGGAAGTTGTGTTGAATTGGTATCCGAATCTACAACGAGGTATGTAAAGCATACTCTAACGATGTTCTTTGGCATGAAAACACCAATGTTCCATCAAGTAAGATTCCGAGGTTATCCAAACACATGTATTGTTCTACATTACCAATGAAGTTGTTTTCATTATATAAAGTGTCAAAATGTTTCATTGATATACCAAGAGACTCCTATTTCATTGTTGTGATATTGATGATTCTGAAACATACTGTTGATGTACCAATGAGTCCTTATTACATCGTTATTGTATAGAAGGTCTATTACTTGATTCCTATTGATGTATCATTGTTCCAAAGGTGCTATATTGGCATGAACACTAATGTAATAATCTCAAAAGCTTTTGAACTAAGTTATTGGAAAAATCTCTTATGTGTTACTTGATATACGTGTGGGTGGTATCCCAGGGGCATAAGCCTAGCATGGGTCGATCCCAATTGATATGTACTGGGGGCAGCCTAATGGTCACAGTACGGTACAGTATTGATTATTGTTAGGTGGTTGGAGGTTCGGGAGGAGGAGGTAATGGCGAATAATAATTGTAAAGAATGAAATGAACGAATGTATACAGTTCCACAAATGTGTTTGTATTCAAGAACCCAATTCAGATTAACAATAATGTACATGATCCTAAAAGTGTTTATGAAGTGTGGTTCACTTCTATTATGATTTATTCACATGTGTATGATTTTCTTGACCCCCCATATCACATATGATTATTTACAGCTTTACATACTCAGTACATATTTCGTACTGACGTCCCTCACGGGGGACCTGCATTTCATGCTGCAGGATCAGGTACTTCAGCTCATTCACAGCATAGATAGGAGCCAGGTCATACAGCTACTGTTGGTGAGCTCCAGTTTGCTTCGGAGCTTTCCGAGTTGGTTTCTTATATTTTGTTATTGTACAGGAGTCATGTGTGGGCGGGGGTTCGTCCCGACCCTTGTTATGTCATGTATATCCTAGAGGCTTTGTAGACATAAGGAAGGGTAAATTCATGGAAGTTTATATAGTAATGTTATATTCATATATGGGGTGGCCCCGACGGCCAAGTATTATATATTTATATATATATATTTGTGCGTGTTGTGCTGATACAGGTAATTAGACTCTTTTATATGCAGCGAAGTGCTGCCCAAATTTTTGGTGACATGTAAGTGAAAGTACAGGTATTTGAACGGGTTCTCCCGGGCCTTCTCGGCTTCGGGTGCTAGTCCGGCCCGATGGGATTTTGGGCCGTGACAAAAGAGGTATCAGAGCGGTTCGTCCTAGTGAGTCTACAAAGCCGTGTCTACGTAGAGTCTTGTTTATCGGTGTGTTGTGCACCACATCTATAAACAGGAGGCTATGGACATTTAGGAATTGTTTCTTTTCTTCATGTCTTAGATCGTGCGATAGAGCTTTTATTGTATATGAAGTCATAGTTGACCACTGAGTCAGTTTGTTTCTCTTATTATAGTAATGATGCCGGTTACCAGAAGCAAGAATACCGGTAAGCAAGTAGATGTGGCTGCCGTAGAGGGGACTAGTAAGTCACCCACTATACCAGCTAATCAAAGTGAGGCTCCAGCTGAGCATGCATCAGAAACTTCCCCCAGTCCAGAAGAAATAAGGGGGAGGAGAACTATATCCCCAGAGCCACCTATTAATGTTGTTGATCAAGATCTTAGAAATGCAGTGCAACTTTTGACTCGTATAGTTGCTGGGCAAGTCCAAGGGCAAGCCATTCCTGTCGCGGATTCTAGCAGTACTGATAGGGCGGCTAGTCTTCGGACGTAAGATTTTCTTAAGATGGATCCGCCTACTTTTACCGGATCCAATCTTAACGAAGATCCGCAGGACTTTATTGATCAAATCCAAAGGGCCCTAGAGGTGATGCATGTATCGGGCAGAGAGACAGTGGAGTTAGCCGCGTATAGATTCAAAGGTGAGGCTATATATTGGTATGAAGACTGGAAATGGTCGAGGGGCATTGATGCACCCCCAGCTACTTGGAAAGAGTTCAAGAGGCATTTATTGATCATTATCTTCCATATGAGACTCGTCAGGCCCGTGCGGATCAGTTCTTAAATCTAGGCAGGGTAATACAAGTGTGAGGGAGTATAGTCTTCGATTTAATTCCTTGTCCAGATATGCTCCTAATGTTATAGCTACTATGGATGACAGAGTTCATCGGTATGTGAACGGATTGGATCCGTATTTGGTTAGGGATTGTACTTTTGCTGCACTGAATAAAGATATGGATATAGCTAGGATCCAAGCATTTGCACAGAAAATGAAAGATCAGAGGCAGAGAAGAAGAACGCAGGAATTTGAAAGCGGATCTTCTAAGAGGTCTAGATCTACAGGGCAGTTTATGGCTCCACAGGGAGGTTTTAAACCTCAATTTTCTGCTAGACCACCTAGGCCATTATTTTCTTATTCTGCAGCTAGTGCTCCACCACAGCATCAGGGGTTCAGAGGCAGTCAAATTGGGCAAAGAAGTGAGGGTCATAGTTCGCGATCAGTGGGTTATGATGGGCAAGGGAATATGATCCAACTGAGACATCCTAGAGAGCCATGCAATAAATGTGGAAGGAATCATATGGGCGCATGTCGAATGGGAACAAATGTTTGTTATTGGTGCGGTATGACAGGGCATATGATGAGAGAATGCCCACGAAGGGGCGCAGGTGGTGTAGCACGACCTTCAGGATCAGTTGTTGCATCATCGTCACCGGTATCTTATTCTGGTAGAGGCGCACGACCCGTGGGTCACGCTAGAAACGAAACAAGAGTCGCCAGTTCCAGCGGGACTCAGAATCGCACTTATGCTTTAGCGGATCGACAAAATCTAGAGGCTTCCCCAGATGTGGTTACGGGTACGTTGTCCATATTTTCATTTGATGTATATGCTCTAATTGATCCCGGTTCTACATTATCATATGTTACTCCTTTGGTTGCTGGAAAGTTCAAAAGAACCCCCGAATTGTTAGATAAGCCGTTGGAAGTGTCTACCCCGGTTGGGGAATCTATTATTGCTAGAAGAGTTTATAAAGATTGTGTAGTAACTGTGTGTGGTCGAGACACGATGGCTAATCTCGTGGAACTAGAAATGGTAGATTTTGATGTTATAATGGGTATGGATTGGTTGGCGTCTTGTTATGCCAAAATTGACTGTTGTACAAAAACGATGTATTTACATTTTCCGAATGAAGCAGTTATTGAATGGCAAGGTAAGATCGGCGCACCAAGAGGTAGATTTATTTCTTATTTCAAAGCAAGAAAAATGATTTCCAAGGGATACCTATATCATTTAGTTAGAGTAAGGGATACAGAAGCGGAGCCACCAACTCTTCACATTGTTCCGGTGGTAAATGAATTTCCTGATGTATTTCCTGAAGATCTTCTAGGTTTGCCTCTTGAACGAGAAGTAGAGTTTGGTATTGATGTAATTCCAGGCACCCAACCAATCTCCATTCCTCCATATAGAACGGCCCCAGCAGAATTGCGAGAATTGAAAGAGCAATTGAAAGATTTGCTTGAGAAGGGATTCATAAGGCCTAGTATGTCCCCCTGGGGAGCACCAGTGTTATTTGTGCGCAAAAAGGATGGCTCGCTGAGGATGTGTATTGATTATCGACAATTGAATAAGGTGACTATTAAGAATAAATATCCTCTCCCAAGAATTGATGATTTATTTGATCAGTTGCAGGGCGCCAAGTGTTTTTCTAAGATTGATTTGAGGTCAGGTTACCACCAAGTGAGGGTCAAAGAAAAAGATATACCCAAAACAGCTTTCCGAACAAGGTATGGTCATTATGAGTTTCTAGTTATGTCATTTGGGCTAACAAATGCACTTGCAGCTTTTATGGATTTGATGAATAGGTTGTTTAAGCCATTCCTGAATGTATTTGTGATAGTTTTTATAGATGATATTCTAGTTTATTCTAGATCAGAAGAGGACCATGCCAATCACTTACGACAGACATTACAGACTCTTCGTGATTGTAAGCTTTATGCAAAGTTCTCTAAATGTGAGTTTTGGTTAAAGTCGGTGGCATTTTTGGGTCATATTGTATCTAGTGAAGGGATAAAGGTTGATGCTCAAAAGATAGAAGCTGTGAAGAACTGGCCAAGGCCCACAACGCCGACGGAGATTCGTAGTTTTCTCGGGTTGGCCGGTTATTATAGGAGGTTTGTTAAAGATTTTTCTTCCATTTCAGCACCCTTAACCAAGCTAACTCATAAAGCATCCAAGTTCCAATGGAATGATACGTGTGAGGAGAGTTTATAAGAATTCAAAAATAAGTTGACTTCTACACCTGTGTTGGCGCTTCCAGAAGGTACAGAAGGGTATACAGTGTATTGTGATGCTTCTAGAATTGGTTTAGGATGTGTATTGATGCAGCATGGTAAGGTAATAGCATATGCTTCTAGACAATTGCGGCCACATGAGAAAAATTATCCTACACACGATCTTGAGCTGGCAGCGGTTATCTTTGCTTTAAAAATATGGCACCACTATTTATATGGGGTTCATGTTGATATATATACTGATCACAAGAGCTTACAATATATTTTCAGTCAGAAGGATCTAAATCTGAGGCAGCGAAGGTGGATGGAACTATTAAAAGATTATGATGTTGATATTTTGTATCATCCAGGGAAAGCGAATATAGTAGCTGATGCGTTAAGTCGTAAGGCTATGATGATGCCTATAGAAAGGCAAGGGATGGTTAAAGATCTTCACCAGTTAGCTAGTTTGGGAGTTCGCCTTCTTGAAACTCCGGACAAAGAGCTTATCGTACATAATGCTGCGGAATCTTCATTAGTAGCTGAAGTGAAAGAGAAGCAATATGCAGATCCTATTTTATTACAGCTTAAGGAGAACGTTCAGAGTGGGGCAACCAAGGCATTTGAGCTTACGCGAGAAGGAGTACTTCAGTGCCAAAACCGATTGTGTGTGCCGGATGTAGACGGGCTAAGAAAGAAGATTATGACAGAGGCACATTTTTCAAGGTATTCCATTCATCCAGGATCAACCAAAATGTATCAAGATTTGAAAGATATGTATTGGTGGAATGACATGAAAAGGAACATCGCAGAATTTGTAGCTGAATGTCCAAATTGTCAACGAGTTAAAGTGGAACATCAAAAGCCCGGAGGCTATATGCAATGCATAGATCTTCCAACTTGGAAGTGGGACATGATCAACATGGATTTTGTTACAGGTTTGCCTCGTACAACTCGGAAATTTGATTCTATATGGGTGATTGTGGATAGGCTTACTAAATCCGCACATTTCTTACCCGTTAAGACCACTTACACAGTTGAAGAATATTCGAAGTTGTATGTTAAATAAATAGTCCGATTACATGGAGTGCCAACTTCTATTATATCAGATCGGGGAACTCAATTTACTACAAACTTTTGGAAGTCTTTCCAACGGAGTTTGGGAACACAAGTGAATCTGAGTACAGCTTTTCACCCTCAGACGGATGGACAAGCAGAGCGCACCATTCAAACACTTGAAGATATGCTACGAGCATGTGTTATAGATTTTAAAGGCAGCTGGGATGATCATTTACCTCTTATTGAGTTTGCCTACAATAATAGCTATCATTCAAGTATCAAAATGGCACCATATGAAGCTTTATATGGGAGGAAGTGTAGATCACCAATAGGATGGTTCGAAGCGGGTGAAACTCTTATGTTCGGACCGGATCTTGTGATCAAGCCATAGAAAAAGTCAAGGTGATTCAGCAACGGTTGAAAACAGCCCAAAGTCGACACAAGTCATATGCGGATAGTAGAAGAAGAGGGCTAGAGTTTTTGTTAGGCGATTGGGTATTTTTGAAGGTATCGCCAATGAAAGGGGTGATGAGATTTGGCAAGAAAGGAAAGTTGAGTCCACGATATATAGGCCCGTATAGGATTATTTGAAGATGTGGGCAAGTTGCTTATGAATTAGAGCTACCCCAGGAACTCTCATCAGTGCATCCAGTATTTCATGTATCGATGCTTCGAAAGTGCATCGGAGATCCGTCCCTTATTACTTCTACTAAAGATGTGCAAGTAACAGAAGATCTTACCTACGAGGAGATGCCTGTTGCTATATTAGATCGTTAAGTTAAGAAGATGAGAAATAAAGAAGTAGCATCAGTGAAAGTACTTTGGAGAAATCAACAAAGGGAAGAGATTACATGGGAAGCGGAGGAAGCAATGAAATTAAAATACCCTTATTTGTTCAAAGATGAAAAAGAAGTGCAAGGAGTGGAACTGGGACACTAACAAGTAAGTTTTTACATCTGCATAACATCTATATGATGACGTGAATATCAATTATGAATTCGAACTTGTTTCGGCTAAATAACTACATTCACATTCGAGGACGAATGTCCTTAAGGGGGGAAGGATGTAACACCCCGTGCTTAATTACGTGCATTAGCCATTGTTATATGTGTTGGAGTATATGTATTGATCCTAAGTTAGGTATATATGAGTATTGATTATTTTGAGATGGTTTCAAGTGTATAGTTTGATTATATGTGTATAGGAATCGACCTTATTTATACCGGAATTTGCCCGTCGATGTTTCCATACAAAGGTTATTGAATAAGCTTTCCGACGATATAAATATTTTCAAAAACGGATAAGTTTCGGATATAAGCGAGCACGTTCGAAACTATAAAACGGTGGCCGGGATGTGAACAGTAAAATTGCAGGAAAATTTCCAGTTTTTTGGGTCAACTTTGAACGATCATAACTCCCTCTATATAATGAACTGGGCAAGCTACCACATATCAAAAGAAATATCTTTGAGTCTTCTTTCCAATGCAATTAGTTTCATCCAAATTCAACATCTGCGTAAGGAGTTATACGCGTTTTACTTCAGCCTCTCAAAACAGATTTTTAGGGTCAACTTCAAACGATTATAACTCCTTGTACAGGACTAACTGGGTGGTCTAATTTATATGAAATGAAATACCTTTGAACTATCTTTCCAATGATACCAATTTCACCCAAATCCGATATCGGAGCAAAGAGTTGTGGTCTATTTACTTCAGCTTGTCAAAACAGTCCACCGGAGGACATATTTGACATTATTTAAATTTTTTTGGGCACAATGGTCATTTTCTATTACCTTTGGACGAAAACTTGTCTTAAAAACCTGCAATTAGCTTCAATTTTATCAGATTTTACCCAAGTTTTAGGAAAGGTGAAAAACCCTAGCTAATTTCAACCTCAAATATCTTGTGATTCAACCGTGGAAGGTCCAAATTGATTCCGTAGTTGTGTTGATCATCTCAAGGGCTTCGAGAAGCACCCTTTATTTGTCCCAACAGGACTTCAAAAACCAAAGGGCCATTCTATGGTAAGGATGTAAATTATGTTGGTGTTATTTATATGGATATGTATATATATATATATATATATATATATATATATATATATATATATATATATATATATATATATATATATATATATATATATATATATATGCATGTGAGCATAAGAAGTATGTTATTTGATTGTTGTTGAAAGATGATTGGAAATGATGTTGGATCATTCTTGTGCATGGTTGGATTATGTTGAATTGTGAAGGGATGATGTGGTATTGATGATATGGTATTGAAATGATGATTATATATATATATACACATAAACCTATTGTTCAAGTTGGTTTTTGGAATACTTTGCAAATATTGGTTGTATGGAATTATGGAAGAGAATTGTGGTGTTGGGTTGCTAATACTAGATGCCAAATATTTCATTGTAGATAAGTGATTTGTAAAGGCGGGAAGTTGTGTTGAATTGGTATCCGAATCTACAACGAGGTATGTAAAGCATACTCTAACGATGTTCTTTGGCATGAAAACACCAATGTTCCATCAAGTAAGATTCCGAGGTTATCCAAACACATGTATTGTTCTACATTACCAATGAAGTTGTTTTCATTCTATAAAGTGTCAAAATGTTTCATTGATATACCAAGAGGCTCCTATTTCATTGTTGTGATATTGATGATTCTGAAACATACTGTTGATGTACCAATGAGTCCTTATTACATCGTTATTGTATAGAAGGTCTATTACTTGATTCCTATTGATGTATCATTGTTCCAAAGGTGCTATATTGGCATGAACACTAATGTAATAATCTCAAAAGCTTTTGAACTAAGTTATTGGAAAAATCTCTTATGTGTTACTTGATATACGTGTGGGTGGTATCCCAGGGGCATAAGCCTAGCATGGGTCGATCCCAATTGATATGTACTGGGGGCAGCCTAATGGTCACAGTATGGTACAGTATTGATTATTGTTAGGTGGTTGGAGGTTCGGGAAGAGGAGGTAATGGCGAATAATAATTGTAAAGAATGAAATGAACGAATGTATACAGTTCCACAAATGTGTTTGTATTCAAGAACCCAATTCAGATTAATAATAATGTACATGATCCTAAAAGTGTTTATGAAGTGTGGTTCACTTCTATTATGATTTATTCACATGTGTATGATTTTCTTGACCCCCCATATCACATATGATTATTTACAGCTTTACATACTCAGTACATATTTTGTACTGACGTCCCTCACGGGGGACCTGCATTTCATGCTGCAGGATCAGGTACTTCAGCTCATTCACAGCATAGATAGGAGCCAGGTCATACAGCTACTGTTGGTGAGCTCCAGTTTGCTTCGGAGCTTTCCGAGTTGGTTTCTTATATTTTGTTATTGTACAGGAGTCATGTGTGGGCGGGGGTTCGTCCCGACCCTTGTTATGTCATGTATATCCTAGAGGCTTTGTAGACATAAGGAAGGGTAAATTCATGGAAGTTTATATAGTAATGTTATATTCATATATGGGGTGGCCCCGACGGCCAAGTATTATATATTTATATATATATATTTGTGCGTGTTGTGCTGATACAGGTAATTAGACTCTTTTATATGCAGCGAAGTACTGCCCAAATTTTTGGTGACATGTAAGTGAAAGTACAGGTATTTGAACGGGTTCTCCCGGGCCTTCTCGGCTTCGGGTGCCAGTCCGGCCCGATGGGATTTTGGGTCGTGACAATAGCCTGCTTTTTTTTGCCTGTGACATCATGTTGACCCAGGACACAATCGAAAAAATTATCCATGACTGATAAATATAAGATCAAAGGCCTACCAGGCTCTGGGGGTACCAGCACGGACGGATTTGACAAATATCTTTTGATTCGATCGAACGCTTCTTGACATTCTTCATCCATTTTACCACAACACTCTTTTTCAGCAACTTGAATATGGGATCACAAGTGGTTGTGAGTTGAGCAATAAACCTGCTAATGTAGTTTAGTCTACCAAGCAAACTCATTACCTCCATTCTATTCTTGGGCGGGGCTAAATCTTGAATGACTTTGATTTTCGAGGCATCCAATTCAATCCCCCGATGGCTGACTACAAACCCCAACAGTTTTCCAGACGGAACTCCAAATACATATTTTGCCGGGTTGAGTTTAAAATTATACCTGCAAAGCCTTTCAAAGAACTTTCTTAAATCTTTAACATGGTCGGCCCGACTTTTTGACTTAATAATCACATCATCCACGTAGACCTCAAACTGCTTATGCATCATATCATAAAACATAGTGGTCATGGCTCTCATGTATGTTGCTCCAGCATTCTTCAAATCGAACGACATCACTCGATAACATAAGTCCCCCATGGTGTGATAAAAAACGTCTTCTCCGCCTCTTTATCATCCATAATGATCTGGTGATATCCGTCATAGCAATCCACAAAAGTGGCAACCTAGTGTTTAGCACAGTTGTCTAACAAAATATGGATGTTGGGCAGTGGAAAATCATCTTTCGGACTTGCTCTGTTCAAATCATGGTAATCAACACACACTCGAATTTTGTTATTTTTCTTTGGTACGGGAACAACATTGGATAACCACATGGGATAACGAGCCACTCGAATTACTTTGGCTTCAAGTTGTTTCATGATTTCCTCTTTGATTTTAATACTTACATCAATTTTAAAATTCCTCAACTTCTGTTTGACAGGAGGGAACGCGGGATCAGTTGGCAATTTGTGAGCCACTAATTCAGTGCTTAAACCAGGCATATCATCATAAGACCCTGCAAAAACATCCTTATAATCAATTAATGCTTTAATCATTCCATCTTTTAGCTTTGGCAAGCATGTACACTGATTTTAGTTTCCGTAACATCTTTTTGATCCCCTAGATTTATTGGCTCAGTCTCATTCAAATTAGGATTCGGTTTGTCTTCAAACTGTTCTAAATCTTTGCTTATTTCTTCTAGTGCTTCTTCTTTATCATATTCCCCATCCTACTTCATTAAATCTTGATTAGTTTGGATTTTAAGGTCAGGCTAAAAATTCCGTATGCATGTCATGTCATTAGAATCAACATAAAGAGAACTGTATATAAAAAAAAAAGAAAAACGAAAAAATATATTAGACACGTGTCAAAAAGGGACATTGCAGTTCATTAAATAAAAAGATAGAAGGGTTTAAGCATAGATGGCAACATAATATAAACAAACTAAAATCCGAATTACAACCCTGAAATAACCCGGATAAACAGAAAGAAAAACAAAATAAACTACCAAAACTCCCTCCTGATGGGGAGAGGAGTGACTTCCCAATTATTGAGTCGGACGGCTGGGCCTATGAATTGCACGTCTGCCATACTGGTGCCTTCTCCTGCTTCGACCATATCAACTTCAATAAAAAGGTTCTGGCAGCTATCAACCAATTCAACTTCAAATTCCACATGCTTTGTGGCACCGCTCTTAACAAATGATTCACTGAGTAGTGGCATTGGGCAAGGGAGTGACCATGTTTCCTTTTTTCTTTCCTTGGATTTCTTTAAATCTTCAGCCGTAGGCTCAAATCCTAGACCAAACGTGCCCACATTCTCACTCAGACATATCGGACGAACTATACCGTGCAGAGACGCTCCCAAACCATTTCCTAGCTTAAATTAGTATTTTCAAAGTTCACTCACCATCATAATAAAAGTGCAAGACAATTGCGGTCCCGATATAACCTGCCATTCAAGGATGCGATTCACTAGCACTGTATCAAAAATTTAATAGACGAATGTCTCCTCTACGTTATTTTCTTCAGTAAGAGACAAGGGAGAATCTTCGCCGGCGGACAAATCTCCTTTACTGTGAATAACTACTTCTTGCCTGTCATACTCAAACTTAATCATTTGGTGCAGTGTAAATGCAACCGTCTTGGCCTTGTGGATCCACAGCCTTCCCAACAATATATTGTAAGAGGAGTCTATATTCAATACTTGAAACTCTATGGCGAACTCAACAGGCCCTATGGTCAACATTAGTTCTATTTCGCCAATGGAGTTTGATTTTGCACCATCGAAAGCCCTGACACATACATTGTTGGGCCTGATCCTGTCAGCACCAATATTCAACTTTTGTAAAGTAGAAATAGGGCAAATATTTGCACCTGAACCTCCATCAATCATAACATGAGTGACGTAGAAATCTTCACACTTCACTGTAATGTAAAGGCCCCGGTTAAGCCCCGTACCTTCAGCAGGCAATTCATCGTCAGAAAAGTTTATCCGATTGACCTCAAAGATTTTTCCGACCATTTTCTCAAGCTGATTTATTGTAATCTCCCTAGGAACATATGCTTTATTTAATACCTTCAGTAAAATATCACGATGCTCCTTAGAGTGTAACAACAAAGATAAGAGGGAAATTTGAGCAGGGGTTTTCTTCAACTGGTATATTATTGAATACTCTGGAAATATCATCTTTTTCAAAAATTCTTCAGCTTCTTCTTCGGTGATAGGCTTTTTGATAGATGATGGTCCACTCACAATTGGCTTGGACTTTCTTAAACTTTTAGGCACGAAGCATCTTCCTGACCTAGTCAACCCCCTACCTCATCTACATCTTCCACTACTTCTTTCCTGTGATAGGTCATCACAGTCCGCCCATAATTTCAGAGAACCCTTTTCGTATCAACTATCGAAGGTTGGGTCACCGGTTTGAGGATAATAGGCGCTGCCAGTGCTCCTTTCACCGTCAAAATGGGCTGACTCAGAGCTCCTACCACTGTCAACTTAGGTTTATTCTTACTTAAATCAACATATCTTCTGGCGCCTTGTACTGTGATCAGGGGTTTCTTTGTGCTTTCTTGGGCTTTATCTTCTCTCATTCCTTCCTGGCTCAATGACATTGCTTTCAAAGACTCTGCTACATTCACTGATCTCTTCTCAGTGGTCTATACCTTGACAATAGGCTTATAACACCTTGAAGACTCTTTCCCATTATATATCAATTCTAAAATATTGGTTTCAACATGGGTTGGCAGCAAATTCTGGTTAATGTTTGGACCGTCCGGGGCCTGGACTAGCATCTGATTTATGTCAATTAAATCTTAGACAGCTCTCTTTAAATGCCAGCATTTCTCGATATCATAGCCTGGCATGTCAGAGCAGTACGTACACCTTAAAGAATAATCGAGATTCCTCGGCGGTGGGTTTGAAAGCCTTCCTTGAATTAGGCTTAAGACCTTCAACTTTCTCAACCTATCAAACAAGCTAGCATATGACTCCCCAAGAGATGTGAATTTATTTTGGACCGCCTTCTCTTTCTTATACTCGAGCCTTGGTTGAAAACCAGGTCTGGAGGGGTTTTGGTAATTCGATGGAGCGAATGGGCGATTTTGTGGAGCTTGTGTGCGCCACTGCAGGTAAGAAGGGGTTTGGGCATATGGTTTCATGCTATATACTAGGTACGGGGGTGGTGGAATGAAATATAAAGGGTTTTGTGGAGGGTAGTAATGGTGGGGAGGAATACGTGGAGCTTGGGCGTAGACTTGGGCTTGGGATTGGGGATAGGGATGAGGTGTTCTTTTGGGATAGGAATGGGTTCCAGCTACGACAGTCGCCGCGTCCTCTTTCTTCTTTTTACCTTCGAATGCGCCAGATCCACCTTGAATCGCTTGTGTGGTGGCTTTTAATGCGGTAAAACTCACTATTCGGTCGGGCTTGATTCTGTCCTCTATCATCTCCCCCATTTTGAGGACTTCAATAAAAGACTTTCCCATTGTTGGAAGTAAATGTTGAAAATAGGTCTCATCCTATGCCTGAATGAAAACCTCTACCAACTTACTTTCTTTCATTGGAGGCTTTACCCTAGCGGCATGTTCATTCCACCTTATCGCGTATTCCCTAAAACCTTCAGTGCTTTTCTTCTTCATATTGACCAAGGATTTTTCGTCTGGAATCAGGTCAATGTTATACTGAAAATGTTGAATAAACTCAGAAGCTAAGTCATATCTTGATCGATAAACCATTCTGAAGCCAGATCAGAAAGACTCTCGCCAAAGAAGGTCATGAGCAGCTCTTCCCTTTCTCTTGCAGCCCTCAACTGGTTGCAATAACATCCCAAGTATGCCACGGGATCACCGTTCCCTGTATACTTCTCGAACTTGGGCATTTTAAAACTTAGGGGAAGGTTAATGTTTGGAAACATGCAAAGATCTTTATAGGAAACACTCCTATAATCTCCGATTCCCTACAAATTCCTCATAGCCTGTTCTAAACTTTTCAACTTCCGTGCTATGATTTCCTGTTCCTCTGTTGCGACAGGTTTCTCCATATCAAATGGAAATGCAGGAGGCTGAGTGTACCCATATGGTTCATTCATTCTCAAAGTAGGCTCCGAGGCATAATACTGACTATCTGGAACCTTCAATACTGGCTCACTGGCAGACCTAAGAAGCCCCATTGTGGGACGCACAACATATATGGGAGCTTCAGGTGGTGGCGGAGCCACGAATACCGGCGTGATCGGTGGTGCAGACTGAGCAACGAGTCTTGATTGGGGAGCTGCCAAGGGCACACCAGAACTACCAGGATAATAATGTCGCGGAGTGAATCCTGGCGCGTGCTCAGGTGACTCAGTAGGAGCAGAGAATTGCGCCTGAGAGAGTGGTGGGCAATTAGAGATATTCCCAAGACCTTCAAGGAGCGGAAGAGGAGGCATTCTGCTGGCTCATGCCCGGTGCAAATCTATCAATTATTGCCTGAGCCTTACTACCTCCTCATTGTGTTCTAAACTTTCTTCCCTGTGATCCTGATCCGGGTCAATGGGCGAATTTTCAATCTCCCTGCTAGCCATGGTCAGCTTTTCTTTGGATCTAGTGAAGTATGGGTGACTAGCCAGAGTTCTGCAAACCTACCACTGTTATCTGAAAGAACATGCTCATCAAAGACGACATCCGTTAGGACGAAGGCACACAACAAGCATGAGAATCACATTGGTAAAATTGTCCTAAATTCATGTTTATTTCTACCAGCTTTTGAGGGTAGCGTGGTGATTTTAACATCATCCCGATTTTTATCTACACTTATTTTTATCTACACTTTATTATTATTATTATTATTATTTATTATTTTTTTCTTTCCCTCTCTCTTTTTTTCTTTTTTTTTCTTTTCCTTTTTTCGTATCAATCTTTGTTCTTTTCCTTTCTTATCTCATCATCCTTTCTTTCTTTTCTTCTCTCGCTATCTACCTTTATTTTATCATTCTCCAGATTGGATAATTAATGATTAACTAATAAATTGACCCTAACTTAAGAGATAACCAAAAACAAATGAATGAAAACTTTTTGGATTTTCAACTAGACATTTCAACTAAGACTGACACCACCAATTATGAAAAAAATCTTTTTGGTATTTTGTTTTTGACAAATAAGTAGAAAAGGCAAACAAAACCCTTTTTTTCATTTTTTTTGTTGAACTTACGGTACTTTGAGAAGATGAATGCAAAAACGTAAAAAAAAATCTTTTTGAGTTTTTGGATTGTGAAGAACAAAAGCCATAAAGAACTCTAAAATAAACTACGACACTCCTTTTGATTCATTCTTTTCGACTCACTTTTTCTATTTTTTTTCTTTTTCGTTTTTACCTACGCACCTTACTCCTAACAAATGTTTTTTTTTCTTTTTTTCAAATGAGTCTGTCAAATGACCATGTTACCCTTAAAGATGCAACAGTTAGCACGTAGGGATGCTTTAAAGGTGAGTCTCCTACAAAGGGCCATATGGGTCCCGCTAGGTCTCAGTATGATGCACATAAGCATGACCTAAAGGCTGACCTACGTTGTGGTTCACTAACAAGGCTGTTCGGGGGAGCGTATGGTCGATAGTGGCTGCTTTGCTTTCTACCTACTCCATAACACTGACGGCTCCCCCGTAAAATAAGGATGACTCAACTAGAGGTCGTGTACAACACATGTACTATGGACTTGTTGCAGAAAGAAGGCCGAGGGGTGAACACATGATGCCAGAAATAAAAGCGGTAACACATAGGATAAATACTGTACACAAAGAGCATGAAAACAATCCATAATGATAAGAAAATAACACAAAATAACACAAACAAAATGTTTATACACCCATAGAGTGAAACAAAGCCAATACGACTCCAAAATAAGCTCGAATTCTGAACAGATCCCCAGCAGAGTCGCCAGAGCTGTCATACCCCTTTTTTCATACTCCAAAAGATTATTTTTTTATGGTTTCAAAAAGGTTTTTATTAAGGTTACAAAAATGAAAATTTGTTTCGAAAAGGAGTCATTATATTTCAAAACTCAGAGTCGTCACTTGGCATAAATCAGGTGTGCCAAGTCACCTGTGGATATCCTTTTTCAAAATGGTTTTGACTCTGTAACACTGGTTTGCAAACAGAGATTCCGGTTAAGAAATTCTGTTGACCGAGGGGAAGGTGTTAGGCACCCCTCGATCCCGTGGTTTGACCACAGTCGCTTGGTGGGCGTATCGGCTAATTTGACATTAAAAAATTTATAAACCACACAAAAACAATCAATCAAACAAACGAAACAAAAATCAGTTTAAAAATATAGTGTCCAGTCTAATTATTACAACCCAAAATGAAAAAGTACTGAAACGTGAACCTACGCTAACCTACACTAATTCTAAACTACGCTCTAATGCCTTACCCTATTCTTCGGGCCTTTATCACAAATGTCCTCCGAGTACATGATACGTTGGGGCATTCCCCGATGAATAAATACAAATACCTCGGGGCATTCCCCGGCCAAATGAATACATTTTCTCAATTTTGTGCATTAAAATAGAAAGAACCATTCAACAAGACATTCACATATTCAATGACACAGGATCCTATGAGCTGCCTACCCCGAAACCTAAAATTTGCCTATCAATTTCCGCCTAAAACATGATACTATCCATTTCAACAATGGATCAAAATTAACCTGAATTCAACAACATTAATATCCATTTCAAAATCAACAATCGAGTATATTTACTTCATTCACTTCCGATTCCCATCCCCAAATCATTCTCAACCATTGATCTAACATAACAATTCAACGATAACATTTCAATCACCCACATTCAATACAATTCGACATTCATCATTCACATCACGCATAAGATAAGAAAAAGTCGAGACGATAACAATTAACCACACACAATAATAAAAATTAACTAAGAATAAGATAAAGAGATTGGCCTTAAATTGGGGCTTTTATTCGACTAATTTAAACTGATTTCAACAACAACAGAAGCCTCGCGGACCAATGAACCATAGACGGACCTCGAACTGGAACCCCAAAATCCCGCAGACAAACCCAGTAACGTTTCCAGCCAGTTTTTGCTCAAAAATCAACCCAAAACAGAGGAAAATCTGAACTGCCGCGGTACTAATGAATTTTCGGCGAAAGTCTTTCCGGTGTTAATGTGTGGTTACTGATTATCGAATTTTCAGGGGGATAGAGCGGTTTTTCAATGGGATTTGAGCAGTTGGTCGCTGGTTTTGACCAGATTTTCAAAGAAAGCAGACGGATTCAATGATGGGCCGCGATTCCAATGAAACTTCATCGAAAAAACTCGCCGGAGCAACTTCTCTCAACCTTCTTTGTTTTTGCTCGTTTTTCCCTCTCTTCTCACTCATCTGTTCTCTCTTATCTCATTGTTTTCTTCTCCAATTCCGATCAATTTTTCTCTCAATCTCCTTTCACTCTCTCAAATCTCCGATGGTGTGTGAGTGTGTGTAGTAAAAATTGAAAAAAACAGTGGAGGATTGGTGTGCGTGAGGATAAGTTTTTGTGAGTAGAAAAAAAATAAAAGATGTATGGAAAATCCTCCCCCTTTTGTGCGTATTTTCTATCTGCATGTGTATGAATGGAATTGTATATATCTGTTAGTGTTGTGTGTAAGTGTATGGGTAGAGTGTGTGCGTGAGCTATGAGAGTGTATTTTTTTTTTTGGTGAGTTTTTCTGTGAGTGTCGTGTATATATGTATTAAAATGGAGGATGAAGAATGTCTTTCTTTTTTGTGGATCCTCCTTTCACCTTTTTTTTTTATTTTTTGTAGTCTGTTATGGACAAAGAATAGAAAAAAAAAAGTGAGGGGAATTGGGTGGGGTGACGCGAGTAGTGAGGTGGGGGTAGGGGTAGGGTGTGATGTGTTTTATTTTGATTGGGTAGGTTGTTAGGATAAGATAAAATTAGTTAGGGGGTTGTTATTTTTGTCATTTTATGGAGGGATTATCACACGGGTGAGGGTACAAGGTAGGATAAGGTAAAAATAGGTAAAAATGATATCGGGAAGGGACGAAATTAGGTGTCTACAATCAGTGAATGTTAATTAATGAATATTGAAACCCCTAATACTTCTTCCTTTTCATATTGACTTGGCACTCCCATCAAGAAAATATTAATTAGGGGTTTATTTTACTACCAAATTAGCCTTATTAATTATGCTTTGTAAATATAAATTTGAATAAATGCAGTTTGTTTAGTCATTTAATATTAAGGGTAGTACATCTAGAAATTAGAATTAACTCATCTCTCCCCTCATCTCCTTCAGCCCTAAATCTCTCATATTTTTTCTTTCTATTCTCTTTAGGGTTATCATAACCTTTTTTTTCTCTCCTATTTCTCAAAATATTTTGTTCGGATCTAAACCGATCGATAACCATATCTTATATTCCTCGACTGAAATTGTTGTTTTGACCCCCTTTTGACATTGTATGATATGATTCACTATTGCTCTTTCATTCTCGTCTTCTTCTTGCAACTTTATTTACATCTTTTTGTTTATTTAATTACCATTTTTCTATATCATATTTATTTAAAAAAATTGAAGGAACTTTTAATTGTTGAATAAACATACCGAGATTTTTTATTATAAGATGCGAAAAAAAGTCATCTGTTGGGAGAAGTTTAAAAGCCTTGTTGGCAGTATCATTTTTTTTATGTATTTTATTTGTTTCTTTGTTGTTGATGTTGTTATTGATGTTGTTGGTGGGGCTAACATTGTTGGAACTTGTGTTGTGGTGGTGTTGGCGGGTTTGACATTGTTGGAACTTGTGGTGTGGTATGGTTTAGACGGTGGGTGCTTCTTAGCTTAAAAATAGTGGAGTCCGAACAATCAACACAAGGAGTAAGAGAGAAAAACATAAAAAGTTTAAAGTGAATAAGAAGAGAAGAGTTGGTTACCAAAATTTTAAAAATATGTGCTGAATGGGAATTGAACTCAAGACCAAAAGAAATAAATAGCCTTAAGCACCCATAAACAACGACTAGGCTAACCAAACAACTTTTACTATTGGTGCTCACTGATTAGATTATATACGTTTTTTTCTTTATTTCCACATACATATATAAAGTTCGATACGAGTTCATTCTGTGCTCGCGCACCCGGAGGACTCCATGTGGGTCTGTCCCTTGTTGTTGATGGTGTTGGAACATATGATGTATACTTCTTTGTAGTTGATGATGTTGTTGGAACAAATGTTGTTATTTTCTTTGTTGTTGATGTTTTTATTTGTTGTTTTTAGTTTATGCTGTTGTTGATGTTGCAACAAACAAATCAACTGATGGAACAAATCAAACCACCAGCAAGGTTGCTATGTATTCCAACAGACTCCATATCTGTTGCATCAGACTCCATATCTGACGCAACAAACTCCACATCTGATGCAAACTATCCGGGATTTACGTGTTGTGTGTGTTACTTAAATAAAACTGGTGACTTTATTAATATGTAAATTAAAAAAAAATAGATCTAAATACAATATTTTATCTTTTTGTTGTATTTTCGAAAGAAACAGATTGTTAATCTGTTGCAAAATATATTCCACCTGTTAGATAACTTACAACATATGGACAATCTGTTGCAACAGATGTATATATCAGTTTGCTTTTTCATCAGCTGTGGCGTCTGTTGCAACTTGCTAATCATCTGTTTATTCAATTTCATCGAGAGCAATAGATTTTTCTAAACACTTCTTGGTCAAACTCAATTTTTGCTCTTAGACTGCTTCTCTTTTTTTCTTTGCATCCTTCAAGCTGGCCTCCAAATTTAATTTTTGCCCTCAATCCAATAGCAAAAATTTAGTTTGGTTGAAGGATGCAAAGAAAAAAAAAGAAGCAATCCAAGAGCAAAAAACTGAATTTGGTCAAGAAGTGTTTAGAAAAATCGATTGCTCTCGATGAAATTGAATAAATAGATGACTAAAAAGTTGCAACAGACCCCACAGCTAAAGGAAAAGCAAACTAATATATCCATCTGTTGCAATAGATTGTCCATATGTTGTAAGTTATCTGACAGGTGAAATATATTTTGCAACAGATTACCAATCTTTATCTTTCGAAAATACAACAAAAAGATAAAATGTTGTATTTAGATCTATTTTTTTTTCTAATTTACTTATTAATAAAGTCACCAGTATTATTTAAGTAACACACACAATACATAAATCTCGGATAGTTTCAGCAATATTACATTAAATCCCGGATAGTTTGCTAATTACATTTTATCCCGAAATTTCGAATTGTGATACATATGTTAAGCTATCACTAGTAAATATGAATTCGAAACTTTATGTAATTTTTTAAAACATTAAGGGATATTGTGTAATATGGTGTCTTAAATATGTGATTTGTGTAATTTTTCCTTTTAAGGGATATGAGCAGTCATGGCTTTTTGTTTGACTAAGTCCAGTCTTTTTCAATTCTCAATCATTTTATAAATAGGTCCCTCCAGCCTCCTCACTCACTCTCACTCAAGTCCGTTCATTCTACTATACTTACAATACTAATATGTCAAATCCATATTTGTACAAGAAGGTTCATATTGAGTCCTTGCAGGAATTTCAAAGGTAGTTTGATGAACTCCAGAGGGATTTGACAGACTTTCGAGCAAGGCTGAGGAGGGCCCTGCTGCTGCCGGATGAAAATTGTCAGGTTGACAATAATAATAGTAGTAGTAGTAATAATAATAATAATAATAATAATAATAATAATAATAATAATAATAATTAGGTTATGTTTTTTCTTTCTTTTAGTGTATGTATTTTCCCTTTTTATATCCGATATACCTATAAGGGATTCAAAAAAATCCATGTATATGTTTGGTTTGGTTTGGTTTGGTTTGGTTTGGTTTGGTTGATTTTGAATTTTTAATTCTTATTCCATATTTAATTATCATTCTGTTTATTCCCTATTCAAAACATATCGGCGGTTGGAGTTAGGGATGCGGTCATGATGAAAAATTCTCCTAAAAATGGTTCGTTAATAAATAATAAGGAACTAAATGATATTATAATCGTAAAAGAAAGATTATTTAATTTAAAAAAAGCCACAACATTGGATTAATTTAATTAAGATATATATATATGATGATATGATTTAAAAAAAAAAGTTAATGAACAGTCGTGACTGTGACTTTTGTCTAAACACATTCAACAAACAAAAAAAAAAAAACGCTTCTGATGCATCAAATTTCTCATCTGTTGCGACTTATGAATCAGTTAGAAGAAATCAAAAAAGCTCCTTAAACACATGGTCGATTTATAGCAACAGATGGTATATCTGTTGAAACAGATGGGTTTATCTGTTGAAACAGATGGGTTTATCTGATGCAACAGATACACAATTTGTTACCTTAACTCAATTAATAAAAATGGTTATTAAAGAAACGGAAAGATTAAGTCACCACCAGCTTGATTTAATTAATTCATTTCTTTTCACACAATAGAAGAAGAAAATAAATGATAAACACAATTTAAATCGTAAAAAACTCACCAGAAATATTCTTGTTTTTAAGTCTTCTTTATTAATTTATATAATTAAAAAGTCAGACAATTTTAAAGATATATATATTATATGTTGCAACAAATATATTATCTGATGCAACAGTTGAACTATTTGTTGCAACGGATGATATATCTATTGTAAAGATGATTTATCTGATGCAACAGATATATAATCTGTTGTGCAACTCAGTGTAAAAAATAAACGATTGCTGGAAAGAACTAATTATTTTAATAATTATAAAGTTAAGCTTCAAGCTGAAAAGTCATGACTTATCACAATATTGCTTAATTTAATTAAGTCATAACTTTTTACAGTAATCAAGAATGTCATTAATAAATGGAGGTGAACAGTCGTGATTTTTTGCCTAACTCATTCAAGTTCAATCCTCTGTAAATAGGTCTCTCCTTACTCAATCGTTCGTTCTACTACACACTATTTATTCTTCGCTCTTGTTACACCTTCAACTACTTTCTCTTCAAGGACTTGATAGCTTTTTCATGTCTCTGGTAATTTTTTTCTTGATTTTTGTGTAAATATACGTTGTATTACATTACATTAAATTCGAATTCTTTCTTTTCTTTACTTTTGTGTTTACGTGTGTGTTTTGTCAACTTATGTATTTTTTAGATATGGCTGATCCTATGTGGTATGTCTCTATTTTATGAGACGCCATGAGGGAACTGCAGAAGGAGGTTCTTGACCTGCATTGGGAGTTGGCCGCCGTCAGAGTAAGGATACTGCGGGAGATCCGCAGACTGCGGAGGGCGCTGCTGCTGCCCTTTAAAGATTGGCCAGCTGGCCATACAAATAATAATGATGTTAATAATGATGATAATAATAATTAAGCTTTTTTTCTCTTATCCATGTATTTTTTTTGTTTGTTTTATAAAAAATTATGTTTGATGCACTTGACTTTTTATTTCTTATTTAATTTTCGTGCTATCTATTTCTATTTCTTAACGAATGACATGTCTATAATTAAGGAATAATTTGATTCCAGTATCAATAGCAAGAACATATGAGTTATCTGTTAGGTTTTGTGTGTGACAGGAGCTGTATTTTGTTGTTCGAAACATATTAGTAATCTGATGAAACATATTATTTATCTGTTGAAATAGATTACTAATCTGGTGCAACAGAATACTCATCTATTCGATTTATAATCATATTACGGGCACCTAGAACCCTTAAACATGAATCCAACATGAGTCTACTGTTACAACAGAATATTTATCTGGTGCCGCAGATAATGGATCTGTTTAAACAGATTGCTCTCGTATTGCATTCATGTTCGCGCGCAAACTATTGTTGAAAAAAAAACACCCCAGCGGTTACCCAGATTCAACTAAAAACATAATCTGACTTACCAAAGTCTCCTCTCAAGTAAATTCCAAAGTTGAAAGTGATTTACGAAATGAAATTTGACATAAGAATTTGGTCAAAGAGCAGCATTTGGGGTAACAACAACAACAATGGTCAACAAGAAGAATATGGAGTTGATAATGAAGTATAAGATGATGATAATGAATCAGAAGATGATGAATAAAGTAGCAGCAACAATGAACAACAAATATCGCGAAGAGAGAGAAAATAACAACGGATAAGGAGAGAGAAAAAAATGCCTTTTTTCCCTTCGTTCCCCGTTATATATATTAACTAACATTTGAATCAAAGTGTAAATTTAAAAACTTGTGAATTATTTTGAAATTTTCCAAACTTTCTTAAATTATAATGAAGTAATTGTCACCTCTACTCAATTATTAAGTCTTGTGTCACCTACACCTCATTTTAAAACTCTTTTGTCACCTGTGGCCCAAATCCCCTAGTTAACTTCCCCCACCCCCACCCCCACCCCACCAACCAACCAAAAAAAATAAATTAAATCCACAAATAATGTCAAAAATATGTTGTATATCAAGAAGTTATATATGCTTGCTATGACTTAATCCAATCGATGTTTAAGCATATTTCATAAACATGATAATTTCTACTCTAGATTTTCAATTGGTTTTAGGATTCGTAAATGTATTTATCTAATTAATCAATATAATTTCTTTTTTTTCGAAGTCACGTATAGTTGCTAACACTTATTCAATAAGTACAATGTATAAATATATTTCATAAATATGATATTGTATATAATATTGTATTTCATTAGACTATGATTAAGTTTAAGTGTCTAAATAAAATTTTTGGACAAGTTTGAGAGCTTACATATGTGTTTGGCCTTTTACTTTTTTTTTTTTCGAGTTCATACACGCATTTACTTAGTTGATCAATAAAATTCAAATGTCACCAAAGGCAAGTATGTTTGATGGGGTTTAATCAACTCGTTTAATCTTATCTCATAATTTAAATAGATTTACTCTTAGCCTTCGAGATTTTGTCGGGATTTGTACAAGTCTTTATCTAGTGGATTTACGAAAATCTCCACCATAACCAATGTAATCTGTGCTTACAAACGTTTAATTAAATCAGAATTTAATTAAATTTCATAAATCCAATATTTTTTATGTAGATGTTTGTGATTTTTTAAGATATACATGTATGTATGATTTATCGAATCAAACAACAACATATTCAATGAAATCTTACAAATTAGGTCTGGAGAGAGCAATGCATACGTCGTCTTAGAACCAAACATGATATTGTGTATGGTAATGTGTTCAATTGGAACGTGACTAAGATTAAGTGCATAAATAAATTTTTTGAACAAGTTTAAGGGTTTATATATGTGTGGTGTTTTGCTTTTTTTTTTTTTCCTGAGTTCGTATGTGCATTTACTTAGTTGACCAATAAAATTTAAATGTCATCAAAGACAAGTATGTTTGATGGAGTTTAACAAACTCATTTAATCTTATCTCATAATTTAAATACATTTACTCTTAGCCTTCGAGATTTTATCCGGATTTGTACGTGCCTTTATCTCGTGGATTTACGAAAATCTCCATCGCGCGTAACCAATGTAATCTGCTTACTAACGCTTAATTAAATCAGAATTTAATTAAACTTCATAAATTCGATTTTTTTAATGTAGATGTTTGTGATTTTTTAAGATATACATGTACTTAGAATTTATCAAATCAAACAACAAAATATTCAATGCAATCTTACAAATTAGGTCTGGAGAGAGCAATACATACGTCGTCTTAGAATCAAACATGATATTGTATATAGTAATGTGTTCAATTGGAACATGACTAAGATTAAGTGCCTAAATGAAAATTTTGAACAAGTTTAAGGGCATGTGTTTGGCCTTTTACCTTCTTTTTTTTTCCTGAGTTCGTATGTGCATTTACTTAGTCGATCAATAAAATCCAAATGTCACCAAAGACAAGTATGTTTGATAGGGTTTAATCGACTCGTTTAATCTTATCTTATAATTTAAATACATTTATTCTTAACCTTCGAGATTTTGTCAGGATTTGTACACGCATTTATCTAGTGGATTTACAAAAATTTCTACCGTCACTGATGTAATATGTACTTACTAACGCTTAATTAAATCAGAATTTAATCAAATTCCATAAATCGGATATTTTTATTGCAGATGTTCGTGGTTTTTTAAGATATACATGTATTTATAATTTATCGAATCAAACAACAACATATTCAATATTATTTTACGAATTAGGTCTGGAGAAAGCAATACATACGTAGTCTTATTATTATATGACTTCTATGCTATTATATTTTTCTTCATTTGTGATTTTTTAAGATATACATATATTTACAATTTATTTAATCAAACAACAACATATTCAATGTTATCTTACAAATTAGGTATGGAGAGAGCAAATGCATACGTAGTCTTACTACTATTAATATCTGTTTTCAAAGGACCCTCACATTAGTAATAAGGAGTATAAAAAAACATTATATAGAAGAAATACAGTAGCGAAGAAGCCATATCGCTCATATGTTGTCATAGTAGTTATTAGGGTTTTCTAACATAATTACAAGGGCAAAATCACCATTACATACAAATACATTGTCTCTTTTAGTAATTCACACTGATTACATTACACAATTGAAAAAACAAAGAAGAAAAACAAGGCAAGTTAAAATAAAAATAAATAAAGTAAAATAAAAAATAAAATACACAAAGAGAGAGAGATAGTATAGTATAGTGATCACTGAAACCCTAAAATTTACAGCCTTTTTTCCTCTCTCTCTCTCTCTCTCTCTCTATTTCTAAAAACCTCATAGTCTCTCTTCTCATCAACGGCAATCTCCTCGATTTTCGTGCCTAATTAATCCCTTTTTCTCTCTACATTTTACTTCTATCTCTTTAATTCTCTTAATCTTTTCTGTATAATTTTTTTTCTGATTTTTTGAGTATTTTTTAAATTTATTTTGTTTTGGATGGCCACGCCGCCGGATTCGTCTGGTTCACCGGCGGCGAAAGCTGATGGTGGCTCAGCCGTAACCGCAGCCGTAGGAGGTGGAGGTGGGAGTGTTAGCAGTCCTCAATCACGGCGGAGTTTGCAAGCACCTTGGGCTCAAGTGGTTCGTGGTGGAGAGCCGACAGAATCAGTTTCGAGTCCTCGGTCGCCGTCACCGTTACCGTTAGCTGCCGGAGTTTCTCCGGAGAAAATTATGTTATCGGAGGATTGTGCTAGTCAGAAGCCGTCGCCGGAGATTTCGAGTTCCGGTGATCTGTCGGAGAGTTCTGATAGTAATAATGATGGCAATGTAGGTCGGCCAAAGAAACCTGCTTGGAATAAACCGGTAAATGGTGTTGTTGAACCGGTTTCTGTTATGGGTGGAGCTATTTCGTGGCCTGCTTTATCTGAGTCTACTCGGCCCAGCCCAAAATCAGCTGCTGATTCATCGAAATCTATTCCAGATGGATCCACTTCTGTTTCTCAGGTTGATTTTATGCTCAAAGTTTCGATTATTATTTCGTTTTGCGTACTTTTGGGTGATAAAATGTTACTGCATTTGTATTGATTGTGTAGATATGAAGGATCTTAATACTCGAAGTTCCTATTTTATCTTGTTTCGTGTACTTTTGAGTGATAAAATGTTACTGCATTTGTAATTATCGCGTACTTTTGAGTGATGGAATGTTACTGCATTTGTGTTAATCGCGTACTTTTGAGGGATGAAATGGTACTGCATTTGTATTTAATTGTGTAGATATGAAGGAATTAAAAGGGAATTAATGATTAATCGATGTGTGTATATGTTTTTTTGTGAATAGGGCCCAAGAATTACTATCTATCGATGATTTTAGTACTTTTCGATTATTATATCGTTTTGCGTACTTTTGAGTGATAAAATGTTACTGCATTTGTGTTTAATTTGTAGATATGAAGGAATTAAAAGGGGTATGAATGATTAATTGGTGTGTATATATGTTTTCTTTTTTGTGGATAGGGTCCAATAATTACTAGTTATAGTTGATTTTAACACTCAATGTTTGATTTATATATCGTTTCGCGTACTTTTGAGTGACGAATGTTTCTGCATTTCTACTCATTGTGTAGATATGAAGGAATTAAAAGGGGTGTTAACGATTAATTGGTGTGTGTATATATGCTATTTTTTGTGATTAGGTAGGGTCCAGTAATTACTATCTGTCGTTGATTTTAGTACTCGAAGTTTCGATTATTATATTGTTTCACGTACTTTTGAGTGGTAAAATGTTACTGCATTTGTACTTATTGTGTAGATATGAAGGAACTAAAGGGGAACTTATGATTAGTTGGTGTGTGTATATATGTTATTTATTGTGAATAGGGTCCAGTAATTACTATCTATTTTTTACTTTAGTACTCAAAGTTTCGATTAGTAGATCGTTTCGTGTACTTTTGACTGATAAAATGCTACTGCATTTGTATATATTGTGTCGATGTGAAGGAATTAAAAGGGGAATAAATGATTAATTGGTGTCTATATATGTGTTTTTTGTGTATAGGATCCACTAAATTGTTGATTTTAGTACTCAAAGTTTTGATTTTTATGTCGGTTCGCTTACTTTTGAGTGATAAAATGTTACTGCATTTATATTTATTGTTTAGATATGAATGGATTAAAAGGGGAATTAATGATTAGGGTCCAATAATTACTATCTATTGTTGGTTTTAGTACTCAAAGTTTCAATTATTATATCGTTTCACGGATTTTTGAGTGATAAAATGGTACTGCATTTGTATTTGTAGATATGAAGGGATTAAAAGTGGAATTAATGATTAATTGGTGTGTTATGTATATTTTTTGTGAATAGGGCCCAATAATTACTCAGTCACCACAAAAACAAGCTACTGTCAATGCAAACACAAATTCAAATTCAAACCCTACTGCCCCTGTTCGACAAAGATCAATGAAATACAAAGGCAGCGGCGGCGGCGGTAGTGGTCCAGGTGGTGGAGTATTTGTTAGAACTCCGCCTCCGCCTCCACCTCCATTGCCTCCACCATTTCCTATAATGCATTACGGACCTGTTCTTGAGCCTCCAGTAAGAGGTTCAAGACCTGTTGGTGGAGGATTTCCGTCTCAACCGCCGCATGGAACAAATGATCATTCTCCACACAGAAATCATGGCAGGAAGGGTAACTTTGGGAGTCGACCTCGTGGAGATGGATCTTATCATAATAGCCATGGGGGCAGGCGTGATCAAGATCGGCGAGATGTTCATATGGCTCCTCAGTTTGCTCCTCCTCCTCCTCCTCATGCGGCGTATATAAGGCCTGCACCTGGTACTGCCCCATTCCTTCCACCTCCTCCTCCTATGAGACCCTTTGTTGCTCCGATGGGATTTGGTAAGTCCGCTGCTCCATTTTTAATAGTCTAGTTTGCTAAATGTTGCCGATTATGTTGTTGGTTCTATTTTAGATGTCTCATTTCTGTCCTTTTATGGTTCAGATATGGCTCCATTCTTTTATGTTCCTCCGTTGAATCCAGAGCCCTATAGTAGTGTGCCAATCATCAGCCAAGCTCCACAACTACCCCATCATTTACCTTTAGTGGATCCTAATTTGCCTCCTTCCTTGATTAATCAGATAGAGTATTACTTCAGGTAATTTTCAAAGCTAAGAATGTAGTTCTTTTCTTTTCCATTCCCTGTTTTTTCTCCTTTAAATAAATTTCTTTCTTTAAATTTATAGGGTCTTTTGTGACAATTATCTGACTAAGTTCCTTGACTTTCTGTGGTTCAGTGATGCTAATCTTGTAAAAGATGATTTTTTGAGGTCAAATATGGATGAGGAAGGCTGGGTTCCAATTAATTTGATTGCTAATTTTCCTCGAGTAAGTGATATCCCTTTTTCTGTATTACATTTTGGTTGATTGCGGAATCTGCCTCTGTGATTACACGACATTTTCTAAGGGACCATTTATGTCTTGTTTTCCAAGTTATTGGTGCACCTTTTGTTTTATTAAAGACGTGATGTGCGCGAGGATTGACCTTATAATCATGATCTGGTTGTGAATGTCCTTGTATTCTCTTTGATATTTAGCTCAGCTTGCTTAGCCAAAATAATTACATCTCAGCAAAAAATGGTGACAGGTTCCAGAACTAATATGCTGAGACCACTTGATCTTGTGAATTGTATATAGTAGTTCTCAGCTGCGTGTAGATAAAACATATGAAACTAGGTCATGACTAATAAAATGCTTAATTGAAGTTGAGTTTCTCTTTGGATTATTCCATCTGTTTCTGGAAGAAATCGAAGAATTTCAACAAACTAGCTTATGTAATAATTGTTTAACTTATCTAGAACGGGTACCAAATCTATGCCAAAAACTAAATTCAGGATTAGAAGTGCTTTATAAGGTTCATTTTGGTTTCTTTCCAGTTACTCATCCTAATTCCGTTTTTTTCTGATCCCTTTTTCTAGCTTAATCTCTTTAATATTAGAGCTGACTTAACCTTCCCTTTATTTTTGTATCTTCTTGATGTCGTCATCAATGAAACACTTCATAAAACAAACTGAATTATTAGACACATAATTTCTCTAATCCTTTTTCTAAAACTTATAATTCCTCAAATTGGTGAGTGAATACACAAGTTTCTTTCTCCACTAAAGGAAGTGATATCTCCGTAAAGCATCTGTGCCCGTCTCTCATTTGGTTTTCAACAAGTGTTTTTGTTGTGGTTGCTGGAGATTATTGAATGTAAGAAAAAGTTATAAATTATGCAGACCACATGTAGAAGGAATTTTGGTTGAACTGTAATATCCTGCTGTGTTTCGTTGTTTCATGTTGGTTTACTTTTGATGTTTATCAGCATAGTTTCAGTTTGGCTGATGGATGTTATTGCAGTTGACAGAAATATCCCTCGTCGAAGCAAAAATCTGGAGATCAGAGTTCATTTGGGGATTTCTTGTTTATTTTGTTTTATTTGTTGATGCCGTTACAGGAAGTCAAGGATATAAAACTGGAATTCTGTTTCCCTTTCCCTTTTTACTCAATTTAAAATGCGTATACAAACTTATATTTTTTGCTGCTGTTTTCTGTATTCTAAAATTTTCTACTGAGAACCTAACATTTCAATTTTTCTTCTTGAAATCGTTACCCAAAACATTGTCTATCCAACAGTTACAAATGATTGCATGCCTAAGTCCAGAGTTTGGGTCAATGTCTAAGTAGATTTTAGCATTTTTTGTTGGATCTTTGACATAGTGGAATTATACAAATAAGGCTTTGGATATCATCAATGACTTTAGGACTTCTTTTATTACTCTTGTCCATGCTCCATATTGTGTAAACCCTTGTCTCATGAGCAATATGAGTTTTATAAAACTTTAAATCATGTCCTAAGGGTGGAAATTTCTATATGTTGAGAATTGATTATGGCAATATGATAAGATCTAAATGACTCTTTTTTTTGCAATTTTGTCTTTTATAGAGAGACTTTGTTATTTCTAATCTACTGTAATCTGCAGTCATATTATGAGTTATATTTACTTAGACTGTTCATTTGACCGACACATACATATCAAGAAGGAACTGCAGTGGTATTGGTACTTCCTAGGAATTCTGCAAAATACACCCAAAAAAGCCGGAGTAAACATCAGCGGTGGACCCAGAAATCTATACGAGGGATTTAAAAAAACTGTAGAGTGTAATGTATGGGATTTAAACTTGTGATCTAAAGCAATTTCCTAACCTCCTTTGACACTTCAACAAACTTTTTCTCATAGCACGGTTATCCAACAACTTCTATATAACTTAAAAACTGCTCTAACCATGTTCGGACAGTTTAGTTTTTCAATAAAGAGGATTCAGTTTTCAATATATGCCCATATTGAAACCATATGTGTATGCAATTTCCATACTTGTTTCCGTGTAATATCTATTGTGTGCTCTCGACGTGCTTTTACGATATAGTGGTACATTTTTGCATTGGTATTGCCCCGTCGAGGGATCACGGTTTTGCTATTGGTCTGTTTTTGCAGGTTAAGAATTTGACAGATAAGGTCCAGTCTGATAATATCCAGTTCATTTTGTATTGTTTGAGGGCTTCAACGTTTTTAGAAGTGCAGGTAATGTATCAGTTAGAACTTTTCTTGCCTTCACATATTATATTCTAATGTGTAAGTCAGTTTGAAGAAGAAGTTTTTGTTTGATAATGTTAGATTAGCACTGCCTCTGTATTTTGAACATGGTGTATCATCAGTTGAGAAATTTTATCATATACAGCATAGTTTCTCCTCTATTTATTGTGATCTCATTAGATCCCAAGATATGAAGTATACTTTGAGGATTGAACTGCCGTCTGAGTTCAAGGACCGTTGTCATTTTACTTATCGGGTGACAGGTTTTTACTCTTTAGTACTTATCATAGAGTATCAGATATTTCTCATCATCTTTTGGAAGTTTTTTTTATGAATCGAAAGAATCATATGTTTTGGCATATCACATAGTTTTAGGGTAACATAAGTGAGACTGGAGGAGCCTAAAGTCCTTTGCCTCCAATATATAACCATTGTGTTTTGGGTTTGTTGTCTTGTACAACGGTGCTGCATTTCTTACAAGATAAACTAAATACTCGGTTCTCATTGATTGTTGGTTCTGCACCAACTGTCCCTCTCCGGGTGCATTAACAGATGATGTTGTAACCTGTTATTCAAAGTAATGTTGATGTTCCGTTTTCCAGGATGAGAAGGTAAGGAGACGGGATGGTTGGAGGAAATGGACGCATACTACTGGCCAGCATGCAGCTGATTCAGGTTCGTCCACACCTGTTGCATCGACAGATAGTGGTCTAACAGCTTCCCTGCAGAATGTCTCTTTGAACGAATTAGCTACAAATATCAGTAGTGCTACAGAAGTGACTGATGCTCAACTGGAGGTAGCTGCTGGTGGCTTATCAGACAAATCGACTAATCAATCAAAGCTGGTTCAAGAAGAAGGCAGCACCAATGCTGAAGAAATCTCTACCAATCACGCATGAAACAGTGCTGTCGATTTTGCATATATTGCAATGAGTGGCAACTGTCTTACATACTGATTCAATCAAGAAAGGTGTATTTGGAAGGTTATACATACAGCATTTGCTGCCCTTGGTGGATGCCATAATTTTTTGCAGTTTTTGAGGTGAGTGGAAGAGTTAAAACTAATGTGTAAGTTATCTGGTATAGAGAGTGGAACGATAGTGGAGATTAAAAGGATATACAGTTGAGGCTTGAAACTTTTGAGTCGTTGGGCTCGTATACTTGCATCGCGTTTGCTGGCTGGTATTCCGTTGTGATTCAGTGGAGTGAATTTGGATTTTGAGCCCTAGGACAACTTTTTTTGGGTTGAATTTTACCTCCATTTCAGAGGAAAGATTCTGAAAATGTAGAAATTTAAGTGCTTGGCTGGTAACCAGAGTGCTCAGCTCTGCTGATTTTGTTATACTTATCTAGGCATATTGATTGTTTTGAATTATTTTGTTTCATTTTATTATCTTTTAATTTTTTTTTCTTTTTGCACTGCACAATAGTTACACTTTAGATATTTCTTCTCTAGCTCTTTTAATATATGTTAGAGCCGATCATGGTACATGATGAGTTCATGCCTACACCAAGAAGGCCTCGAGACTATATTCGAACTTGGTGTTTACTCACCTCAATAATTTATCACGCTTGGGTGATAAATCAAGGTGAGATGTGTACGTTGTCTGTGTTTGCCAAACCACATCGATGACTCGTGTGCTTGTAGTACGCTAGTGGTGGTGTAATGACAAGATGATTCATTTTGTGCTTGTGATACACTAGTGGTGGCATTGCTCATGACGAGTGTATGTGAAGACACAATGACTCATTGTGTGCTTGTAGTTCGCTAGTGGTGGCATTGCTCGCGGCGAGTGTATGCGATGACATGATGCCACATTGTGTGCTTGTAGTACGCTCGTGGTGGCATCACTCATGGAGAGTGGTCATTGGGTTTTCTTAAACATGGGGGGCAAGTTACTTTATGGTAGTCATCTTTCAGAATAAGAATAAATGCTCTTGCTTTAGGAACAAGAGATTGTGTTGAATGAGTTGGAGAGATTATAAACTTTTTGAAGAATCTTCGGATATGTGGACCAATTTTTGCTTTAGGAATATCATCCAAAAGTTATAAGCATCTTAGGACCATCATTAGCATTTCTATACGTGATACTTTATTGAAAAGAAAAATTCAATATTTTGTTAAAAAGTGGTTGATGTTATTATACAACTGCTTTGTCTCAAAATGGGTCCAGATGAATAATCCATCAAGTAAAATACTAGAGTCTAGAAGTATCATTTTCATTATTTGGAAATTTTATCCCTTTGGTTTAGCCTATGGTTTATGGGACACAAATCACAAACTCTCTGTCCCACGAAATCTGAAGTTAGGTCTTTATACATTCTATCCTTCTCAGAATTAGCTTTTGGGGTTACAATGGGTATGCTATTGGAAACTTTATCCTTTTCAGAGTGTTACAGCTTGAACTAGTTTAAATGGGTATGCTTGAAGTAGTAATTCTTTTTATCATGTCATGCTATATAGAAAACACAAAGCATACTCTCATGAGCTTTCTTCGACTCGTCTAAACAAAGTATTACTTCACACTATGAGTGTATAAAAGTTAAAAATTATTACTTCACATTGGTATATGTCGACCTCAAGACACTTTCTCAATGAATCAAATTGTAACGAATCTATTGATATAGTGACATAAACTAGCAAGCATATAAGCACAAAATCTGTAAAGTGTGTCAGAATGGTTGGAAGGATGGATTGTTTGTTTACTTTGTATGATTTTAGGCCATCCACTAGTTCATGATAGCTTTTGAAGTCGAGTCTGTAGCTTTTGAAGTTGAGTTAGACTCAGGCGTATTTCTTTATAAGATTCATGAAGAGTAGTAATTAGTTATGTGGCCTCACTAAATCTCACAAAATGAAAGTGGAACAGCTAACATTACCAATTGAAACGGGGAAGTGCATAAGCATGGATAACAGAATAACACTACTCTAAAGGGCCGTTTGGTAGGAGGGATAAGAAATTACTAATTTCGGAATTAATTTTAGGAAGAACTTATTCCATGTTTGGTTGGAATAAAATTCATGGAATAGCTCTTCTGAGATTAGTTATTTCGGAATTGTAGTGTTATTTTTATCCCTTCCTGAGGGTGGGATAACTTGTTTTCCAACCGAACGACCCTAATGAGATAAATAAACATCTCATGTGATTAGCTATCTTAGTATTTTAGTACAAAATAATTTTGGACACTTATTAATACTCATGATCAAATGCAGGATAAAATAACTCCACATTTTATTCTATATCCTCTCAGCAAAGAGCTAAATTCATAATTCAATTAAAATAGTAACATGAGATACATCACAACAACAATCCGTTATCGTCCAGCGGTTAGGATATCTGGCTTTCACCCAGGAGACCCGGGTTCGATTCCCGGTAACGGAACTTTTTTCAACCTCTTCTTTTCTCTCCTTTTATGTTACCCATTTTTTCACTTAAAATTCTTTCACGTATATATATTTCAAAATTGAAAAACTAGTATTTGAATGGCTACAAGACAATTTACTTCTATCTTTTTGTTTCAAATCAGTTCAGTGTGCCATGTTCGTTTTGGGGTCTCAACTAATTCAAATTTATACATGAAGGTTTCGCCTATTAAATGCGATGTAGACTCCAATCCCAATCTCGCATGTTATTAGCACAACCTTTGGTAAATTATATTATTGGACATATATTATAATACAAAAGAATTGGAGGTAACAAGAACAATTGGTGGGGTTATCATTGTTTGTGTAACGTCAGTGTCAAACTTCCAAGGCATAAACATCTCCATTTTTTCCTCTCTAGGATACCACTTTAAATTAGGCAACAATAATGCTAGAAGCTAATGATCATTATTTGGTTGTAGGTTCATTGATCAAGGTTTGACGGAAGAACTTTATAAGTTTCCAAAAATTGAAGATGCAGATCAAGAATGAAGAAAATTGCGGAAAACCGAATAATTATACAATATTTACCTTATGTAACACGTTGGGATTATTTAGCTGCTATGTTCACGAAAGTGTCCGTATCACTAGCTCAGAGATGAAATAGAGAGACTGTTTCTGGTAGATCTCCGTCTCGAGATAAAACAATCTAAAAAAAAGACGTAAAAGATAGAAACATTCTTTTAGAAAGTGTTCCCCAAGAAATGTACACTTTGTTTGGGTTGTTGCCTAAACTGTTGGGATGTCAAATACTTGTGTCTATGCTTCTGTTCAATTCTTTTCCAACAAATATGATGGAAATGGTATTATTGCGTGCACTACTTTAGAACATGTTTTTCAAGACGCTACAACACTTGTTATCTCGAACCACATTAATATTCCCTTCGTTTCAAACTATTTGTCGCGATTTTAAAAAATAGTCGTGTCAAATTTTTCTTTTTATTTCATTTTATGTATGGTAGAATAATGTAATTGTTTTTGAAGACCAAAAAGTACCTCAATACAGCGGCGGAGTCAGAATTTAGAATTTTCATCAAGGGTAATCATAAGTGAACATACGAACTAATAGAAGGGAGTTCAACATATATTATATATATATAAAATATAATTTTAACCATGTATATATCGCATGATTTTCCACCGAAGGGTAGCTCCGCCCCTGCCTCAATAGAATAAATATTTCATACCATGGGATTATATCTTAAGTTATAAATGAAATAATCAATGTATTATTAATAGACGCATAAAAAAAGAGAATCGTGGTAGATAATTTTAGTCGAAAAGAGTAAAAATAGTGATTGCTAACTGCTTAAAATAGATGTCCCCTTTAACTCTAATGCTTCACATGGAGCACTCAATTTTGTTATTACTAATTATTATTGATTCACCAAAAAGGAAAATAAAAATACTACTTATGATTATTTTCAAAGATTTTAAAGTTTAATTTCTCCTTTATTGTGTTTTTTCTTTTTCATTTTTATATTCCTACTTATAATCTCATGCTCGTGCTAAAAGGCGCTCATCATTTATTAATTATAGTTGCCTATGGCCCATAGTTAATTTTGATCCACATGATCCTAATCACATATATATGTATAATTAAAAATCATGTCAGGAACAACTTTTTTCTTTTAATAAAATGATATGTAGTCTATGGTCTAGTTTGATTGCAATTCATATATTTCATAGGATACCTGTTATCTCTTTTCATCAGTAGTCGTTATATAATTCTGTTTACAAAGCTTAGACATATAAAAGAAAAATACATAACATTTTCTTTCGTCTTTATCGAGATTTAACCACATGCTCTTCCTCGGTTTTCATAATATCCATTTTATTAAGCATTAGACCACACCCTTAAATGCCAGAAACGACTTTTGCTTCAACTATTTCTCGATATGATTTTAGCTCGGATATAAATCCCCGGCATTCATTCCTCCCGATACGAGCATGTTCTAGTAAGAAGGCATAGTATGAAGGAAACGAGTTCAACAGAACTTAATAACTTGGTTCAAATCCTATACATTTATCGAGAAATTCACTAAATCTACACATATAATATAAACTTCAAATTTTGAATCCATAATTACTACTAACTGATTTAAAAAAAAAAAAAAAGAATACATGAGTGGTTAGGAAAACATTCCAATAAACACAAGTGAGTTGGTTCTGTTATTCTGTTGCTTAGTGCTTCTTTTTTTTGTTTCCCAAATTGTGTTCGGTGTCCACACTAATCTGGATCTCGCGTTGCAGGGTCCATTAAGAGGGTAGCGCTCTTAACAGAATTTTCTTCATATCAAGGGCTCGATAACCCGAGACCTCTGATTAAGGGTGGAGCAGTCTCACCACTCCATCACAATCCATGTTGGTGCTTAGTACTTCTTTACATAGAAATTGATTTTCCACTTGAACTCAATAAACACTATACACTTTATGACTTCAACATAATAAAGCCTAACAACACTAACATAGTACTAACACTCCAGTCCAATTTTTATGACTTCAACATAATACAGCCTAACAGCACTAATATATAACTAATACTCTAGTCCAATCAGTAGTCGCCACGTCGACGATCGCCACCGCCTACCACCACCACTACCACTACAACTCCACTGTCCATAGTGGCGTGTTTGGATAAGCATTAAAGCGCACTATAGATGGTTATAATATATAGCCCGTGGCAGCTGATTGATTGGCAATTTTCAAAGTGCGCACACGCATGAAATGCACCAAACAATTATGTTACTAATATGTTTATATATAATAAGCTTTTGTTATCAACACTTTTAACTTAATAAAAATGAAAGACGTTGCTTTGTTGTTCTTCTTCTGCTTTTGTTTAGTTCTTGTCTCTTTACTTAGAGAAGCTAATGCAGTTTCTCAAGAAAAAAATGATGGTGTATATATTGTTTACATGGGTGCTGCTGATTCAAATCATCAAGCAGAACTTATGAGCTCCTTGATCAGAAGGTTAGTTTATAACTTTATATTAATATTCTCTCTGTTCCGTTTTATATGACACTAAATGACATCTTTTGATATAGAATTCTTTAATGATATATTGTTACGGGGTCATAAAAATGTCATGACACGTTTAAGAGGTATGTGTTGGAAGTCTTCCTTTGTTGATCGTAATACATGTCCAATCAAACACCGCCAGATAAAAATGAAAGAGAGGTGAGACAACTGTTTAGTAAATGATCCTCATTTTATTTCTATTGCACCTATGGACCTTTTAGGCCATGGTTTAGTGATCCCTTTTGATCAAACTAAAATTTTTATGAGAAAATGTTAGACCATAGTCTAAAATTTTGCAGACGTTATACGACGATCTAATGTTTTGTCAAGGACTATATTTGCACAAAGGTGTTATTGAACAAAACTGGTGCCAACATGAAATATGGAATTTTCAGTTTAGTTCAATTTCAAGAATGAGCTATGACATTTATATCTAATTTCTGCCAGGAAAAAGGATGCAGTTGTACACAGTTACAGCAATGGTTTCTCAGGATTCGCAGCGCGTTTATCAGAAGCTGAGGCAAAAGCCATTGCTCAAAGACCTGGAGTTGTATCTGTATTCCCTGATCCAATATTGCAACTCCACACAACGCGTTCGTGGGATTTCTTGCAATATCAAACTGATGTAGTTATCAATGCTGGTTCAATCTCTGGTTCTGATAACTCGTCAGCAAAAGGCGCTGATACCATAATTGGAATCTTGGATACAGGTACAATATTTACAAAAATTAAGTGCAAGCAAGTTATATGTTCTGTATTTTGTTTGATAAAATTCAATCTCTACGATTGTTTTTAGGAATATGGCCTGAATCAGAGAGTTTTAATGACAATGATATGAGTGAAGTTCCATCAAGGTGGAAAGGAACTTGCATGGAAAGTCATGATTCCAGCTCTTTCAAATGCAACAAGTAACTTTCTTGCTCTTCCTCTTTGGCAGGTTAATTTCGCGTATGATCACGCCTGTTTTCACCACATCATAGGAACTGAACGTATAGTATAAGTGTATAACAGTAAAGTCACTAAACTATTTTTAGTCACGTTAAGCAACTGAAATCATTGAACTTTACACACTATATGGAGGCTTTACTATAATAGTAAGTAATGTTTGGTGATCATACGTGAAATTTACCCTGATAGTTATATGATCAGATACTTATAGCATTCGCTATTTTTGGTGATCATTTTGGTCTTCTATTAGGAAGCTAGTTGGTGCAAGGTTTTATGATGGCTCTGGTGATAGGAGTATAAGACCGTTTAGTACAGCTAGGGACCAGAATGGACATGGAACTCATGTTGCATCTACAGCAGCTGGGAACCCGATTTCAGGAGCATCTTATTATGGCCTGGCCTCTGGGACAGCGAAGGGTGGATCCCCGGGTTCAAGAATAGCCATGTATCGTGTCTGCATGAGTGATGGATGTCGTGGATCAGCTATAATGAAAGCATTTGATGATGCAATTGCAGATGGGGTTGATGTTTTATCGCTGTCTCTTGGTTCATCGTCTGGTCTTGAACCCGCGTTTTCAAGTGATCCTATAGCTATTGGAGCATTCCATGCTGTTGAAAAGGGAATTCTTGTTGCCTGTTCTGCAGGAAATGATGGCCCTGACGCGGGAAGTGTTGTCAATGTCGCACCTTGGATTCTCACTGTTGCAGCTACCACAATTGACCGTGATTTCGAGACAGATATTGTCTTAGGTGGAAACAAGTCGATTAAGGTACAATCTTGTGTTACTTGGCCGGGCAAATATCGCACTATCTACTAAAATACTTGGCATCTTTGTCTGCGTTGCAGGGTGGAGGCATAAGTTTTAGTAATTTGACTAATTCTCCAGTATACCCGTTGATTAGTGGTGATTTAGCCAAATCCGGAGATGATGATCTTTCTGAGCAAAATGCAAGGTGATCTGAACATTTGATGTCTACTCAAAGAAATGAATTATACAGTCAAACCTCTCTATAACAACATTTTACTGTAACAACCAATTTCTTTTTGGAACCAATTTTTCATGCAAAATGTATCGTGATAAAAGATGCCGTTATAGAGAGGTTTGACTGTAGTACATACCTGTAACTAACCAAAGTGTTTCAGGAGTTGTAATCCGGATTCATTAGATGGGAAGAAAGTTAAGGGGAAAATTGTTCTTTGTGATAATCGCGACGGAGAATATTCACTTAGTATGAAGGTTGAAGAAGTGAGGAGCAAAGGTGGCATTGGATTTATAGTAGTAGATGATAATGCAAGAACTGTGGCTCCTAAATTCAAATCCTTTCCAGCAGCAGTAGTAACTGAAAAGGATAGCAATGAGATCCTTTCTTACATCAACTCAACAAAGTAATCACTTCTTTAAGTTTCCAATAGTTTGGCCATTCTGAATTTGATTTATTGCAAACTAATCAGTTTTGTTTACAATGTTCTTCAAAACTTGGTAGGAATCCAGTTGCATCAGTTCTTCCAACAGTTTCTATAACTAAGTACAAACCAGCTCCTGTTGTGGCTTACTTCTCATCAAGGGGTCCTGCATACAACACACATAATCTCCTCAAAGTACATACTACTTTTGTCTTATTTCTTACCAGTAGAATTAGCATTATTCTCATAGTTTCCTGTTCTTCGATTTTGGCTATTACCGGTGTTTTTTACGCGCCGATTACTGTTCTTTGTTCTGTCTATTGTGTAATGCTCTCCATTTCACATTAGTTTGTTGTTCTTATTGCTCCTATATCTGTATCCCCTTCAAACTGTTTGGCATGCTTTATTTAAGCTGAGGGTCTACCAAGAACAGCCTCTCTATCTCTACGAGGTAGGGGTAAGGTCTGCGTAAACTCTACCTTCTCTAGACTCAGCTTGTGGGACTACACCGGATATGTTGTTGTTTATCTTCTTTGGTTATGTTCCAGTGAAGATATAAAAAAAAAAAAGACAGGCTGACTAGAATTTGATATTTGTCCTTGCAGCCAGATATTACAGCACCAGGTGTTGCAATTCTCGCAGCTTGGCCTGCAAACGACACAAGAGAGGCCGTCGCTGGCCAGGAGCCACCCCTTTTCAACATAATATCAGGGACATCCATGTCCTGCCCTCATGTTTCTGGTATTGCCGCGATTGTCAAGGCGCAAAATCCTTCTTGGAGTCCTTCAGCAATCAAATCAGCTATTATGACCACTGGTATGAAGTCTAACTCACCTACTACTGTTATATTTTCGGTATATAGACTCATGTCAATGCCGTTAGACAACCTCTTACAGAAATGTAAGGTAAGGTTGCCTACGTAGCACGAACTTACTCCATCGGGCTGCCTTTATACTGACTCATGTCAATCTTTGTTACTTCAGCTATACAGACTAACAATTTGAAGGCTCCAATCACAACAGTTTCTGGATCCGTTGCAACACCTTACGATATTGGAGCTGGAGAAGCAAGCCCTTCAGCGGCACTTAATCCAGGATTGGTCTACGAGACTAACACTGCAGACTACTTGGAGTTCCTATGCTCAGTTGGCTACAATAAATCAAAGATAAAACTCATCTCAAATACAGTTCCTGATGATTTTTCATGTCCCACAGACTCAAGTTCCGAATCCGTCTCACAAATGAACTACCCATCCATTGCTGTTTCAAATACCAAAGAAAATGAAATCACGAAAGTGACAAGAACTGTAACTAACGTAGGACAAGAAGACGCGACATACACTGCAAGTATAAAGGCACCGGCTGGTTTGGAAGTCCAAGTGATTCCTATTAAATTGGTATTTACAAATAATAGCAAGAAGTTAAGCTATGAAGTGTCCTTCAAAGCTTCATCTAAACCAAAGGAGGATTTGTTTGGATCAATTACATGGACAAACGGTAAGTACAAAGTACAAAGTCCATTCGTTGTAACCACTGACTTAGAAAGTGTCTGATAACACTCCTAAACCTACTGATCGCCGATCAAAATAGTCTAGCAAGTTTGTATGTACTGTTATAGTCCATGAATACAACTATGTTACTACCACATCATGTACATGCTTACTAGAAAAAATAAAAAGAAATAAAGATCGGGTATGACAGACATGATCACTAAGTGAGAAAATAACATATAAATGACCAATCATTTGGCAACAAGTACTAAGAATTCATTGATATGCATGTTGAAATATGAATTTATCAGAAGAAGGTACTTAAATGGTGGACAAGAATTTGATAAACTAAAAGTCTGCATTCTTTTTCTGTAAGATGAAAGCTATCCCAAAAAACATAATCAGAATCATCGGAACACACAGATGTGATGACACAGCATCCCTTGTCTGCAACCTTGAATCCTGCACAGTCATATAAAGATAAGACACAGAGATCTTGTCGATATTCAGGAAAAAGGCAGTCATATTTGTACAATATTTCTGAGGGTACAAATCATTTTGCTGCTTGGTTCAAATAATAAACACATTCGCTTTCTTCTCCTCCTTTCAGTGTTCTTTGTGATGGCATGCATCCAATTGGTGGTATGCCAAGAACACCAATCCGACTTGCTCCTAGCCCGTATAAATCCTTCAGAATTATGAACAAGATTTCATATTAGTCTTGTACATTCCCATAAAAACACATAAAACGAATAAAGGAAATAAATATACCACAATTTCAGATGTTAGAGGATCATATCCTGCACCAGCTGAAGCAAAATCAACTCCTGTGATGAGGTCTTCTGGTTGTAAAGTTGGATCAAGATATGCTGGTAAAAGCTCTTTTATTCCCAATTCTTCCACTGAAATAATGATAAACATTAAAGACTTTTTCTATACTGAATTGTAGATAAGACAAATAAGGTATTATATAAACGTACACTTAGACTTGGACTCAGCTAGCAAGCAAGCACTTCAACTTGGAGAGTGCGCATCTAGACACCTCAACTTTGTCTCAACTGACAACCAAACACTCCAACTCATACTCACTGTGTCACATGGACACCCGATGCTGATGTAACACATAAATTTTGGAGTTGTCTAGATTATCATTTTGTAAGTTGAAGCGTTCAACTGACAAAGTGGAAATGGGTTGAAGTTCCTAGACATGTTCCGTCAAAGTTAAGAGTGCTTACTTGCCAGCTGAGGCCAAGTTTGGTGTCCGTTTACGTATTATGATTATATAGTCAAATTCTTCTTAACAATCAAGTCTGAAGGAACTTTTCCGTAAAAGAATCTTCCAGTTGGTTTTCCTCCCATGAAATCGCTCCCTTAAGTAGGATGGTTAGCCTTCCCTAAGGTTGTTAGCCCATTATTGTTACCGGCATCAACAATGGAGTCTCCAAAAACTATCACTGCTGGAATAGACTTATTATGCGGTACACTTGTGACTGCCTGGACATTGCACAGTAGAAGTGCATAACAAATGCTCGATAACACTAGAAAAGTATGTATTTCTAACGAAAAGAACTTCATTGATAAAGCTGAAAACACTTCTCGGAGCATGGAAGAAAAGAACACATAAGCACTAGTAATTAACTTTAAGAATCAAGAATTCGATGTCTAAAGGGTACATAAGGACCATCATGCCTAGCAATTTTCACATAAGGACCATCTGATTTAATGGTTGCTTTATTAGAGAGGACAGCATCCACAGTCACTTAACACAAACTTGGATTGCAAGGACTGATATAGGTTCTTTAGATGTTACATTACATGTTGATTTGCACATGGCTCACCAGTGAGCGTTGTTCGAATATAGCAGATAACAAATATTGTTTTAAATGACTGTACCTACACCTTTTCGATTTTCTACAGTACTAGAAACTTAGCCAAATCAGAAGAAATGATATGTCTTCTCAAAGAAATGAACTATTATATCTGCTGCATAATGCACATTTTGTTCAAAAGAGTCTTCTTTGGTTAAGGTCTAATGCATAAAACGCAACAAAATCTATTCTGATTGGATTTCGATTTGTCCTTGTAGCCATTGTAAACGACACAAAAGAGGCTTTCTTTGGCCAGGAACCACCACTCCTCGACATACTCTCCGGGACTTCCGTGTCCTGCCCTCATGTTTTTGATATTTCTGCAATTGTCAAGGTGGAGAAGCAAGCCTTTCCATTAGCTGGTTGGATCTAAACACAAAGGAACACTTGGTTGGATCAAATAACCGGACAATGGTAAGTTCAAGTGCGAAGTACATTTGTTGTGACCACTGACTTATGATATGTCCGATAATATCCCCATACCTACTGATCACTGATCTAAGTAGTCTAGCTAGTTTGGATGTACCGTGCTAGATCATGAATACGCCTTCTTTATTACCATATCATTTACTTGCTTAATCTATAACAAAAAAGGAAATAAGCATCACGCATGACACATATATCACGATCAAAGTATTGTAATTCTTGTATAATTGTTTGTAAACCATACAATGAAGATAGTACACAGAGTGAGCTATAATTCTCCTTCTTTTGAATATACTAAAAGAATACATATTTCTATGCTTGGTAAGGACATTAAAAGTAAATAGACTAGAGAGTATCCAATTATGCCTGTTGGTATGTGGAATATATCATCAGAAGAAGCCACTTAAATGTTGGACAAGAATTTCATGAGCTAAAAGTTTGTATGCTTTTTCTGTAAGATGAAAACTATCCCAAAAAACATAATCTGAATCACTAGAACATGTATACGTGCATAACTCTGCAACTTCTATTTTCCCCGTCCCGCAGCATCCTTTGTCTGAATACTTGAATCCTGCACAATCATATAAGGATAAGAAGTTTTGTCCATTCTAACTAAACGGCAGCCCAGTGCACTAAAGTTTTCGCTATGCACGGGGCCCGAATTTGTCCATTCTAACTATTCAAGAAAAAACAGACATTATTTACCATATTTTTGAGGGTTGTTGATGACATCAAGTGGGAGATCATATATATCTATATACACCAATCTTGAATTAGGTAATTTGTTTCCTGAAGAACTCAAGTAAGCTGCCAACTTGCTGTTGAACAATTGTGCTGCTTGGTTCAAATAATCAACACATTTTCTTTCTTCTCCTCCTTTTAGTGTTCTTTGTGATGGCAAACATCCGATTGGTGGTATGCCAAAAACACCAATTCGATGTGCCCCTAGTCCATATAAATCCTTCAGAATTATGAACAACATCTCATTATATAGTCTTGTATATTCCCATGAATTCAGATTGAGTTCAAATTTTGTATAAATTACCTGTACAAAACTGGAAGCCGAGTTGACCAAGAGATCAGCGTATGATGAAACATCATAGGATGATCTTCGGATAGCCAAACCAAAATACGTGTTGGTAATATCATTGCTTCCTGTGACTATCATGAATAAGCTATTTGCCAAGATTTCATTCTTTCTGTCCTCTCCAACTATTGCTGTGAGCTTGACTATGTACTCTTTGAATAATATCAATTGACCATCTAATGATATGACTTTCTGCATATACACATGAAGCTTCAGAACTAAAAGAAAATTTGCTGGTAAAAACACATAAAAAAACGAAGAAGAGAAAGAAATATACCGCGATTTCAGATGTTAGAGGATCATATCCTGCACCTCCTGAAGCAAAATTAACTCCTGTGATGAGGTCTTGTGCTTGTAAAGTTGGATCAAGATATGCTGGTAAAAGCTCCTTTATTCCCAATTCTTCCACTGAAATGAAGACAAAGAGACTAAGAAAATGCTCGAACTCTGCAGAAGTGTTGCCACATCTGTATCGGATCCTCCAAAAATACATTACTTTTGGAGGATCCAACACGCACTAATCCACATGTTTTACGAGTCTGAACAAAATAGGTGAAAATTATAGTCCTCTCTAATCAAGCTATAGATAGATTAAACTTTACAAATATGCTGCTCGGACTCTCCAGAAATGTTGATTCACCGGTGTTGGATGCTCCAAAAACACACTACTTTTGGAGGATCCATTCGAGAAACATAGATGTACACTAATATTCCTCTCTATTCAAACTATAGATAGATAGATTTTTGTAACTATGTTGCTCGGAATCTTTAGAAATGTAGTTGCAACTGTTTCGGATCCTATAAAAATACACTACTTTTGGAGGATCCAACTCGCACCGGTTAACATGTGTTACGAGTTTGTGCAACATAGGTGTACATTATAGTCCTCCCTATTCAAACTACAGATAGACAAAACTGTAGAACCATGCTGCTTCCACTCTCCATAAATGTTGCCACACCCGTATCATATCCTCCAAAAATACACTACTTTTGGAGGATCCAACATGCACCCATTGACATATTTTAAGAGTTCGAGCAACATAGTCTTCTCTATTCAAATTATAGATAGATAGAACTGTAAGTGCTACACAATGTCGAATCCTCAAAAAATACACTACTTTTGGAGGATCAACACGCACCTATTGATATTTTTAAAAAGTCCGAGCAACATAGATGCAAAATATAGTCCTCTCTATTCAAACTACAGATAGGTAGGGTTTTACAACTATGTTACTCTAACTCGCCACGAATGTTGTCACGCCCACGTCAGATAATCAAAAAATACACTACTATACTTTTCGAGGATCCAACATGCGCTCGCTTTCATCTTTTAAGAGTCCGAGCAACATAGCTTTACAATATATATATCAAATTTTTACTTACCAAGGAAATCTGAGGGTACTTTGCCATTAGAAAACCTTCCAGTTGGTATTCCTCCCATAAAATCTCTACCATAAGGAGGATAATTAACCTTAGCTATAGTTTTGAGGCCATTATTGTTACCAGTATCAACAATGGAATCTCCAAAAACAAACACTGCTGGAATAAACTCATTAGGAGGTATACTTATGGCATAACAAAAAGGCAAACTTATTGACAACACAAGAAAAGAACATAGTTTGAAAAAATGGAACTTCATTGATAAATTTGAATAACTTTTTAGCTTGGTGAAAAGAAACACACAAGAAGTAGTATACTATATAGCTTCAAGAATCAAGAAATCAATCATGCTGAGTAAATGCTTTATTAAATTATTAGTGTACAAGCAAGATTGCACTTTTATGGAACCTTTGACTTTAATGTTTCTTTTACTAGAAAGTTCAGCATCCACCAAACAACCCATTACATAAAAATGGATACTGAATCAATTTGACAAAGCTGTTAGACAACTGGGATTGCATGGATCGGACAACAAGAGCTGCTTTCAAGATTATTTTACTAGTCTTTTTCTGTTCTGGTTTATGTGTCATTATTTCTTTGTTAGTCTATTTCGAAAAAGAATGACACGTTTCTATGGTTGGAACTAGGAGTGGGGTCAGCATTTTAGATACGTGCTAGGACAGAGCCGAGAAAATTACACTTTTTATACATCATTGGAACTTTTGTTTATGTATATATTAGATGTTGTACGAGCAATGAAGAAATATAGAGCACTTTAGTTGGTTGTTGACCAACAAAAAATCTATTTGTCGTCCCTTTTGGCTTCCTTGTGTGTTTATTTTTTCGTATTTTGGACCCCTTTTGTGAAAAATTTAGCTCTGCCACTAGATATCCCGTACTAGTAAGATTAAAAAAAAATTGAGATTCAGAATCCCTAAACTAAAATTGCTGGCTCCGCCTCTATTTGAAACATCTAACTCTAAAAGTCTCATTTTATCTTTAAAGAGAAGCTTTCATAGAAACACGAATGTGATAGCCCATGGGTACATAGCTTTATCCTTACCTTATGAAAATAGAAAGACTATTTCCAAAAGATACTCGATTCAAGTAAATACTAGTTTGTACTTAATCTTCGTTTCTAGTCAAATTATGTCACATAAATCGTAACGAAGAAATTTGATATCAAACTTTCCCTCTAGAATATGAAATATGAAATCACGAGCAAGAGTAATTTGCACATGGGTTGAAGATAAAAAGTATATATTGCATTAAGTGAGTGTACCTACCCTTCTTTGATTTTTCTACATTATTTATATATATATGATCTCAACAAACAACTGCAACCAGCAGTAAATATAGTGCATGTGCAACTTCATTCTGTACCACTAATTGCAACTTCATCTGTCACTAAAAGAATGGCCAGTATTGCAGTATGGGAGGTTTTTGATTAAAATGGGTTAAATTTAATGTTTCCTACTCCTTTCGTTTCAATTTATTTGGCCTATTTTAACTTGACATAGAATTTAAGAAAGTAAACAAGATTTTTGCGTGAAATAGTAAAAGATAAATGACTAGTATGATACAAAAAGAGTGATTTGTTCACCTATTTACAGTAATTCAGTCGCATTTAAAACCTTATACACAGAGTATATACACTGCATAAGAGTTCATAGTTTGATCTACTTCGAATATATATATCATAATCAAGTTAATTAAAAGGCAATTACATACAATTTTATGTGATAACATTGATTAATAACATAGAATAAATCGTAAGTAACTTATTAAAGTTCAATGATAATATGAAAGAATTATCACACGCCATGTATATAATTTAAATCCAGTGCCTATACTTCGAATATATGTAATCAAGTTATTTAAAAGGTAATTACATACAATTTAATGTGATAACATTGATTAATAGCTTAGAATAAATCGTAAGTAACTTATTAAATTACAATGATAATATGAAAGAATTATCACACCATTTATATAACTTAAAAGGGCAAAATTAGAGTTAGCATACTTATCCTATTAATTATGAGTTTCATAGCAACAGTTTCATAATTACATAATACATGTGATTTTTACTGTCTTTATGATCGATATGTATTTTGTATTTTTGCAAACTGTTGCTACAAAAATACAAATACATATGCTACAAAATGTAATTTGATAAAAGTATTGTTATTTTTTATAATTTCATACTAAAGTTTATGTATTTTTTCCTAACTTAAATCCAATGCGTAAACACGTTATAGTCGGAAATTTAGAAGGCTTTTATTTTTCCTATACAAAATCACGTGTCACTGCTTTGAGTACCAAGTTGGATAGTCCGTAAGTTATATATCATGTGATAATACAATTCGTATAAGAATTTAAGTTACGGAAAGTTATGGATATATACCATTCAGACAACTAGTTTATCAATATAATCAAAGTACACACGATAAATTACACTAGTGATATACTTTCTGTATATGCATAGATGGCTTAATTTCTCCTAATTATTATTACATTTTGTAAATGCATATGTAAGATTACACTTGCTCAAATATAATGAACCTGATTAAGGATATTTAAACACCTCAAGATAGGGATTACGGATGCTAAATCCACCATCAACATTTATGTAATTAGCATCTTCACTAGCCAACAAAGGGCTACTTTTGCAACATCATCCCCTCTTAGTTTTTACTCCCTTATGGACTTCGTTCTCAAACTTTTCATCATCATGGGCCAGGCCCAAATAATTCGTGTCTAATTTAGAAAACTTCACTCACATAGCAGTCCATATAAGTCTTAAACTCAAAATAACCTTAGTTTAATTTGATTACCTCATTATATCCAACTTTCATGAGTTGTTTACTTTTAAGGGGAAAGGACAAAAATGACACTTCAAACTAAACTATTTTCATGAAAATGACCATGGAATTTAAATTTCACTTTCTAACCATTTCAATTTATTGACTTGTTCTATACCATTTCTATACACCTTCTATACAATTTCTATACAAATCTTATACTTATATATATTCTATACGAAAATTATACAATTTTGATACACAATTTATACAATAAATGTACATTTTTTTTACATGTTTAATACAATAATTATATAATTTTCATACACTTTCTATATTTTTTTTTTTATATTTTATACATATACATATTTGATAGAACTATACAATTTCTATACATATATCTTATATAGATACATATTTTATTTAACAATTATATTATTTTTATATAATTTAATTGTTATTTCTAAACAACAAAAAAAAGCAGAATATTTGATCAGTTAAAAAATTTATAGCAAAAGAAAATTGAAATATTTTTAAAAGGGCCGAATTGCCCAAGTTGAATATACTGTATCAGTATTGTATATAGACTATATCAATATTGTATATAGACTACGTAGGCCAAAATGACCCAAATTGGGAAAAAATAGGAAATGGCCATAAAGTGACATTTTTACTCGACTGGACATTATATGTCCATATGCCCAAACTTGGGCTATTCTTTTTTAAAAAGGCTACACAATGTCTTTTTCCCTACTTTTAATAGGAAATAGCCAGTGTAATAGTTTGCGTAGGATTTTGATTCTAATCATGCAAATATATGGGTAAGGATAGGTATATTCGATGTATAATCATTGAATAATTAATGTATTATTATCTTTTCAATGTATAATCATCGTATAGTTAATGTATGATTATATTTTTTCACTATATAATGTTTACATCAACAGCTAATGTATAATCATTATATACTCGGTGTATAATTATCTTTCTCATTATAGAAGGTTTATGCACAAGTTATATTCTAATTATACACCAATTGTAAAGGACAAACATTTGAATTATAATATTTTAGGATTTTCTAGTTTCTCGTTCTTCTTTGGTTCTATGCCTAGAAAGTTTATTTCTATAGGATTTATTAGGCTTGGAATATCTTCTAAGGGTTTATCCATACCAAATTGTTCACAAAGGTCTCCTAATTGAGATTTTTCTCTAAGTTTGTCGAGCTTAATTTGTCTGGCTAATTTCAACTCGTTGCAAAGGGCTAAGCCTTCTTGAGTACAAGCTACAATAAGCTGACCATAAGTTTTTTCTGAATACTGGACTTCGCCATAAGATCCTCTAAGTGATTTTCTAACTCTTTCAACAAATAAAGGTGGAAGACGGTCAATGAATTTAGCTTTTCAATGGTCATACTTACTTTCGGGTAAATTCATATCTTGAGGTAAATCTACCTCTTCGAGTTTTGTACTTTTAGTATTCTCCCATATTCATAATTATAAAAGCCTTATATCTATGCTAAAAATCTTCACCTCACTTAACATATTTACTATGAAAATTCACAGGCTCTGATACCATTAACAGGATCTCTTAGGATGGGGTATGCCACTCAACCTACCAGACCATATAATAATATCGGATTAGTCCTAAGTCGGAAGACCGAACCAAAGCACCAACCGAAATAGAAAAGAATCTTAAATAGTTTAATGACTGTATGGGCTCTTTTACCCAAACATGGGGCCTGTCAGAGATTTAATAACCTTATGTTAAACCTATGTGTCTAGAAGTTCTAATTGTGCAGAATTCGCCCTTTCCTTAACAACTCAATGGTCTAGAGAGGCACAACTTACTAGACGGAGTCACAGAGACAAGGTTAACATAAGTGTATTGAACTCGACTGTACCTCCATTTTGGAACCAAGTCAAGAAATTAGAAAGATTCCTTCATATTTTGATAGAGTCTGGAGCTTTCATAGTTAACATGTCAGCGAAGTTAGATCTTCAACATAGATATAAGAAACCTTTAATCCAGACATAGTCGCGGCTGGGTAGGGTAGAAGTTTATTTAAATGTACACAAGTAAGAAAGAAATATGTGCCTGATTTTTCGAGAATCAGACTGAAATAGTAGTAAACAGTAGCTTCTTCTTTATTTAATTCTTGAATATGTTACAAAGAGAGAGAGAGAGAGAGTTTTTAGAAAACAAAAGGAGAGAATTTCTGAACTCCTGTCTCTTCACAAGAATGAGGTGTCTATAACTAATAAAAGAGGGAATCTTGCACAGTAATGGATGGGTCCCTGTGCATAGTGATTTTACTATTACAAAAAGGAGAAATTAGAGGGGTTTTTATCAAATAGTCATGTCTTGTCAGTCATGTATTGTCTTTTTCTTTCCATTTCTTGATGAATGCTTCAGCCTTTTTAATTTCTTCATCTTCTATCAGAATCTTCGGAGGTTGGGAATCGGTAATAACTTCAGTATTTGCATCGGTGCTATTCATTGAGATGTCTGAATTTTGCTCAACAGTTTGAAGTAATTTATCTCGGACTTCTGATAAATATTCTTCTATCATTTGCATTTTATTCCCGTCATGTGCAGAAATTCTTCTAGACACATAGTTAAGACTTTTTTCTTCAACCAAAATTGATTTTTTGGGAGTTTTTTCATATTCAGCAATTTTCTTGATTATTTCCTCCCTTTGATCATGACCATAGGTGAGTTTAGTCTCGGAATCTTTTCGAAGCAATTTGTCCCAGAAATTACAATAGAATATGCGGTATAAGGCAGGAATTTGTTGAGTGTCATAGCCTATTTCTATGGACCATCGATGGATTCAAGGGATAGAGAATTCTATGTAGAAATACATCTGATCAATAGTATCGATTTTACAAATATGATCTGAAAGATATAATTCTGTTAAGAAAGGGGAGGATTTTTTCCATGAATAGTGCAGAGAAGAATATTCTGGAGGTAATATTTTGACTGTAGGTCCATGTTGAGTCCACCATTGAATAAACCAGTTTGGAATAGGTTTTTCAAATACTTTAGCACCAATTTTTATTAACCAAGTGTGTTTGTGCTTATAATTATTATAATATGATACTTGAGAAAAAGCTTTAATATAATCTCAGTAGGTGAAATTGGCAAGTGTTTGTCCCATTGTCCCCATTGGCATAGATCATTGAGTCATTGACGAAATTCCCCATTCTTCAATAGGAATAAGTTTTTTAATTACCATTTTAGAGTATCCATGTACTCCAGGAGTAGTTTCTCCGAGGGGGCTGTGATCAAAGGTTGCACTGAATGTTTGCACTAATATGTATTCATAATAAGTCCGGGTTTTGTATGATTCGCCAGTAAAATATACGTTGACAGTATGGTAATTTTTTAGTATTCGTCATGCTTCTTCAGAATTTTCTTGTGCAGGAATATGCTGATTTTCAATATATATTATAAGTTCTCTAGCATCCAACTTTTCATATGAAGGCTTATCTTCAGAATTTTCTTGAACTATAGACGCAAAAGAATCTACAGTTTTTTGTTGATCTGATAGATAAGATTGCAGTTGTTTGTATAATGGATGATTTTCAGGAATATCTTCTAAATGTACAGAAGAACCAATATTCAGAGTTTTGGATGATGATGATTCATCTCGAGGAATTTTTGAATTAATTAAAGTTCTATTTCCTTGTTGTAATATAGGAAAATTAGAACTTGCATAGCTATATGCAGAATTTCTTCGATTAAAATATGAAGGGTTTGTTCGTCCTCCTTGATATGAAGAGTTTTGATTCCTTCCACCTTATCCTCTTCCTTTGACTATTTACCAAGGAGGATCCACACCGCATCAATAATCAGGAATTTGATCAGCATACCATGACATATATTCAGAGAGATCTTCATAAAGTGTGTCCTTTATGATAAGGCCATCAATGACTTTCCGTAGTATGAGCATGTGTAAATCCATATTTAGAGGAACTGCTTTTATAAAGGTGATTAAGCACTTTTCAGAAAAGAAGTGTAGAAAGAACTTCATTATAGCTATAAACATTAATCACTTAAGTCAATATCAAACCAATAAATTTCATTTTCAAGGAATTCGTTGTGGTTAAGGAATAAATCTTCTTCTATCATGCTACGAATTGGATTTTCTAAAATAAGAAAATGAATATCTTCGTTTAACAGAATGCATTTGATAATAGTAATTATAGTTTTCTCAGGGAGGAAGTATGTGTAAAAATTCATGTTAGATATTCTCGAGATAGAAAATTAGGCAAAGAATTTTCACTACCCTTCTTATATTGTATTTCATAATCAAAAGGGGCTAATTGGGCTTGCCATCGCGCAAATATTAATTTAAAGGCATCATGTTTAAAGTCTTTGTTAAACATAAATTTAACGGATTGAGCATCAGTTCTAATTATAAATTTTTGGTTATACAAATCATCTTGAAATTTTAAAACACATTTTACAATAGTTAACATTTCATGGGCTATTGTGGCGTATTTTTTCTGACTTTCAGTCCATTTACCAGAATAAAATCGAATCAAACATTCTGTTTTTGTATGGGGATTAACTTGTTTAAGTATTCCACCATATCCAATATTAGAAGCATCTGTTTCAACGATTTTTAACCAGTTAGGGTTTGCAAGAGATGTACAAGGAAGAGTTTGAACTCGGTTTTTAATTAATTTTACTAAATCAGTGTGGACTTGAGTCCAAGGAGTTTTGTGATCCTTTTTTAGTCTATCATATAAAGGAGCTAAATCTCTAGACAAATTTTCATAAAAAGGGGAGATATAGTTAAGACTACCGAGGAACCTTTGAAGTTGTTTTTTATCAGTAATAATATCAGGTAATTTCTTAGCAAATTCTAGAACTCGTTGCATAGGCTCAATAGAATCTTGAGAAATATTATGTCCTAAAAATCTAATATTTGTATGGAATAAACTTATCTTTGGTTTGGAGATGACTAAACCATTTTGAATAATTATTTGTTTAAACGTATGCAAATGTTTAAAAATGAGATTCAAGGGTTTTTGAGAATACTAAAATGTCATCAATGTAGACAATGATAAAGTCCATATAGGGATTAAAACTGTCATTCATAATTTTTTGAAATTCAGAAGGAGTATTTTTTAAACCAAATGGCATAACATTCCATTCATACTGTCCAAAAGGGACATTAAAAGCAGTTCTATAAGTATTGCTCTTTATCAATTTGAATTTGCCAATAACCAAATTTTAAATTAAATTTAGAAAATATATTAGCATCATATAATCTGGAAAGTAAGTCTTTTTTATTTGGTATAGGATATCGAATCCATTTTAAAGATTTATTCAGAGGTTTATAATTTATAACTAATCGAGGTACTCCTCATTCTTTTTCAGCAGCATTATTGACATAAAAAGCAGTACAAGACCAAGGGGATTTTGAAGGTTTTATAAGACCCTTTTGCAGAAGACTATCAATTTCTTTCTTACAGAATTCTACTAACTCTGTATTCATTTGACAGGGTCGAGATTTTGTTGGAATTTGTTATTCACTGAAGTCATTTTCATAAGGAAGAGAAAAAATATGCTTCTTTCGGTTCCAGAAAGCATTTGGATGATTAGCATAAATATCAAGAATCAATTGATTAGAAATTATTTTTGTTTTTTCTTGGACTTTTACTGATTTTAAAGTATCAAAAATATTAATACTCATTAGTTCTAGTTGTAAAAAATTAATTTGCTTTTGTTTCAACTGATAAGGGCATTTATATCCCTTGTTACAGGATTAGTAACAAAAGGATAAGAGATTTGTTTATTCTTATAAGTAGCTTTAAAACCATTTACATCAATATGTGTATAAGGATAAATAACATTTATGAAAGGTGTTCCTAAGATAATAAGAGGATATAACTGATTTTTTACTAAAAAGAAGAAATGTGGAATGCAGACTTTATCTCGACATATATGAGTATTTGGTAATTTATAGTTGATATCAAGAATATGACCAGATGCGGACTTGACTATGTGAGTAGTTTTTTCAAAATATCTGGTTGAAATTAGTCCTTCTTGAATGCAACTAACATCAGGTCCACTATCAATCATAGCAATATTAGTGATAAAAAATTCCTTATTTATTAGAATAGTGCAATTTATATACCATTTATGAGCAGTAACTATTTGCATCATCCCCAAGAAATAATCCCTTTTTAAATCTTCTGTTGGACTAAGTTTATCAATTTTAGAATTTTCAGAGTATTCCAAACCCTTTTCTTTTCCTTTTGAAGTAATAGAAGTTTCAGGGATGTCAATAATCTTTTCTTCAATTTTTAAAATTCTATGATCGGAGATCATCTGATTTTGTTTTAAGGAAACAATTTCTTTTTTCAATTGTTCAACTTCGATTTTTAAATCATTAAAGATAGTATCTATTCCTGGATTGTGACTCAACGCAAGACGTCGATTAACCTCTGCTAAAGAATAAGACATGTGATGATTATCATAGGAGTTGTCTTTAGAAATACTGGTATTAGCAGAAGTTTTTTTGTAGCAAATTAATGATTTTTTCACGAAGTTTTTCATCAGTAACTTCTTTCAGTAATTCAAGGACATTATCAGCAGTAAGAGTTTGAACATTTAAATCAAGATCTTCAAATTGCGCTTGAAGTTTATACATCATTTCATCACAATTACAAATATCATTATCACAATCATTACATTTATCAACCTGATTGAGTTCACTATCAGAATTAGGTAATTCAAAATCATTTTCAGATGTAGAATCAGATTCGGAATCAGAGGTATATAATAAATTATAAACTTGGTCATGAATTTCTTCAGAAAGTCCTAAGGACTTGAGTTTTTGTAATTTACAGTTTGGAGCTATATGACCATACTGGTTGCACTTATAACACTTAATTTTGGCTAACTCTCTTTTTGATCTATTTTTCGTGAATCTGGTAGACTTACGAAAGGATTTTCTAGTTTCTCGTTCTTCTTTGGTTCTATGCCTAGAACGTTTATTTCTATAGGATTTATTAGGCTTGGAATATCTTTGGGTTTTTCGTACTAAGGGTTTATCCATACCAAATTGTTCACAAAAGTCTCCTAATTGAGATTTTTCTCTGAGTTTGTCGAGCTTAATTTATCTGGCTAATTTTAACTCGTTGCCAAGGGCTAAGCTTCGCGTTTGTCATTGTCTAAGAAATTATCCCACCAGCCTCGAAGGTGGCCAGTAAATCCCGCAACAATCATTTTACAGATTGTTGGGTCAGTACGACTGGCCCGATTCTCTGGTGAAGTAGTGGCTGTGGCAATAGTAGCATACATGGACATCTGATGGATCAGAATAGAGATCTGTCTATCAAATAATCCGTCAATATTCCATTCATAAATAGCTTCTCCACTATAAGAAGTATTTGTTTGATTCCAATCTCTTTCCTCTATCAGAACATCTTGAGGAGTTGGACGTGGATAATAAGCAGTAGACATACGGGGAATATCAGCGTATTTTTTTCCGGTTGTTTTTGAATCATACCTTTTAGCTTATTTAGCTCGGAAGAGATTACATCTCCAGTATTTTGAGTAGATTCGCTATTATCAGCAAAATTAGACTCAAGATTTTGTACAAAATTATCAGAAATATTAAGAGGTTGAATGTTTAAACGAGAGAATTTTTTGTCTAAGAGTTTTTCTAATTGGTCTAATTGAGAAACTTTTTCATATCCTTCTATTTCAGGAGGTCTTTGTATACAAGGTTTAGATAAAATATAGCTCTCTTCGTCTTTGTTTTTGAAAGTAGAAGGAATGTTAGAGGAATTCATCTGGGTGCTAAGTTTGTTGACTAACTCAATTAATTCGTCAAGTTTTTTATCAAGAGAGGAAATATGCTCTCCTAAAACCTTAACATAAAGACTCAAATAATTATTTTGGGCGATAAGGTTATTTATTTCAGAAACAGTAATTTTTCCAACATCTTCACTGACAAATTTTGGAAAGCAGAAAAAGTCATTCTAGTAGTATTGGGTAATATAAAGGAAGACTGAGGAGGATAAAGTGCTTGAGTAATTGTACCATCAGAATTTTGATAAGATCTTTCAATTATTTTGATATATGACGGCAAATACGCAGACATGAACCATGGTACAAAAAAATGATTTTATTATGTAAGACACATATTTCATAGAATTCTTCGGAAATATTTCGTAATTCATCAGGATTATAAGTTTCAAAAAACCATGTCCTAAAAGTTTTCCATGTTTCAGAAAAAAATTCTTTCTGAATATATTTTCTTGCCTGAGAACCAGGACTAAAATCAATAAGGTGTGTCATCATAGTTAAACAGAATTGATATCAAAGTCCATCTCAGATGGGGTAGGATTTTCATTATCAAATCCTTGAACAATATTAGTTTTGGAGTTGATTTTTATCTTTTCTACACCTTTAGGTGTAATATGCGAATCTGCAGAATCAATAGTATGCAAGGATGCCGCTCAATTCCTAGCTGGACCATAATCAGGTTCAGTAGGTTCGATAGGAGAAATATAATGTATTGAAGGAAGTCTTCTTGGTAATGAAAAAGAATTTCTATAAACTGGGGGATTATTATCGAATTGTAGACAGATTCGTCCATCTGAATTTTGAGTTACTTGAGTTAACTCTAAATTGGTCACGTCCTCCGCCAATTATTTTTGGAGAAGTGACTGAGTTTAAAATCCATGTTTTGGGAAAGTAAATTTCATCCCATCGAATAGGTTTTCGGGTAGTAACCCTGGATTTTATAAAATTAGTTTCAATAAGCATAATGCAATCAGAATTATCATCTATTAATTTACATCGAGGATTTAAGGTTGATAATAAACGATAGTATATGCGGTAAGATAATCCTATAAGTTCAGATCCAGGGGCATAATCATATCCATGAGTTTTCACATTTAAGGTTAAAGCATGAAGAATATTTACATCAGTCAGGGATAATTGTAAATTTGACTGAGTATTAAAATATACAAGACCATAGGTAAGAGTAGATTCAATAGATCCCATTAAGGATTTTCTAAAATTTAGATTTCTAGCATCATGCAAAGCAGCTAAAAATATTTTAGGGAGACCCTTTAGGGTTAAAGGTCGAAAGACAATTTGTACTAGGCCAATATGCATATAATTATAATTACGTTTAAAAATATCAATATCATTCTTATTTAGGAGTTGAATAGTCTGTTCATCAGCATTTAAAGCAAGGGATTGTTCAGTTGTTTTAATAATTTGTTTATGTTTTATTTTATCAAAACATCCGTATTCATATATGGTTTTTAATTCAACTTAACCCCTCTAATTTCTCCTTTTTGTAATAGTAAAATCACTATGCACAAGGACCCATCCATTACTGTGCAAGATTCTCTCTTTTATTATTTATAGACGCCTCATTCTTGTGAAGAGGCAGGAGTTCAGAAGTTCTCTCCTTTTGTTTTCTAAACTCTCTCTCTCTCTTTGTAACATATTCAAGAATTAAATAAAGAAGAAGCTACTGTTTACTACTATTTTAGTCTGGTTCTCGAAAAATCAGGAACATATTTCTTTATTACTTGTGTACATTTAAATAAACTTCTACCCTACCCAACCGTGACTATGTCCGGCTGAAAGGTTTCTTATATCTATGTTGAAGATATAACTTTGCTGACATGTTAACTATGAAAGCTCCAGACTCTATCAAAGTATGAAGGAATCTTTCTAATTTCTTGACTTGGTTCCAAAATGGAGGTACAGTCGAGTTCAATACACTTATGTTAACCTTGTCTCTATGACTCCGTCTAGTAAGTTGTGCCTCTCTAGTCTATTGAGTTGTTAAGGAAAGGGTGAATTCTGCACAATTAGAAATTCTAGACACATAGGTTTAACATAAGGTTATTAAATCTATGACAGACCCTATGTTTGGGTAAAAGAGCCCATACAGTCATTAAATTATTTAAGATTCTTTTCTATTTCGGTTGGTGCTTTGGTTCGGTCTTCCGACTTAGGCTTAATCCGATATTATTATATGGTCTGGTAGGCTGAGTGGCATGCCCCAGCCTAAGAGATCCTGTTAATGGTATCAGAGCCTGTGAATTTTCATAGTAAATATGTTAAGTGAGGTGAAGATTTTTAGCATAGATATAAGGCTTTTATAATTATGGATATGGGAGAAGTTAGTACTAAAAGTACAAAACTCGAAGAGGTAGATTTACCTCAAGATATGGATTTACTAAATAAATGGACAATTCCAAAAGTTGAATTAAAAATCATATATGAATATGGATTTTTTGATAAAATAAAACATAAACAAATTATTAAAACAACTGAACAATCCCTTGCTTTATATGCTGATGGACAGACTATTCAACTCCTAAATAAGCATGATATTGATATTTTTAAACGTAATTATAATTATATGCATATTGGCCTAGTACAAATTGCCTTTCGACTTTTAACCCTAAAGGATCTCCCTGAAACATTTTTAGCTGCTTTGCGGGATTCTAGAAATCTAAATTTTAGAAAATCCTTAATGGGATCTATTGAATCAACTCCTGCCTCTTCACAAGAATGAGGCGTCTATAAATAATAAAAGAGGGAATCTTGCACAGTAATGGATGAGTCCCTGTGCATAGTGATTTTACTATTACAAAAGGAGAAATTAGAGGGTTTTTTATCAAATAGTCATGTCTTGTCAGTCATGTCTTGTCTTTTCCTTTCCATTTCTTGATGAATGCTTCATCCTTTTCAATTTCTTCCTCTTCTATCAGAATCTTCGGAGGTTGGGAATCGGTAATAACTTCAGTATTTGCATCGGTGCTATTCATTGAGATGTCTGAATTTTGCTCAATAGTTTGAAGTAATTTATCTTGGACTTATGATAAATATTCTTCTATGATTTGTATTTTATTCCCGTCATGTGCAGAAATTCTTCTAGACACATAGTTAAGACTTTTTTCTTCAACCAAAATTAATTTTTTGGGAGCTTTTTCATATTCAACAATTTTCTTGATTATTTTCTCCCTTTGATCATGACCATAGGTGAGTTTAGTCTCGGGATCTTTTCGAAGCAATTTGTCCCAGAAATTACAATAGAATATGCGGTATAAGGCAGAAATTTGTTGAGTGTTATAGCCTATTTCTACGGACCATCGATGGATCCAAGGGATAGAGAATTCTATGTAGAAATACATCTGATCAATAGTATCGATTTTACAAATATGATCTGAAAGATATAATTCTGTTAAGAAAGGGGAGGATTTTTTCATGAATAGTATAAAGAAGAATATTCTGGAGGTAATATTTTGACCGTTGGTCCATGTTGAGTCCACCATTGAATAAACCAATTTGGAATAGGTTTTTCAAATACTTTAGCACAAATTTTTATAAACCAAGTGTGTTTGTGCTTATAATTATTATAATATAATACTTGAGAAAAGGCTTTAATATAATCTCAGTAGGTGAAATTGGCAAGTGTTTGTCCCATTGGCCCCATTGGTATAGATCGTTGAGTCATTGACGAAGTTTCCCATTCTTCAATAGGAATAAGTTTTTTAATTACCATTTTAGAGTATCCATGTACTCCAGGAGTAGTTTCTCCGAGGGGGCTGTGATCAAAGGTTACTAATATGTGTTCATAATAAGTCCGGGTTTTGTATGATTCGCCAGTAAAATATACGTTGACAGTAAGGTAATTTTTTAGTATTCGGCATGCTTCTTCAGAATTTTCTTGTGCGGGAATATGCTGATTTTCAATATATAATATAAGTTCTCTAGCATCCAACTTTTCATATGAAGGCTTATCTTCAGAATTTTCTTGAACTATAGACGCAAAAGAATTTGCAGTTTTTTGTTGATCTGATAGATAAGATTGCAGTTGTTTGTATAATGGATGATTTTCAGGAATATCTTCTAAATGTACAGAAGAACCAATATCCAGAGTTTTGGATGATGATGATTCATCTCGAGGAATTTTTGAATTAATTAAAGTTCTATTTCCTTGTTGTAATATAGGAAAATTAGAACTTGCAGAGCTATATGCAGAATTTCTGCACTGATACAAAAAATTCATAAATTTAATATGATGATAATTTAGGACAAAATATTAAAAAATTATTTTAAATTATTTTTTTTATCTTTAATCAATCCAATATTTATTAACTAGATAACCTAATATAATCTTGATAATTATTAAATTATTTATTGAAAATTTGATCAAGGAGAACCCTATAACCTTTCTCAGTAAGATGATAACCATCCCAAAACAAATATTTTGCATCATTTTCACATGTTCCGGTGCTGTTGCTGCATAATAAGAATTGGTTCCTTCCTTCGCAGCATCCACTTTTTGTTTCTTCAAAACCTAAAATAAACCAATAATTACATGTAAGTCCATAAGATGAAATCAAATACAAGTTTAAGTGAAACAAATAGGTACAACAAATAGTAATAGCACTTGTATTAATAATCCCCAACTCAACTTACAGCAGTAGCTCTTCTATTCAAGTCTCTAAATCAGAAATTGCAAGGAAATTTGCAGCTAAAATTAACTAATGATAGAAGAAGGAGGAGGAGGTGAGGAAATCAGAAGAAATAGAGAGAAAGTTCATAACAACCCATTGACTGTTGTGCACTGCTCCACTCATGATGCTTTATGCTTTCTTGTTTGCCAAGTTTACCCTTCTTCACGTGAACTTGCCCCTTTTCAAACGTAACTCCAAGTCGTTTAGGAGGAATCAACTTTCTAGAAATCCTACGTGGAATTCCCATGTGCTCATCCCGCGTGGCATCCCAATCAGAGATATTCTCATTTATAACATTACTCCCTTCTTGTAAAGAAACCTTGTCCTCAAGGTTGGAGTCAGTTGGATTCTTTGTAGTCGGAACAGTCAGATGCAAAGGAGTTACCTACTGGTCTAGAGTGCAAACACAACGTTTCAACATAGAAATATGGAAAACAGAATGGATTTTTGCAGATTCCGGAAGTTCCAGCCGATAAGCAACAGAGCCAATGCATTTTAACACTTGATAGGGTCCAAAATAACGCCTCCCAAGCTTATGATCTCGCTGCAAGCGTAGAGTATTCTGTTTGAAAGGTCTGAGTTTGACATATCCCCAATCACCTACTTCAAGGACGGTATTAGTCCTAGACTTATCAGCCAATAATTTCATGTGGTTCTGAGCCTTCAATAAGTTGTTCTTGAGGACTTGTAAGACTTCATCTTGCTGCAGCAGGTAGGACTCAACCAGTTCACTTGCGGTACTCCCCAAAATATATCGAGCAATAGTAGGTGGTTTACGACCATAGAGAGCTTGAAAATGGGTCATGCCAGTTGAGGTTTGAAACGAAGTATTGTACCAAAATTCTTCCCATGGCAGCATAGCAACCCATTGAGAGGGTACCTCAGAGATGTAGCAATGCAAATATTATTCCACGCACTTGTTAAGAGCCTCGGATTGACCATCTGTTTGAGGATGATAGGTTGTACTCATGGCTAAAGTTGATACCTGCAAGCGGTTCATCTCTTGCCAAAAAGAGTGTAAGAATCACGGATCACGGTCAGTCACAATAGAACGAGAAGGGCCATGGAGCCTGATAATACCTGAGTCGAGAAAGTTGATGGCAAGGGAATAAAATAGCCGTACTTAGTGAGGCGTTCTACTACTGTCATGATTGTAGTCTTCCCCTTTGAGCTCGAAAGACAAGTAATGAAGTCCATAGCAATATCCTCAAACACCTGATCCGGAATCGACAACAGCTGTAATAGCCCAGCAGGATGCAGGTGAGAATCCATCATCTGCTGGCAAATTTGACACGCAGCCATAAAAGTTTGTACGTCCTTGCGCATCTGTTTCCAGAAAAAATTGGATGCCAAACGATGGAATGTGAGTGCAACCCCGGCATGTCCTCCTGTAGGACTAACATGGAATTCAAAGAGTAATTTCTGGCGCAACGGAGAGTCCGTGGGAATCACTATCCTACTTTTATAAAATAATAACCCTCCCTTGAACTGATAGTCATCAAAATTTTCATCCCCACGATGTGAAGCCTATTGTATTTCCACTAACTCGTGGCTAGTCTGGTTCAACTTCTTTAAATCAGCCTCTCTATCAAAAGAGTTGACTGAAATAGTCATGAGAACAACTTTTGGAGTCTGAGACAAAGCATCTGCTGCGTTATGTTTTCCAGGTCTATACAAGATGGAAAAGTCATAACCAACAAGCTTAGTGAGCCATTTTTGTTGCTTAGGGGTCTGTATAGTTTGGGTAGTCAAGTTACGTAGCGATTGTTGATCAGTAAGGATTGTGAAATGGTGCCCCAATAAGTATTATCGCCACTTACTCACAGCCTGAGTAATGACAAATATCTCCCGGTGGTATGTTGAAGCTTGCTGCATCCTAGAGCTTAACTTTTGGCTAAAGTAAGCAATAGGGTAGCCTTGTTGCGATAGAATAGCTCCAATACCTTACCCAGACACATCAGTTTCCACCCAAAACTCCAGCTTAAAATTGGGCAAGGCCAAAACAGAGGGTGGAGCCTAGCTGAGCTTTCAAGGTTTCAAAGGCATGCTGCTCAACTTCTGTCCATTTAGAGGAATCCTTGCGTAACAAGTCAGTTAAAGGACCTGCTATAGCTACATAGTGGTGAATAAACCTACGATAATATTTGGCTAGCCCCAAAAAACTATGAGCTTCTTTCACGGATCATGGCGTCTGCCATTGCCTAATGGTACTGATCTTGTCCGGATCCACTCCAAGGCATTGAGAGGAGATGATGTGGCCAAGGTAATCAATAGTAGATTTACCAAACAAGTACTTCGAGCGTTTGGCTACTAGCTGATGTTGTCGCAACAACTGTAATACCACTATCAAATGTTCTAAATGCTCACTCCATAATGCACTATAGACCAAGATGTCGTCAAAGAAAACCAGAACAAAGAGACACATATGTGGACCAAAAATTTCAGTCATAGTAGCATGAAATGTTGATGGGGCGTTTGTCAATTCGAAAGGCATTACCAAAAATTCATAATGACCATCGTGAGTACGGAAGGCTGTCTTAGCCACATTCTCTGGCTTGACCTTGATTTGATGATAACCTGACAATAAGTCCAATTTTGAAAAGACTTGAGCACCATTTAATTCATCAAACAACTCATCAATGGTTGGAATTAGAAAGCGATCACGGACTATGATGGCATTGAGTGCTCGATAATCAACACAAAAGCACCACATTTCATCCTTCTTATGCACTAATAGCACCGGCGATGACAATGGATTGGTGCTGGGCCGTATCACTCCCTCCTCCAGCATTTCTGCCACCATCTTCTCCATTACCTATTTCTGAAAGTATGGGTACCTGTATGGTTTAACATTCACTGGTTGCGCCCCTGGAATAAGGTGTATTGAATGATCTTGAACACGAGAAAGTGGCAATCCTATAGGTTTTTGAAACACATCATCATATGACTCCAAAACACCCCTCAAATCAGAGGTCATTTCACCTGCACAATTCTCTTCAGGTGTAACCATTGCCAATAAAAAGAAAGAAGCAATAACATCAGTTGATGTCATACGCCTTAAGCTATGTAGCTGGATCTGATGAGCATCTGTGGGGGAATCACCCTTCCATAACTACTTAGACCCCTGTAAATTAAATTCAAATTCCCTTGTTGCATAATCAATCACAACACGCCCCAATGTGGCCAACCATGACACTCCAAGGACTAATCAACGCCTTGTAAAGTTAAGACATAAAGATCCTCGACTAGAGTACACCCTTGAATTAGTAAGCGAACTTGCTTTACCACACCTTCACACGATAGCCTTTGTCCATTTCCTACCATAATTGCAAAACGAGGAATGAGCTCTACTTGGAGCTGAAGATGTTTGGTCGCACGTGGTTGTGAGTCCTCGGCTAAAAAAGCATCAGCAACAAAAAGCTCTGGCAAGTTAGGGTCCAAATCTGATCCATCAGTAAGCAAAAGGAGCTGTGGGGTTTTGCTACATTTGTGTCCCGATGAGTACTTCTCCTCACAATAATAACATAGCCCACACTCACGGCGACTTTGGAGCTATGCACAAGTGAGTCGTTTGAGAGGAGTACGACTTGAGAAAGATGGGTTTTGATTTAGAGGTGCAACATTTGGGCTAGGCAAGAGGGGGGTTGTTCTGGCAAAAGCTGGCTTAATGGGTCCTTTCTCAGCCTGGATCCGTCGCTCGTGTATATAGGCTAAGTTAAGTGTCTCCTCATAACTCTTGGGATTATGGACCAAAACATAGTGCTTAATATCTTCACGAAGCCCAGAAATAAAGAGACGTACCATACGTTCATTATCCATGTTGTCGGTCTCGTTTGCAATGGCCTCAAATCTGGCCTGATAATCTGCGACAGTGGTCATTTGCCGGAGCTTCACTAGGCGTCCTTCAGCAGACTTTAATCCCTTTTTATGGAAACAAATCTGCACCTTCGACGCAAAGTTCTCCCAATCCACCAATTGTTATTCCGGAAAAGCCACCTATACCACTCTAATGCATCTCCATCCAAATAAAAAGAAGCAAGTGACAAACGCTGGTCTTCTGCAATCCTGTAAAAATCAAAATATCTCTTTGCTTGGAAGATCCAAGCCTCTGGATTTTTTCCACAGAATCGACCAAATTTCACTGAAGCTGGCTTGTGACGGAAGTGAGGAGCTACCGTAAAACGGTCATCATATGCATTCCTCTCTAGGCGCTGGGTTTTTCTTCCCACCACTTCTATTAACAAAGAACGCATATCTGTGAGAATTGACTCCTTCATACCCTGAACTAATTCTTCAACAATTGATTTAAGTTTTTGGTCATCCATGGAAGAGCTTTGGATGAAAGCACCAATGAAACAAATAAGTACAACAAATAGTAATAGCACTTGTATTAATACACCCCAACTCAACTTACAGCAGTAGCTCTTCTATTCAAGTCTCTAAAATCAGAAATTGCAAGGAAATTTGCAGCTAAAATTAACTAATGATAGAAGATGGAGAAGGAGGTGAGGAAATCAGAAGAAATAGAGAGAAAGTTCATAACAACCCATTGACTGTTGTGCACTACTCCACTCATGATGCTTTATGCTTTCTTGTTTGCCAAGTTTACCCTTCTTCACGTGAACTTGCCCCTTTCCAAACGTAATCTCCAAGTCGTTTAGGAGGAATCAACTTTCTAGAAGTCCTACGTGGAAGTCCCATGTGCTCATCCCGCGTGACATCCCAATCAGAGATATTCTCATTTACAACATTAAGCAATCTAAAAAAAGAGTTAAATTATATACACCGTTAATTTAAAAAATTCTTACACTTTCAATACATTTTAAGTTGTTATAATAGCAAATAGCTAATATTTTACTTTTTATAGACTCTCATAAGTTATGCTCCGGAATGACTTCAGTTTCTATAGAGCTTGTGCCCCACTGAGCATAAGTTTGATTGTTAAGGACCAACTAGGTTGACGCGCAAAACATGAAATTTTATTGTTCAAGACTCCAAGTAACCTGACCCTAACTCAACCATTTTGGTGAATTCAAATTCAACCCGAACCTATCGTGACAATTACCTATAGGTAACTCGATAGAGTAAACGAAAAGTTACAGTGTTACCCTCATGATTTATAGAAACTACAATGATAAAAAAAATATGAATTTATAGAAGACTAGTTTTTAACGTACCATATTTGTCGCGGTCGACAATGAGACCAAGTAAAAATATGAATTTTTAACGTAACATAGGTAACTCGATAGTGTAAACAAAAAAATTACACTTATGATGTAAAGAAACTACAATAAAATAAAAATATGAATTTATAGAAGACTAGTGTTTAACGTATCATATTTGTCTCGTTTGACAATGAGATCAAGTAGAAATAGGAATTTTTAACTTACCATAGCTAAACATAGGTAACTCGATAGTGCAAACAAAAAAATTACACTTATGATGTACAGAAACTAAAATAATCTATAAATATGAATTTATAGAAAGATTAGTATATATTTAACGTACCATATTTATCGCGATTGACAATGAGATCGAGTAAAGGATCATAAATATTGATGTAAAGAAGCTCCGATTGAGGCAATTTTCCGGATAATGAATCAATTTTAGATGCCAATTTGGCATTGGTCATTAGTGCGGCTCGGTTGTATTCGCCCACGCAAATTTTAAGTAGACCACCAGCTCGCATTCTCTGTGATGGCAAACACCCTATTGGTGGAAGACCAAATATCCAAATTCTTCTTGCTCCCATATTGTACAAATCCTTCAAATAAATAAATAAATAATTGAAACGAAATACGATATACGATCAAACTTCTTTATGACATATTGTGTTATGTATCAATTATTTCACATAGAAAAATATTGATAGGTTTATAGGTTAAATGAGTTCTTCCATCTATCAGATTAGTTTTTGGGTTGGACGATCTCCTGTTTGATTTATAACATGTTGTTTGTTTGGATATTCTTTTTGCTGCTATAACGAAATGATATTATAAAGAACAAAAGATATTTATGGAGATCCTCGTACTAGTGAAGATTGCTCCTGATAATCGAGAAATTCAAAATACGCGAAAAGATCTATATCCATCCCCAACTTCCTTTCTATTCACATTCCACATCGAAAAATTTAGACTTTCTCGAGTGGAAGTCATCGAGGATGACTATTATAGAGAGATCTGACTGTTGTAAACATCAATAATATCTAATCAATCATACTTAACTAAGAACTTGTTTTCGTGTAACCAAAGTCTGAAGACACGTCCATGTTCATCACGATCCATATATATAAATATAGTTCTATCCATTTAGATAAGTTTCAATATTATTGTTCATAATAAAATGTATATGTAATCATGGCCTAATTCAATCGAAAATGAATAATCGACTTGATCATTAAATTATAAGTTCGTGCTCATAATTACCTCTAAGTAAACGTTTTATAGACTAAATCGCAATAAGATAAATAGCAACTGATCAAGTGATTGGAGAGCCATATATGTTATTCGTGCATATAACTTAAACTCTAATACATGATCATGACTTAAAACTAGGTATATAGATATACTTACGTTGACAAAATTGGAAGCTCCATCCACCATAAGATTTGTATATGAGTCAACATTGTACTGTATCTTCCTTGGAATTTTGAGCATGTAATATGTATTACATAGATCATCACTGCCAGCTACTACTATATAAAGACTCTTTTTAACAACATTGTTTGTTTCTTCTTCCCCAATAAGACCCTTCATCTTCCAAATATATTGTTGAAAAAGAGCTAATTGTACTGATAGTGGTAATGCTGCCTAATTTACATAAATCAAGAAAGCATAGGATAAAATTGTTAGTGTCGCCTTTTTTTTTTTCTTTTTTTTTTTTTTAAACTGGTATTCACTATAAAAAAAATTGAAATGAGTGAGCTTTAATTTGTCACAAAATTGCTCATAGCTAACAGAAAATAGAATTGTGACGAATTTATGGTTTAGAACTAAATTTGTTCGTAGCTAATTCCTGTTTTTCTAGAGACTAGAGGTGATTAAAAATTTATATTACAGGTAAATAATTGCATAGAATAAGAAGTTACCGCGGTAATAGAGGTTAAAAGGTCAAATCCAGAAGCTCCTGAAGCAAAACTTACTCCAGTTTTTAAATCTTCGACATTTAAATTTGGATCCAAATAAGCTGGCATCAGCTTCTTAATTCCAAAATCTTCAACTGAAATAGACAACTAGTATACGATCAACTAATCACATTCATTTTAAATTAATTAGGATTTAACAGATTAATTTTGACATGTATATGGTTGTATACTGATTTTATTAAAATATTTACATGGGAAAAAAAAATGGCGAGCTAGGTCTCTAGTTCAAGTTTAGGATAGCTTAGCTACGTTAAGGAAAAGAATAAATTAAATAAAGTATGTGACTACGTCATGCATGCTCCACTAGGCTCAAGGGACATAACTCAGTTGGTTGAGCTTCACTCTTGCAATTGGATGGTTGTTTCTAAATAATGGGAAAAAGTACCTTAACGTGCCATTGAAAAACTCTACCGAGACAAGAATAGGTTATCAAGAACGTAGAGGAGGTAGAATGCGCGGCTGTTTAGATCGAGTAAGTGATCTTTAAAGGAAGGAAAGTTTGGTGTATTAAGATTCCGCTATGTGTGAGATTTGAAAAAAGGATCGAATCATAACGATTTATTGTACATAATCTTACTTAATATTTCCACGAGAGACTATTTCCTTTCTAGACGATCTGATAGTATAAAAATTGAAGATGTATAAGTAATATACCTAACATGTCAGCTGGGGTCTTGGCATTGCTGAATCTTCCAGTTGGTTTTCCACCCATGAAATCTTTTCCATAAGGCAAATAATTACACTTTGCTAGTGTCAATAAATTGTTGTTATTTCCTTGATCCACAATTGAATCTCCAAAAGCAAAAATTGCAGTTATATTTACGTCCTTAGGTATTTGCAACTTTGCTTCACATGATGTAATAAAAAACATAATAAAAACAACATACAACAAAGTCATTATTATTCTATGCACTAAAAACACTATACAAGAAGACATCATTGTATATATAGAAAATTTATCAAAGAAGTTTGAGTTTTTGAAAAGTTTTATTTATTTATTTATAAAGACTCCAAAAAAAAAAAAAGTCATAGATTGTTACGTTTGGGATAGGATACATAGTGATATCATGGAACGCATGAGATCATGAGTATAAGACGTAGAAAACTTTCATACAATATGGTGAAAAGGTTTCCTTTTGTGTGTGTGTGAGATGAAAAAGTTTGACAACTTTTACGTATTGAAATTTGAAAATAGTGACAGAGATTTTCACTAAGAGGTTCAAAATATGAATGAGTAAACACATGAACTAATCGAAGCAATTCAAAAACTACAATAAATACATAAAAAATAACCTTAACCATGTAAAATAAGTATATATTTTTAAGGGAATTTGCCACTGCGTTAAAATTAACTAGAAATTTATGTGCACAACAGCTAAAGCTATGTGCACTCACTTTTTAACTAGAAATTTATGTGCACAACAGCTAAAGCTATGTGCACTCACGGTTATATTATCAGTGTAGTTTAACCTATTATCGTATGCCACTCGCCATTTATTCAAGGTAAGCAACCAATCAATGTTACTTATTAAATAAAGTTATGTATACTTATTTTTTAAGTAATCTAATTATGTAAATATATTTTGTACCATTGATGGATAAAACTTAAACTTTCTCTTGATTATACTTATAGCTCTTGTTAATATTCTTGCATTTAAAACGAGGGAGAAACGTGAAGAAAAGAAAAGCTAAGCAATGAGAAAAGTGTGGTATTGATGAATATAGATTAATTAATTCTCAACCAAGTTCTCATGCATTTAATGTAACTAACTACTCTAATATTCCTCTGACTGATTTAATTAAACACACACACGCATGTCTACATTGATCACCATTTATTAGATAGAATTGTTTGATTTCATTTGACAAAAAAAAAATAAAAAAAATAAAAAAAATTAGAAATATAGAATTGCTTAGAGAAATTATTAAGTGCACCTTAAGTCTTACGTAAGACGATCAACATAACTTATTATTAAGGCAGAGTCTGACCCAATATATATCAAATAATAGGATTTTGTTTCATATTTTGGCTCGCAAAATTATTATTATGTGGAAAAATAACATAGATGTACATCTAAGCCGGTCAAGTGGGCCGGGTCCTGACCCTATCCGGCCCACTTAAAGAACCCGACCCGGTAAGCCCTAGGGCTTTAGGGTTTCTGGTCCTGGACCGGTTATTTTTTAAATTTGGGCCCGATTAACCCGGCCCAGACCAAGCCCGGTCCAGGCCCACCGGTTAATCGGCCCGGAGTGTTTTTTTTTTTTTTTTTTTTTTTTTAATTTTAGGGTTTTGGGACAAACTAACCGTTGGTCCAACGGCTAGTTTGGGCCCATTTCTTAAAAAAAAAAAAAATTACATTAAAAATTATCTTTTAATCCCCAAAAAAATTCTATAAATACCCTACATCTTCAAATCATTTTTCACACAATTTTTCACTCTTTCAAATCTCATTCTCTCTCAAATCTCAATTCTCAAATATTCAATATATTTAATTTCTTAAAGTGTTCACTTTAATTTTTAATTTTTCGTTTACAAAGTACAAGCGGAAGTTTCTAAAGTCGCAACCTTCGAATACTTCCAAAATTTGGTATTGTCAATCCATCTCTTAAGTTTAATTTTTATTTATTGTATTAATTATTCAATATTTAATTTTATTATATTTGTGTATTTTGAATCTTTTTAGTTTAATTTAATTTATACTATGGATAAATTAAGAAACCTTACTACTAAAGGTGTTAAAAATTTTTATCCCGGAAGCGGTAGTGGTAGTAAAAAGTGAATTACTAGCGATAGAGGTAGTTCAAGTAGTAGATATACCCGTGTGCCTTCGCCTCCGGTACCTCTTGGTACACCTTTTGAGGAAGAAATAGGTGTAGGTGCTCACGATATGGATTATGTAGAAGCTCAGAAAAATTACGGTATAGAAGAAGAAAATGAAGTAGATGCGGTTAATTTAGACGAAGATAATGAAAATATTGGTGAGACACCCGCAGTAGGAAATGCTAACGTTAGATCTGAATCGGTTAATCTCCCTCCCCGTCCTATCCGTGGCCCAAGACCCCGTAAAATAACTAGTGTTTCATGACAATTTTTTGAACGTATATCAGATACTGAGGTGCAATGCAATATTTGTCAACAAATATATAAGCATAGAAGCGGAGGCAAGCAATGAGGTACGGGTATGTTAATGAGACATATAGGTGAAGCTCATGAAAGAGAGTTAAATATTGCACGAGGTGGTGGGGATGTTGGTGGGCCAACACAAACTAGAATGGACCCAACAACCGGTCATGTAACGAAGAAGTATAATAAATTGAGGGACCGGGAAGAAATAGCTAAAATGGTAGCTGTGTGTTGTTGGCCTTTTAGTTTTCCTTCTTCTAATGTCTTTATTCATTGTATACAAGCAATTTATAATCCTATGTTTAATGGTATTCCTAGAAGTACTTGTCGGTCTGATATTTTTAGACTTCATTCACAATATTGTTTTTATTTATCAACATTGTTAAAAAATATTCAATGTAGATTGTCCCTAACTTCTGATCTTGGTCGTGCTGTAAATAAAAATGATTATTTAATCGTTACTTGTCACTGGATAAATGTCACGCCCCAAAATCCCATCGGGCCGGACTGACACCCGAAGCCGAGAAGGCCGGGAGAACCCGTTCAAATACCTGTACTTTCACTTATATGTCACCAAAAATTTGAACAGCACTTCGTTGCATATAGAAGGATCTAATTACCTGTATCAGCACAACACGCACACATATATATATATATATAATACTTGGCCGTCGGGGCCACCACATATACAGATATAACATCACTATATAAACTTCCATGACTTTACCCTTCCTTATGTCTACAAAGCCTCTAGGATATACATGACATAACTAGGGTCGGGACAAACCCCCGCCCACACATGACTCCTGTACAATAACAAAACATAAGGAACCGACTCGGAAAGCTCCGAAGCAAACTGGAGCTCACCAACAATAGCTGTATGACCTGACTCCTATTTACGCTGTGAATGAGCTGAGGTACCTGTGCCTGCAGCATGAAATGCAGGTCCCCGTGGGGGACATCAGTACGAAATATGTACTGAGTATGTAAAGCTGTAGATAATCACATATGATATAGGAGCTCAATAGAAATCAGAAACAAGTGAATAAATCGTAATAGGAGTGGACCACACTTACTAGAACTTGTGACAACTTGTACATTGTATTTATTCAATCACTTTACCTTCGTTCTTATCGTCTTTGTAATCATTACTGTACTGTACTGTGACCATTAGGCTGCCTCCAGTACATATCAACTGGGATCGACCCATGCTAGGCTTATGCCCCTGGGATACCACCCATAAATACATAAATAGGGATCGACCCATGCTAGGCTTATGCCCCTGGGATACCACCCGATAAGAGAGAACTTCCATCACTTAGTTCAATTAATCTTTGAGATTGTTATTTCGGTCGCCACCACATTTTTGATACTTTGAAACAACGATACATCAATAAGAACCAAGTAATAGACCTTCTATACTATAACGACGTAATAAAGACTCATTGGTACATCAACAATGTGTTTCAGAATCATCAATATCACAACAATGAAATAGGAGCCTTTTGGTATATCAATGAAACATTTTGACACTTTATAGAATGGAAACAATTTCGTTGGTAATGTAGAACAATACATGTTTTTGGACAACCACGGAATCTTACTTGATGGAACATTGGTGTTTTCATGCCAAAGAACATCATTAGAGTATGCTTTACATACCTCATTGTAGATTCGGATACCCATTCAACACAACTTCCCGCCTTTACAAATCACTTATCTACAATGAAATGTTTGGCATCTAGTATTAGCAACCCAACACCACAATTCTCTTCCATAATTCCATACAACCAATATTTGCAAAACATTCCAAAAACCAACTTGAACAATAGGTTTATGTGTATATATATATATATAATCATCATTTTAATACCACATCATCACACCAAATCCCTTCATAATTCAACATAATCCAACATCATTTCCCAGCCATCTTTCAACAACAATCAAATAACATACTGCTTATGCTCACATGCATATATATATATACATATCCATATAAATAACACCAACATAATTTACATCCTTAACATAAAATGGCCCTTTTGATTTCGAAGTCCTGTTGGCACAAATAAGGGGTGCTTCTCGAAGCCCTCGAGACGGTGAACACAACTACGGAATCAATTTGGATTTTCTAGGTTGAATCACAAGATAATTGGAGTTGAAATTTGGCTAGGGTTTCTTATTCTTCAATAATGGATGATAAATGATGGATATGAGCCTAAGTATATGTATATAATGACCAATTTTCGTCCATAAGGTGATGGAAAATGACCATATTGCCCTTAAAAATTTAAGTAAATCTGAATCTGTCCATGGTGGATTGTTTTGATAGGCTAAAGTAAATCGACCATAACTCTTTGCTTAGATATCGGATTTGGGTGAAATTGGTATCGTTGGATATATAATTCAAAGGGCTTTCATTTCATATAAAGTAGGTCACCCAGTTCGTCCTATACAAGGAATTATGATCATTTGAAGTTGACCCTAAAAAACTGTTTTGAGAGGTTGAAGTAAAACGAGTATAACTCCTTACTCAGACGTTAGATTTGGATGAAACCAATTGCATTAGAAATAAGACTCTCGGGGATTCTCATTGATATATAGCAGATCACACAGTTCATTTTTTACAAGGAGTTATGATCATTTAAAGTCGACCCAAAAATCTGTTTGGCTGCAGTACTTTTGTGTGCAGAAAATTTCTGCACATTTACTGTTCATTGCGTCCACTGTTTTCAAGTTTCGAACATGCTCGCTTATATCCGATACTCATCTGTTTTCAGAAATCTTTATATTGTTGGAAAGCTAACTCAATAAACTTTGCATAGAAACTTCGATGAGCAAATTTCGGTATAAATAAAGTCGATTCCTATACACATATAATCAAACTATACACTTGAAACCATCCCAAAATAATCAATACTCATACTTAAACTCATATATACCTAACTTATGATCAATACATATACTCCAACACATATAACCATGGCTAATGCACGTAATTAAGCACGGGGTGTTACAATAGATAGTAATTTTGTGATGCAAAAACGTATTCTTACTTTTTTATATGATGAAGATCGTAAACATACTGGACATTTTATTGTTGATTCTATTGTTAAAGTTGCCGGATATTATGGTATCAAAAATAAAATTTTATGTATTGCTTTTGATAATGCTTCTAACAACAAGACTGCTATAAAAAAATTAAAATCTACGCTATCTTCGCCATTGCCTGAAATTTTTCATATTAAGTGTGCATTTCATATATATAATTTAATTGTAAAAGATGGTCTTGAGTTTTTTGAGCTTTATATTGAAAAAATTCGTCTTGTTATTGGTTTTATTCAAGAAAATAATCGTAGATCGAGAATTAGAGAATTTAAAGTTAAATGTCAAGAAAATGGACTTACACCGATATTGATGCCCGAGGAAATTGATAGTAAATGGAATTCTAAGTATGATTTTTTAAAAACTTGTTATAAATATAGAATTCCTATTACACTAGCTTTTAACCAACATTGCAGCTCATTTACTGATTCTGCTAATTGAATGCTACATGATTCTGATTGGGTTGTAATTAATGATCTTGTTAAGTTTTTAGAAAAAATTTATGTAGCTACGGTTGAGTTTTTCAGTGCTTATTATCCTACTGTTTGTAATATTTTGACATATATAACCGATATTTCTAGTTTGCTCAAAGAATATAAAAATAAAGAAGATTAACTTGGATTGGGATATATTTTTTGACAATAAATTAATAGCAGTTGAGAGTTTGATGTTGGTTAATTGGGTAGCTTGATTGTATTCATCCACACACATTCCATCCCCACCTCCACCTTTTGTTCTTTGAGATGGCACACAACCAATTGGTGGAATTCCAAAAATCCAAATTTTACTTGCTCCCAATTTGTAGAGTTCCTTCAAAAAAAAAAGAAAAAAAAACTTGAATATATTAAAGAGTTATCATATATACTATTTTTTTGTTTTATTTGGTATTTGAAATTTACTGACCGATTATTCTAGTTCCCTCCTTTGAAAGTTAGGTACCAGAGGAATCTTTTTATTTATTTATTTGGTAAATAGTTTGGGTGTTTCAATCTCTATTAAACGAGACTCATTTTTAGAATTTAAATTGAGAATTTGATGAAAGGTTGATGAATCTTTGTCAAAATTCTACCCACGCCTTGATGGTTTTATGTATCCTTATAATAATTGAATTAAGAAGAAAGTAAATGTAATTGTATAGCTAGTCACTTGAGAAAATTGAAGGAAAGGTGTCTTTTAAGTCTTGAATGAAGGATTGGTGACATTGACCAATTTAAAGGGTCAAAATAATTTAAAAACTTGATTAGGTTAATTGTGGACTTGATTAATATTTTCTAAACTTTTTAATCTTTTCAAAAATACAAATTAACTCACACCCACAAAACTTCCCTCCCTTTGCAAATCAATCTCTCTCTCTTCTCTCTTTCTCTCGATAGTTTCTCTCTCTAACTTCTCCCAACCAACAACTTTTCAAATTTCTCCCTTCAATCTTGTGCAACTTCAACCACTGGCAACAAATAGTTTTGAGTTCTTGCCCATTCCTTTTTGACTTTAAACCGTCAGTCGACATTCTCCGCCGACAACAACTTCTAGTTCTTCATCGTTTCTTTTCGATTTTCACAAGTAAAAAATTAGGGCTTTTAAGTTCTGACGAAAATGAGAAAAACTTAATTTGTTGGTGTTTGTTATTTTTTATTTTTTTGTTATTTTTTTAATGTTTGTTATTTTTTAGTTGAATTTTTCATCTAGATGTATCTGCTACTGCTGTTTTTTAATAATGGATAAAACATGTAACGTGAATCCAACATATGGGTATTTGTTGCAACATATATGACTAATCTGTTGCACCGATTAGTAATCTGTTGCAACATATATGACTAATCTGTTGTACAAATTAGTAATATGTTGCAACATATATGACTAATTTGTTGCAACAAATAAGTAATCTGTTGCCACATATATGACTAATTTTTTGCAATATACATGACTAATTTATTGTAATAAATGAGTAATCTGTTACAACAAATAAGTAATCTGTTGCAACAGATTACTCATCTGTTGGATTCGTTTTATAGTGTTGTAATATGAATCCAACATATGTGTCATCTATTGCATTAGATTAGTCATATATTGCAACAGATTACTCACTTGTTGCAATAGATGACTCATATGTTGCATTCATATTGCAGGTTCTATCCATTGTAGCAGTATCAGATACACCAAATAAGAAATTCAACAAAAATTATAATTTTACTTACAAAATAAGCTATGAAGTAATGTCCAAGTGGTATACGAACAAAATTTGACCTAATTTTTTTTTTAAATTTCAACAAGGGCACAACGAATAAGTAAAACACATGAAAAATTTCATGAAACAGGTAAAGAAGTCAAAAGTAATATACCATACATCAAATGCAAAAGAATCAAGGGGACAAACATTTGAGTTCTCCTAAAAACGTTTAAGTTTCTTAATATTTTAATTGCTTTCTAATAGTTGACCCATTTGTTACAACAGATTTTCTATTTGTTTGATAATTTCCATCAGATGAATCATCTGATGCAACATGCTAGTCATCTGTTGATTCAAATTAAGCAATTATTAGTAATAACTAAATTGATTTAGCTAAAATTAAAGACGTCTCTACGACAATAGGAAAAACATTTGTGTTCTCCTAAAAATATTTGAGTTTCCTATTATTTTAATTATTTTCCAACATATTATCTATTTGTTGCAACAAGTTAGTCATCTATTGCAACAGATGTTTATAACAGGTTAGGTATTTGTTTATTCAAATTAAGCAATTATTAATAATAACTAAATTAATTTAATTAAAATTAAGACAAGTCTTTAATACAATACCTTAGACAAGGGGACAAATGTTTGAGTTCTCCTAAAAATATTTGAACTTTAGTATTTTAAATTGCTTTTCAACATATATTGAACTCGGAATCAAAATAAGCCACGGAATTAAAAAAGTGATCAAAATAGACCGCCTATTTAAAAAGTTACCAAAATAGGCTAAACGTAATAATTAATGGAGTAAAAATCACAATTTAATTTAGGAACACTCCTAAATTAATATAAGAAAATATATTTTTTTTAGGAACACTCCTAAAAAAATATAATTCTTGTATATAGTAGCATATTTGATCGAGAATAATTCAACATTTCACTATTTTGGAGTAGAGGAAACTCAAAAGTATAATTTTTTAAAGAGAAATCGGATAATTAAGGATAAAAGTGATTATTTTTTGATATAGAATAAATATAAGAAAATTGTAAAGTTAATGAGGTAGTGGATGCTTCTTATTATTTTTTTATGTAAAACGTAAAAATTTATTAGAAAAAATAAATTACTTGAACTACATATAAAATATAAATAAATTTAACTAATAAAAAAATTCATAATTATCATATGTAAAAAGAGAAAAAAGTAGAAGTGATGGGACATTTGTGAAAAAAGGAATTGTGGGTGGGGGATCACTGCTATAAAAAAGTTAAGAACGTAACTTTTTGTTACGTTGAACAACTCTTTTTTTAGTACCTTTTTAATTGATTTGACAATTCATTGTAATTTTTTCCTCGGTTATCATGTAAAACGTAAGAATTTATTACGTTTCATATTTTTTTTATAAAACGTAAGAATTTTTTACGTTTTACAAAAAAAATGTAAAATGTAAGAAATTGTAAAAGTCAACTCCGTTAATTGATCGTTAAGAAAAAAAATAAAAAAGTAATAAATTATTACGTTTAGCCTATTTTGGTAATTTTTTATATAGGTGACCTATTTTGGTCACTTTTTAAATTCTGTGGCTCATTTTGGTTCTGAGTTCACATATATATTATCTATTTAATAATTTCCAATAGATGATTCATATGTTGCAACAATTTAGTCATCTGTTGCAACAAATGTCTATATTTGTTGGATAATTTTCAATAGATGAGTTAGCTATTGCAACAGGTTAGTCATCTGTTGCAACATATGTCTATATATGTTTGGTCATTTTCAACAAATGTCTTTAACTGTTTGATCTTTTCCAACAGATTACTCATCTATTACAACACGTTAATTGAAATCGTAATTGAACTTATCAATTTATCTTTAATTTTAGTTAAATCAATGATGTTATTACTAATAATGTCTTAATTTGAATCATTTCAAATAAAATTGGTCAATTAACACTTTACTCAATACACTTAGATGATCATGTAATTACTATGAGATTAATTGAAATCGTAATTAAATTATCAATTCATCTTTAATTTTAGTTAAATCAATTTAGTTATTACTAATAATTACTTAATTTTAATTATTTCAAATCAAATTGGTCAACTGATTATTCTACTTAAGACGAAACACTTAGTTGATCAAACACTTAGTTGATCATGTAATTACTATAAAATTAATTGAAATTGTAAGTGAACTTACTAATTCATCTTTAATTTTAGTTAAATCCATATAGTTATTTCTAATTATGGATTTAAATACCTATAGTTATTTCTAATTATGGCTTGGTTTGAATTATTTCAAATAAAATTGGTCAATTGATCACTTTACTCAGGACAAACACACTTAGTTGATCGTGTAATTACCATGAGATTAATTGAAACAGTAATTGAACTTATTAATACTAGCTAAATCAATTTAGTTATTATATATAATGGTTTAATATAAATCAATAGATGACTAAGATATTGCAAAAGATGACTAATCTGTTGAAAATGACCAAACAGATAAAGACATCTGTTGTAACAGATTAGTTACCTATTGCAATAGATTAGTAATCTGTTGGAAATAACAAACAGATAAAGTCATATGTTGCAATAGATTGCTCATCTTTTGTAAATGACCAATAGATAAAGACATTTGTTACAACAGATGACTAATCTATTGCAACATATGTGTATATCTGTTTGATAATTTTCAACAATCGACTCATCTGTTGCAACAGATTAATTCTATTGCAATAGGTTATACACTTAAATGATCATGTAATTACTATGAGATTAATTGAAATTGTAATTATTAAATCAATTTGGCTATCACTAATAATGGCTTAATTTGAATCATTTCAAATAAAATTAGTCAATTGATCACTCTACTCAGAACGAATACACTAAGATGATCGCGTAATTAATATGAGAATAATTGAAATCGTAATTGAACTTATCAATTCTTCTTTAATTTTAGTTATATCAATGCAATTATTACTAATAATATCTTAATTTGAATCATTTCAAATAAAATTGGTCAATTAACACTTTACTCAAGACGAATACACTTAGATGATCATGTAATTACTAACTATAAGATTAATTGAAATCGCTATTAAAATTATCAATTCATCTTTAATTTTAGTTAAATTAACTTAATTATTACTAATAATTGCTTGATTTTAATTATTTCAAATAAATTTGGTCAATTGATCATTCTAATTAAGACGAAACACTTAGTTGATCATGTAATTACTATAAAATTAATTGAAATTGTAAGTCAACTTACTAATTCATATTTAATTTTAGTTAAATCAATATAGTTATTTCTAATTATTGTTTGGTTTTAATCATTTCAAATAAAATTGGTCAATTGATCACTCTACTCAGGACGAACACACTTAGTTGATAGTGTAATTACCATGAGATTAATTGAAATTGTAATTGAACTTATTAATTCATGTTTAATTCTAGCTAAATAAATTTAGTTATTACTAATATAATGGCTTAATATGAATCAATATATGACTAACATGTTGCAAAAGATGAGTAATCTGTTGAAAATGACTAAACAGATAAAGACATCTGTTGGAAATGACCAAACAGATAAAGACATCTATTGGAAATAACCAAACAAATATAGACATATGTTGTAACAGATGACTAACATGTTGAAATAAATGACTCATCTATTGAAAATTATCAAACAAATATAGACATCTGTTGCAATAGATGACTAAGTTGTTGCAACAGATGACTCATCTGTTTAAAATTATCAAACATATAAGATATATGTTGGAAAATAATTTAAAATAGTAAAGCTCAGATGTTTTTAAGAGAACTCAAATGTTTGTCTCCTTATCTAAGGTCTTGTCTTTAATTTTAGTTAAATCAATTTAGTTATTACTAATAATTGCTTAATTTGAATCATTTTAAATAAAATTTATCAATTGATCATTCTATTAAGGACGAATACATTAATTGAAATTGTAAGTGGACTTATCAATTCATCTTTAATTTAGTCAAAATCAATTTATTTATTACTAATAATGACTTAATTTGAATCATTTATTACCTAAAATCTGAACATTAAACAAAACTTAAAAATAAGTTGCAACTTTGTTGGCAAAAATAAACAAATAAAGTTTACAACTTTGACACAAAGTTACATCACAAAAGTTAAGAATAAATGAACTGATTGTATTTCAATGGTGAATAAGATTAAAAACAAATCCTCAATTGAATGTAGACTATTAAGGCATCAGAATGTTCATGGTTGCTCCTTTTCAAGCAATTTTCACACCCTTTTTTTTTACTCCAAAAAGAATGGTTTTACGGTTTGAAAGGATTTTTATTATTAAAGTGACTAAAGATTGAAAATTTGTTTTGGAAAAGGATTATTTACATTTTTTATTCAAAGTTTCCACGTGACATAATAGGGTGTGCCAAGTCACCTTTGAAAGATCCTTTTCAAAACGATTTGACTCTTTAACTGGTTTGTGAACAGAGATTCCGGCTAAGGAATTCTATTGACCGAGGGGAAGGTGTTAGGCACCCCTCGATCCCGTGGTTTGACCACGGTCGCTTGGTGGAGTGTATTGACTATTTTGGCATTATGAATAATAAACCACACAAAACAATCAATCAAACATACAAACAAAATAAATCCAAAATTATAGTGTCCATTCCGAATATTCCAACCCGAAATAAAAAGGTACTGAAAAGTAAACTTATACTGATCCTAAACTATGCTCCAATGCTTTACCCGATGCCCTGGGCCTTCATCATGAATGTCTTCCGAATACAGGGTACCTCGGAGCATTCCCCGGTGAATAAATATATACAGATACTTTGGGGCATTCCCCGGCCAAATTGTACAATTGATCCAAAAATGATAAAACAAAACCACTCAACACACATTTGAAGCGTTCATTAATCCAACATTCTTAAATATGCCTCCCCTTATCGTTTGCCTAACAATTATTAACTTAAACCATGAGACTATCGAATTTAAAAAAAGTCGATACTTATCCCGAATCAAGGTTTATCCATAAATCACCATGAAGTAATATTCACTTTTATCAATGTTTTAACTCCCATCCCCCAAATCTCACATGATTAAACCAATTCCACTATCAAATTATTTTTCAAAATCCGAACTAACATCGAACACATATCCCAACAAAGATTCAAACATTTAAGTATATCAATCATTTATATCCACAAAAACAATCAAAATTTGCTCAAAATATTCAAAACCACACCACAAATCACGATATTAACCAAAATTCGAGAAAATGAAAGAGTAAAGTTAGGAGATAGACCTTTGGAGAATTAATTTTGTAGATAAAATAGAATTAAAGAATCCCTAATCCAAGAATCCCAAATAGAACCTCAACAGTGACAACCTCCAACTCTGATATTGAAGAATTTGAAACCCATGACTGGTCGAGATGACCAGAAGACCCAAATCTCAAGCCCGAAACAACAATCAATGAACTCGAAGCCCAATTTCGAGAAGGAATCACTAAGATAGACTAACCAAAATCTTCAAAAATTCAAAAGAAACTAAAAACCTGTACGACCTGAGCTAAAATTGCGAGAATAAGAGAACTTCAGACCGGATTTCAACAAGTTTGAACAGAATTGGAAGCGGATCGATCTTAGATTGACTGCTATATGACGTCGCAACTCCGATAACCTCTACGATGACCGAAAACAAACACCGTCATACCAATTGAAATGTATTCCGATGGGTTTGTAAGTGTTTGTGACGGCTCCGACGCGTTTCCGACGAGTCTATCATCGGAATAGTAATGAACCGCAAAACCTGTGTTCTCTCTCTCCGTGACTCTCTCTCTCTCTATTTCTCTTTGTTTTCTCATCTTTCCCTTCATTTCTCTCTATTTTATGTGTATGTGACTGTGTGTGTGAAAATCAGTGAGGATTGTGAGAGTGTGCAATGGTCTGTGTAGCGTGAATATAGTGGAGAAGAGAATGTTGCGTGTTCTGGTTGTTGTGAGGTGAGTGTCCTTCCTATATCAATGAAAAAAATCCCTTTTGTGTATGTGTGTAGAAGAAAAGGAATATAGCTTGTATATATATGGTGGGCTCGGGTAATTGTGAGGTGTATGAGTGTAAAATGTGTATTGGGGTATGAATATGGTGGGCCCCTCTATTCTCATGTTGCTATGGTTAATTTAGAGTATTTTATTTTGTCCTATTCCCTGGAAGCTGCCCGTTAGTGTATATATTAAAAGAGAGAAAAACAACGTCACTCTAGGAGGGGTTAGGGGTAGGGTAGGTGGGTAGGGGTATGGTAAGGTGGGTGATGTGTTGTCAATTTTTAATAGGAAGGGTTGTTAATTTGTTATTGAGAGAATATTTTGGATTAAGTTGGTTGGGGATTTGTTATTTTTTATATTTTTGCGGGAAGATAATTGCACGATTGAGGGTACATGGTAAGGTGAGCTAAAAATGGATAAAATTGGACTTGGGAGGGACAAAATTAGGTGTCAACAGCAATCGGTAAGTAAAAGAAAATAGAGACAGTTTCACGAATAATCAAGAACACAAACGCAACAGAGAAATATATAAAAAATTGATCGAAAATCATTTAAAAGGGAGAATGTTATATTACCAGATAACTGCTAGCTCACTTTGTGGCACTTGCTGGTATCCTTAGTGGATCTCTCTGAAAATCAAAAGCATAACATCATAAACAGATTAAGAAAAACAACATATACCAAGTGTGATCCCACAAATGGAATATACGGAATGATAAAGGATAAATAGTCAACAAAATAAAACAGAAAATGATTATGACAATTACACAATTTCAAAGGAACATGAAACATAATACATTTTGTTGTTTACACAAAATTAGATCAACAATAAGAAAAAATGACTCAAACTGCTCTATGTTTTCTAGTTTTTTCAACATGCAACACACTGAGTACAACCTTACAAAAATACTATGCATAAAAAAGAAAAAAATAAACCACACAAATGAAAAATTTATTGAAGAAATCTGAGATTAGTGAACCAGCAGTAGAATATACAGAAAAAAACCACAAATACAAGAGGAAAAATATTATTCCCATTTCGATTAAATAACCACTAACACAAATTTTTAACAAAATAATCGAACAAAGAAAAGTGAAAGAGCTCAAAATATCAAAAGCCCCACAAACAGAAATTCTGAGAAAAAAATATGGTTCCCATTTCGAGTAAATAACCATTTATCAAACTTTTTAACACAATAATCGAAGAACCCTGTCACGCCCCAAAATCCCATCGGGCCGGACTGGCACCCGAAGCTGAGAAGGCCCGGGAGAACCCGCTCAAATACCTGTACTTTCACTTACATGTCACCAAAAATTTGGACAGCACTTCGTTGCATATAGAAGGGTCTAATTACCTGTATCAGCACAACACGCACAAATATATATATATATATATATATATATATATATATATATATATATATATATATATATATATATATATATATATATATATATATATATATAATACTTGGCCGTCGGGGCCACCACATATACAAATATAACATCACTATATAAACTTCCATGACTTTACCCTTCCTTATGTCTACAAAGCCTCTAGGATATACATGACATAACTAGGGTCGGGACAAACCCCCGCCCACACATGACTCCTGTACAATAACAAAACATAAGGAACCGACTCGGAAAGCTCCGAAGCAAACTGGAGCTCACCAACAATAGCTGTATGACCTGGCTCCTATCTATACTGTGAATGAGCTGAAGCACCTGTGCCTGCAGCATGAAATGTAGGTCCCCCGTGAGGGACGTCAATACGAAATATGTACTGAGTATGTAAAACTGTAAATAATCATATGTGATATGGGGGATCAAGAAAATCAGACGCAAATGAATAAATCATAATAGAAGTGAACCACACTTCATAAACACTTTTAGGATCATGTACATTATCATTAATCTGAATTGGGTTCTTGAATTCAAACACATTTGTGGAACGGTATACATTCGTTCATTTCATTCTTTACAATTATCATTCGCCATTACCTCCTCCTCCCGAACCTCCATCCACCTAACAATAATCAATACTGTACCGTACTGTGACCATTAGGCTGCCCCCAGTACATATCAACTATAATCATATCAAGTATCGGGATCGGCCTATGCTAGGCTTAAGCCCCTGAGCTACCACCCACACGTATATCAAGTAACACACATAAGAGACCTTTCCAAAACTTAGTTCAAAAGCTTTTAAGATTATTACATTAGTGTTCATGCCAATATAGTACCTTTGGAACAATGATACATCAATAGGAACCAAGTAATAGACCTTCTATACAATAACGATATAATAAAGACTCATTGGTACATCAACAATGTGTTTCAGAATCATCAATATCACAACAATGAAATAGGAGCCTTTTGGAAATTATCAAACGGATAGAAAATCTATTATAATAGATGGGTTATCCATTAGAAAGCAATTAAAATACTAGGGAACTTAAATATTTTTAAGAGAACTCAAACGTTTGTCCCCTCAATCCTTTTGTATTTGATGTATGATACACTATTTTTGTCTTCTTTACCTGTTTGATGAATCTTTTCATGTGTTTCACTTATTCGTTGTGCCCTTGTTGAAATTTTTAGGATTTTTTTAGGTCAAATTTTATTCGTATATCACTTGGACATTACTTCATAGGTGATTTTATAAGTATAATTATGATTTTTGTTGAATTTTTTATTTGGTATAGTTGCTACTGCTACAATGGATAGAACCCGCAATATGAATCCAATATATGAGTCATTTATTGCATCAAGTGAGTAATCTGTTGCAACATATGACTAATCTGTTGCAACAGATGCCCTATATGTTAGATTCATGTTACAAAACTATAATACAAATCCAACAGATGAGTAATCTGTTGCAACATATTACTCATATATGTTGCAACAGATTACTCATATATTTCAACAGATTAGTCAATATGTTGTAACAGATTAGTCAATAAGTTGCAATAGGTTACTCATTTGTGCAACAGATTACTCATCTGTTGGATTCACGTTACATGTTTTATCTATTGTTGAAAAAATAGCAGTAGCAGATACTCCCAGATGAAAAATTCAACTAAAAATTATAATTTTACTTACTAATATCACCTATAAGTAATTTCCAAGTGATATACGAATAAAATTTGATCTAAAAAAATTTGATCAAGTAGCAATAGTAGCAGTAACAACAATGTTCAACAACAAGAACATGATGATGATGAACAAGAAGAGATGATAATGAAAAATAAGATGATGATAATGAAGAAGAAGATGATGAATAAAACAACAACAATGAACAATAAAAATCACGAAGAGAGAGAAAACTCCAACAAATGAGAAGAGAGAGAAACGTGCCTCTTTCCCCTCCATTTCTAGTTATATTAGGTTTTACAATGGATCAAAGTGTAAATTAAAAAACTTGTGGGTTATTTTCAAATTTTTCTTACTTTCTTAATCCTTAATAAAGTAATTGTCACCTCCACTCAATTATTAAGACTTGTGTCACCCACACTTTATTTTAAAACTTTTTTGTCACCTAGAGACAAGGCCCCTATTCACTTGAGGGTTTGGGCCACAGGTGACAAAAGAGTTTTAAAATGAGGTGTAGGTGACACCAGTCTTAATTATTAGGTGGAAGTGACAATTACTTTATTATGGATTAAGAAAGTTAGGAAAGTTTGAAAATAACCCATAAATTTTTAAATTTACACTTTGATCCAAATGTTAGCCTATATAATGGAAAACGATGGGAAAAAAGGCGCCTTTCTCTCTCTTCTCACCCATTGTTGTTTTCTGTCTATTAGTCAGTTTTGTTGTTAATTATTGTTGCTGCTTCATTCATCATCTTCTACTTCATTATTATCATCTTCTACTTCATTATCATCTTCATCTTATTCTTTTTGACCATTTGTTGTTGTTGTTGTTACCGCTACTATTGCTATTTGATCAATTTCTTAGGTCAGATTTTGTTTCTAACATCACTTTCCACTTTGGCATTACTTCATAGAAGATGTTGGTAAGTCAAATTATGATTTGTAGTTGAATTTTTCATCTGGGTAACTGTTATTGTGTTGTTGCTTTCCAACAATGGATAGAACCCAATCATGAATCCAACATAAAATCCATCTGTTTAGACAGATAAATTATTTGTTACGATAGATGCGACATCTGTTTTAAAGAAAGACTGATATGTTGGATTTATGTTTAAACAGATGGGTCATCTGTTGCAATATTTGACATATATGTTGAACAGATTAGTTACCTGTTACAACAGAACCTGAACATGATTCCTACAGATTAATAACCTGTTGCAACAGGTAAGTCATCTGTCGCAACAAGTTAATTATCTGTTGCAACTATCACTCATCTGTTGGAATTAACTTTAAAGGTAATTTAGTTATAACATCAATTCCAACAGGCGATTCATCTGTTGCAACAAATATTGAGACCCGTAACATGAATCCCAACAGGTAAGAATCTATTGTGACTCATCACTTACCTATTGCAACAGATAACACATCTGTTGGGATTCATTCACTCCACTATGAAATCACTATCAACTATTTTTAACAAATGACTTTATTTGGGTACCACTAATGAAGGGATTAATAACAATAGAGGTGAATTGTCATGGTCAATGGGTCGAGAAGAGCAATCTATATGTATGGCGTTGGAAGAAGGGTGAAATGCTAGAGACGATAGCTATGACAGTCCAAAGTGATGTTTCGTATGATGATTTTGTGAACTTAATCATCAGCTTTTGTGGACTAAATTGTCAACCAGAAGAATTCACCATCAGCTACATGCACAGCTCCTTTGAAAATCAGGGGGTACTGCCTTTCAAGATAACCTATTAGGTTCGGTTACGTTCTTATCTAAGTGATTCAACAAGGTCGGTGTTAAGGGTTACACGGTTGAAAAGACGAGAGAGAATTAGAACCAGAACGTACAAGAAGAATAAGAAGAAAAAGAAGACTTCTTTGATGATAGGTTGGATGATCTAGACATGAATATTTCAGATGATGATCAAATACCTACGCCCGTTGATGCGACCAATACGATGTGCAGTTCTTCTCAATCGACACAATCTGGAAATCTTCAAGACAATGGGACTGGCTTTTTTTTATTGGAATGTCATTCAAGGACAAGAATGAACTATCTAACACTTTGTTTATTTCTTGCATGAAAAAAGATTTCAGAATAAAGAAGATGATTAATTGGAGCAGTGTCTTTTGCTTCAAATGTGCTAATTCGAACTGCAAGTGATGGTTGAGAGTGGTGAAGTATGCAAGTTCTAACAGATTCATCATTCATAAACATTAAAAGCATCACATATGTGGTTTGAAGCACATCTCGGTCCAAAATCCTCACGCCATGGCAAAAGTCCTCGGTGAATATTTCAGGAGTAGTTTCCCCGATGGCAAAGGACCTTCAACAAGGCTTATGGCTAATCAACTCCTTACAGATTTGGGTGTCCTGGTCAGTTCTTGGAAGGTATATACGTCCATGGGGATTGCCAAGGACCTGGTTTGGGGGACACTCGAGTATGAGTATGAAGTTTTGGATGCTTACCATTACATGATTGAGTCCACAAATCCCAGAAGTAAGACGGCATTGCATCTGGATGAAAACGGAAGGTTCAAGTACTTTTTTGTATCCTATGGTGCTTGGATTCAAGGTTTTTGACATTTGAGAAAAGGCATAGCCGTCGACGGTACCTTCTTGAGGAGCAGTTATAATGGAGTTCTGCTAGCGGTGGTGGAGCAGGATGCAGAGAATCACATCTTTCCTATTGCTTTTTGTGTAGTGGACAAGGAATGTGATGCCTCTTATGGATTTTTTTTAACAACTGCGACGCTGCGTCGAAGATACCGAAGAGTTGTGCTTTGTATCGGATAGACATCCAAGTATTCCAAAGATAGGTTCACTTTTCTTCACTTCAGCTTACTTTGGTTGTTGCATCAGGCATCTTGGAGAGAACATTCAAAACAACTATCACAACGAAAAGGTCGTCACCCTTTTTTATAGAGCAACTAAAGCATATAGTAGAGAGGAGTTTTTAGACCATTTCAATCAAATAGCGGATGTGAATCCCAAGGTAACAGAATTTCTCGCACGTGTCGGTTTCGAGAGATGGAGTCGGGCATTTTGTCCAGTAAATAGGTACTCTTATGAATTTAATGTATTGTTTGATTTACAATTTTAGTTTGATGTCGTACTAAGTGATTATTTTCTATATGTACAATATTATGACATCAAACATAGCTGAATCGGTGAATTTATTGTTTGACGATGAAAGAGAATTTCCCATCAAGGTTATGTTTGAAAAAATAAGCGAGAAATATAGCAATTTTTTTAACGAAAAGCATGTGAAGTTCAAGTTCCCAGAAAAAAGAACCCGATTTGTTCTTGAAATCGAAAAGAAAATAGTAACAAACATCAGTTTGGGGAATAGGTTATTATTTCATAAAATAGCAGATTACAAATTCCGTATCACCGGTCATGGTGATGCTGCCACGGTCGATCTTCAAACAAGATCTTGTACGTGTAGAGTTTTTGACTTGGACAAAATACCTTGTCCACATGCTATGGAAGCCCTTTGATCTCAATACGGCCATAAATATGGACCTGAAGTTTACAAGCACTCCTCTCAATATTATTCGGTAGAAAAATATGAAATAGCATATAGTGGGTATATTACTCCGGTGCCTCCCATAGAATCTTGGGTTGTTCTAGTAGAGCTTATGGGGAGATTAATACCTCCTCCATATATTGACCCGAGCACTATCAAACTGGGAAGAAAGCCATATAAAAGGAGGTGTGGAGTTGGAGAATCATTTTCATCAAGAATAAAAAAGTGCTCCATATGTAAGTGCGCTGGCCACAAAAGAACTACATGCCCGAATCATAATCCACCATGATTGTTGTAATTGCAGAAACTTTTGTTGTTGTTTGTTTGTTTGTTGTGGATTTATATATTTAACTTATTTTTGTGAACTTAATGTTATCATTTATTATATATAAAATGTTTTTTTTAAATAACTTGTGCATCAATAAAATGAGGCAAAACATGAACTAAATAATACAGCAGACCACAATTATTCTCAACAGTTGCACAAACAACTGGAATGCTTTCCTCCAACAGATGAAAATCTGTCGAAATTGATGGAAAATCTGTCGAAATTGATGGATAATCTGTTGAAACCCAACAGATAACCAATCGGTTCTAACACATGGTCCATCTGTTGAAAGAACTCAAAAGCCAAAATTGCTAGTGCTACTGGATTCAACATTGCCTCCAACCGTCAACATGTTAACATGTATTAGATTAGAAGAAATAGACAGAATGAAAATTGAATAAGAATTAAAACGCCAAAGTCTGACTAAAAGTAAAATTTTCATTAAATGAAAGATAAAATACATTGGGTATAGATCCGATATAGAAAAATTAAAATACATATGCTAAAAGAAAAAACACATTCTAATTATTATTATCATCATCATCATCATTAATCACATCTGGCCAATCAACTCACAGCAGCAGAGCTCTCATCAGCCTCTGCATCTCTCTGAACATTTTCGCTCTCACATCGACCAACTCGCTCTACAAGTCATTACCTGCCTTTGAAATTCTCGCACTATGTCGCGTAGAATAGCAATGTTTGAAAAAGAATCAGCCATATCTACAACACGCATGAATTGACAAATGTAAAGAAAAATGTTCACAATGTAATACAACATATACGATCAACTGGTAAATTTACACCAGAAAAAAACTTACCTCCACAAGAAAGGAACATGCTCTTTGAAGAGAAGTGGTTGAAGATGTCACACGAAAGGAAAAAATGTAAGAAATAAATAGAGTTGAATTGGACGTGTCGGGCCAAAAGGCAGGACTGTTCAGCTCCATTGTATTAATTACATTCAAACTGGTGGCATTTTATTTTCTGTGAAAAGTCGCGACTTTTTCTTTTACACTAATTACTTCTTACCTTTTCATAGCGGTTTGAGACTCGATAAAAGTCGTTATTATTGAGCTGTTGCAATAGATCGTCCAGCATTTCTAACAAATTTAGCATATGTTGCAACAGATGAATGGATTGAATGTGCAATAGACGGCTATCATAACAGATTTACCATCTGTTACAATAGATGGTTTGTGTATGCAACAAATAAGACATCTGATGCAACCTATGTATTATCTGCTGCAACAGATGGACAGTATGTATAAAGGAGATGTTTTGATATCTTTTGACAGCTGATTCATCAGTTTCAGCTTCAACAGATGAATTATTCGATTCATTATATATTTTGAATGTGTTAGATAAAAAGTCTTCACCTCTTTTTAATAGTCCCTCTGTTACGTATTAGTTGGGCCCTATGGGCTTGGCACACCAATTAATAGAAATATAAATTAGGTGATTATTTTACCAAATTGGCCTTATTAATTATGATTAGAAAGTATAAATGTGAATAATATACTTTATGTAGTCATTTAATAATAGTGGTAATCTTGAAAAAATATAATAAAATTCTCTTGATTTTATAAATAGGAAAACAAAACTAAAACAAACATTTTTAGAAAGAAGTAATCACATGCGTGCAGATTAATTAAAAAAAAAAGTCAGGTCTATCGCAATAGATTTACCATCTGTTGCAACATATAGATTATTTATTGCGACAGATGGACCATATGCTGGAGGAGATGTTTTGATTTCTTCCAACAACTGATTCATCAATTGCAACAGATGGAGATTTCGATTCATCAGTTGTTTTGAATGTGTTAAGATAAAAAGTCATGACTCTTCACATCTCCATTTTAATATCACATTCGTGCAGATGAATAAACAACACTGACATGTCTTGATGGGGTAGGAAGAATAAGATGCGTGCAATGGATTACATTTTCATGCATGCGAGTTATGTATATTATTGATCAGGATACCATGAAGACACACATAAAGTGCAATGGTTTTATGAATACAGTTTTTTACCGATGATTAGACACTGATCCTTCAAACAAGATCATGAATTGTACAGTTTAGTTTGATAGGTGCGAACTGATAAGGCCGAAGGGTTCCAAGACAGTGGTGTTGATACCCCGTTACAATTTAATGACATGATTCGTGCACATGTTTTTGTGTCAAGTTTGGGGATGGGTTCAAATTTTTGGCGGCAGTGTAAATATTCAATAGTGATTGGACCGGTTTTAATGGCACAATGAACTTCTTGAAAGGCCTCCGAAGCCTCGCAATGCAGCAAACAACCATAGAACCAATAGAAATTCTCTTGGTAACAGCAGAAGGTGCTTGGGAGAATACCTATGCACGAAAGGGGAGGTGGAGAAGGCCATATATCATTTCAGACCTTGTTTAAGAGGAAACACAGGGTAGAAAGGAAAGTGTAGTGAAATTGGCCAATGAAATTCACATTAGAAATAAAAAAACTGGATGAGCTTCAAATGTGGAAGTGCATCAAAATATAAAAATCCGTCAATCGATAAAAAAAAAATGCTCAACAGGACTGGAGATGGACAAAGTACTTTGCTAGAGAATGTAACTAGTGAGCGTGGCCTCAATGAAGACTCTCACAAAGTGCAGGACAAGAACTCCAAGGAAAAAGCTTCGCGAGCACGGAAGGTGGTAAGATTGTCGGTCAAAATTGAAACCTACTTGTCAATTCAGACCGACAATCTTACCACCTTCCATGCTCGCGAAGCTGCTTCCTTAGAGTTATAGTCCTGCATTTTTTAGGTCTTCGTTAAGGCCGCGCTCGCTAGTTGCAGTCTCTAGCAAAGTGACCAGCTCAATTCCTCTTGACCATTCTTCTTTTTCTTCAACGACTGATAGATTTTCATTTTTGAATAAATTTTCACATTCGCATCTCATCCAGTTTTTTTATTTTTCATGTCAATTTCATAAGCTAATTTCGCTACACTTTCCTTCCGACCCTGTGAATCCTCTTAAACAAGTACTAAGATGATATATGGCCTTCTCAACCTCCCTCTTCCTGCACAGATTTTCTCCCAAACACCTTCTGATGTATAATTGTCTACTCCAATAACCCATGTCACACCCCTTTTTGAATGTGCTCTAAAAAATGTATATTTTAAAGTTCGAAAGGGCTTTATTATTTAAGTGACAAGAAATGAAAATTTATTTTGGAAAAGGATTATTTTGCATTTTTTATTCAGAGTCACCACTTGGCATAATCCGGTGTGGCAAGTCACCTTTGGAAAATCCTTTTCGAAAACCATTTGACTCTTAAACTGGTTTGCGAACAGAGATTCTGGCTAAGAAATTCTGTTGACCGAGGGGAAGGTGTTAGGCACCCCTCGATCCCGTGGTTCAACCACGGTCGCTTGGCAGAGCGTATCGGCTAAATTGACGTTACAAATGCATAAACCACACAAAGCACACAAAAATATTCACTCAACCAAACAAAAACAAAATAATCCAAATAAAAAATCCAGTCCAATTATACAACCCGAAATAAAAATACTGAAATAACCTACACTAGTCCTAAACTATACTTTACCCGATGCCTTGGGCCTTGATCACGAGCATCCTTTGCGTACAAAATTCTTAAGCGAAATTACAAAATCCTATCTAAAAGCTTCTGTTGATTCTTGACTCGACTTTCATCACCCTATTCTTCAGGCAGGCTCCTGACTTGCAATTTCTTTCAACTTGTTGCTTGGCTTTCAATTGCTTCACTTTGTTGCTTGACTTTTCGTTTCTTCACCCTATTCTCCAGGAGGACTCCTGACTTGTTATTTCATCACCCTGTTCTTCAGGTGGGCTCCTGAAACCCAAAATTAAAACTAGAACAAAAATTATCCCAAACAAAGGTTATAGTAAAGTAGTATATCATTTTTGAAAGCGTTGTCCCATTTTTCAGGAGGGTCCTGAACATAAAGTAAGATCCTATTTTTCAGGAGGGTCCTGAACATAAAGTAAAATCCCATTTTTCAGGAGGGTCCTGAACATAAAGTAAAATCCCATTTTTCAGGAGGGTTCTGAACATAAAGTAAATTCCCATTTTTCAGGAGGGTCCTGAACTGAAAGTAAATTTCCATTTTTCAAGAGGGTCCTGAACTGAAAGTAAAATCTCATTTTTCAGGAGGGTCCTGAACATAAAGTAAAATCCCATTCTTCAGGAGGGTCCTCAACAGAAAGTAAAATCCCATTTTTCAGGAGGACCCTGAACAGAAAGTGAAATCCCATTTTTCAGGAGGGTCCTGAACAGAAAGTGAAATCCCATTTTTCAGGAGGGTCCTGAACATAAAGTAAATTCTCACGGATGTGCATTTCCAATGATAACTGAATCAAGTGAAGCGAATTTTCCCCTATTTTAACAAAGAAAATTTGTCAGTTAAAAACTTAGTGGTGGCTTGCAGATCTTGGCTTCTCAGGTATCTGCCCAGCACTCGTTCCTTTCATCTTTGTTCCAAATCGCTAACACTTGCCCGGTCTTGCCGCATCATTAACCCGGATACATATTGAGGGAAGTGATTTTCGACTCGAACAATGGGCTTCCATTTTACCATGCCTCGGAGGTGCACCCTTTTCCCAAATCTGAATGTTTCCACGAATCCAATAGCCTTTCGGTTGATAGACTTACTTTGTTTCGTGTTGAATTATGATCATATTTCTTTCTTGTGCTGTTCCTTGGCTTTTCCTCGTATAATTGGAAAGACTGATAGTGAATTTTGAAATCCTTTCTCGCTTGTTTTGACACAGACTTGACTTAAAATGTAAAGAAATTATGGTGACTTTTATTTTGATAAATGACATAAAAAGACCAAAAAGCATGAATATGTAAATGATAGAAATGGGTAATGTCCCATATTCAAAAAGAAAACTTATCTGAATACGATAACCAACTCCAATGAGTATGACATGTATTTTGGATTGAGCTGCCTGATCTTCCTATACAGACTCCCCATTTGTTGTTGAGTTCGTACCTTTTGCCGCTGAGCCGCTTCTTCAAACTCATTAGACTCATACATCACATTTGATTGACGACATCTTAAAAGACTTTTGCCAACAAATCTATTTCTTTTCACTTTTCACTTTTCTCTTGAACTCGCCATCGCCTTACGGTGCCCGTGAGGGTTTTCACCAATAAGACTCTCTCATTTTTATTTCTCTCCACTCACCGTCGCCTTATGGTGCCTGCAAAGGTTTTCACCAATAAGACTCTCTCATTTTCATTTTCTCTCAACTCACCATCGCCTTATGATGCTCGTGAGGGTTTTCACCAATAAGACTCTCTCATTTTTGTATTTCTTTCCTGATTTCTTATGCTAAGGGAGACAAGTGGTACTTTACAATGTATCATCATATCTATTGCATGCTTAGCCTTAATATTATTAAAAATTGATCTGAAGGACTTTCTTTGGTTGTAACTTGGCTTTTGGTTAAGGTTAGAAAAGATGGTAAGAGGCTCAAACGATACTTGAAGTGGGGGTGGGACTTACAATTTTTGGAATCGACTCAAACAACACATTAACTCATGCCCCAGCTTTGTTGACTGGGTGAATCTTAAATCTTTATTTGGTTTGACCGAGCCCGAAATAGGGTAGCCTATGTATCTCACTCCCGAGAGAGGAGAATCAGGTCGCACGTAGTTCCATCAGCTTGTTCTTTGTTCTGATTTGATTTTGATTTTTTTTTTGAACTCTTTCTTTTATTCTTATTTTCTTGACATTTATATTTGACTCTATTTTGATTCCAAAAGAGGGATATGAAAGAAAAATAAAACGAAGCTCAAACGGGTAAACAAGGGATGACACAATGTTTGGATAGAAGAATAAAATGCCTTCATCATATCAATCTTCAAAAATGCAAGTACTAAACATGCAATAAACTCAACAAAGGATCAAATATCATACATAGTATCTTTTGACCGCATCAGAATTGATAGCCATTTTTGCCATTTTGCCTTCAATATCTGTCAAATATAAGGCTCCATTGGGCAACACTTTCTTCACAACGAAGGGACCTTGCCAGTTAGGGGAGAACTTGCCTTTCGCTTCAACCTGGTGAGGAAGGATACGTCTCAATACCAACTGACCAACTTCAAAATTCCTGGGATGGACCTTTTTGTTATACGCTCGAGCCATCCTCCTCTGATATAACTGGCCATGACACACAGACGTTAGCCTTTTTTCCTCAATCAAACTCAAATGTTCCAGTCGGGTTTTTACCCATTCGTCATCATCAATCTCTGCTTCTACAATGACTTGAAGAGAGGGAATTTCAACTTCTGTAGGGATGACCGCTTCTGTCCCATACACTAATAAATATAGAGTTGCCCCTGTTGAAGTACAAACAGTGGTGCGATAACCTAGCAATGCAAACGACAACTTTTCATGCTACTGTCTAGACCCTTGTACCATTTTTCGCAGTATCTTTTTTATATTCTTATTGGCAGCTTCTACAGCACCATGGGACTTTGGGCGATATGGAGTAGAATTTTGATGTGCGATCTTAAACTGTTGACACACTTCTTGCATTAAATGACTATTGAGATTGGCAGCATTGTCTGTAATGATCATCTTAGGAATTCCAAATCTACAAATGATATTGGCAAGAACAAAATCTACCACAGCCTTCTTTGTCACTGACTTGAAAGTTACTGCTTCTACCCACTTTGTGAAGTAGTCAATAGCTACCAAAATGAATCTATGCCCATTTGATGCCTTCGGTTCAATCGGTCCAATCACATCCATTCCCCAGCCATTGCATGCAACTCAATAGGAGGAGAACGTATCAGATCACCGTGTACCTGACATTGATGACACTTTCGAACAAATTGAATAGAATCCCTTTCCATAGTAAGCCAGTAATAACCTGCTCGAAGAATCTTCTTTGACAAGACATGACCGTTCATATGCGACCCGCATACTCCAGAGTGTATTTCAACCATGATTGCCGAGACTTCTTTTGCATCTTGATGTTGGGCATATTTACACGCCCAAACACCATGATTTACCCATATTTTAGGCTAAGTTTGGAGGACAAAATATATAATTCCTGCACTTTTTGTCCATTTTCCTGTAAGTGAGCTAACCAACGTGATTAGCATGTTTTCAGGTATTAAAGATGAAGATTTCAGCACTTTGTGGAATCTTGGGCAGCAAAGGAAAACTTCACGTAAGAAGGAAGGCAGATTTTGGAAGCTTGTGGACTAAATGTGACGCATGGAAAAGTTGTCCCGGGCTAAAGCAGAAGTTCTTAATACTTAGGGGTGCAGCAGTAACCTAGTAGAACTAGGACAAGGATGTTATAAAAACCCTATTTGCTGAATTTTTCAGCATTCATTCTCATTGTCATTATTTTTCTTTCATTCAACACTTTTAGTATTATTCAGTTCACAGATTTTGTAAGTACAACAGGGAAAAATGCTACTCTTGAGAAAATCGATCAAGAGCAAAACCGTCAATCTCCCTTTTAACATTAATCTCATCTTCAATGTGAGATCATTCGAGCTTTGGTACGATGATGATGTTTATTTTGATCTCCGCTGTAATCATGAGTAGCTAAACTTCTCTGTTAGGGTTATGGAGGCCTTTTGAGATACTATCTATTACTATGAGTTTGTGAATTCTTAATACGTATGCTACTTATATCATTACTCTCTTTATCTTAATTAAATTCTTGTGGTTGCAAACATATAGAACACACTATCATAGCATTAACTTGTTCGAGAGAAAAGTTACATGTTTGGAAAAGAGAGTGTGACAAGGAAATAGGGCTACCAACCCCTGTTTACACGTTAGTGCCTTAACCAGATTAACCTCTTGGAGAGTCTGTACCGTTAGTTATACACTTTAGGCTCGAGAGAGTTAAAGTGAGATAATCCTTGATGATCGAGAGACACTAGGATTTACCAGTAGAATACAAGCCTCTATAAGTGCATGCATGTCTGAATTCCGCATTACTCATAGTTAATAGATAAGTAGAACTCATAAGGTGGACATAACCCTAACTTATTTTTCTCTGTTATTAAATCCTACTACACCAATCGTTTCATTCGTTACTTTGTTTACATTAATTCACGCCTAAATTCAAATCCCCCCTTTTCCGTAGAATTTTCGACCTACAGTCTGCTAACAATTACAACATTTAGTGACCAAGTATTCCCTGTGGGATTCGACACCCAACCCAGTTGGGTTCTATAATTGACAGCGACCGCTTATACTCTTACGAGAGCTGTAGTTTGGGCGTTATCAAATTTTGGCGCCGTTGCCGGGGAATACGGTTGTCTACTAAGTTTGTGATAGTTAATAGACCCTTTGGTCAAAGATTCTCGAATTTTACTTTTCGTCTTTTGTTTTTGTTTTATTCAGGTATTGATCAGTGCATGCCAAATACTCAAAGTTCGGGTCAGCCATTATTACCCATAAACCCTGAACCCCAACTTATTGGCAGGATGGAGGCACAACGAGATATTGATAGAAGGGCCACTCATTAGGAGCAGGCTCGATTAGCTGCATTGGCCGCTGCTCAAGTGCATCAACAGAATATTGATAACCCAGGGCGAGCAACAAATCCTGATGATGAGGACCTGGGTGATGATGAATTACTGAATCCTAGACATGCTGAAGAGGTGGTGGCACCTGTGAACAGAAGAGATCATCAAGCTAGACTGAGGCCTGAACGTCGAGCTATGCAGATTCAGCTGGCACAGGGCTATTATTCCTCCGCCCTTGGCACCTGGAGCCAAGTTCAATATCACTAGCACCATGATTCAGCTGTTGCAGCTCAAGGGATTATTTGGTGGACTTGCAGGTGATGATCCGAATATGCACCTGATCAATTTTATCTCAACATGCAAGTCGTTTGACAATCCAGGAGTTGGACAGAATGCAATTCGACTGCGCTTATTCCCATTGTCGCTATCTGGAGAGGCAACTCTATGGTTGAACGGGCTAACTCTTGATTTTATTACTAATTGGAGGCAATTAAAAGATGCTTTCCTAGAAACATTCTTTCCGCCATCCAATAGAGCATAGTTGAGAGATGAGATCAGCAATTTTCGACAGCTTCTAATTGAAGCTCTCCATAAAACATGGGAGAGGTTCAAGAAGAAGCTTATGCGGTGTCCAAATCATCATATGACCAATGTCCACTTAATGGAGATATTATACAGGTCTTTGAATTTGGTGACTAAGCTAGTGGTTGATAATGCTGCAGGAGGGTCATTCATGGACCTTACTTTTATTCAGGCAAGTGATATGCTAGATCGTATGACAAAGTAGAGTAGATCTTGGCATACCAGGGATTCTGAGGTAGCAAGCTCTGCTATATCTGTTGTCATGACTGCAGAACAAAGACGAAGAGAGAAGGAACGTGATCAAGATATGGCACACATGAAAACGCAGATGGATCTTCTTACCAAGCATTTATTATCAGGGAAGACCGAAAAAGTCAAAGCGGTTGTGTCAAAAGGAAGAGATGAATCCGATTCTGAAGAAGAAGCTAACTACTTGAATAATCAGGGGGGTTTCCGAGGCAATGCCCAAGGAAACAAAGGTCGGAACTATTATGATAAATCTGGAAACAAGGACCGTGATCAAGGTAGTTGGAAGAATAAAACTGACAGGAGTGGTTTGTATATTCCTCCTGGAAATCGTGAGGCCGCGGCATATGGTTCGGGAAAGATGTCAATGGAAGATATGATGGCTAAGCTGTTGAAAGGAGTAGAGACAACCAATACGGGAGTGAATGAGGTGAAGAACGACTTGTCTTCAATAAATCAATTGGTTGACTCGCATTCTACTGCAATAAAACAGCTAGAGCAACAATTGAGTCAACTTTCAGCGGTATTTAATCAAAGAAAAGCTGGCACCCTACCTAGCGACACTGTGCAAAATCCAAGGAACGACGGATCATGCATGGATATTACTACCAGGAGTGGTAAGGTGCTGGAAAATTTATCCAAAGGCAAGCAGGTGGTCGATGATATATTAGATAATGTTATCAAAGCAGAACCAGAAGAAGCCGAAAAAGCTGAGGAGGGTGTTAATGACATCACCCTGAGACGTCTACAGCCAGAAAAGATTGATCATCGAAAGCCAGATACAAAGGAAGCAGTGGAGAAAACTATTCCCCTTCCACCACCACCTATTCCTCAGAGACTGAAGAAAAAAGCTGATGATACCAGGTTTAATAAATTCATGACTATGTTGAAGCAGCTGACTATTAATGTTCCGTTGGTAGAGGCGCTGGAACAGATGCCTGGGTACGCAAAATTCATGAAGGATCTTTTGACAAAGAAGCGGTCAGCAAGTTATGAGTTGACAGATAATGTTCATCATTGCAGTGCAATCGCTACCAGATCACTAGTTCAGAAAAAGGCAGATCCTGGTGCTTTCACTATTCCTTGCACGGTTGGATCTATGAATTTTGCTAAGGCATTGTGCGATTTGGGAGCTAGCATCAATTTGATGCCACTATCTATTTACAGAAAGTTGGGGTTGGGTGATCCTACACCAACCAATATGCGGCTCGTGATGGCAGATAGGTCGGTAAAACGACCTGTCGGTATCTTATATGATGTATTGGTGAAGGTTTTTTCATTCATATTTCGTGCAGACTTTTTTATTTTGGATTATGAGGTGGACTCTAAAGTTCCCATAATCTTGGGGCGTCCTTTCCTTGCAACAGGAAGTGTGCTTATTGATTTAAGAGCTAATGAGCTTTTATTCCGGATGACTGACGAAGTGGTCCGTTTTGATGTATGCAAATCAATGAAGCAGCCCAAAGACATGAATGTGTTCTCTGTAGCTGATGTTTATTATTATGATGCGAAAGAATTATCTGTAGAGAAGCAGCTTATTGATGATCCATTAGCGGTCATGCTGATGAATATTCAGGGTAAGGATGTCGAAGATTATGAAAAAACTATTTGTGCTCTCACAGGAATAGGGTCGTATTCTCATGCTCCCAAAAATTTGGACCTTGATCTCAAAAATTGACCTACACCACCAGCTAAACCATCCATTGAAGAGCCACCAATGTTAGAATTGAAGGAACTGCCCAGTCATCTAAAGTACGCATTCTTGGGAAGTGGAAACACACTTCCAGTTATTGTTGCAGCTGATTTGGGTGAGCAGCAAGTTGCAGCTCTCATCTCGATTCTGAGGAGATACAAAAGAGCCATCAGTTGGACTATCGCTGATATTATTGGTATCCCGCCTGGGATATGTATGCACAAGATTCAGCTTGAAGAAAATTGCACACCCACTATTGAGCATCAAAGACGTTTGAATCCACCTATGCAAGAGGTGGTGAAGAAAGAAATTATTAAGTGGTTAGATGCTGGGGTAGTGTATCCAATCTCCGACAGTAAATAGGTGAGTCCGGTACAGTGTGTGCCCAAGAAAGGGGGCATGACGGCAGTTACGAACGACAAAAATGAGCTAATTCCACTCAGACCTGTCACAGGGTGGAGAGTATGCATGGACTACCGGAAGCTGAATTCATGGACGCTTAAGGATCACTTCCCTATGCCATTCATGGACCAAATGCTTGATCGATTGGCAGGGAAAGGATGGTTTTGTTTCTTAGATGGGTATTCCGGCTATAATCAGATTTGTATTGCTCCAGAAGATCAAGATAAGACAACGTTTACATGCCCATATGGTACGTTTGCCTTCAAACGTATGCCATTTGGGCTATGTAACGCACCTGCCACTTTTCAGCGTTGTATGATGTCCATTTTTTCTGATATGGTTGAAGACACCTTGGAGGTTTTCATGGACGATTTTCCAGTAGTAGGTGAGTCATTTGAAGCATGCCTGACGAATCTAAGTATGGCATTGCAGAGATGTGTTGAATTCAACTTAGTACTAAACTGGGACAAGTGCCACTTTATGGTTAAGGAAGGTATTGTTCTTGGGTACAAAATCTCTGAAAAAGGAATTGAGGTTGATCGAACTAAAATTGAAGTTATCGAGAAACTACCACCTCCAATTTTTGTAAAGGGAGTTCGTAGTTTTCTCGGTCATGCAGGTTTTTATCGAAGGTTTATAAAAGATTTCTCCAAGATTGCTAGTCCGCTATGCAAACTTTTGGAGAAGGATGCAAAGTTCAACTTTGATGAAGATTGCTTGAAGGCATTTGAATGCCTCAAAGGGAAGCTAGTTGAAGCTCCTATCATTGTATCGCCTGATTGGTCTCTACCATTTGAAGTTATGTGTGATGCAAGCGGGGTAGCGTTGGGTGCTATACTTGATCAGAGAAGAGAAAGGTCATTTCATCCAATCTACTATGCAAGCAAGGCTTTGAATGGAGCCTAGAAGAACTATACCGTCATGGAACAAGAACTTCTAGCAATTGTTTATGTGTTTGAAAAGTTCCGCACTTACTTGTTGGGAACCAAAGTGGTGGTTCATACTGATCATGCAGCTCTGAGATATTTAATGGCAAAGAAGGATGCAAAGCCAAGGCTAATTCGATGGGTGTTATTGCTGCAAGAATTTGATTTCGAAGTAAAAGATAGAAAAGGTTGCGAAAACTAAGTAGCGGATCATCTATCTAGACTTGATAATGAGCACATAGCGCAGCCTGATCTTTAGATTAATGATGCATTCCCCGACGAAGAGATCCTAGCCGCGATGATGGAAGAGTTACCATGGTACGCGGACTTTGCGAACTATGTGGTAAGTAATGTGATGCCTGCAAATCTATCTTTTCATCAAAAGAGGAAGTTCATGCATGATGTGAAACACTACTTCTGGGATGAACCATATCTGTTTCGATGATGTGCGGATGGTGTTATTAGGCGATGCATATCGCATGTGGAAGTGCCTAGCATATTGGAAGCAAGCCATGCTTCCCAAGTTGGGGGTCACCATGCAGGTGATCGGACAGCCAGGAAGGTATTGCAAAGCGGTTATTATTGGCCTTCATTATTTAAGGATGCGTATGATTTTGTGAAAAGATGTGATCAGTGTCAGAGGCAAGGCGCAATTTCGAAGCACCATGAGATGCCCATGTCTAAGATTCTTGAAGTAGAGCTATTTGATGTGTGGGGTATTGATTTCATGGGCCCATTTGTGAGCTCGTTTGGTATGAAATATATCCTAGTTGCTGTGGATTATGTATCCAAATGGGTTGAAGCTGTAGCGCTGGCTGATAATGAAGGTAAGCGTGTTGTAGCATTCTTGAAGAGAAATATCTTCTCTCATTTTGGGGTACCACGTACCATCATAAGCGGTGGAAGATCACACTTCTGCAACAAGCTGTTCAGATCCGTGTTGGTGAAATATGGGGTCAAACAACATAAGGTAGCCACACCTTATCACCCATAAACTAGTGGACAGGTAGAGGTTTCTAATCGAGAGATCAAGTTGATCCTTGCTAAGACTGTAAATGCTAATAGGAAAGATTGGTCTCGGAAGCTGGACGATGCCTTATGGTCTTATAGGACTGTATTCAAAACGCCAATTGGCATGTCCCCGTACCAACTAGTTTATGGGAAGGCTTGTCACTTGCCCATTGAGCTCGAACATAAAACATTATGGGCGTTGAAGCGGCTTAATTTGAATTGGGATGATGCTATGAATCTGAGATTGGAGCAGCTGAATGAGATGGATGAGTTCCATCTACATGCGTATGAAATATCAGACCTCTACAAGGAACGGATGAAAAAGTATCATGATCGGCGGATTATCTAACAAAACTTTATAAGGGGAGATATGGTACTTCTTTTCAACTCCAGACTGAAGCTATTTCCAGGTAAGTTGAATTCTAAATGGTCTGGCCCGTTCAAAATTAGCCAAGTCTACTCGTCTGGAGTAGTAGAGTTAGAAGACAATAATGGTGGTGTCTTTAAGGTAAATGGCCAACGAGTGAAGCCATATATCGGTCCTCTTGACTCGATGAAATACATGGCCACCATTTATCTCGATGAAGTCTAAGTAATCGAGGTAACTATGTCGTGCCGCGACAATAAATCAAGCGCTACATGGGAGGCAACCCATCATTTTTAATTGTTTTGTTTTACTAGGAGTTTGTTTTTGTAGTCGAGCCACGACCAAAACTAAGGCGCTTGATGGGAGGCAACCCATCGTTCTAATCGTTTTTGTTGTTTTTGAGTAAGTGTAGGTGCAAGACGTATAAAGGAGGAGATTGGTCTCAAATTTTGATTTGGAAGTGTGCTATGTTAAAGGTGGTAAGTTAGGAGTGAAGAAGCAAAGGCTATCGGGTAGGCATTGCCTATGCAAAACTAGGCAATGGTAAAGGCAATGCCTATGTAAATCTAGGCAATGAACAAGGCAAGGCCTATGCTATGGCCTAAGCTCTCGGAATCTACAATGCCATAGCATAGGTGCCGCCTATGCCCAAAAATGGCATAGCATAGGCGCCGCCTATGCTCAACTAGGCAAAGCATTAGGCGCCGCCTATGCCAAGGCCTTTGCTCTCTAAATCTACAATGCCATAGCATAGGCGCCGCCTATGCTCAACTAGGCAAAGCATTAGGCGCCGCCTATGCCAAGCATAGGCAAAGCATTAGGCGCCGCCTATGCTTACTTTTTGGTCTCCTAAACCGATTTTAAATGGGTCAAACCCGACCCACGCCTTGTCCTATAAATAAAACTCCAACCTTAAGACAAAACCACATTGTTTGCTAGACCTAGGCGCCGCCTTTACTCTCCAAATCTTTCAAAATTTTTCTTTTTGCTCATTCAACCTTGCAAGATCATCTTCCAAGTACATCACCAAGTAAGTTCTTCTTTCATATTTCGTAAGTGTTACGATACTACGCTTATAATGGTATTTTAGATCTTAAAGTGATGTTGGTGATTTGAATATGGTTGGGTTGTTTTGCTACATCTAGTTGAGTGAAAGAATACGTGTGGGTGTTCTTGACTTATTTCCAACTTGCATTTGATTTTGATACACTTTCATACTTTTGCGGAATCGACATGGTCAAGTTACTTGCATAACCTTGTAACTCGAAAGCTTGAATGTTTGAATGCCTTGTTCATCGAGATGAAAATCATGGTTGACTACAAACATGAGATGTTGTGATTATTTCTATGCCATAACTTGATACGATATCCATGTAGTAGTTTTGTTCAAAAGATGCATTAAGCCAAACATGAAAGCATAGTCAAGATTACACGAAATAGAGTTGAAAAGGATATTTAAAGACAACATGAAAGTATGACTGTGCTAAAATGTATTGTTGGAACATATCACCTATACGTATGTCGATGAAGTTTGAGTAATCGATATCGTTCACTTAATTAGTGTGTACCAACAAATTAAGTGTGGGGTGGTGCCACTATTGTTGTGTGTCGATCAAATCCCCCGAGATAAGCTAACATGATTTTATTTTAATCACAGGAAAAATGGCACCAAAAGCACGACAAGGAAAAGAAAAAGCGACCACCTCACAGAAAGGTCAGAAAAGGGGACGAAAAGAGCAAGCTGAATCCTCCTCGCTGCAAATACCTCGCCGCATGTTTGGGATAAAATGGGTCCTAGAGGAGGAAGGAAAGGAGTGGTACAGGAACAACAAAGTGAAAAAGTATGTTCACGTGGAGCTGATACAGAAGGAGAGTCTAGTGAAGAAAGAACCTCCCATTTTGGCTAAAATCATGGCGCTACATCTTGATTTCATTTTTTGAGACATGGGAGAATGCAATCTCGATCTAACGCGAGAGTTTTATGCAAATTGGTCCCCAAAGACTACCGGTAGTGAAGTGAAGATTAGGGGCCAAGTCTTGCAACTGAATGCGGAGTTCTTCAACACTTTTCCGGGCCTTCCATCTGTTAATCCATCACCACTCAAGGAGCTTTATAACAGACCTCCGTACAGGGCAATTAGATACACACTATGTGAAACAAGATCAATGGCACGTTGGAGTTGACACAAGGACACCGATCGGCACAATACCTTCCCGTATGCTTCCTTGAACAGAGAAGCACGGATATGGTTGAGGATAGCCAACTCTTGCCTCACTCCTGGGACACAGTACACAAAGATCACACGTGATAGAGTATGCTTGGTGTAAGCGTTGATGACGAACATCCCCATCAACATTGGGGCAATTATTCGATCTTCAATGCGTAAGGCTAGGCTGCACAAGAGGTCCCACTTCAGCTTTGGCAATCTGTTGACAACAATATTGAGGAAGGAGGACATCGAAGAGGAACCTGCAGATCATAAACTTCCACACAACCCGAAGAAGGTTGATCTGACAAAGGTTAAAGATGTTGAATCTATGCATGGCGTCAACCTGACCACTGCAGAAAGACATGCTCGCGACAAAAGCTTCTTCCGCCATTTATATGGCATGACGAGGTTTACCACGATGAGCGGGGATCGTGTTCCAACTGCTGCAGAGCTCCAACAGTTGGATTATGACTATCCGATGAATGAGCATGCGAGGGCAATGTGTGGAGTAGGTGTATATTTCAAGGAACCTCTTGATGATGACATGCCAACTGATGATGATCACTGAATGCCAGACTCAGACGTGAAGGATAATTCTGATGACAACGACTCTGATGATGATTCCGATACAGGGGGTATGACCCCAGACATAGAGGAGGATTCCGACTAATCAGGTTTTCCTTATTTATTTTCCACTGAGGGCAGTGTGTCCCGTCTAAGTGTGGGGTGCTGGTATTTGTATGCTGTATTGTATTTCCTTGCCTACATTTTTTTATGTTTGTTTGTTTGATTTTGTCGTAGTTAGTAGTTAGTAGTTAAATTTTTGAATTTTTTTTGTTTGATTTTGCATGAAGTACATGAAATTGTTCGGATAGGCGGCATGGTATTATGACAAGAGTTTGTGCTAAACTCATTACTATTGAGACGTTTAGGCTCCAAGTGTGACTCACTGTGTGATAATAGTGTGGTTTAATTCATTCATCTGTTGGGTCAAGAGTCTATACTGCTCCCAATAAAGTTGACCATGTGCCTTGTGTGTGTGAGATTATAGTATATTCTGTGTTTATGGCTGATGCTAGAACTTGCCTGGTGTGTATGTAAAGCGAAATAAAGAGTGCGAGTTTAGGAGATGATTTAGGCATTTCTTTGGCAGCCTATAATTGTTTACCTTCTTTTTACCTATCCATGTACATTATCCTAGATAACCCCCTTTGATCCTTTAGTTATTTTCTTTGACAGCCTCATATGTAGCCTAATCCATTTTTTTTCGAGACCATAATTTGATCCAAATTCCTAAGCGCTTTAAATTGTAAAGTCATGTGACAAAATAAGAGGAAATTGGGTGAGAGTGATGCCTTAGAGTGTATTGGTACTTAAATTTGTTATGAAAAAGAGTGGCTATTATAGAGGTGTGTTATAAAAAAAATGAAAAGAAAAATAAAAGTTAATTCTGTTTAAAATTGAATAACAAAAAAGGTGAAAAGGGGTGGTAGATAAAAGGAAAGTAGAGCGGTTGTTTAAAAGAGAGTGTTAATGGCATAATGTGATGTATTAAAGCGCTTAGGGAACATAGTCACTATTTCTAGCCAAAATAGTCCTACCTGTCCCTTAGCCTACATTACAACCTGTGAAGACCTATTTGATCCTAAGCTTAGCATTCTGATATTAGTAGAGCATTATACTAAGGGCAAGCCTATGTTCATCAGTTGCAACATATGAATTCTTTGTGAGAGTGAGAGCAAGGAGAATATTGTACCCATGTTTCAAAAAATGCAAAACTTGTGAGTGATTATGGGTAATATCTTGTGTGAGACACACATGCTTAATGATTATTGGGTAGTTTTGTATGATTCTTTGTGCCTTAACTTGTGGCTACGAATTGACCATCATCATGAGTCTAGGTTGGAGGTTGAATTATTTCTAGTAGGGATCGAGAAGACTACTCTTTGTTAATGATTCCCGTGCCTGTTTTGATGAATATTTCATGCTATTACTATGAAAGCCTAAGTAGATATTTGCATGGACGTAATACTTTGTTCGAGGACGAACAAAGCTTTAAGTGTGGGGTGTTGATGTTGGGCGTATTTACACGCCCAAACACCATGATTTACCCATATTTTAGGCTAAGTTTGGAGGACAAAATATATAATTCCTGCACTTTTTGTCCATTTTCCTGTAAGTGAGCTAACCAACGTGATTAGCATGTTTTCAGGTATTAATGATGAAGATTTCAGCACTTTGTGGAATCTTGGGCAGCAAAGGAAAACTTCACGTAAGAAGGAAGGCAGCTTTTGGAAGCTTGTGGACTAAATGTGACGAATGGAAAAGTTGTCCCGGGCTAAAGCAGAATTTCTTAATACTTAGGGGTGCAGCAGTAACCTAATAGAACTAGGACAAGGATGTTATAAAAACCCTATTTGCTGAATTTTTCAGCATTCATTTTCATTGTCATTATTTTTCTTAAATTCAACACTTTTAGTATTATTCAGTTCACAGATTCTGTAAGTACAACAGGGAAAAACGCTACTCTTGAGAAAATCGATCAAGAGCAAAACCGTCAATCTCCCTTTTGACGTTAATCTCATCTTCAACGTGAGATCATTCGAGCTTTGGTACGATGATGATGTTTATTTTGATCTCCGCTGTAATCATGAGTAGCTAAACTTCTCTGTTAGGGTTATGGAAGCCTTTTGAGATACTATCTATTACTTTGAGTTTGTGAATTCTTGATACGTATGCTACTTATATCATTACTCTCTTCATCTTAATTAAATTCTTGTGGTTGCAAACATATAGAATACGCCATTATAGCATTAACTTGTTCGAGAGAAAAGTTACATGTTTGGAAAAGAGAGTGTGACAAGGAAATAGGGCTACCAACCCCTGTTTACACGTTAGTGCCTTAACCGGATTAACCTCTTGGAGAGTCTGTACCGTTAGTTATACACTTTAGGCTCGAGAGAGTTAAAGTGAGATAATCCTTGATGGTCGAGAGACACTAGGATTTACCAGTAAAATACAAGCCTCTATAAGTGCATGCATGTCTGAATTCCACATTACTCATAGTTAATAGATAAGTAGAACTCATAAGGTGGACATAACCCTAACTTATTTTTCTCTGTTATTAAATCCTACTACACCAATCATTTCATTCGTTACTTTGTTTACATTAATTCACGCCTAAATTCAAATCCCCCCCTTTTCCGTAGAATTTTTGACCAACAGTCTGCTAACAATTACAACATTTAGTGACCAAGTATTCCCTGTGGGATTCGATACCCAACCCAGTTGGGTTGTATATTTGACAGCGACCGCTTACACTCTTACGAGAGCTGTAGTTTGGGCGTTATCACATCTACGCACTTAAAAGTCCCAGATCTGCGGTCCTCTTATACAAGATTCCCCCACTTAAGAAAAATCCACTAGCCAAACGCCAAATAGTCCTCTTGTGATCGTTGGTGGCATATGCTGGGTATTCTCCTGACTGAATGTACCGCTTGGTATCCAAGAACTAGGGTTCTCCATCGAGCTCTTCTTCCACCACATTACAGTAAGCCTGCTGATCACGACTCTGTATATGCACTGAATCGATGTAGGCTTTGTCAGGATATTGGAGCATTGAAGACAGAGTGGCTAAAGCATCAGCAATTTCATTATGAATCCTTGGAATATGCCTAAATTTTACTAACACAAACCGTTGACATAGCTCCTGCAAGCATTGTCGATACGGGATGAGCTACAAATCTCGCGTCTCCCAATCACATTGAATCTGATGGACGAGCAAATCCTAATCTCCCAACACCAATAATTCTTGGAGTCTCATATCAACAGCTAACCTCAAACCAAGAATGTAGGCTTCGTATTCTGCCATATTGTTAGTACAGTAGAATCGAAGTTGTGTTGTTACCGAAAAATATTGTCCCAATTCAGAGATAAGAACCGCACCTATTCTGACTCCTTTCATATTGACAGGTCCATCGAAGAATAACCTCCAACCTGGATCAGCATCTATAACGACTTCATCGACACACAACACTTCTTCATCAGGAAAATATGTCTTTAATGGTTCGTACTCTTCATCGATGGGGTTTTCAGCAAGATGATCTGCCAAGGCTTGGGCTTTCATGGTGGTTCGAGTCACATATACAATGTCAAACTCGGTAAGCAATATTTTCCACTTTGCCAATCGACCCGTTGGCATAGGCTTCTGAAAGATATACTTCAAAGAATCCATGCGGGAGATGAGATAAGTAGTATAGGATGAAAGATAATGCTTCAACTTCTGTGCTACCCAAGTTAGGGTACAACACGTCCTTTCAAGAAGAGTATACCTGGCCTCATATGCGGTGAACTTCTTACTAAGATAATAAATAGCCTGCTCCTTTTTGCCTGTGACATCATGTTGACCCAGGACACAACTGAAAGAATTGTCCATGACTGATAAATATAAGATCAAAGGCCTACCAGGCTCCGGGGGTACCAGCACGGGCGGATTTGATAAATATATTTTGATTCGATCGAACGCTTCCTGACATTCTTCAGTCTATTTTACCGCAGCACTCCTTTTCAGCAACTTGAATATGGGCTCACAAGTGGTTGTGAGTTGAGCAATAAAACTGATAATGTAGTTCAGTCTACCAAGCAAACTCATTATCTCTGTTCTATTCTTGGGCAGGGGCAAATCCTGAATGGCTTCGATTTTTTAGGGATCCAATTCAATTCCCCGACGGCTGACTACAAACCCCAACAGCTTTCCAGATGGAACTCCAAATACACATTTTGCCGGGTTGAGTTTGAGATTATACCTGTGAAGCCTTTCAAAGAACTTTCTTAAATCTTTTACATGGTCGGCCTGACTTTTTGACTTAATAATCACATCATCCACGTAGACCTAAATCTCCTTATGCATCATGTCATGAAGCATAGTGGTCATGGCTCTCATATATGTTGCTCCAGAATTCTTCAAACCGAATGGCATCACTCGATAACAATAAGTTCCCCATGGTGTGATAAAAGATGTCTTCTCCGCGTCTTTATCATCCATAATGATCTGGTGATATCTGGCATAGCAATCCACAAAAGAGGCAACCTCGTGTTTAGCACAGTTGTCTAATAAAATATGGATGTTGGGCAGTGGAAAATCATCTTTCGGACTCGCTCTGTTCAAATCACGGTAATCAACACACACTCGAATTTTGCCATCTTTCTTTGGTACGGGAACAAAATTGGATAACCACATGGGATAGCGATCCACTCGAATTACTTTGGCTTCAAGTTGTTTCATGATTTTCTCTTTAATTTTAATACTTACATCCGTTTTAAACTTCCTCAACTTCTATTTGACAGGAGGGAACGCGGGATCAGTTGGCAATTTGTGAGCCACTAATTTAGTGCTTAAACTAGGCATATCATCATACGACCATGCAAAAACATCCTTATAATCCATTAATGCTTGAATCATTCCATCTTTTAGCTATGGCAAAACATGTACACTGATTTTAGTTTCCCAAACATCTTCTTGATCCCCTAGATTTATTGGCTCAGTCTCACTTAAATTAGGATTCGGCTTGTCTTCAAACTGTTCCAACTCTTTGCTTATTTCTTCTAGTGCTTTTTCTTCATCATATTCCCTGTCCTGCTTCATTACATCTTGATTAGTTTGGATTTTAAGATCAGGCTAAAAATTCCACATGCAAGTCATGTCATTAGAATCAGCATAAAGAGAACTGTATAAGAAAAGAAAAACAAAACAAAATATATTAGACACGAAACAAAAGGGACATTGCATTTCATTAAATAAAAGATAGGAGGGTTTAAACATAGATGCCAACATAACACAAACAAACTAAATCCGACTTACAACCCTGAAATAACTTGGATAAACAGAAAGAAAAACAAAATAAACTACCAAAGCTCCCTCCTGACGGGGAGAGGAGTGACTTTCGAATTATTGACCCGGACAGCTGGACCTATGAATTGTACGTCTGTCATACTAGTACCTTCTCCTGCTTCGACCATATCAACTTCAATACAAAGGTTATGGAATTCATCAACCAATTCAACCTCAAATTCCACATGCTTCGTGACACCATTCTTAACAAATGATTCACTGAGTAGTGGCATTGGACGAGGGAGTGACCATATTTCATTTTTCTTTCCCTTGGCTTTCTTCAGATCTTCAGTTGTAGGCTCAAATCCCAGACCAAATGTGCCCATGTTCTCACTCGAACATATAGGGTGAACTATACCGTGCAGAGATTCTCCCAAACCCTTTCCTGGCTCAAATCCGTATTTCCGAAGTTCACTCACCATCATGATAGAAGCAGAAGACAATTGTGGTCTCGGCATAGCCTGCCATTCAAGGATACGATTCACTGGCACTGTATCAAAAATTTGATAGACGAATATCTCCTCTATGTTATTTGCTTCAATAAGAGACAAGGGAGAATCTTCGTAGGCTGACAAATCTCCTTCACCATGAATAACTACTTCTTGCCTGTCATGCTCAAACTTAATCATTAGGAGGAGTGTAGATGCAACCGCCTTGGCCTTGGGGATCCACGGCCTTTCCAACAACAGATTGTAAGAGGATTCTACATTCAATACTTGAAACTCTATGGCAAACTCAACAGGCCCTATGATCAACATTAGTTCTATTTTGCCAATGGAATTTGATTTTGCACCATCGAAAGCCCTAACGCATACATTGTTGGGCCTGATCCTATCAGCACCAATATTCAACTTTTGTAAAGTAGAAATAGGGCAGATATTTGCACCTGAACCTCCATCAATCATAACATGAGAGATGTAGAAATCTTCACACTTCACTGTATTGTAAAGGCCCCGGTTATGCCCTGTACCTTCAATAGGCAATTCATCGTCAAAAAAGCCGATCCGATTGACCTCAAAGATTTTTACAACCATTTTCTCAAACTGGTTGATTGTAATCTCCATTGGAACATATGCTTCATTTAATACCTTTAGTAAAACATCACGATGCTTCTTGGAGTGCAACAGGAAAGATAAAAGGGAAATTTGAGCAGAGGTTTTCTTCAGCTGGTCTAATATTGAATACTCTGGCAATTTCATCTTTTTCAAAAATTCCTTGGCTTCTTCTTCGGTGATAGGCTTTTTATAGATGACAGTCCACTCACCATTGGCTGGGACTTTCTTAAGATTTCAAGCACAAAGCATCTTCCTGACCTAGTCAAACCCCTTACCTCATCTACATCTTCCACAACTTCTTTCCCGTGATAGGTCATTACAATCCACCCATAATTCCAGGGAAATCTTTTTGTATCAACTACCGGAGGTTGGGTCACCAGTTTGAGGATAATAGGCGCTGCCAGTGCTCCTTTCACCGTCAAGATAGGCTGACTCAGAGCTCCCACCACCGTCAACTTAGGTTTATCCTGACTTGAATCAACATACCTTCTGGTGGCTTATACTGTTATCAGGGGTTTCTTTGTGCTTTCTTGGGCTTTATCTTCTCTCATTCCTTCCTGGTTCAATGACATTGCTTTCAAAGACTTCGCTAGATTTACCGATTTCTTCTCAATGGTCTGTATCTTGACAATAGGCTTATAATCCCTCGAAGACTCTTTCCCGTCATATATCAATTCTAACATATTGGCTTCAGCGTGGGTTGGCAACGGATTCTGGTTAATGTTTGGACCCTCTGGGGCCTGGACCAGCATATGATTTGTGTTAATTAAATCTTGGATAGCTCTCTTTAAATGCCAGCATTTCTCGATATCATGGCCTGGCATATCAGAACAGTACGCACACCTTAAAGAATAATCGAGATTTCTTGGCGGTGGATTTGAAAGCCTTCCTTGAATTGGGCTTAAAGCCTTCAACTTTCTCAACCTATCAGACAAGCTAGCATATGACTCCCCAAGAGGTGTGAATTGATTTTTGATCGCCTTCTCCTTTTTATACTTGGGCCTAGGCTGAAAAATGGGTCTGGAGGGGTTTTGGTAATTTGGTGGAGCGAAGGGACAATTTTGTGGAGCTTGCGCGCACCATTGTGGGTAAGAAAAGGTTTGGGCATATGGTTACCTACTATATACTGGGTATGGTGGTGGTGGAATGGAATATAAAGGGTTTTGTTGAGGGTAGTAATGGTGGGGAGGAATATATGGAGCTTGGGTGTAGACTTGGTCTTGGGATTGGGGATAGGGGCGAGGTGGTCTTTTGGGATAGGAATGGGTTCCAGCTACGACAGTCGCTACATCCTCTTTCTTTTTTTTACCTCCAAATGCGCCAGATCCACCTTGAATCGCTTGTGTGGTAGCTTTTAATGCGGCAAAACTCACTATTCACTTCCATAAAAGATTTTCCCATTGCCGGAAGTAAATGTTGAAAATAGGTCTCATCCTGTGCCTAAATGAAAACTTCTACCATCTTACTTTCTTTCATTGGAGGCTTTACCCTGGCGGCCTGTTCACGTCACCTTATCGCGTATTCCCTAAAACCTTCAGTGCTCTTTTTCTTCATGTTGATCAAAGATTTTTCATCCGGAATCAGGTCGATGTTATACTAAAAATGTCGAACAAATTCAAAAGCCAAATAATCCCAGCTGTTCCATTTATCGATGTCTCGATCGATAAACCATTCTAAGGCCAGATCTGAAAGACTCTCGCCAAAGAAGGCCATGAGTAGTTCTTCCTTTCCTCCTGCAGCCCTCAACTGGTTGCAATAACGTCTTAAGTATGCCACGGGATCACCGTGTCCTGCATACTTCTCGAACTTAGGCATCTTAAAGCCGGGGGGGAAGATTGATATCTGGGAACATGCAAAGATCTTTATAGGAAACACTCCTATAATCTCCAATCCTTTGCAAATTTCTCATAGCCTGCTCTAAACTCTTCAGTTTCCGCGCTATGATATCCTGTTCCTCTGCTGCGACAGGTTTCTCCGTATCAAATGGAAATACAGGTGGCTGAGTGTACCCATATGGTTCATTCATTTGCAAAGTAGGCTCCGGGGCATAATACTAACCATCTGAAACCTTCAGTACTGGCTCACTGGCAGACCTGGGAAGCCTCATTGTGGGATGCACAACATATATGGGAGTTTCATGTGGTGGCGGAGCCACGAATACCAGTGTGATTGGTGGCGCTGGCTGAGCAGCTGGTCTTGATTGAGGAGCTGCCAAAGGCACACCAGAACTGCCAGGATAATAATGTCGCGGAGTAAATCCTGGCGCATGCTTAGGTGACTCAGTAGGAGCAGAGAATTGTGCCTGAGAGAGCGGTGGGCAATTAGAGACATTTCTAAGACCTTCAGGGAGCGGAGGAGGAGGTATTCCGCTGGCCCATGCCCGGTATAAATCTATCAACTGTTGCATGAGCCTTACTACCTCATCATTGTGTTCAAAACTTTCTTCCCTGTGATCCTGATCCGGGTCAATGAGCGAATTTTCAATCTCCCTGCTAGCCATGACGAGCTTTGCTTTGGATCTAGTAAAGTATGGGTGACTAGCCAGAGTGCTGCAAACCTACCCCTGTTATCTGAAAGAACATGCTCATCAAAGACGACATCCGTTAGTATTAGGGCACATAACAAGCATGGGAATCACATTGGTAAGTTGTCCTAAATTCATGTTCATTTCTACCAGCTTTTGAGGGTAGCGAGGACATTTTAACGTCATCCTGATTTTTGTCTACATTTCTTTTTTTTTTTCATATCCATCTCTGTTTTTTTCCCTTCTTTCATTATCTACCTTTATTTTATCATTCTTTATGGCTTTTATTTTTCTCTAAAAGAGGAAAAATAATGAAAAACAATGAAACAAAATGATTAGATCGAACCCAAAAGTAGGTTGCCTATGTATCATGTTGTACATGAATCAGATCTTGCGTAGTTCGGGCCGCATTTTTTTTTTACGAATATGAAAATAAACAAACAAGGAAAGATGTAACATCATAACATTTTGAATAAAGAAAACAACAAAGACGTACAAAAGTTCGGGACCACTTTAAAACTAAACAACAAATATGAAATGATATTCTAGACCCCTAAGACGACGTAGTGAAATTACTAATAAAGACTCTAAAACAACTTGACTTTGACTTAAAGCATACACCACCCTACAATGACAGACACATAAAAGACTCAAACTGAATAAAGGTAAGAATTGCTCTTTTAAACTGGTGCTCTGCGTGATGACCCTGACTGATATGGACCTGCCTCTGAAGTTCTCTTTCTCCCATTTAAGCTTTGTAGCATATCCTGTAAAGACACCCTGATACCGTGGAAGAATCTTCGGGCCTGTATTCCTGCTTCATGAGGAGTGCACTTGGAAAGATTATCCTGACACCTTTCTACCGTCTTGAACAAATCTACTAGCGGAACCCTCAGTGTTTCCACTTTGGATCCTATACTTTCATCCTGATGATCGTCTACTATGCATTCTTCCTGTATTCTCCCCCTAAGCAGCGCTGGTAAGGGTTGAATGATACCCCGAGGGATAGATTGAAGTCAGACCCCATATCCCTGAGTGTACCCCGGATTATCCAAACTTTCTTTGAGTGTGTCCACACCTAGCTTTGTTGCATGCTTCCAAAACTGCTCGTACTTTCTCCCACCTAAGGCTTGGTCCTTAAAGTACTCAACATCCTTCAGAAGATACACTACTGGTGGCACATCCTGCAGCCTACCCAACTGGCGCATTACCCTAGAAGGACTGTATGGTCTAGTGCAATTGAGCCCTAACATAACTAAAGGGAGCTGCGTCTGACAACCCAACAATACTATCTTTGGGTGAAGCCACAGATAAGTCCACAAAATGTTATCCCCAGTTCTTGATTCAAGAAATTCAATCCAAGCCTCGACTCCCGCGGGTAACGAGAATTTATCCAAACGCAACCTGGAGTCCATGGCTTTCACTCGATTGGGAATACAACGATCTAACACGTCTGGTCTAACTAAATAAGGCGCATGCAAATGCTCCATCATCCATAACTACAATATCAGGTTACTGCCCTCAAAAAATCTCCTTCCCCCTCACTTCGGTTAAAGCCTTATATATTTCTGTTAAGATCATGGGTATGAGAGTGAACCTGCCCTTTTGATTAATGCCCTCGTCGTTTTAATCCTTATGAAATAGGACCATCACCACAGAATGCAAACGGGTATTAATACGTCTTTCTTCTAGTGGAAACACTAAAGTACCTAACAAAGCGAGGGTGAAGACTTCAAGACACTTTCTCTCCCACTTCTCCTTAGTCACATGAAATTCATCCCAAAAGCAATCAAAACCTTCCGAGGGCCCGAATCTAGCAAACAAAAAATCTAGGGAAACCCACAAATCACTTAAACAACCCAAACGGATACCCTAACTTTTTAAACCACATGACTGCAAAAATCTCACGCCAGTATGATTTCGTGCTCGGATTATATCCTTCTCGATATAGGGCAAATGCAACAAACCAGATATTTCTGCCAAAGTAGGAGTCATTTAACATTCCCCAAACCTGAATACCAAACCATTCGGATCCCAAAAGGTCAACAAAGTCTCTATTAGATCTGGACGAGGGGTAACATGCAGAAGTTCCGTAAGATCACCTAATATTTTAACCAGTTTCTGCTGATCAACATAGTTAAACATTTTTCACCATTTGATTAACTTTTTGGGCACCTTGACAACCATCAGAACTCTAGACTTGGTGGACAAATCCATCCTGTAATAACACACAAGACGTTATCTCAAAAAATTCGACAGGAGTAAACGATTCCAAACCCTTGGGATTTTTTATGCAAACATATATCGATGGGACAGACCACATTCATGACTCCAATTTGCCGAACAGAAGTATTGAGTGAAATCAGTCTACTTGGCAAACAACTCTAGATTACGGGGTGAGAGACCTAGGTTAATAAGAAGACAAAGCCCAACACAAAGATTTACCGGACCCACCGAGGGTTGCCTACGTATCCCAACCCGAGGGAAGGAAATCAGGTATGCGTAGCTCATCCAGATTGGACAATTAACGATTAACTAATAAATTGAACCTAACTTAGGAGACACTACCAAAAACAAACAAAAAAAAAACTTTTGGATTTTCAGCTAAGATTGACACCACCAATTATGAAGGAAAAAATCTTTTTGGTATTTTTTTTTTTGACAAATAAGTAGAAAAGGCAAACAAAACTCTTTTTTTTTCGCTTTTACGGTATTTTGAGAAGACAAATGCAAAACGTAAAAAAAAACTTTTTGAGTTTTTGGATTGTGAAGAACAAAAGCCATAAAGAATTCTAAAATAAACTACAAAATTCCTCTCTTTTTTTTTCTTTTCGACTCACTTTTTCTATTTATTTTTTTTCGTTTTTGCCTAAGCACCTTACTCCTAACAATTTATATATATATATATATATTTTTTTTTCAAAAATCAATCCTTCAAATGACCACGTTACCCTTAAAAATGCAACAATTAGCACATAGGGATGCTTTAGAGAGGAGTCTCCTACAAAGGGCCATGTGGGTCCCGCTAGGTCTCCGTATGATGCACATAAGCATGACCTAAAGGCTGACCTACATTGTGGTTTACTAACAAGGCTGTTCGGGGTAGCGTATGGTCAATAGTGGCTGCTTTGCTTTCCACCTACTCCATAACACCGATGGCTCCCCCCCTAAAATAAGGGTGACTCAACTAGAGGTTGTGTACAACACGTGTACTACAGACTTGTTGCAGAAAGAAGGCCGGGGGGTGGACTCATGATGACAGATATAAAGCGGTAACATATAGGATAAATACTATAAACAAAGAGCACGAAAAAACACACAAAAGTGAAAACAATAACACAAACAAAATCACAAACAATGCTTATACACCCGTAATACCAAACAAAGCCGATACGACTCCAAAAATAGCTTGAATTCTGAAAACTTGTCATTGTCCCCAGCAGAGTCGCCAGAAGCTGTCACACCCCTTTTTGAACGTGCTCTAAAAAATGTATATTTTAAAGTTCGAAAGGGATTTATTATTTAAGTGACAAGAAATGAAAATTTATTTCAGAAAAAGATTATTTTGCATATTTTATTCAGAGTCGTCACTTGGCATAATCCGGTGTGCCAAGTCACCTTTGGAAAATCCTTTTCGAAAACCATTTGATTTTTAAACTGGTTTGCGAACAGAGATTTCGGCTAAGGAATTTTGTTGACCGAGGGGAAGGTGTTAGGCACCCCTCGATCCCGTGGTTCAACCACGGTAGCTTGGCAGAGCGTATCGGCTAAATTGACGTTACAAATGCATAAACCACACAAAGCACACAAAAATAATCACTCAAGCAAACAAAAACAAAATAATCCAAAATAAAAGGTCCAGTCCAATTATACAACCCGAAATAAAAATACTGAAATAACCTACACTAGTCCTAAACTATACTTTACCCGATGCCTCGGGCCTTGATCACGAGCATCCTTTGCATACAAAATTCTTTGAGGCATTCCCCGGTGAGTAAATACAAATTGCCTCGGGGCATTCCCCGGTTAAATAAATACACTTTTTGAATACGACAAACAAAATATTCAACAAATATTCCAAACATTCCAATACTACGCCAATTCTAAACTTGCCTACCCGCTTACTGTTTGCCTACCCATCGACAACATATCACATTCAATATCAACAACGTATCAAAAATATTGTAATATTCACTTTTATCAATTTTCAATTTCCGTCCCCAAATTTGTTTCAACCAACATGATTAAATAAGTCTCAATTAAATCAACCAATCAAACTACAATAATTAAAGAAGCTCAAACACACAATCACAAAATAACCATCAAACTCAAACACGAATTACACGAATCAATGACATCACAGACAAAAAATGAAAAGAGATATAGTTGAAGGATTTGGACCGCAATTTTATTTCAAATCACGAATCTTGACTCTATAACCTGATAATCCACGGATAGAATCTCAATAGGAATCATACGATTATGGATCAACTTAGCCACGAAACCAAAACAGTCGAAGAAGGACAATTCGAACAAGATTTACGAACTACTCGACGGTGATTTGCTGCTGGAAAATCAACCAATATCGATTGTGGATGTGTTTTTTGACTGGGATGGAGTTTCCGATGAAGGCTCGCCGACTGTTCATCGGAAATGGAGCTGGGACCCGCTTGAATAGGCAAAGTTGGTCGGTGCTGAGGCCTTTGGTCGCTGGTTTCGAGAGCTCAGGGGTCACAACTGGTTTTCCAGCGAGTTTGCACCACTGACAGGTTATTTTCGGTGGTGATTCCGACAGGACGATGGTCGACCAATTGGAAGTGGTGGCAGCGGAGACGGTAGAAGAAGCTAAAGCAGAGGGGGATGGCGTGCTATCTATTTTCTCAAGTGGAAGGCGGTGCAATGATGGTAGCGACGCGGGTTTGCTGGTCAAATTCTCGCCGGAGACGGTGATACGTGGCTGGTCGTCGTCGTGGTGGCGTTGGTCGGAGCGGGGCTGGAAGAGAAGAAGAGAAGGATAGCCGATGATGAGCTAGCCGGCGTCAGCCATGGATGCCGACGGGGTCATTGGTTGGTCACCGGCGAAGCTTGTTGAGAGACAGAGAGAGTGAGAGTCTAGAGAGAGAAGGAGAGAGTTCCATCCTTTTTTTCTTTTTTTTTTATATGCTGATCGTGCCTTTTCTTTTTCTTACTGTTAATGCCAAAAAAAATCTTCCCCCCTTGTCTTTGTGTGTATGTGTGTATATATTGTAGAGTAAATAAAGTGGGTGGGGTAGTGGGGTACACGCGGGTAGGGGGTTGGGGGTAGGGTGTGGGGTGGTGAGGTGGTTTATTTTGATTGGGTAGGTTGTTAGGATAAGATAGAATTAGTTAGGATAGGTTTTGTTAGGGATTTTTGTTATTTATTTTTTTTTATTTTTTTATTTTTTTGTGAGGGTATAATAACATGGGTGAGGGTACACGGTAGGATAAAAATAAAAATGGGTAAAAATGACATCGGGAAGGGATTAAATTAGGTGTCTACAACCCATTCATATAAATTTGGACCAGGGAAATTTCTATTAGATCCATAGTTGTTTGTTGCAGTCCGAGGCTTCGAAGGCCTTTCAACAAGTCCATTGTGTTATTAAAACTGGTTCAATCACTATTGGATATTTACACTGCCGTCAAAAACATGAACCCTTCCCCAAACTTGACACAAAAACATAAGCATAAACCATCATTAAATTGTAACGGGATATCGATACCACTGTCTTGGTCCCTCAGCCATACCAGTTCGAACCTAACAATCTTAACTGTAAAATGTCATATCTTGTTTGAAAAACTAATGCCTAATAGGTAAAGAACAAACATTCACAAAATCATTGTATTGGATGTGTGTTTTCATGATAGGTTGATCAATAATGCATACCTCCCACATAAGAAGTGGTTCCATCTGCAAGCAGCTTATTCCTCCGAACCCATCTTTACTCTAGCCTTTAATGGTGGCCGGGCAAAAGTGGATCCAATTTCATTTCTTTCTGTCTACAAACAAGAGAAATACATTTGATGTCAAATAAGATAAGAACATAAAGAACATTACAAAAAGGTAACAGAAAATTGAGTGAATCAACATATGACCAATATGATGCAACAGATTACCCATCTGTTCAACCTATGAGGCAACGCTTGCAAAGGATGGATGACATATTGCAACAGATGGGCCATCTGTTGGAATAAATCAAACCATCCTTACTACTGGATTGATTTCTTCAAAAAGTTACTCTGTCTGTTCCAACAGCTGATTCATCAGTTGCAACAATTGAGGAAACTGTTACAACACCACCAACAACGACATCAACAAGAAAGAAACAAACAAAACAACACCATATGTTCCAACACCATCCACAACACAAACATCATATGTTCTAACACAACTACCACCCCCAAAAACAGCACCACAAAAGTACCAAACAAAAGACATAAAAAAACTATACTGATAACAAGGCTTTTTAAGTTCTCCCAGTAGATGACTTTTTTTGCATATTTTAATAAAAACAACAGTTCGTTCATTCAAGACTTAAAAGTCACCTTTCCTTCAATTTTCTCAATAAATAGAAAACTGGTAATGGGTAAATCATTAATAGCAACAGATTTAAATATCTAATTTAAATGACATACAAAGAAGAAGACGAGATTAAAAGAGCAACTTTGAACCATACCTGCAATGTCAAAAAAGCAAACGAATCAGAACATCCAGTTCAGTAGAGAAAAGATATTGATTGGTTGAGATCCCAAAGGATCCTCATCCGAAAGAAGAGAGAAAAGAAAGGACAAAAGGAAACAATAAAGATAATTGAGAATAAAGAATAAAGAAGAGTTATGAGTTAAGTCTAGACTACTTTATGGCTGAAGGAGAGAGAGTTCTAGATATGGGGGTTTTAAATATTCAGTAATAAATTTTGAGGGGAACGAGGAGACGGTGACATTGAAAAGACCAGATGAGACTACTCACTCAGGAGATTTTTGAGTTATCCAAGTAGTACCGAGTAGTATTTTTTACCGCCTTAGTATTTTAACTATTTTATCTCGGACAGGAAATATCTAAATTGCTTTATAAAAAAAAGATCTAAAAACATTTAAGTGCAATAGATGACTTAATCTGTTTGATAGTTTACAACAAATTCGTGATCTGTCGCAACAAATGACGTAATCTATTTGATAGTTTACAACAGATGCGTAATATGTTGCAATATATTACCTAATCTATTTGATTTGATACAACAGAAAAGACATCTATTGCAATAAGTTGAACATTTGTTTATATATAATTTCAATTGAGTTCATATGTTAGACTAAAACCTTAATTGAATATGAGTTCTCATAGGGTCAAATACAACTTTAATTGAGTCTTTTGTCAATTTTATGATGAGACAGGTACTGCATTCCTATGACCAGAGTCATCGATCGATCACTCTGAGCCGAGCCGATTCTTACTACCTCATATGCTAGACTAATACCTTAATTGATGAATCTAGGACTAGGGTACTAATACCTTGATTGAATAATCTGGGACTAGGGGTGAGTTCTCATAGGGTCAACTAGAACTTCAATTGAGTCTTTTGGTAATGCATGATGAGATGGTACTGCGTTCCTCCCGACTAGAGTCGTCGATCGATAACTCTGAGTCGAACCGATTCTTACTACCTCATATGTTAGACTAATACCTTAATTGATTAATCTAGGACTAGGGTAATAATACCCCAATTGAATATAGGGTCAACTACAACTTCAATTGACTTTTTTGTCAATTGCATGATGAGACGGTACTGCGTTCCTCCCGACAAGAGGCGTCGATCGATCACTCTGAGCCGAACCGATTCTTACTACCTTATCTGTTCAACAAATACCTTAATTGATTGATCTAGGATTAGGGGTGAGTTCTCATAATGTCAACTATAATAGATGACAATGCCTATTTGATAATTTACAACAGATGGGTAATCTATTGCAACATATGACTCAATCCATTTGATAATTTACAATAGATGGGTAATCTGTTGCAATAAATGACTTAATCTGTTTGATATTTTACAACAGATTCGTGATCTGTCACAACAAATGGCTTAATCTATTTTATAGTGTACAATAAATACATAATATGTTGTAACAGATTACATAATCTGTTTGATTTGATCCAATAAAAAAGACATCTGTTGTAACAGGTTGAATATTTATTTATATATAATTCAATTGAGTTCATATGTTAGACTAATACCTTAATTGAATGTGAGTTCTCATAGGGTCAACTACAACTTCAATTGAGTCTTTTGTCAATTGCCTGATGAAACACTACTGCGTTCCTCCCGACTAGAGTCGGCGATCGATCACTCTGAGCCAAAGCGATTCTTACTACCTCATATGTTAGACTAATACTTTAATTGATTAATCTAGGACTAGAGTACTAATACCTTAATTAAATAATCTAGGACTAGGGGTGAATTCTCATAGGGTCAGCCATAACAGATGGCAGCGCCTATTTGATAATATACAACATATGGGTAATCTGTGGCGATATATGACAATCCATTTGATAATTTACAACAGATGGATAAGCTGTTGCAATAGATGACTTAATCTGTTTGATAATTTACATCAAATTCGTAATCTATTGTTACCTAATCTAATTGATAATTTACAACAGATGAGAAATCTGACGCAACATGTTGAACATTTATTTTTTACAATTTCAATTGAGTTCATATGTTAGAATAATAGTACCTAAATTGATTAATCTAGCACCAGGGGTGAGTTTTCACAGGGTCCTCCTAGAGTACTCGATTAACTACAACTTCAATTGTTTTTATATGATTTTAAAAATTATGCATATATTTTATGATTTTAAAAATAATTAAGATCATTTTGGATCAAATTAACATTTTCAAAACTACTTGTCATTCTTTTCCAAAATACAAATCAACCCATACAAAATATTTCATCATTTCAAATCTCGAGGTCTGGCTCTTTCTCTTTCATTCTCACTCAACAATACAGTACAGACAACAACTACTCAATATATTTGCTCAACCCTCCACAACAGATCACTTTTCTTCTCATTTTCGATCACATAGATGTTATTTTCGACATCATTCTTACTTGTATTAGTCGTTTTCTTTGTCTTCATAGGCAATAGAGTTCGAGAAGAGCTCTATATTTTTTTTTTTGTAAAAATAAGGACTTTTAAGTTAATGATGAAAAATAAAACTTTTAGTTGTATTATCTTTGAGAATGGGTTTACAATTTTGAGTTTTGATGGTAAAATCGTAAGAAGAACTCGAGAAATCCCTAATTTCCATCGCAGTGTTCCGTTGACTATCATGGTATAGTTGGATGATGGTGGTGATGGTGGTGTTTGTGGCCGTCGTGGTGGCACCGATGGTGGCATTGGTTGGTGGTGTTTGTGGTGGTGTCGGTATTCATGGCGTTTATTTATTTGTTGGCATTGGTTGGTGGTATTTATGGTGGTGGCTGTTGGTGTGTCGGTATTCGTGGTGTTTCTAATGTATTTTTTAAAATCTATGCATACATCAACTGTAATGTAATTTTTGTTTTTATTTGTCTGTAGGTAAAACATGTCTCCCAAAAAAAAGAAAGTGAAAGTGGATCAACGTTTGACCACTAAAAAAAAAGGCTACAGTACAGAGAGATTCGGAGGAGCTTCCTGAATAATCTCAGTCAGAGAAAAGTGAAGATGATGAGAGATATGAAAACAACGTTGAGGGAGGTGAACAAGGCTATCGTTTATTTTTTGTGACGTACAGATCATCTATTGTATAATAGATTACCCATCTTATGTAGATGTTGCAACAGATTCTCTGAACCAGACTCAAACTTATTTTAACCATATACTACAAACTATGCAATAGATGGGTTTTTTTAAAATGTAGCCCAACTGTGGAAATTATTATATTATATGATTTAAATGCATCTATCTTTTTTTTCTTTTTTATAGGTTGTGCATCCATGGATCGTTCCTACTGAGGAGGAGTTGGTGATGACTTCTTATATTACTCTAGATCATGTTGATACTATTGAAGACCCAATGGTGGAGTTAATAAAGAAGGAATTGGTTGGATCAACAGTCATAAGAAGAGCAGTTAGGCAAGGTCAGCCTAATGCTGAGGCTCTTCATTACCAACCTTTTACTAAGGTAGATTCGGGTGCTTCTTCTGGTGGAGTTATTGGTGTTGGTGGCAGGCATGCTGATGCTGATGCTGCTACAAATCATGATGATGAGCATGTTGATGCTCAAGAAAGAATAAATATGTTTGAAAACACCCCTTTTTGCCCTTACACAGGTCCCTCTCACCCCTCTTCACCCTCGTGTTCTCGTTGTGAATGCGATAAGTGCAAGGACAGACAGGATAAACTCTTTGAAAAAATAGAGGTTATCTCTAAAGCTATCAAGGAATTTAAATCCAAGAGGTGTGTCATACCATCCAAGAAGGTGAGGGAGCCACACACTCCTACAGCGTTGGTTAAGAGAAAGAAAAGAGCAATTAGAGACGTATTCTCCGCTCGAAAATCAAAAGAAATTGCAATTCCACCCTCTCTAAAAGCTGTTAAAGTTCAGGGGCCAGTCAAGAAGGTGGACATATATGCGGACGTTGGCGCCAAAGATAAGAGAGATTTGCGACAGGCCAAGAATGCCAAGCCAGGAACACCAGGACATACTATGACTGATATACTTATGCCGTACGAGGACAAGGCAAGTTTACTTTTCCTAACCTAGCCCTTCTAATCTACCCCATGAATAAGAAGCTACGCAATAGATTTCACATCTATTGCAACAGCTAGGTATACTGGTGCAACTGGTTGTGGTTCTGTTGCAACTTATTATCCATTTTTTGCATAAGTTGCGTTGGATTATTAATTCAGAGAACCCTATGAAACAGATGGAACATCCGTTGCATCTTTACAATTACTAACCTATTTAAAAATTGAATTCTTATATCACGGCATGTTGACATAATTCTCTGTCTCATGAGTAAAAGGTAATTAACGTACCTGGAAGCTTATGACGATGCTGATAGGATAATGGACCTCGACTTATGCAAGAAGCTCAAAGAAAGGTACGATCAACTCAATAGATGGGCGTCACCCCTTGGTGTGGGACTTGATTTCCTAGTTCCTACGTTGGTCTTTGATGAAGAATAAACGTTAATATATGTTAGAGGGGACAGGCCAAATCCACACGACAAGAGCTAGATCGAGGCAAAAAGGATTCTTGCAGTCATTAGTGTGAACGGCATGCATTATCGGGCTGTTGAGATACTACTCGAGGAGGTAAAGATCAATGTTTATGACTCCAACGTACCTCTCATAGACGATTTCAATCTTTTTCTCCTCGTGGAGCCACTGATGATGTTGTTGCCCATCTTGTTGAGGGAGAGTAAACTGATGAATCATTTGCCGAAGGAAGTGTTGATGAAGAAATCATGGGATTTTGAAGATCAAAACAGGGGAATGATCCTTCCAAAAGATGATGCCGCTAAAGTGAGCGGCTCGCACGCTCTTGCACACATTGAATGTTTGCTGACCGGCATAAAAATGGCCGAGCCAATGACTTTTCTATGCGACAACATTGTGGCAAACCTCCAAGAGGTCTGGACTTATGGGGTTCTAACTGGACGCTTGAAGCCTGTGTATATAGAAGAGCCTGTGAAATAGAAATTTTTATTTCAAGTCACCCTTCACTTTATTACATGTACATGTAGTGGCAATAATTTTTTTCTGATGAAAGTGGAGTTTTTTATAATGAAATAGATTAGATTGTCAATCTGTTGTAAAATATCTTTAATCCGTTCTGGGAGATAGTTTATCTGTTACAATAGGTTGGTCATCTGTTGCATTACACCAATGTTATTTCTATGAATAATCTAATAATCTAAGTCTAATTTGTTGCGACATTGGGAAGACCTGTTTGATAATTTCCAACAGATGACCTAAATTTTACAACATATGCCTAAATCTTTTTGATATTTTCCAACAGTTATGCTTGAATATCAATGTGCTTGTCAACAACAAACCAGTAGCAAATACACACACCACCATGAAAATTTCAGCAATTAGACTTCAATATCCACGTGCCCAACAACACCAAACCAGTAGCAATAACGGCAATAATGTAGTAACTTCTTGCTCGATTTTATTTCTCTTCAAAAGCCTTAACTTTGTTCAACAAACCCCAGATTACACGATTTGCTTGTGAAGGGTGTCGTTCTTCATACCAATCAAACTAATCGCATCCACCCAATTTCTATAACAAAGAGAACACAATTACAAAATAATTACAAGTCAATAATTAATCAACTAAAAATATTATCTTTGAAATCTTACAAGTAAAAAATCTACAACCCGAATTTTGTTGAGTCCAAGAAGTCTTTAACAAAGTTTCATGACCGCACTTACAATATCAAAAATCTTTATCAAAAAAAATAGTGGAAGATGCGCTCGACATTGTCAAGGTCAGTTGGAAAAAATAAAAGTAATAATTTTAAGAATTTGGATAGATAAAAGAAGATGACGATGAAGAAGAAGATTTGGAAATTTAGGGTTAAATTTTAGGAGGAAGATGAATATATAAGACAATGGGGGGAAAAATAACCGTTGGGGGCCAAGTGACGGCAAGTCAGCGAAATATGCCAGACTAACACTGACACATTTGATGCCTATTGTATTTTACGTGTTTAAAATGAACATGTCTACTTGATGCCTATTTTATTTTAGGTGTTTGAACTGAACACCGTCGATGGGTTGCGCCTTTTTTATTTCAATCAATTCACTTTAACCTTTTTACACGTAGCTGCAATTCTTTATGTCCAACGAAAGTTGAATTTTTATAATGCAATTGATTCTCCATCCATTGTAATAGTTATCCTACCTGTTCTGACATATAGTTTATCTGTTGTAATAGGTTGGTCATCTGTTGCATTATCTCGATGTTTTTATATAAAGTTCATCTGTTGCAACAGTGGAAAGACCTGTTTGATATATTCCAACAGATAACCTACCTGTTGTAACATATGTATAAATTTGTTCGATTATTACAATAGATGTGTCATCTATTGCAACAGATAAAGTCCATCTATTGCAACATATGTCTAAATCTGTTCTTTTTTTCCCAATAGATATGTCATATGTTGCATTATCTCGATGTTTTTATCTAAAGTCCATCTGTTGCAACAGTGGGAAGACCTGTTTTATAAATTTCAACAGATTACCTTCCTGTTGTAACATATGTCTAAATCCGTTTGATTTTTCCAATAGATGTGTCGTCTATTGCAACAGATACATTATCTGTTGCAATATTTGAATTTAGTATTCCTTTTCAATTAATAAGTTCAAATCTGAGGAATAAATAAAATTCGTAGACAAAATAAAATAAATTGAAGCCTTCATAAATTAGCTTAAATAAGTCAACGAATAAATGAAATGTAAAAAAATTGTTATGGGTACAGATCTAAACAAATACATCAACAACATTTAAGTATACTACCAAGGATTGCTTTGACAAGCTCAAGCTACAAAAATCTACTCAGTATAGACAAGTTGTTCTTCATCCGGTGCTATGAAATTCAGTTTTGCTCATCGTGGATCTTTATTGTCACTTGCGTACGGTTTCTGCGCTTTATGTTCTCCGTATTTCCATAAAAAGAGTAACATATTGTCAATGTTGTTCAGCAGTAGCTTCTTGTACATCCACCTAGAAAGCCAGAATTGGTCAATGCTAATCACGGAGATACAACAAAATGAAAAAGGATAATTCATCTCTTCTAGCAAATCAAACAGCTCTTCCTCCCGTTTTAATTTGTCCCAAACATATTATATTTCTGTTGCAACAATGAATCAACAGTTGGGATAAATTTCTACATGAGAAAGACCCTGTGTGATAATTTCCAATGGATGAACCATCTGTTGTAATATATGAATCATTTGTTGCAGCAGATAGGTCGTATATTGGTACAAATAAAAGTGGTACGAAGAGTTGTTTGATTTGCTAAAACAGACGAGACATATGTTGCACCAGATAAAGTATCTGGTGCGACAGGTTAGTCAACCGTTGCAATAGATATATATATCTATTTGATAATTTTCAGCAGATGTGTCATCTGTTGAAACAGATATGTGTCTGTTTGTTTTGTCAATTGGAAGACATATAATATATTCACCTACTTCAGCTCATGTTGCTCTCCTTTGGACATTGTACGTTGCTCAGTGCAACTCACAGACAGAGGAGTTGTAATTTTGCTTTTTTGGATGCCTTATAATGCCCTGGAAATCACTCTCCTTCTACTCTTAGCCCTAATCTCCAATGGAGCGGATAAAAATAAAATCCTCTTTGATGGAATAAGACCCCTCTTAGATGTCAATTCCTTTACAGAAGCAATGCATTAACAGCATTAATCACTACATTATGTTTCTCCCTGTAGTCTTGACATTTGCATGCAGAACATTCATTGGGAGAGGCAAAATCTGTATAACCAGTATGATCATACTCATAATGGTTTGCTTTAAATACTGTAAGAGGAGTATCATTAGCACCAACAGCAGCACCACTACCACTACCAACAGCTCCATTAACAACAACAAGCCCACCCTCCAAAAATATTTTTCTTGTAATGGTTGTTGCTTCAAACAATTCTATTTTTATTCTATCGATGACCTCAGGGTTCGATAAAGTTTGTACAGATCGTAAAGTAAGAAAAAATGGCATCTTCAACTCTCGATTGGTTGGAACTAGCGACGGATGCATATTCTAACATAAATCATTACATGTATTAGAATGATGATTAGATCATTCAAAAAAAATATTAATTAAAAGAAAAAATTAATTATAATTATACTTACTGCATCCTTCGGGGGGTTGAAGAGATCAACAAATTTTGTATTTTTATCAGTTTTGGCCGACAACCATCTCAAGATTCTTGGATAGAAAACTCCTTCCTGGTAGTTCACTTGTTGTCTCAAATAAGGAATGGCTTCAAACGCCTAAGCCTAAAAAATAACGCCAATAAATCAAAACCACTATTGAGCGAAAAAAATGAATGATATCATAATAGAAGAAAGAAACATTTACCATGAAAGCCCATGGGAAGCCATATAAGTTGATTGTCTTTGGCGCTAACGGAGTCAATAAATATTTGACAGTCATTTTAAAGCTTTCATACCCCCATGGATAGTTTTTAAACGCCTTAAGATCCTCGGAGAGCTTTATTAAACCAAGGCTTATATTGTTGTTAACATCTCTTACCCAAAGAATATTATGTATAAACCAAAACAAGCACAATGACTGTTTGTGCTTCTTTGAAAGTCCGTTACCTTTCAACGCTTCTATCAAATTTTTGTTTTTAAAGCTTGGACCAACAATGGACACCAGGTCATCACGATCACATGACTTTCCTTTGCCTTTTTTGGGTGTGAGGGGTGCTTTTTTGGGGTTAGAATAGGTATAAATTGAGAAAGAGAATAACATTTTAGTCCAGTAACTATGGCAAACTCCTTCCAACCAAAACAAACAGGCATGCCACAGTAATTTATCTATACCTCATCCATATTATCTTTGTTTTCATACATAAACCTAAGCTTGAGAAGTTCATATACCATTTTCATTTGGAGACGAGCATTGTTGTCCTCCGGCAAATCAAGATATTTCCCAAAGCAACTGTTCTCAAAGTATTTTTCTGAAGGTGTCAAAAGATTTTCCCATGGCTTTCTTAACCATGAAATCACCCATTAAATCTGCGGCACCATCGCACTGCATTCTTACAGGATAACGATCAATGCTGAAGGCTTTGACCAGCTCTTCAGTGGAAGGGCTATTAGCATCTGCATCATCTCTTTTGAAACATTCCTCCTCCCCGCGTTTATTATATTCTGCTCCCGATTGAGATAACGTTTGTAAAGCAAGCTCATAGAGTGGTGTATGTAGCCTAGCTGCTTAACTTATTTCTTTTCTTGGACTTGATTCGGTTTCTGTTCTTTTGGGAACCATATTATCTAAAATTAACAAGAACATTAAATAATATATTATTGTTGATTAATGCATCGTTAAAAAAGGATAACAGTAAATCAAACAAGCAAAATAGTAAAATAATAGTTGCAACAAATCACCGATCTGTTGCACCAGGTAGTATATCTGTTGCAATATATAACCAAACTGTTGCAGCAGATGAGTAATCTGTTGCAACAATACAAAACATATCACTCAACTTTTAAGACAGATAAATGGTATGTTCAACAGATCACACAACTGTTGTGACATCATCTGTTGCAATATATAATTGATCTGTGGGAACAGTTAAATAATTCGTAGCAACGGCTGAGTAATCTGTTGCAACAATACAAAATATATAACTCATATGTTAAGAAAGATGAATGGTCTGTGCAACAGGCCACACATCTGTTGCAACACATGAGTGATCTGTTGGAACAGTTATCAACGGTCAATATTGTTTAGATTTCTTCCAACATAGGGTCGTCTATCGCGGCAGATGAATGATCAGTTGAAAAAATCAAGTCTTGGACTTTTCCTGTAGGAAGAGTTGGTAGGATTTTATCCGACAGGAGGTTCATCTGTTGCATCAGATCATTAATCTGATGGTTCTTCCATTGCACCAGATGGTTAATTAGTTGCATCAGATTTTTTATTCGATGATTAATCTGTTGCAACATATGGCAAAGCTGTTGCATCAGATTATTATTCTGTTGCATCAGAATTATAATCTGATGGTTCCTCTGGTGCATCAGATGGTTGATCTGTTGCATCATATGGTAAATCTGTTGCATCAGATGGTTAATATGTTGCACCATATGGGTAATCTGTCGGAGAAAACAGTAGCACGATTTTGTTAAACAAAAAACAACAATTTCACCATTTTTACCAAGAACAAGAACAGAACAAATCAAACCAAATTGTCCTTTTATTTTTATAAACACAAACAATAAAAATCAAACTTCAAAAAACTGCAACAAACAACAAAATATCATAATTTACTTCGAAAAGAAAAGAGAAGAAATACCAAAAATTAGAATTTTATTCAGACCGCATTTCAAATTAGTGTAACAAATATTGAAATTGTTAACCAATACTATAAGATAAGTTGGCTCAAGTTCCTCGTTTTCTTCAAAACTAAAAAGGTCATAAATTTTTACCTGTGAGAGAAGAAAAAGACCGATGAAGAATTCGAAGTTGTTGTGCTCGGAGAGCAAGGCTGTCACGTCGATTGAAGTCGAAAAGGAACTCGAAACCCAACTATTTGTAGTCGGATGTTGAAGTCGCCGAGGATTGAAATGATAAATTTGCAGAACAGTTGGTTGGGAGAGAGTTGAGAGAAGCTGTCGAGAGAGGAATGAGAGACAAGTTGATTGAATTGAAGAGGGGAACTCGAAGCCCAACTATTTGTCGTCGGAGGTAGAAGTCATCGGGGGTTGAAGGGAGAAATTTTGCAGAACTGTTCGTTGGGAGAGAGTTGAGAGAAGCTGTCGAGAGAGAGGAGAGAGTGGTTGATTTGGATTGAAGAGGGTGTGAGTTGGGTTGATTTGTATTTTTGAAAAGATTAGAAAGTTTTGAAAATATTAATCAAGTCCACAATTAACTTGATCAAGTTTTCTAATAATGTTTGACCCTATCTGTTGGTCAATGTCACCAGTCCTTCATTCAAGACTTAAAAACACCTTTCCTTCAATTTTCTCTAGTCACTTAGAGATCTAAAAAGTTCAAAAATTCGAAGTCATGACCACATTGATAATCTTGCAAATAGGTATATAGGGGAATTTTAATGTACATTTTTTCTTACTTAAAATTAACAAAAATAATATTACAAAATTTTAACTATATATTAAGAATAGATCACTAAACAAGTGATAGAAACGAAACGGATGGCTCCGTCCGCTATAAGATCAGAATATGTATTAACAACGTACTCTTTCCAGCGAATTCCATCGGAAAAATAAGTATTTGCAAGATCATTGGTGCCGGCAACCACTATAAATAAACTGTTTTTAAATATATTTTTAGTTTCTTCTTCTCCAATAAGTGCCTTCAACTTCCCAATATATTCTTGGAAATAAGTTAATTGTCCTGATAACGATATTACTGACTGATCAAACAAATAAATTAATCAGATATATCTAACAAAAATTAGTGTTTTTTTGAATAAAAAGATTAACACTTAATTAATGTTGATTCTTGGTGCTTGTTTGGAGTGTGTGGCCGTATTGAAGTGTATGTGCATTCATCAAATGGTTTAAATCGTTAGAGAAAATATTTTTAAAACTATTTAATTATATCTTTAACATGTCTCTTCACGTGTGGCGGAATTTGATGTGTTTGTCTGGATAAGGCACGTGGAAGTTCTTGTTTTTCTAATGGTGACGGTGAGACTTGAAATTACGAAGCATCCACTTGCTCTAATATCATGTTAATAAATTTTTAGATGAAATAGTCACAACTCACACGCTTTAACGTGATACATATTAGAGCAGTCAGATGAATATTAGGTCGAGTCTCACCATTGTTAATTATCAAAAAAAAAAAAAAGTTCACATACTTTATTCATTTAAAAAAAAAAGGAATATAATCAAGCCTGCATGTGAGTGAATTCAACGTCCTAAAAATATAATCAAGTAATAAAAATATATTTTCTCTAACAACTTAACCTTTTATCACATACTTCAACATTATAACTAGTAACACATTACCAAAACCATTATATTTTTAGCATCCAATTTCAGAAAGTAATAACTATACATTATAAGTCGTTAAATACTCATAAATTAAAATTTTTGAATTCGTCTATGATTATTTTACGATAAGATATAAAAAGATGATGACTAATAAGAAGTTACCACGTCCATAGATGTTAAAGGATCATATCCACAACCTCGTGATGCAAAGCTCACTCCAGTTTTTAAATCTTCAATTTTCAAATTTTGATCCAAATAAGCTGGCATTAGTTGTTTTATCCCCAATCCTTCCACTGAAATAAACAACCCATGAGCTCATACTAACATTACAATTTTTTTATACGTTTTTTTTTTTTAATTGTGTGTGAGGAGAGCTTTTAGATTAGATGGCCAAACAAGATGTCCTGTGAGCAGATAACTCATTAATGTTGCCACAAAGAAAATGTATAGATGTTTGTCCCATTTAAATGGAGCAGTTACAGCTTAGGGAGGATATGATCCTTGATAGGAAGGTGTGAAGGACTTGGTTAGCGGGTAGGAGTTCGATCGTTATAGTAGGAAAGAGTGTCTTGTTTGTATCTGAGCCTGGAGCTTCTTGTTCGTGGGTGTTTCAGTGATGTTTATGGTTTTGAGCAGTTAGTTTATAGTAGTATACCTTGTGGGTGTCTTGTTTCCTATATTATATATCTAGCAGTGTGTTATTCCTATTTTGTTTTGTGCTTTTATATTTTTTTGTTTGTTATATTGTTATCTGTTCTGAGCCGAGGGTCTATCGGAAACAATCTCTCTACTTCATCTGAGATAGTGGCATGGATTTAGACATTGAATACACTTTAGCTTCCTCTGACCTCACTCTGTAAGAATACACTGGATATATTATTGTTGTTGTTGTTATTGTTGTTGGATAATCACATTCACACGTAAAAGGTCGTACAAAGATATAACATAATTAAGTGACTAAAAATGTGTGTTTATCAGATCAGATCAGCAGATAGAGAATATTACCTAACATGTCCGGCGGCGTCTTGCCGTTGCTGAACCTTCCGGTAGGGGTTCCACCCATGAAGTCCTTGCCATAAGGTAGATGTTTACACTTAACCTTTGTTGATATATAGTTATTATTTCCTTGATCCACTATTGAATCTCCAAAAGCAAACACTGCCTTACAATTTCCCTTTTGTGGGAGTTTCCCTTTTAATTTGCTTCTTCACAGCCAATAAACAACACAAAATTAACATAAAACAAAACCTTAAAACACACTAATAATAAACCAAAAGACAACGACATTGTATTATGTACATATAGATAGAGCTTTCAAATGTGTTAGTACTATTTATAGAGGCTAGTGAAGATTAAGACCAAATTGTAAATTTGCATGTTTACTTTACTTTTATTATACTATTTCCTGTTAGGTCGTAACAAATACAACAACAACAACAAACCCAGTGTATTCCCACCTAGTGGGGTCTGGGGGGGTAAGATGTACGCAGTCCATACCTCTACCTCTGAAGAAGTAGAAAGGCTGTTTCCGATAGACCCCCGGCTTAGGTCGTAACAAATGCTTCCCATAATGTAGATAGGTTCATATGTTAAATGTTGTGTTTAATTGGCTAATTTACATGCAAGCTGGCAATAACGTATTCATTTGTCAAACAATTATTCCATTGAGTTACTTTTGATTTAATGTAATTAGGCGATGTGGGGATGGGTCTTAATTAATTAGGTTTGTTCATTGTGGCGTAATCTATTGCTAGTAAGATCTAAGTTATATGCAATATTGACAATAACATGTTGTTTTATCCCTGATGGTGCATAGTAATTTTACACTGTCAAGTCAATTTAATTGATTGTAACAGGTTATTGTTTCAATTTTCAAGTTATCGTATTCATTATGCCAAATAAATTTATCTATTATTGTAAGTATTACATCAAGTAGCTTGATTTGTGCAGTTAATTTCTCAAATGTGTGTGCAAAATCGTGAACGTCATTTCATTAGTTATCGTTCTCCTCTAACAAAATGAGAAATTAACAAAAATGGTCCTTTATGGTTTTTAACATGTTCAAAATGATCTCGTAAATATATTTTTGAACAATTTTGGCCCTTTATTAACACGTCTAATGTGAGCTCATACGTGGGATCCATAGAGAATGATATACACGTAGACCTTACCTAGGAAAAAAAGTTTTTGATAGAGCATTGACTCAATTTCAGTCATTTATTAAGTTCACCAAAACGTATCACTTTTGGTTTAGGTTTATTTCTAAACAAACTAGCAAAAATCAAAATTAATAAGGGCAATACAAGATTAATTAGTGAAGTTACTAGCTAAGTAACTAAGTAAGTACCACTGAATACCAACTGAATGTCATGAATAATTCTTTTTTATTAGATTCCAACATAAGCACTTGGTATACATAAATGAACTATTAATTGAACACATTTTTTGGACCAAATGTGATGAACAATTCTTTTCTATTAGATTCCAACATAAACTCTTTGGGTATACATAAATGAAGTATTTATTGAACACATTTTTTGGACTGTTGATCCAAAAGTATACAAATTTGGTGATACAATAATCTTGATTTTGATTGTGCTCATCATCTACAAGAAACGGTTGATATATTTTTGTAAGATTTGATTAACAAGAATCCTGTAAGCTTTCTCAGTTGGATGATAACTATCCCAAAATAAATATTTTGTATCATCTTCACATGTTTTAGTGAATTTGTTGCATAATAATGTCACCTCTATTATTCCTGTGCCACAACACCCTCTCTCAACTTCTTCAAATCCTACAACAAATTCACAATCACAAAATTGATTAAACAAGAAATCAAGTAAAAGCGATCTTACAGTATAAAATTTCTTTTTAAGTGTTGATACATGTAAATAAGGGTGGACAAAGTAGCCCGTTAAAATCTAAAAATTACACAAATACACAACTTATATTTTTAATATTACAAAAAATCCTAACTCCCGAAACATATTACAAAAATCCAACATATACACAGAATGTTATGTATATATCGGCTATGTTATGTATATTAATAGGGAGAGAGAGTAAAGTAATTAAAAAAGTGGGAGAGAGTGTAATTACTTCCAAAAGGTTGGTATTTATGTTATTTATACTATAATATATCCGCCCAACCCGTCCAAGTTATTAGTTCATTTCATTTTCCGTCACCTAATTCAACAATTTAAAAATTAGACTAATATAAAGTCCAAATTGACCATGAGAAATATTGTCAAAGTATTTTATTATTTGTTCATTTGATATGTTATATGTAGCCATTATAAAGAGAAAGAAAATGTCTTATTAGGTACTTCAACAAATAATAAGAAAACAAACCAAAAAAGTAAAACTTAATATGAATTTGGTAGAAAATTGGGTTGTGATCGGATCGATTGCTTAGCTCATTTTAACTTAGATAACTTCAGTCCGAGTAATTTTTGGGTGAATCACCAACTCAATTTATTTTGATCCGTCTAAATTTAGCCAACTCATCACATCCTTAGCTTGTATATAAAATAACTCAATAATCTACTCAATTTTTTCAACTCAATTCATCTTCATCTATTCAAATTCAACCCAACCTGCCAATTTGACGTCCAGTATATATGAGTCATAAATTTATAGAAGGATTAGTATATAGTACCATATTTTTTGGGGTTGACAATGATATCAATAATAGGATTATAGATATCTACGAGCACAAGCTTGGATTGGGCCAGCTTTTTTGATAATGTATCAAAGCCAATTGAGAATTTGGAGTTGGCCAATTGGGCTGCATCATTGTATTCCTTAACACATCCTCTAGTAAGCCCACCAGCTAGTGTTCTCTGTGATGGCAAACACCCTATTGGAGGAATTCCAAAAATCCCAAAATTTCTTGCTCCCAAGTTGTACAATTCCTTCAAAGAAATACAAAATAATTGAATTACTATGAAATTTATTCTTTATGTCGGTTTAATCATTTGGTATCTGAAACTCATTGATTCGACTGATTCATTTTCAAGACTTAGAAAAGTCAACTACAAAGGTTTCCTTATCAAACTATATTTCATTTTTCAGAGCTCAATCTGAGACTTCTAACTAAAAATGAAGGAACTTCTAACGTTATATCACATTTCGTGGCGAATTCTTTCATTTTGAAAGAACAATCTTAAGAGCTCATCAATATGACAATACATACTTGGTTTAATTATACATAACTGCCTAGGACAAACAAGTAATTAAGACCAAAAAGAAAAAAGATTTAAATCAACCAGATTATATTGGAGGATCGACATTGAGAACTCATCCTAGAAAATCCAAATTCTTAAGACATACAATTGATAACAAAAAATGAAAATATAAAACACATAATTATAAAGATATATACTAACTTGGATAAATTCAGAAGCTTTGGCCACCATGAGATCAGTATATGAATTAAGATCCTTCTTTAGTCTAATTCCAGCAGTGAAATATGTATTAGCAAGATCATCACTTCCAGCAACCACCAAAAATAGGCTATTTGTTATAATATATTTGGCTTCTTCTTCCCCAACTAATCCTTCTAGCTTCCCAATATACTCTTTGAACTGATTTACTTGTCCTGATAGGGGTATGGCTGCCTGATTTATAACATAAACAACAAATGAAACAAAAAGTAGTTTTTTTTTTTTTTTTGGCTCTCTTTATGTGTGATAAAGTGGTTAGTGTTGTAATCTACGGCTATATTTTAGAGCAAAGCATATAGTACTCCTGAATTATGACCAAATTTGCTACGATACACTCGAATTTCACGGGGTCCTATTATCTCCGAACTCAATTTTAGTGTATTTTTGTCTACCTTTTTAGCTGACGTGACATCGATCTTTTGTCAACCTTTGTAGCTAGTGTGACACCTTTGACGTGCGCCTCATATTATGTAATAAAGGTGTTACATCAGCACAAAAGGATGACAAAAATACGCTAAAATTGAGTTCGGAAGTAATAGGACCCCTTAAAATTGAAATGTACCGTAGCAACTTTGGCCATAATTCGTAGATACTGGATGCTTATCTCTTTTTAGTATGTTACAAAATGACTATTGTCTAAACTTTGAATTAATTTAAATTAAACATCATTTTATATGATATCTAATGATAAGATTTTATATAGCCACACAAATATAATATATTATACGTCGTATTTAAGATCACAAGTTTCAAAGTTACCGCGAGGGAAGATGTTAGAGGATCAAATCCACAACCACCAGATGCAAAGCTTACTCCAGTTTTGAAATCTTCACTATTCACATTTGTATCCAAGTAAGCTGGCACAAGCTCTTTTAACCCCAATTCCTCAACTGAAAATGGTGGACAAACATGGATTAATCATTTTCTAATTTTATGTTATTTTTATTCCTTCGTAATTAGAGGTGAAACAGATATTACTATCCGAGCAACTCTCACTTGTTATATTTTTTTAATTACTTTCTGAAATTTTATTTTTATATTAAAGAAATCTCTTTGCATTAATTCACTTGACAAGATGACATCAGAGAAATGAGATTGTTTGCCACAGTTTTGACTTTGCCCCATTTGTACTTATGGCCATAAGGTAACCAGCGCGTCTAAAAAGTTTATTTAAAATCTGGTCCTTTGGTTGGAAACTTGTTATCTCTAAATAATTAATTTCGAAATTTATAATTATTCCAAAATTATTGAGCATAACTTATTCCATCATGCATATGGATAATTTATCCTAGTACTATGGTGTAAATGGTGAGATAAGTTATCCCGATATTAATTAATACCTCCAATCAAACATCAAATAAAATAATCTTTCATTCTATCCAAAAGTACTTATTCCTTATACGTAACACCAAACATAAGTGCTTGAAAGTTGAGACCTTCCCTTCGTATTTACTTATTTATATTTAATTTGATACAATCTTAGTAATAAATAAAATAATAATTTAACTATATCACCTCTATTAATTATAGTCATATAAATATTGGACAGTGAATAGTAATATTTAATAATAATGTAAACTAGGCAAAAAAGATAAATTATCGTTTAATTTTCAAATTGAATGAGTAAAGATGACCGGAGAAAGTAACTACTAAGAAGATACGGCAATTATTAATCTGAATTTTCAGATCATTAAGGTAAGTTGTCTTAATAATTTTAAGTAAATAAATATATGATGAAAGGTAAAATAAGAAAATTCTACATAAGATTGAAAATTTATTTATGTAGTTTAGACTTAAAAACATGATCCTTTTAACTTGAAAAAATGGTCAAATTACCCTAATACTTTTTCTGTTTTCTCTCCCTTTGAACAAGGGATAACTGTGAGGAGAAATATAAATAATATTGAAAAGTAGAAGAATAAATACGACCCTTTTTCGGAGAAAAACATATATATATATATATAAAATTCTTATATCATGTATAATAAATAGAATAATTCTCGATATACCTGTAAAAGCAAGATATATATTTACCTATCAAATCCGGTGGCGTTTTGCCGTTGCCAAATCTTCCTGTGGGCATTCCACCATTGAAGTCTTTACCATAAGGTGGAAAATTACACTTTGCTATAGTTGGTATATAATTATTATTTCCTTGATCAACAATTGAATCTCCAAATGCAAATACTGCTTTTAAAACCACATTCTTTGGTAACTGCACTTTCCCTTCACAGCTTATAATATAATTGATAGTAGCAAACATTAACATAAAATAAAGAAAGTAGTATAATGTAACCATTATTTCGTTGCAGAAATTTATTTAGGCACTTTCCTATCAAGAATGGAGACAAATAGAGAACTTTTGAGTATAGTTTTAGTTGGGGTTTTGTTCATTTTTATAGAGGCTGCTAATGAGTGCTAAGAAAATATGTCTTAATAGTACTATCATGTCACTCAAAAGATCTAATCGTAGATTTTCTTATTATGTATTTCATCTCAATTGACACAATATTTTTCTTTTTTCTTTTTTTTTAAATGAAGACTTCTGAAAAAATGCATTGGGTTCGAAATCGAGAGGACGGCATGAAAAACTTAAAGTTTGCAAATCATAGAGATGATAAATCAGATGATAAAGAAAAACATAATACTAAAAATATATTATTGATATGGTTGGTCAAACGATCGACCTACATTTAAAATTAATATTGAAAAAACATAAACAAGACTCATAAACGACAACATTGTGAATGTTATTGTGTTATGACTTGAACAGAGATGTTGTATTTATAGAGCTACAAAATCAATAAACCTAATAGAAATATAATAGGAAAGAAATCTTTTTCTACTAGAAAACTTTTTTCACTAAGAGATCCTTATAGAATACAAGTGAGGTAGAAAATTCATGACAAATCCTAACAACAATTAGATTTGGAAAACACAATTATTATAGAATTCAAGTGAGGTAGAAAATTTAGGACAAATCCCAACAACAATTAGGTAAAGTTGCATATAGTAAATCCTTATAGTTTGATCCTTTCCAAATCTCGTGCATAGTGAATGCTTTAGTGCAAGTCTTTTGAAATTTATTGTTTAAAACAAATCCTAGACATCCGTGTGCGTGTGATTGTAAATCATTTCATTACAACTAAAATAAGAATTATAAAGTTAAAATCTTTAAAATTATAAAAATTTAACATTCTTTTTTAGAATGAATTAAAAAGAAAAGTATGCAACATAAATTGAGATAGAAAAAATAAAATGGTTTACATATTATATAGTACTTTAAACTCAAGTTCAAAAAGTTGAAAATGACATGAGAGTGTAACAATATTTATATTATGGAGATTTAGCCGTCGTTTGGTATGAGATATAAGTAATTCAAGGAATAAGTAATTCTAAGATAAAATATAAAGATCAATTTATTTTATGTTTGATTGGAGGGATTATTCAATAATGGAATAACTTATCCCATCATTTAATTACACCATAGTAATGGGATAACTTATCTCATATATATGGTGGAATAAGTTATACTGAGATAACTAATCTCAGTATTAATTATCCTGGAAGAATAATTTTAGAGTAACCAAATTAAATGGTGATTGGTAAGTGACGAGAAATTACTTTTGGTTGACGATATTATCAAATAATTCAAAGAGACAAGTATCACTGTCAATGGCTCATTCTTGGACCCTCTGACAAATTTGTTCAGACACAATATATATAGATAAATATTTTAATTTAATTCAAAATAATTTTAAAAAGGTATATCAAAAAACCTCGATTTATTTAAAAATTTATAAAATGATTATTAAAACATTTTCAAAATTTATATAACACGTTATTATTGGATGTCCACTGGACACATTAATTTGTGGACAGGTACGACAGAGTTTTAACAGATGAAAATTGAAAAAGTTTTCTTTTGGTATGTTGTCACTTCATGATCTTTATGTTTGAAGTTTTAGAACTTAATCATATAGACACGTAAATAAACCAATAATGCATTTCTTTTTTACCTTTTTTGTAAACAGACTCAACGTAATTAAAAGCCTAGAACAACTCTACAAATTTATTGGAAGATTCTAAGCAAACCTAATACGACTAGAAACGAATAATAGAATTTAGTTGTAGATAAATTTTATAGCTAAACAATATTTGTCAATCCTATATATCAATGAATTAGCGACGTAATTTTGTTAGCTACGAGTCTTTTTCCTTTTTAAGAGAGGCCTATAATCAGTGGCGAACCTATGGTATATATATATTATGGGTGCTGAAGCACCCACCGCTTTTTGGATAAACATTATTATTTATGTATAAAATATAGCAATCATTTAAATATATTGATTGAGCACCACTCTATGCATGCAGCACTTTTTAAACTAAAAATAGTTGATTACCCATGATATAAAATTTCTAGATCCGCTACTGTCTATAATTATTGTGAGAAATAAATATGAGCACAGATAGCAGACTAAGAATTGATTAAAACAATCTAGTTGTTATCAAAATATTACCAATCAACCATATTTTTATCCCTTTCCTGATTCTTCTCTTCCTTTATCTTGAGGGAAAATAAAACTTTTGTAGTAAGATGGAAATCCTTCAAAAATTATGACATTTTACCATTTGATTCATACATTTAATAATGGTAGCTGGAGTTAGTTGGTGTGACATTTACATGAAATATGTTATAAATATTAATATTTAATTAAGCAACTACAGATACTGTACTGTTGTACGAAAATTATAACTACTAGTTGGTAATTCTTTCAAGTAATACTTACTATAAGTACTTCAAGTTCAAGCAAAAAATGAAATAAATGACAATTTCATACCTGTTTTTTACTCCTTTCGTCCCATTTTACCGTCCCAATTAGATATTGCACATTGATTAAGAAAGACAATTAATAATGTGGCTATTTTATCATAGTATCCTTATTAAATGATGTTTACATTTTAATTTGGAGAAAAAACAATTAATACTTAGGGTAAAAAAGGAAAAAGAAATTGTCTTATCTTGATTAATGAAAAATGAAAAGTAAAATGAGAAATTAAATTAGAAAATTTTGAACGAGTAAAATAGGATGGAGGGAGTATTTGTTTTCATGTATTGACCATTTTATTTTGTTGTGTGTATAATTTAAACTCTAAAGGTTACAATAATGTACGTGGCCTTCGTATCTTGTGACAGCTGTGTTTAGAAAAAATAGTCAATTTTAAGCTTATTAAATGTCATTAAGAAATGATGTCTAAATCGAATTAGCTGTTAGTTGAACTATATTCATTGATTGGGCTAACCAAATAGGTTTAACATTCAAGTTTAAGATGTGATTTGTCAGTAATGGCACTAGACCAATAATTGTCTTCTTTTTAATTTCATTTTGAGATAAAAAAAGCTCCCCCCAATAGCTTTGAAGAAAATGATGTTTGTAATTTCGAAACATGTATTATTAGCCTTTTGTTTTTCACATCTTTAATAATTTGTGCATGAGCTCAAATAAATGTATATCTACTCAACCTAGCTATGGTGCCCAAATAAATGCACTCTGCCAAATAGGGTTAAGTTCATAAATGATTGGCTGGTTTTGATAATTCGTTCCTCGTAAGAAAAAAGTCTTATAAAAATAACTTCACTAGGGGTGATCTTGATTCTTTGGCCTCGATTAATAAATCTTACTCATAAAATAAATGTTTTAACTGATCTTGTCCAAAAGATATACATTCACGACATTTGAGGATATGGGTGTCAAACGGGCCGGGCCAACCCGAAACCAACGATTTTGGCGCTAGATGGGTCGGGCTGGACCAAACAGTAAAAAAATTAAAACTCATCTTAACCCGGCCTACTTAATCCAAACCGGTCAAATCCACCAAAACCCAGTCAAACTCGGTTAAAAAATCGGTCAAACCCAGTCAAAAATATATAAAAAAAAAAAACTTTCTTTCAATATACATTACATATACTCACCTATATACATTATAAATACGTTAAATAATATATATACACTATATATATAGTATATACTACATTAGAATTTAAAAAATATATACACACATACACAATTAGTCAATTACTCATATATACGCACCATTCAATGTATATATACTACTACTTATAAAATATACTACAATATATATACATTACAATATATATAGATATACTTATATACAAATTTATAAAATATATACACATGTATATGTTAAATATACACTTCTATAGAAGATATATGCACAAATATACAAAACATATGCTACTTAATATAATAAATTAATAATATTCGGTAGTAAATTAATAATATATTAGAAGTAAGTTTTTAATTTAAAGTAGAAAACTAGAAATTCAATTTAAAATTTTAAATCATTAAATGAAAAAATATAAAAAGCAAGGACTAAGGAGTGAATGAATTTGGAAAATTTTATTGATTGCAAAATGATCCAAAATTTATAATTTACATGAATGAAAAAATCTACAAATTATGCATCATTTTTTCCAACTCATTCATGTTAATATTAATGGTAACTTGCATAGGATAGTCGAAGTCAGCGAGGGCAAAACCATGCATTGGACTTGATTCTGCTGAGTTCTCCCGTGAAGTCATAATTTCTTCAAGTTTCAGCTCGTCGCTCGGCTCCGGTTCCATTCCTTGGTTTCTTCTTTCCGCTCTAATCCAATCTCTGAGGCAAACTAGAACATTCATTGCATTGCTTCCCAATGAGTGTTGGTTATCTCCAAGCTGCTGTCGTCCCTGACTAAAGGCGCTCTCTGATGCAACGATTGACATTGGAACATTCAAAATATCTCTAACTAATCTTGAAAGCACAGGATATTGTGTTTAATTACTCCTCCATCAATCCAACGTGTTGATCCATTGTCTGCGATCCTCTGGTGCCGTCCGAAGATAATATTTCAGCTCTTCCCGATAAGTTGATGTGTAAGTTCTCTCATCAACACTGTTCCAACAATTTAAATCATAAAACGAATCAGAAAAACCAATATGTGCCGGCCTTTTAGAAGATGATGGTTCCTCGGGAGGATGAGGAGCGACAGTTGGAGTGATATTTGTAGGTACGGCTAAATCAAATAAATCAGCATAGTGATTATATAATTTTTCTATGTAATCCGTTGCATCAGCCGTAGCCATCCACAAATCAGGTTGTACTTGTTCAGAATCATGGTTAGTATTTATTTCTAAGTTAGTATAAATAAGAGTACTAAAGTGGCACATATTATTATATTTCATGCACGGATTTAGCATAGCACCAACCAAGTAAATAGGGACAATCGGGAAAAAATATTTTTAAAATTTCGTAAACATGGCGCCAACAGCTTCTTTATAACCTTCTTTATTTTTATATTCTTTGAGCAAACTAGAAATATCGGCTATATATGCCAAAATATTACAAACAATAGGATAATAAGCACCGAAAAATTCAACCGTAGCTACATAAAATTTTTCTAAAAACTTAACAAGATCATTAATTACAACCCAATCAAAATTATGTAGCATCCAATTAGCAGAATCAACAAATGAACCGCAATGTTGGTTAAAAGCTAGTGTAATAGGAATTCTATATTTATAACAAGTGTTTAAAAAATTCATACGTAGAATTTCATCTAGTATCAATTTCCTCAGGCATCAAAATCGGTGTAAGTCCATTTTTTTGACATTTAACTTGAAATTCTCTAATTCTCGATCTACGATTATTTCCTTGAATAAAACCAACGGCAAGATGAATTTTTTCAATATAAAGCTCAATAAACTCAAAACCATCTTTTACAATTAAATTATATATATGACATGCACACTTAATATGAGAAATTTCAGGCAAGAGTGGAGATAGCGTAGATTTTATTTTTGTTATAACAGTCTTGTTGTTAGAAGCATTATCAAAAGCAATACATAAAATTTTATTTTCGATACCATAATATCCGACAATTTTAACAATAGAATCAGCAATAAATTGCCCAGTATGTTTACGATCTTCATCATATAAAAAAGCAAGAATACGTTTTTGCATCACGAAATTACTATCCATCCAATGACAAGTAACGGTTAAATAATCATTTTTATTTACAGCACGACCAAGATCAGAAGTTAGGGCCAATCTACATTGAATATTTTTTAACAATGTTGATAAATAAAAACAATATTGTGAATGGAGTCTAAAAATATCAGACCGACAAGTAGTTCTAGGAATACCGTTAAACATAGGATTATAAATTGCTTGTATATAATGAATAAAGGCATCAGAAGAAGAAAAACTAAAAGGCAAACAACCCACAACTACCATTTTAGCTATTTCTTTTTGTTCCCTCAATTTATTATACTTCTTCGCTACGTGATCGATTGTTGGGTCCATTATAGTTTGCGTTGGCCCACCAACATCCCCACCACCTTGTGCAATATTTAACTCTCTTTTGTGATCTTCAGTTATATGTCTCATTAACGTACCTGTATCCCCTTGCTTGCCACCACTTCTTTGCTTATATATTTGTTGACACATATTGCATTGCACCTCAATATCTGATATACGTTCAAAAATTGCCATGCAACACTAGTTCTTTTACGAGGTCTTGGGGCCACTGGGAGGACGGGGAGGGAGATTAACTGTCACGGTCCAAAATAACATCGGGCCGGACTGGCACCCAAAGCTGAGAAGGCCCTGGAGAACCCGTTCAAATACCTGTACTTTCACTTACATGTCACCAAAAATTTGGATAGCACTTCGCTGCATATAGAAGAATCTAATTACCTGTATCAGCACAACACGCAAAAATATATAGATATATATATAACACTTGGCCGTCGGGGCCACCACGTATACAGATATAACATCACTATATAAACTTCCATGACTTTACCGTTCCTTATGTCTACAAAGCCTCTAGGATATATATACATGACATCATTAGGGTCGGGACAAACTCCCGCACACACATGACTCCTATACAATAACAAAACATAAGGAACCGACTCAGAAAGCTCTGAAGCAAACTGGAGCTCACCAACAATAGCTGTATGACCTGACTCCTATCTATGCTGTGAGTGAGCTGAAGCACCTGTGCCTGCAACATGAAATGCAGGTCCCCCGTGAGGGACGTCAGTACGAAATATGTACTGAGTATGTAAAGCTGTAAATAATCATATGTGATATAGGGGATCAAGAAAATCAGACGCAAGTGAATAAATCATAATAGAAGTGAACCACACTTCATAAAAACTTTTAGGATCATGTATATTATCATTAATCTGAATTGGGTTCTTGAATTCAAACACATTTGTGGAACGGTATACATTCGTTCATTTCATTCTTTACAATTATCATTCGCCATTACCTCCTCCTCCCGAACCTCCAACCACCTAACAATAATCAAATACTGTATCGTACTGTGACCATTAGGCTGCCCCCAGTACATATCAACTGGGATCGACCCATGCTAGGCTTATGCCCCTGGGATACCACCCATAAACACATAAATAGGGATCGACCCATGCTAGGCTTATGCCCCTGGGATACCACCCACACGTATATCAAGTAACACACATAAGAGATCTTTCCAATAACTTAGTTCAAAAGATTTTGAGATTATTACATTAGTGTTCATGCCAATATAGTACCTTTGGAACAATGATACATCAATAGGAACCAAGTAATAGACCTTCTATACAATAACGATGTAATAAAGACTCATTGATACATCAACAATGTGTTTTAGAATCATCAATATCACAACAATGAAATAGGAGCCTTTTGGTATATCAATGAAACATTTTGACACTTTATAGAATGGAAACAACTTCGTTGGTAATGTAGAACAATACATGTTTATGGACAACCTCGGAATCTTACTTGATGGAACATTGGTGTTTTCATGCCAAAGAACATCGTTAGAGTATGCTTTACATACCTCGTCGTAGATTCGGATATCAATTCAACACAACTTCCCGCCTTTACAAATCACTTATCTACAATGACATGTTTGGCATCTAGTATTAGCAACCCAACACCACAATTCTCTTCTATAATTCCATACAACCAATATTTGCAAAACATTCCAAAAACCAACTTGAACAATAGGTTTATGGGTATATATATATAATCATCATTTCAATACCACATCATCATACCAAATCCTTTCACAATTCAACATAATCCAACCATGCACAAGAATGATCCAATATCATTTTCAATCATCTTTCAACAACAATCAAATAACATACTTCTTATGCTCACATGCATATATATATATATATATATATATATATACATATCCATATAAATAACACCAACATAATTTACATACTTACCATAAAATGGCCCTTTTGATTTTGAAGTCCTGTTGGCCCAAATAAGGGGTGCTTCTCGAAGCCCTTGAGACGGTGAACACAACTACTGAATCAATTTGGATTTTCTACGGTTGAATCACAAGATAATTGGAGTTGAAATTAGGCTAGGGTTTCCTTATTCTTCAATAATTTGGATAAAAATGATGGATATGAGGCTAAGTGTATGTATATAAAGACCAATTTTCGTCCATGAGGTGATGGAAAATGACCATATTGCCCTTAAAATTTTAAGTAAGTCCGTATCTGTTCATGGTGGACTGTTTTGACAGGCTAAAGTAAATCGGCCATAACTCTTTGCTCTGATATCAGATTTGGGTGAAATTGGTATTTTTGGAAAGATAATTCGAAGGGATTTCATTTCATATAAAGTAGGCCACCCAGTTCGTCTTTTACAAGGAGTTATGATAGTTTGAAGTTGACCCTAAAAAACTATTTTGAGAGGCTAAAGTAAAATGAGTATAACTCCTTACTCAGATGTTAGATTTGGATGAAACCAATTGAATTGGAAAGAAGACTAAAGGATCTTTCTTTTGATAGGTGGTATCTCTCCCAGTTCATTATATTGAGGGAGTTATGATCGTTCAAAGTCGACCCAAAAAACTGGTAGGCCTCAGTAGTTTGAATTTCCTGCACATTTACTGTTCACAATTATCCCGGCCGCCGTTTTATAGTTTCGACCGTGCTCGATTATATTCGAAATTTATCCGTTTTTGGAAATCTTTATATCGTTGGAAAGATTATTCAATAAACTTCGTATGGAACCATCGACGGGAAAATTCCGGTATAAATAAAGTCGATTCCCATACACATATAATCAAACTATACACTTGAAACCACCCCAAAATAATCAATACTCATACTCAAACTCATATATACCTAACTTAGGATCAATACATATACTCCGACACATATAACCATGGCTAATGCACATAATTAAGTATGGGGTGTTACATCCTTTCCCCCTTAAGGACATTCGTCCTCGAATGTAAATGTAGTTATTTAGCCGAAACAAGTTCGAATTCATAATTGATATTCACGTCATCATATAGATATTATGCATATGTAAAAACTCACTTGTTAGTGTCCCAGTTACACTCCTTGCACTTCTTTTTCACCTTTGAACAAATAAGGGTATTTCGACTTTATTGCTTCCTCCACTTCCCATGTAATCTCTTCCCTTTGTTGATTTCTCCAAAGTACTTTCACCGATGCTACTTCTTTATTTCTCATTTTCTTAACTTGACGATCTAATATAGCAATAGGCTTCTCCTCATAGGTAAGATCTTCTGTTACTTGCACATCTTCAATAGAAGTAATAAGGGACGGATCTCCAATGCACTTTCGTAGCATCGATACATGAAATGTTGGATGCACTGATGAGAGTTCCTGGGGTAGCTCTAATTCATAAGCAACTTGCCCACATCTTCGAATAATCTTATATGGGCCTATATATCGTGGACTCAACTTTCCTTTCTTGCCAAATCTCATCACCCCTTTCATTGGCGATACCTTCAAAAATACCCAATCACCTAACGAAAACTCTAGCTCTCTTCTTCTACTATCCGCATATGACTTGTGTCGACTTTGAGCTGTTTTCAACCGTTGCTGAATCACCTTGACTTTTTCTATGGCTTGATACACAAGATCCGGTCCGAACATAAGAGTTTCACCCGCTTCGAACCATCCTATTGGTGATCTAGACTTCCTCCCATATAAAGCTTCATATGATGCCATTTTGATACTTGAATGATAGCTATTATTGTAGGCAAACTCAATAAGAGGTAAATGATCATCCCAGCTGCCTTTAAAATCTATAACACATGCTCGTAGTATATCTTCAAGTGTTTGAATGGTGCGCTCTGCTTGTCCATCCATCTGAGGGTGAAAAGCTGTACGCAGATTCACTTGTGTTCCCAAACTCCGTTGGAAAGACTTCCAAAAGTTTGCAGTAAATTGAGTTCCCCGATCCGATATAATAGAAGTTGGCACTCCATGTAATCGGACTATTTCTTTAACATACAGCTTCAAATATTTTTCAACTGTGTAAGTGGTCTTAACGGGTAAGAAATGTGCAGATTTAGTAAGCCTATCCACAATCACCCATATAGAATCAAATTTCCGAGCTGTACGAGGCAAACCTGTAACAAAATCCATGTTGATCATGTCCCACTTCCAAATTGGAAGATCTATGCATTGCATATAGCCTCCGGGCTTTTGATGTTCCACTTTAACTCGTTGGCAATTTGGACATTCAGCTATAAATTCTGCGATGTTCCTTTTCATGTCATTCCACCAATACATATCTTTCAAATCTTGATACATTTTGGTTGATCCTGGATGAATGGAATACCTTGAAAAATGTGCCTCTGTCATAATCTTCTTTCTTAGCCCGTCTACATCCAGCACACACAATCGGTTTTGGCACTGAAGTACTCCTTCTCGCGTAAGCTCAAATGCATTGGTCGCATCACTTTGAACGTTCTCCTTAAGCTGTAATAAAATAGGATCTGCATATTGCTTCTCTTTCACTTCAGCTACTAATGAAGATTCCGCAGCATTATGTACGATAAGCTCTTTATTTGGAGTTTCAAGAAGGCGAACTCCCAAACTAGCTAACTGGTGAAGATCTTTAAACATCCCTTGCCTTTCTATAGGCGCCATCATAGCCTTACGACTTAACGCATCAGCTACCACATTTCTTTCCCTGGATGGTACAAGATATCAACATCGTAGTCCTTTAATAGTTCAAACCATCTCCGCTACCTTAAATTTAGATCCTTCTGATTAAAAATATATTACAAGCTCTTGTGATCAGTATATATATCAACATGAACCCCATATAAATAGTGGCACCATATTTTTAAAGCAAAGATAACCACTGCCAGCTCAAGATCATGTGTGGGGTAATTTTTCTCATGTGGCCGCAATTGTCTAGAAGCATATGCTATTACCTTACCATGCTGCATCAATACACATCCTAAACCAATTCTAGAAGCATCACAATACACCGTATACCCTTCGGTGCCTTCTGGAAGTACCAACACGGGTGTAGAAATCAACTTGTTCTTCAATTCTTGGAAACTCTCCTCACACGCACCATTCCATTGGAACTTGGATGCTTTATGCGTTAGCTTGGTTAAGGGTGCTGAAATGGAAGAAAAGTCTTTAACAAACCTTCTATAATAACAGGCCAACCCGAGAAAACAACGAATCTCCGTAGGCGTTGTGGGCCTTGGCCAGTTCTTCACAGCTTCTATCTTTTGAGCATCAACCTTTATCCCTTCACTAGATACAATATGACCCAAAAATGCCACCGACTTTAACCAAAACTCACATTTAGAGAACTTTGCATAAAGCTTACAATCACGAAGAGTTTGCAATGCCTGTCGTAAGTGATTGGCATGGTCCTCTTCTGATCTAGAATAAACTAGAATATCATCTATAAAAACTATCACAAATACATCCAGGAATGGCTTAAACACCCTATTCATCAAATCCATAAAAGCTGCAGGTGCATTTGTTAGCCCAAATGACATAACTAGAAACTCATAATGACCATACCTTGTTCGGAAAGCTGTTTTGGGTATATCTTTTTCTTTGAACCTCACTTGGTGGTAACCTGACCTCAAATCAATCTTAGAAAAGCACTTGGCGCCCTGTAGCTGATCAAATAAATCATCAATTCTTGGGAGAGGATATTTATTCTTAATAGTCACCTTATTCAATTGCCGATAATCAATACACATCCTCAGCGAGCCATCCTTTTTGCGCACAAATAACACTGGTGCTCCCCAGGGGGACATACTAGGCCTTATGAATCCCTTCTCTAGCAAATCTTTCAATTGCTCTTTCAATTCTCGCAATTCTGCTGGGGACATTCTATATGGAGGAATGGAGATTGGTTGGGTGCCTGGTATTACATCAATACCAAACTCTACTTCTCGCTCAGGAGGTAAGCCTGGAAGATCTTCAGGGAATACATCAGGATATTCATTTACCACTGGTACAGTGTGAAGATCTGGTGATTCCGATTTCGTATCCTTTACTCTAACTAAATGACATATGTAGCCCTTGGAAATCATTTTTCTCGCTTTGAAATAAGAAATAAATCTACCTCTTAGTGCGCCAATTTTACCTTGCCATTCAATAACTGCTTCATTAGGAAAATGTAAATACATCTTTTTTGTACAACAGTCAATTTTGGCATAACAAGACACCAACCAATCCATACCCATTATAACATCAAAATCTACCATTTCTAGTTCCACAAGATTGGCCATCATGTCTCAATCACACACAGTTACTACACAATCTTTATAAACTTTTCTAGCAATAATAGATTCCCCAATCGGGGTAGACACTTCCAACGGCTTATCTAACAATTCGGGGGTTCTTTTGAACTTTCCAGCAACCAAAGGAGTAACATATGATAATGTAGAACCGGGATCAATTAGAGCATATACATCAAATGAAAATATGGACAACGTACCCGTAACAACATCTAGGGAAGCCTCTAGATTCTGTCGATCCGCTAAAGCATAAGTGTGATTCTGAGTCCCGCTGGAACTGGCGACTCTTTTTTCATTTCTAGCGTGAATCGCAGGTTATGCGCCCCTACCAGAATAAGATACCGGTGACGATGATGCAACAACTGATCCCGAAGGTCGTCCTACGCCACCTGCGCCCCTTCGTGGGCATTCTCTCATCATATGCCCCGTCATACCGCACCAATAACAAATATTTGTTCTCATTCGACATACGCCCATATGATGCCTTCCACATTTATTGCATGGCTCTCGAGGAGGTCTCGATTGGCTCATATTCCCTTGCCCATGATAACCCACAGATTGCGAACTATGACCCTCACTTCTTTGTCCAAATTGACTACCTCTGAACCCCTGATGTTGTGGTGGAGCACTAGCTGCAGAATAAGAAAATAATGGCCTAGGTGGTCTAGCAGAAAATTGAGGTCTAAAACCTCCCTGTGGCGCCATAAACTGCCCTGTAGATCTGGTCCGCTTAGAAGATCCGCTTTCAAATTCCTGTGTTCTTCTTATTTACCTCTGATCTTCCATTTTCTGTGCAAATGCTTGGATCCTAGCTATATCCATGTCTTTATTCAGTGCAGCAATAGTACAATCCCTAACCAAATACAGATCCAATCCATTCACATACCGATGAACTCTGTCATCCATAGTAGCTATAACATTAGGAGCATATCTGGACAAGGAATTAAATTGAAGACTATACTCCCTCACACTTGTATTACCCTGCCGAAGATTTAAGAACTGATCCACACAGGCCTGACGAGTCTCATATGGAAGATAATGATCAATAAATGCCTCTTTGAACTCTTTCCAAGTAGCTGGGGGTGCATCAATGCCCCTTGACCGTTTCCAGTCTTCATACCAATATATAGCCTCACCTTTGAATCTATACGCAGCTAACTCCACTGTCTCTCTGCCCGATACATGCATCACCTCTAGGGCCCTTTGGATCTGATCAATAAAGTTCTGTGGATCTTCGTTAAGATCAGATCCGGTAAAAGTAGGCGGATCCATCTTAAGAATATCTTGCGTTCGAAGACTAGCCGCCCTATCAGTACCGCTAGAACCCGTGGCAGGAATAGCTTGCCCTTGGACTTGCCCAACAACTATACGAGTCAAAAGTTGTACTGCATTTCTAAGATCTTGATCAACAACATTAATAGGTGGCTCTGGGGATATAGTTCTCCTCCCCCTTATTTCTTCCGGACTGGGGAAAGTTTCTGATGCATGCTCAGCTGGAGCCTCACTTTGATTAGCTGGTATAGTGGGTGACTTACTAGTCCCCTCTCAGGCAGCCATATCTACTTGCTTACCGGTATTCTTGCTTCTGGTAACCGGCATCATTACAATAATAAGAGAAACAAACTGATTCAGTGGTCAACTATGACTTCATATACAATATAAGCTTTATCGCACGATCTAAGACATGAAGAAAAGAAACAATTCCTAAATGTCCATAGCCTCCTGTTTATAGATGTGGTGCACAACACACCGATAAACAAGACTCTACGTAGACACGACTTCATAGACTCACTAGGACGAACCTCTCTGATACCACTTTTGTCACGGTCCAAAATCCCATCGGGCCGGACTGGCACCCAAAGCCGAGAAGGCCCGGGAGAACCCGTTCAAATACCTGTACTTTCACTTACATGTCACCAAAAATTTGGACAGCACTTCGCTGCATATAGAAGAATCTAATTACCTGTATCAGCATAACACGCACAAATATATAGATATATATATAACACTTGGCCGTCAGGGCTACCACGTATACAGATATAACATCACTATATAAACTTCCATGATTTTACCCTTCCTTATGTCTACAAAGCCTCTAGGATATATATACATGACATCACTAGGGTCGGGACAAACTCCCGCCCACACATGACTCCTATACAATAACAAAACATAAGGAACCGACTCGGAAAGCTCTGAAGCAAACTGGAGCTCACCAACAATAGTTGTATGACCTGACTCCTATCTATGCTGTGAGTGAGCTGAAGCACCTGTGCCTGCAACATGAAATGCAGGTCCCCCGTGAGGGACGTCAATACGAAATATGTACTGAGTATGTAAAGCTGTAAATAATCATATGTGATATAGGGGATCAAGAAAATCAGACGCAAGTGAATAAATCATAATAGAAGTGAACCACACTTCATAAAAACTTTTAGGATCATGTACATTATCATTAATCTGAATTGGGTTCTTGAATTCAAACACATTTGTGGAACGGTATACATTCGTTCATTTCATTCTTTACAATTATCATTCGCCATTACCTCCTCCTCCCGAACCTCCAACCACCTAACAATAATCAAATACTGTATCGTACTGTGACCATTAGGCTGCCCCCAGTACATATCAACTGGGATCGACCCATGCTAGGCTTATGCCCCTGGGATACCACCCATAAACACATAAATAGGGATCGACCCATGCTAGGCTTATGCCCCTGGGATACCACCCACACGTATATCAAGTAACACACATAAGAGATCTTTCCAATAACTTAGTTCAAAAGATTTTGAGATTATTACATTAGTGTTCATGCCAATATAGTACCTTTGGAACAATGATACATCAATAGGAACCAAGTAATAGACCTTCTATACAATAACGATGTAATAAAGACTCATTGATACATCAACAATGTGTTTTAGAATCATCAATATCACAACAATGAAATAGGAGCCTTTTGGTATATCAATGAAACATTTTGACACTTTATAGAATGGAAACAACTTCGTTGGTAATGTAGAACAATACATGTTTATGGACAACCTCGGAATCTTACTTGATGGAACATTGGTGTTTTCATGCCAAAGAACATCGTTAGAGTATGCTTTACATACCTCGTCGTAGATTCGGATATCAATTCAACACAACTTCCCGCCTTTACAAAACACTTATCTACAATAACATGTTTGGCATCTAGTATTAGCAACCCAACACCACAATTCTCTTCTATAATTCCATACAACCAATATTTGCAAAACATTCCAAAAACCAACTTGAACAATAGGTTTATGGGTATATATATATAATCATCACTTCAATACCACATCATCATACCAAATCCTTTCACAATTCAACATAATCCAACCATGCACAAGAATGATCCAATATCATTTCCAATCATCTTTCAACAACAATCAAATAACATACTTCTTATGCTCACATGCATATATATATATACATATCCATATAAATAACACCAACATAATTTACATACTTACCATAAAATGGCCCTTTTGATTTTGAAGTCCTGTTAGCCCAAATAAGGGGTGCTTCTCGAAGCCCTTGAGACGGTGAACACAACTACGGAATCAATTTGGATTTTCTACGGTTGAATCACAAGATAATTGGAGTTGAACTTAGGCTAGGGTTTCCTTATTCTTCAATAATTTGGATAAAAATGATGGATATGAGGCCAAGTGTATGTATATAAAGACCAATTTTCGTCCATGAGGTGATGGAAAATGACCATATTGCCCTTAAAATTTTAAGTAAGTCCGAATCTGTCCATGGTGGACTGTTTTGATAGGCTAAAGTAAATCGGTCATAACTCTTTGCTCCAATATCGGATTTGGGTGAAATTGGTATTGTTAGAAAGATAATTCAAAGGTATTTCATTTCATATAAAGTAGGCAACCCAGTTCGTCCTGTACAAGGAGTTATGATCGTTTGAAGTTGACCCTAAAAAACTGTTTTGAGAGGCTAAAGTAAAACGAGTATAACTCCTTACTCAGATGTTGGATTTGGATGAAACCAATTGCATTGGAAAGAAGACTCAAAGATATTTCTTTGGATAGGTGGTATCTCTCCCAGTTCATTATATTGAGGGAGTTATGATCATTCAAAGTCGATCCAAAAAGCTGGCAGGCCTCAGTAGTTTGAATTTCCTGCACATTTACTGTTCACAATTATCCCGGCCGCCGTTTTATAGTTTCGAACGTGCTCGATTATATCCGAAACTTATCCATTTTTGGAAATCTTTATATCGTTGGAAATCTTATTTAATAAACTTCGTATGGAACCATCGACGGAAAAATTCTGGTATAAATAAAGTCGATTCCCATACACATATAATCAAACTATACACTTGAAACCATCCCAAAATAATCAATACTCATACTCAAACTCATATATACCTAACTTAGGATCAATACATATATTTCGACACATATAACCATGGCTAATGCACATAATTAAGTATGGGGTGTTACATTAACTGATTCAGATCTAACGTTAGCATCTCCTATTGCGGGTGTCTCAGCAATATTTTCATTATCTTCTTCTAAATTAACCGCATCTACTTCATTTTCTTCTTCTATACCGTAATTTTCCTAAGCTTCTACACAATCCATATCGTGAGCACCTACACCTATTTCTTCCTCAAAAGGTGTACCAAGCGGTACCGGAGGCGAAAACACACGGGTATATCTACTACTTGAACTACCTCTACCGCTAGTAATTCGCTTTTTACTACCACTACCGCTTCCGGAATTAAAATTTTTAACATCTTTAGTAGCGAGGTTTCTTAATTTATCCATAATATAAATTAAATTAAACTAAAAATATTCAAAATACACAAATATAATAAAATTAAATATTAAACAATTAATACAATAAATAAAAATTAAACGTAAGAGATGGAACGACAATACCAAATTTTGGAAGCATCCGAAGGTTGCGACTTTAGAAACTTCCGCTCGTACTTTGTAAACGAAAAATTAAAAAATTAAAGTGAACACTTTAAGAAATTAAATATATTGAATATTTGAGAATTAAGAATTGAGATTTGAGAGAGAATGAGATTTGAGAGAGTGAAAAATTGTGTGAAAAATGATTTGAAGTTGTATGGTATTTATAGAATTTTTTTTGGGATTAAAAACTATTTTTTAAAGTTAATTTTTTTTTAAATAAATGGGCCCAAACTAGCCGTTTGGACCCAAAAATGGCTATATAGCAACGGCTAGTTTGACCCAAAATTCTTTTTTTTTTAAAAAAAAAAAAAGTATCCGGGCCAGGCCGATTAACCGGCGGGCTTGGACCGGGCTTGGTCCGGGCTGGGTTAGCCGGGCCCATTTTAAAAAAATAACCGGCCCAAGACCTGAAACCCTAAAGCCCTAGGGCTTACCGGGCCGGGTTAGTTACAAGGGCCGGATCAGGCCCCCCACTTAACACCCTTATTTGAAGACAATGAACCTGCACAATCTATAGTTCTATCTTATAGATAAAAATTAGAACTTAGATATATTGTACACAAGGTAGACATTCTACCTCTTGCCCATACAAGAGACAGACGTTCAAAGTATTGCAAGACAATGAACATGCATAATTGATCAGAAGTTTTAATTTGTCGTATAAGCAAAAGTTAGAACATAACTTTAATAATATCACGTTCATGACATTTTAAGAGAGTTAACACACTCTATTGATTACAAGTTCTGCCTTATATATATGCAAACGTTAAAACTTATTTAACGAGGATAAAAATTTAAAACCACACACTTGAGGATAAAAATTTAAGAGCAATATTTGGGAACAAAAATTTAAGACCGGACAGTTTGAGTACATTGGCCATAATTTCGTAGACCAAATGACCCAAATCCATTTGTGCCTTTGCCTCTTCTTCCTTGATATACCTCGAGCTTAATCATACCACACTATATTAAAAGTTAAAAATGCGAAGGGTGTTAAGAAATATTATTTAAACTTTTTATCATTCATTAAAAGTCTTGATAATAAGCAAAATTATTTTTTTATGTTTTTCCTTGATATAATTTAATAATAATTGATCTTATTGATATTGAAGGGGTTACAACTGTATATATAGAGAACTGAAGAATAACTAATTACAGAATAACCCAGATGTATTTAATAATTATATATGTAGTCTATTATCCCCCCGCAAGCTGATCAGCGGTAACGAGGGGCAGCTTGGAGCAGAGATACTGAAAAGGCTGTAACGGAAGAGGCTTGGTGAGAATATCAGCAAGCTGGTCAGTAGATGGGACATAGTGTGTGGCCATCGTTCCTGCAAGTACCTCATCGCGAACAAAGTGACAGTCGGACCCAACATGCTTCATACGATCATGAAGGACTGGATTTTTGGTAACATAAATAGTGGACTGATTGTCACAATAAATCTGTGGTGTCGTCGGGGGAATGCCAAGTGCATCTGTAAGGTATCGTAACCACATGGCTTCAGCAACACCCGCAGCCATGGCACGATATTCTGCTTCTGTGGAGGAACAGGACACTCGCGTTTGCTTCTTGGTGCACCAGGAAATCAGATTCGGTCCCATCATAACAATATATCCAGTAGTGGACTTCCGATCATCTTTGTCGTTAGCCCAATCCGAATCAGAAAATACAGATATATCAAACGAGCCCTTTTGAAATAAAATTCCACATTGAAGAGTACCTTTAAGATAGCGCATAATGCGTTTCAAGGCCTGAAAGTGTTGTTCTGTGGGAGCATGCATTGATTGGAAGACTCGATTGACTGCATATTGGATGTCCGGACGAGTAACAGCAAGATAATGAAGTCCACCGACGAGGCTCCGATATAGTGTAGGATCGGCAAAGGGAGTATTCGGCCCTGGGGATTGGTGGACTGCCATGGGAGTGACCGCGGGTTTGCAGTCTGTCATTCCAGTTCGATTTAGAAGTTCAAGGGTATATTTTGTCTGATGCATCAATATGGTTCCCGATTTGCGGATGAGTTCGAGGCCAAGAAAGAACTCCAGAGGACCGAGGTCCTTAAGTTTGAAGTCACGATGCATAGCCTCAGTAATTTCAGTGATGAGTAATGACGAGCTGCCTGTAATAACAATATCATCCACATAGATAAGAATGATGACTGTCCCTCGAGAACAGTGAAGGGTGAAGAGGCTGTTGTCATGATGGTAGGTGCGAAAACCAAGACCCTGCAAAAAAGTGGAGAGGCGTGTGTACCAGGCACGTGGGGCCTGTTTCAGGCCATACAGTGATTTGCGAAGCTTGCAAACATAGTGAGGACGGTTGGGATTAACATATCCCGGTGGCTGAACCATATAGATGTCTTCCTCAAGATGACCATGAAGAAAGGCATTGCTGACGTCTAACTGATGAAGCGGCCAATCATAGTGAAGAGCAAGAGACAAGACCAGACGAATAGCCTGTTGCTTAACAACAGGGCTGAAGGTCTCCTTATAATCCACACCATACTCCTGATGATACCCTTTTGCAACCAGACGTGCTTTATAGCGAGAAAGAGATCCATCTGAATTTCGTTTGATGTGAAACACCCATTTGCACCCAATAGACTTTCGGTTACTAGGCAGAGGTACCAAATCCCATGTACGTTGTTCATTCAGAGCCTGAAATTCCTCATCCATAGCTTGGCACCAGAAACTATTTTTGGAGGCTTGGTTGTAGGTAGTAGGCTCAGTTATGGGATGTGCATCAAAGGGTATTTGAGTGTGGTAGACTTTGGGTTTGAAGGTACCGGCCTTGGCTCGGGTTGTCATAGGGTGAGTGTTGAGTGGAGGGTGATTAGGAAGGGGTGGTGGAGTTGTATGATGTGTGGACGGGGGTTGGGTGGGGCTGCCGTGGGAGCTGGGATGTGCAGCGGTGGATGGGGTGGCTGTATGTGTGTTAGGAGTATGATGTAGAGAAGTGGTGGGTTGTGTGGCAGTCGGCTGGGTGTTCGGGTGGGAGGTTTGGGGGTTCGGGTGGGTGGGTGGGTGGTTCGAGTGGCTAGGTGGTTGGTACGGGTGGGTAGTGGTGTAGTGGGGTACCGGGTTAGGTGCCGAGTGAGCCGGAGCATGAGCGTGTGAAAAGGACGGAAATAATGGCAAAATGCCAAGTGGATTGGGGGAGTATGGAGTAGAGGAAAGACTTGTGTAAGGAAATTGTTCCTCCACAAAACGAACATGACGGGAAACATATGTTTTCTGAGATACAGGATCGAAACATTTGTAACCTTTGATAGTGGGATGATAGCCTAGAAAGACACAAAGGGTGGACCGAGGTTGAAGTTTATGTTGAGTGTGTGGACGCAACCAGGGATAAACCAGACACCCAAACGGGCGGAGATGGATGTAGTCGGGTGGATGATTGTAGAGACGGGCATATGGAGTGGAGTTGGAGAGAGTGTGAGTAGGCATGCGATTTATGAGGTAGTTGGCAGTAGCAAGGGCATCAACCCAAAAGGAAACGGGTAAGGTGGAATCATGGAGGAGCGCAACAACTGTTTCTATTAGGTGACGGTGTTTGCGCTCAGCAACGCCATTTTGTTCAGGGGTATATGGACATGAAGTGTGATGAAGAGCCCCTAGACTTTGAAGAAAAACACCAAATGCATTGTTGACAAATTCTTTGCCATTGTCACTTCGAAAAATTTTGATTTTGGCATTAAATTGATTTTGAACCATTTGGTCAAAGTTGACAAAAACAGTATAAGCTTCGGATTTAAATTTCAGAGGATAAAGCCAAGTGAATTTACTGTAATCATCAACAAAACAGATATAATAACGAAAACCTTGAACAGAAGGAACTGAGGTTGGACCCCAAACATCAGAATCAATTAATTGAAATGGCGCAGTGGCCTTGTGTTCAGACAGTGAAAAAGGTAAACGACAAGATTTAGACACTGAACAGGACTCGCAATGTAATTTCTCTGAAAAATTAAAACCTAAGGAAGATAAAATGGATTTGGTGATGGCGGATGATGGGTGCCCAAGCCGGCGATGCCAGATGGACGAGAGAATGGCTTGACTCACAACAGACGGAGACCTGGATGGAAGAGTGTATAGCCCATGCTCACAGCGGCCCGTGTACCGCACCCGGTTCGTGGTATTGTCCACTATCTGGAAATTGGTGTCATTAAAAATGAGGGTGCAGTTATTTTCTTTAGTAAAGCGATAAACAGATAAAAGATTGGATGTGAGGGAAGGGACGTGGTGAAGGGTTGAGAGATGAAATTTACCATTTGGGGTATAGACATACCCAGAGCCGGTGTTTGTGATGGGAAGGGATTGACCATTGCCTACTGTAATAGTTTCTGAGCCATGATACGGATGAGGAGCTTGAAGTTGTGAATAATCCGACGTCACATGGGTGTTAGCACCTGTGTCTAGATACCAATCGCCAGATTGAGCGTTTGTGGACGCATGCATCGCCCTTGATCCGCCGGACTGGCTATTTACATTCTGCGAGTCATCATAACGATACCAGCAATTAGCCGCAGAATGGCCCCGTTTAGCACAAATTTGGCACGTCGGAAGATCTCGTGTGGGCCCCCGCTGGTTTCCTCGTCCCTGTCCGCGGCCTGACTGGAAGCCGTCCCTCGGTGGAGGCCCGCCTCTGCCTTGCTGCCCGGCGTTTCGACGGTCACCGCCGCCGCTGCCTCACCCTTGGTTACGGCGATCGTCACCGCGACCCCTGGCCGAGCCCCCGCTGCCAGCCGAGTAAAGAGCCGTGACGCCAGGGGTGGAACTGGCTTCTCCGAGCAGTAATTTGTGCTCCATGTCTAGATTCAATTCTTCTGCATTAAGCCATCCAGACAGTTGATTCAGAGTGATTTCGACAGGTGAGAGACGAATATGCTGTTTGAGAGAGGAATAGCCAGACGGAAGACCACGTAGCACGGCATTCACCACGTCTCGTTCAGGAATAATCTCGTTCACAGCATCTAGGTCAGACAGAATAGAGGCCATATCATCAAGGTATTGAGTCATCGTCTTCGTTCCCTTCCGAAGAGTATGCAATCTGTCACGCAACTGAAAAATATGAGCCGTGGACACAGAGTTGTACCTTGTGGCTAGTGCGTCCCAAAGTGAAGCCGATGTGAGAAAACCCCGGGCGTGTTTGTGCACAGAGGGGCTAATAACTGCGAGAAGACAGGCTCGGATCTGAGTGTCTACGATCATCCACGGAAGGTAGTCGGGATTTGGGAGCATGACGCTGTCCTCCTCGGCTGTCTCGGGCGGCGGCTTCTCCGCACCGTCAATCCATCCGAGCAGCAAGTTGGCTGCGAGGGCGGTGCGGACGTTAAGTGCCCAGGCCGAGTAGTTGTTGTCAGATAATTTTTCGGGGATGAGATTGTGGAGATTCCTGAGCAGTAATTTTACTCCAGACGGTAAATTTGACAGAGGATCAACAACCTTGTCCATGGCGCCGACCTACGGCGGAGGAGGGAGGCCGTGCGGCGTGGTGTAGACGGTGGCGGCGGCGCACACACGTCGGAAAAGAGGAGAGATTAGGGTTTGGGCGGAAGAAGAAACCCTAGCTCTGATACCATGATATAATTTAATAATAATTGATCTTATTGATATTGAAGGGGTTACAGCTGTATATATAGAGAACTGAAGAATAACTAATTACAGAATAACCCAGATGTATTTAATAATTATATATGTAGTCTATTATTCCTCAATTTATTTTTTAATTATTTTCATAATCTTGTCTCCTAAAATATATGAAATCGACTTTTTTTAAAATTTGGAGTGCTAAAAATATATAGTAAAAAGTAACTAAAAACATTATGGTGTCACATGAATAAGGATTCCTAAAGACATTTAAAAGAACATTTATATTTTTTCAAATATTAGAAGAATAGTATGTGTAGTTAGTATAGTTCAAGAATCACTTAGATTAGGATTTTTTTTATCAATTAATTTACGTGCAATGGGCTACTAATTTTTGTAGCTTTAATAATATCACTTAGATTAGGATTCTTTTATCAATTAATTAATATTACTCATGGTGCTTGTCTTTTTTAATTTGGGTTTGCACCATTTTTTAAAAATTGTCTCACGATGAATGATAGGTTTACGTTTAAATTTTTTTTATCAGTTGAAATTTTAATTTGATAGTGTCTAATGTCCGAGAAAGAAGAGATAAATTTTTGTGTAATTTAAAGTAAGTTTTCTAAATTTTTAGTTTATTCTTTAAATTTATAATAATAAATAATCGTCCATTCTTAATAGACAATTGTTAATTGAAAAACTTTCTTTGTAATTTTTATTTATAATATCTTATATATACAATTACCTATTTCTACTTTTTTTCTTATTTTAGTTTTGGTTTAGATCATCTTCTTGCATTCATTCATTTTTTTACTTTCTACTTACATTTTTTATTGTTGTATATCATACGTATAATTGTAACAGTTTGTTGTGCTACATGTTATTGTTATCTTTAATTTAAATGTAATCAAGATTATTCGTGCAACGCATGTACAAATAAAATAATATAATTAAGTAATTAAAAATATGATCTCGAAGTCTGGCAGGGTCTAGCGAAGAAAAATTGATTTATGTACAATTCACCATTTATCAGTTTTAGTTTAGAGAAGAAAAAATGTTGTTGCTGTATAAAATCGTCTTCCAACTGTATTATATTTATTTTGCTTTTTTTTTTTCTACAGCATCAGGTCAATTTAATTGACAATAAGGTTATTATTTTATTGTCAAGGTGCTTATATCAAACTTGCTATGAATAATTACTTTTTGTTATAAAATCAAGATAAAAATAACAACATAAAATGAAACAAGAAGAACAATATAAGATAATTTTCTTCTTTCAAGTACGTCGTACCTATCAAGCTAGATTTACACTATTACGTAGAGGTTAAATGAGATTTTTCTGAGAGCTACAATGTTATGTTTTAACGAAAGGAGTTCGAATGAAACTTCTACATGTGATATTCGATCTAGTCATATCTATATACTTGTGTTTTTGCAAAGTCTTCTCCTTCCTCCTGAAGAAAAAAAAAGTGAAAACAAAGTCATTTCACTATTGCTTTTAAAAGATCAAGTTACATTACTGATCACTTTGGCAAAAAAATAATTACATCTCTCTATCCAAATATAAATTATATAGTAATATATTTGCTCCCCCTCTACTAAAAAGGTACTACAACAGCATAATGCATGTAATTCTATAAGTGGAGTATGAGAAATAAGTAGGGTGGTGTGTACGTAATCTTATTCCTATCTTATGATTATAAGATAGAGAGACCCTCGATTTAAGTAAAACATATCAAATAAATTGAAAAAATACAATAAAAAACATCAATAATAACAATGACAAATAATACAATAATCTAGACTACTTAAGTACCCTAATAACGCTAGTTAAGAGCCATGCAAAGATATCTTTTCGGTGGATTCCTTTTAAGTTATCAGTTTTAACAACTTAACTCGCACTAAATAATAATACATGTAATCTTACACAAAAAGTAGGATTGTTGTATATAATTAACCTCAGAAACAGTTTCTACCACCCTAATGTTGAGATAAGATATGTGTACGTTCTAATTTTTTTTCAGACTTCACCTATGAGATATTGAGTATGTCAGGGGTGGACCTACATATATTTTTAGGGTGCTTCGGCATCCAGTAAATTCGATGCGGAATAGGTATAATTACATATAAAATATACAAAAATAGGTATAAAACATATAAATGCACCCACTAAACAAAAATTAGTTGGGTGCACTGACATTTAAGCTGATCTTAAGCTTCTCCACTAAAGAGACATCCCGAGTTCGAACCTTGTTGAGGTGGTTTTTCATTTTTATTCAGCTTTTTAATTTCTTAAGCACCCACAATCCTTAAATCTTGGGTCCGCCACATAGTATGTTGTTATGTTGTTATAACCGTGGAAAAGATGTGAGAGAAATGTTCTTGATGAATTAAGAAGAAATTAACTACGTTTTAAAAACAAAAAAAAAAAGAAAAGAAAAGAATATACTCATTGTAATTAATTCTATATGTGCGGTCTAAGGAGGATAGATTGTATGCAGACCTTACCCTATCTTAAAGAGGTACAAAGGTGAACGGTTGTTTTTAATAGAACCTCGGCTGAAGGAAAGCATTTAAACGCAACAGAAATGAAGAAGCCATGAAAAATACGATTATCAACAAAAGACAAATAAATCCACTAGTATCCATTTTACATGTAACGATACGTAAAGTATCACGTAACACTCTATATATAACAGTAAAAGCAAAACGTGTAGCAATTACCTATCAAGTCCGGCGGCGTCTTGCCGTTGAAGAATCTTCCGGTGGGCATTCCACCGTTGAAGTCCTTACTAAGGTAGAAAATTATACTTCTACAGTTTCTATATCATTATTACTTCCCTCATCCATAAATCTCCAATTGCAAATACTGCTTTTACAGCCAATTTTTTTGGTACGTAATTGCACTTTCCCTTCACAGCCATTTATAAATAGTATCACAAAAGAAATCAACAAAATAACCATTATATTATATTGTGTTGCTGAAATTATATAATCATTACTTCCCAGTTTTGTTTAATAAATTATAGGCGGAGTTGTAGACTACTATCTTTCAAATATATGTGATTTAATTTGCTGCCATGAGACCAGGAGGTCGATCACGAATTCAAGCCTTGAAAACAGCATCTGGCAGAAATGCAAGGTAAGGCTGCGTCCAATACACCCTTGTGATGGGACCCTTCCCCGGACACCGCGCATAGCTATAGCTTTAGTGCACCAGATTATCTCTTTTAATTTGTTTTAAAAAATATTACTTTCTACATAGCAATCAGTAGCTTCTTTATTACACGCGTAAGAGTAGGGGTGGAAATTTATGGCTTGGGTTAGTGAAAATAGCCGTGACAGAGTTTGAATTTTTCACTAAGAGGTTCAAAATATACAAAAGTAAACATACGAACTAATTAAAGAGGGTTTAACGACTATTATACATACGTAAAACATAATTTCAACCATATATAAATAGTATAATTTTTTGTATAGTATGATTTTTCGCCGAGGAAATTCAGATGAACCCCTTGCTCCAATTAATTCACATTCACATTTGAAAATTTTATTTTGAGATAAAACGCCCCCTCCAATAATAATTAAGGACAATGCAATTAACTTTTAAAAAAAAAAAAAATCCAACAGAAACACTTGGATATACGTAAACTCGAATTACAGTGTCTTATTACATGCATGAAGTAAAGCTTTATAAATGCATTTTAGAAAACACACAATTGAACACAAATTTTGGACTTTTGACCCAATGTTAACAAACTTGGTGAATATACATGTTGATTTTTTTTTATTTAAAAAAATAAAATAAAAATCAAAGTCTTCCTCTAGAAGAATTTGTTGATATCTTTTTTGAGGATCTCATCAACAAGAATTCTGTAACCTTTTTCAGTTGGATGGTAACTGTCCCAAAATAAATATTTTGTATCATCTTCACATGTTCCACTGAATTTGTTGCATAATATTGTCACCTCTATTTTTCCTGTGCCACAACACCCTTTCTCGACTTCTTCAAAACCTACAACAAAACCCAAATAACAAAATTGTTAAAACAAGAATAGAAGATAGATATATTTGCTGGCTATTTTGTAAACTAGATTACCCAAAGGCATTGAACTGTAACTCTTAAAAGACATTCCTTTTGTTTATTAAGTTTTATACAATATAATCAAATAACGGTCATATATACTCGTCTTGGACCTGACCATGCTCTTTTGGGTTGCTCCGGCTTATGCAATGTCGGTGTCAATGAGGGATGTTATATATAAGTATAAATAACATAAATATCAACCCTTTTGGAAGTAATTACACTCTCTTTCACTTTTTTAATTACTTTATTCTCTCTCCCTATTAATATACATAACATAACCAACATATACATAACATTCTGTGTATATGTTGGGATTTTTGTAATATATTTAGGGAGTTGAGATTTTTTGTAATATTAGAAACATAAGCTGTGTATTTGTGTAATTTTTAGTATATATTAATCATAATAAAAAATTTATTAGGTACTTAAACAAATTATAAGAAAACAAACAAATAATAGTAAGAGTTGAACGAATTGAGTAATGACGCATTGTTTAGCTGGACACATTTTAACCAAGTTTTGGACTGATCAATAACCTACCTATTTTTTAAAACACCTTATCTTTTATCCATTAAAATTCAATCCAACCTGCCTATTTGACGTCCCTAATATATTTAAGCCATGAATTTATAGAAGGGTTAGTGTAGATAGAGTACCATATTTGTGAGGGTTGACAATGAGATCAAGAAGAGGATTATAAATATCTATGAACACAAGCTTGGACTGGGCCAACTTGTTGGATAATGAATCAATGCCAATTGAGAATTTTGTGTTGGCCAATTGGGCTGCTTCATTGTATTCCTTAGCACATCTTCTATCTGGCCCTCCAGCTAGTGTTCTCTGTGATGGCAAACACCCTATTGGTGGAATTCCAAAAATCCCAAATTTTCTTGCCCCTAAATTGTACAATTCCTTCAAGAAAGAAAAAGAACGCTTGAATCAATACAAGATTTAGTTACTCAAATCAATATTATTATATAATTGGTAACTAATATTGTAATAAAGAACTTCTATTCCTCTTCATATATATATACTCAATTCGTTATATTGTCAGTTTAATTATCTAATATCTGAAACTCATTGATTCGACTGATGAGTATTTTAGGCTTAGAATGTCAACTACACGAGTCTCTCCATATATATGTATATATACAATTCGTTCTATGGTCAGTTTAATCATCTAATGTCTGAAACTCATTGATTCGATTGATTAGTATTCAAGGCTTAGAAAGTCAACTACATGAGTCTCCTTACCAAAAGATACTTCATTTTCAAAGAGATCTGAAAAGTCTAATTAAGGGTAGAGGGACTTTCACCACTATACATATCCCTTGGTGAATTCATTAACTTAGATAGCTATTTTACGAGTTTATCACTAGGTCATACACTTGATTTCATAATTGAAGACCAAAAAGAAAATGTTTTTTTAAAAATAAAATAATAATAGACATAAAGGTATATACTAACTTGGATAAATTCAGAAGCCTTGGCCACCATGAGATCAGTGTACGCATTAATATCCTTTTCCAGTCTAATTCCAGCAGTGAAATATGTATTAGCAAGATCATCACTTCCAGCAACCACCAAAAATAGGCTATTATTTATAATATATTTGGCTTCTTCTTTCCCAACTAATCCTTCTATCTTCCCAATATATTCTTTGAATTGAGTTAATTGTGTTGATAGGGGTATGGCTGACTGATTAATTAACATAAACAAAACAAAAAAAAAGAGAGCAAAGATTAGTGATCTTTTCTTCTTTATGTGTGTGAAAAAATGGATAGTGCCGCTAATTATGGCTATATTTTTAATATGTTGCAAAATTACTATTTTCTAAACTTTGAAATAATTTAAATTAGACAAGAGTGAGTTGCTCGGATGGTAAGTATATATCCCTCACTTTCAACCCGATCGAGGTCGTGAGTTTGAGTCACCAGGGGAGCGAAAAGGTGCTTATACACCCTTAATAAGAAAATCATGCAAATATCATGTTATGTTTAAAGTTATACGTTTCCAAAGTGTTCATTTCTTCATTAACGTTATAAAGTTAAATGTTCATTTCTTCATTAAAGTTCATTTCTAAACTTTGAAATAATTTAAATTAGACAAGAGTCAGTTACTTGGATGGTAAGCACCCTTCACTTCCAAGCCTAAGGTCGTATGTTTAAGTCACTAAGGGAGTGAAAAAGTGTTTAAAACTTGTTTTCACTTTTCCAAATACAATTTCAATTTGTATTTGTATTTCTCATGGCCAAACATATACAGTTTTCACTTTTTTCACTAAAGTGAAATAATTTTTCGAAAAAAAAATAAAAAAATTGTTTATGGCCAAACGGCTAATAAGTTTGAGTCACCAAGATTTCGAAAAAGTGTTTATACATCCTTAAGGAAATCATGCACATATTGTTATGTTTAAAGTAGTACGTTTCAAAAGTGTTCATTTCTTCATTAAAGTTATCACATAATAAAGTTAAGTGTTCATTTCTTTATTAAAGTTATCACATAAAGTTACCACGATGGTAGCCGTAAGAGGGTCAAATCCACAACCACCAGATGCAAAGCTTACTCCAGTTTTTAGGTCTTCACTTTTCAAATTTGGATCTAAGTAAGATGGCACAGCCTCTTTTATCCCCAATTCTTCAACTGAAAATGGACAAACATATGGAGACAGTAATATAATAATGTCAAATTTGCAATTTGTGCTATTTTTAAAGAATTTTTCCTGCATTAATAATTAAATTCACTTGACATCAGAGAGAATATGTTGAGATTGTTTTATCACATTTGCATTTATGGCCATGAGATAACCAACACATGCATATATTTTCCAACAAAGTAGAAGAGAAAAAATTATATTTTATTTCTGTGAGATATAATTAAATGCTTGAAAGATGAAACCTAACTACTAAAGCATAGTAGTAATCAACAAGTAAGTTGCATCATGCAGTTGAATGTTGTGTATTAATAGGAAGATATAACCTCCATTCTATATTTGAAAATATTTCAATTCAACTGAGAAATCAAGATTTTCTTAGATATACAATGTAACTTTTTAACGAAAGAAGTTTAAATGAAAAAAGGTGAAAACAAGCCGTTTCACTATTTCTTTTAAAAGGTCAAGCTACATGACTGATCACTAGGCAAAAAATAATTAATTACATCTCTTTATCCAAATATAAATTAATTTTGATGTTGGCTTCGCCTCTACTAAAAGGTGCAACGTGAAATATATGGAGCTAGATAGCTACGTGCATAACTAGATATTGTTTCCGATGAACCCTTTATAGAAGTAAGCATATCAAACAAGAAGGAAAAGAAAATGCAGTAAAAAATATCAATAACAATGTAACGAACAATTAATACGATAATTGAAACCCCTCTACTATAAGGTAACACAAAAATATAACGAACACTCATGAGGCCATGACGCTAAGGAGCCGTGCAAAGTGACATTTATGGATTCCTTTCGAGTTTAACAACGTTACTTAGTTCACACTAAATAATAATACATGCAATTTTACATAAAATGTAGGAATAATAATTAACCTCGAAAACAACATCTCTACCTCCGTAAGGTAGAAATAAGATTTACGTATAATCTACCTTCCTCGTACCTTACAAGTGAGACTACATTGAGTATTTTGTTATTGTTTGATATAACTAGTGGAAAAGATAGAGTGAGAGAAATGTTCTTGAGGAGTTAAAGAAGAAATTAAACAAAAACAACAATAACATATTCAATGTAATTCCACAAGTGAAATCTGAAAAAGACAAAGTGTATGCAGACCTTATAATCCCTACCTTGAGAGATAGATAAGCTATTTTCAAGAAAATCATTTCAAAGCAACCCAAATGAAGTAGCCATGCTAAAATCGTTTTCAACAAAATATAAACAATCCACTAGTTCCATTTTTCCTCAAACAGTACACGAAGAAGAAGTAGTAACTCTCGATGTAACAGTAAAAGCAAGACGTGTATGTATTAATTACATACCTAGCAAGTCGGCCGGCGTCTTGCCGTTGCAGAATCTTCCGGTAGGCATTCCACCATTGAAGTCTTTACCATAAGGTGGAAAATTACATTTAACTATAGTTTCTATATAATTATTACTTCCCTGATCAACAATTGAATCTCCAAATGCAAATACAGCTTTTACAACCACATTCTTTGGTAACTGCACTTTCCCTTCACAGCAATTGACAATTAGTATCGCAAAAGAAATGAGCAAAATAACAATGATATTATGCACCATTATATCTATATCTATATATAAATATTGTGTTGCTGAAATTAATTTAGACACTTTCCTTTTCAAGAATACCAACAAAAGAGAACTTTTGATATTTGATAAAACTTTGAATTTGAAATGAATGATTTGAGTAGTTTTTAGTTCAGGTTTTGTTTATTTATAGGAGTTTGAAAAGTAATACTCTCTTTCAATTTATGTGAATTTCTTTTTCTATGGTTATAAAGAATTTTAATATTAATTTAGTTATATTTTAATGCCTTTAGATATAGTGGCAGTTAACTCTTTGCCAATTACTACTCTACCATTACTCCACCCATTTGTACAAACGTTAGTGGGTTTGGGGTGCATGAATATGCAATCTTTTAATAACTCATATGAAAATTATTATTATTACGTTGCAACTCTCATAACTTTTAGTGTCATTAGTTTCTTGTAACTCTTCTAATTTCTAAGTATATCATTTATCTTCCTGCTTATTCTTCTTATTTATTATAAGGAAGAATTTTTCACCTATAAATAGAGAAGGTTTTGCGTTATTTTTTGATGTGCAAGAAATATAGAGTGCATAAAAATTACTACTAAAAAAGAGAATTTATTTAGCTGATCGAAGAAAGATGTTCTTTTTGTGGAGCTTTGTACTTAATTCTTGTCCATAATTTATTCAGTTGTACTTTGTGAGTAGACTGTTGTATTCGGCCTGGTGGGGACAAGTCAAGAAGATCACTTTTAGATCGGTGAAAAACATTTGATGCAGTAGGCTTGAATCTCCTTAAATAGAACGAAATATTTGTGCCTCCACCAAGAAAAAGAAGATAACTTTATTTTCTTCATTTTTATTTTTCAATTATATATAATTGTTATAATTTTCACCAACATTATTTGATTTTAGAAAATATTATTACTTTTTACATTAGTAACTTTTTATTACACACGCATAGGGATACCATGCATAGTGGCTGAGTTGGTGCATGTAACAGGTGTTATCTCAGTCGAGCTCATTGTATTCGATTTATCTAACATAATTCATTTCTTATGTGTGTTTTGCGATCAGTTGCAGAGAAATGAATTTACATGCATGCTCATGTAACTGCAAGTATTCTTAAGGGTTCTAAACAAAAAAAATAATAATATTGCAACATCTCAATGTCATTATTTTAAGACTATCATAAGATTCAATAGACACCTACTGTTTTATGTTACTTTTTGGAAATTAGCTACGAACATCTTCGTTGAATAGGACTAGCAACGGAGTTTTGTTTAGCTACAATATTTATTATATATAAACATCTTTAGCTTAATATAACAAAATTCAAACTCTTCTGTCACAGAACGAAGTCATTAGGGAGTAAGGTTTGCTTACTTATATACTCAGCATCCCTCCGCTCTGGGTTCAGGCACGCACGACTTTAAAACGTGTCACTAGAGAGTAATACTTGCTTACTTATGTACTCAGCATCCCTATCACTAGAGAGTAAGGCTTGCAAACTTATATACCCAGATATCCCTCCTATGTTTTGCCGATGTGAGACTCCTTATCCTAAGTTAGGGTGTTACATCTACTCTCCAACTTTTGTAAGCTCCTTATCCAGTTAAATTAAGACACATAAAATAAGACGGTAAGATCGACCATATTTTATGTACATTATAGAGATAGTACTGTACTCAAGAGTAAACTAATTGTGATTGGTGACAAATGATAAGATTTTTTATCAAATATTGCAATAAATAATAGTCCTTCTCAATGGCCTGTACTTGGGCCATCTAACAATTTTTAAGAAAATTATTTTGCTATCTGTATTATGAAGATTTCAACCTAATTAGATATACACGTAAATAAACCAATAATGCACACCAACTTTTTTTTTTTTTTTTTTTTGGTGAACACACCAACTTGTTAATGATACGAGTACATGTGTTATTGAGGAGGAAATTAACTTTTTATATATCAGCTATATACATCTTTAGAATTTAATAAGTTACATTTATGTGTATATCATCTCCATTATCTAATTTTCATTTTAAACATGATGTATTGATATTCTGAATACCTTTTCACATTTTAATTAGAATTAACTACGATATTGTTGTTTAGTATTTGTTACATTTTTCTTCGTAAATTGTAGTAAAAACAACTATACTAATGCATGATATTATTTTCCATATTGCATTTCTTTTGAACCTTTTCGTAAATATGCTCAAATTAAAGCCTTGAGCAACTCTACGAATTGATTGGAATATCCTAAGGAACAACAACATACATGTGATTGGTAGTTTTGACTCTACATGTGAAGTCCGGAAGAAGATAGAATGTATGTAAACTTTACCCCTACGTACCTCACGGAGATAGAGATCGGACTACGTACCTCGCGGAGATAGAGATCGGCATACTTTAAGCAAAAAATTAAGAGATAAGCATCCAGTATATCCTCGAACTATGACCAAAGTTTCTACGGCACACTCGAACTTCAACGGGTTCCTATTATCCTCTGAACTCAATTTCAACGTATTTTTGTCACCCTTTTGTGCTGATATGGCAGCTTTATTACATAAAATGAGGCTCACGTCAAAGGTGTCACGTCAGCTAAAAAGGCTGACAAAAGGTGCCACGTCGCTAAAAAGACTAAAAAAAATACGCTAAAATTTAGTTCATGAAATAATAGAACCCTAGTAAAATTGGAGTGTTGTATCAAATTTGGTTATAGTTGAGGATTTTCTCAAAATTAAAACTAAGGTTGATTATTCGAACAAGAAAGAGTCGAACATAAGAAGAAGTAACTGTAGAGAGGACTAGAATTGTTATGACAATTAATATGAATTGATTGGAACAACAGTCTTGTTGTTATCAATACGTTATTACCAATCACCATTTTTTATTTATATCCATACACTAAATTCTTCTATTTCTTTCTCCCAAGGAAAAGACAAATCTATGGGGTAGTTTGGTTTGAAAACAAGTTATATCGGGATTAATTATGTTGGAATAGGTTGTGATGGGATAAGTTATACTGAGATTAGTTATACTGGAATTATTTTTTATTGAGTGTTTGGTTTGTTGTATTCAAAGTAATATGCATGGTATAATTTCTAGGAATAAATTAATTGATTACCAAAATGTCCTTCATCTTATTTAACTTATATATATATATATATGTGTGTGTATGTGTGTGTGTATATATATATATATATATATATATATATATATATATATATTTCTTTTCAACCTTTAAATATTTATTCTTAAAAATAAAACTTTCATCTTATTTAGCTTTAATTTTTTTGCGTGCCTTCCCATGATTATGCCGTGTGTGTTTAAAAAAACTCTTACTACATCTTATTTAGTTTGAAATAAAAAATTTCAACTTAAGCTTATTAAAGTAAAAGATGATTTGTTGTTTATGTCACTTCATTTAAATACATATCACTCGTATAAATTTTCAAATATTTTTAGCTAAATATAAAAATATTTTTTTATTTAATAATTAAGCATGTATTAAGTTAGAAAGTGAATGTCAACATACTTTAGTAACTTGTCCATAATTTTATAAAAATATCTTATATTTTATTAAAAAAAAATAAAGTATATATATATATATATATGTATGTATAATCTAAAAAGAATTTGGAGGGCAATTTTATCCCAAGGATAACTTAACATGGATAATAACCCCACGATATCTATAGATAACTTATCTCGGGATTAATTATTAGTCCCGGGATAAGTTACCCCAGATATTGACAACCAAACAAGTGAAACAAATTTTTATATATCCAAACCGAAATCCTTCCAAATTTTGACATCTTACCATTTGAATCATACATTAATAATGGTAGCTGGAGTTAGTTGGTGTGACATTTACATGAAATATGCTATTGACATTAATATCAAATTAATACTTAATTAAGGAACAATAGATAATATTGTATGAAAAATATTACTTTCTTCTTCTTTCAAGTAATTAATGGTAATTGGAGTTGGGTGGTGTGACCTTTACATGAAATATAATATTAATATTAATATCAAATTAATACTTAATTAAGCAACTATAGATACTATTGTATGGAAACTATTAGTTTCTACTTCTTTCAAGTAATTTACTATATATAAGCACTTCAAGCAAAATGACATACATGTTTTGTCTGTGTCACGCATATATGGACTACTTTATTTAATGTATGTGTAATTTGTTTTCTATTTTAATGTAAGATGTAATTTGTATGTCTGGTCTAAAGGTCTTTATTTTCCATAAATATCGTAAAATGTCTTCGATAGTATAGTAATATATTGCATGCATATTCTGATTAATTATATTTATACAATAATGTATGTGTGTCTTGCACATTTTAGTGACAGCTGTGTTTAGATAAAATAGTCAATTTTAAGCTTATTAAATGTCATCGAGAAAGGGTGTCTTAATCAAATTAGCTGTTTGTTGAAGCAGCTTCATTGATTGGGCTAGCTAAAGAGGTTTAACATTCAAGTTATAAGATGTGATTTGATTTGACAATGCAATAATGGTAACATAGCTAAAAGCGCGCACACTCATTTTTCTTCAATTCCATCATCAATTATTAGTCCTTTGCTAGTTCCCTCTATTCAAGTCGTATTTGATTTTGATGGAAGTCGTACGTACAACTTAAAAAGGAAGACCTTTTGAATCTACCTTACAATATGTAGTAAAAAATTCAAAATAAGTGATTTGAATCCTTACAGAAAGAATACTGATTCTCGAGTAAACGCGACAACCCATTTTCGATCAAACCTAGCCTACGCAATTTTTGAATCTCCGTAGGGCTTGTTCTCCCCAAACAGGATGGTCACAACCACAAGTCAAAATTTGAGAAGGTAGAGCATTTTTTCGAGTAATAGACCAGAGTAGGTCATTTCTCAAGAACCATAGCTAAAGGGCATAGACATACCAATATTTCTATCGCAAGGCTGAAGAAAAATGCTGTGTGTGATCTTTCATGTTTATTACCATTTTGTTTTTCACATCTTACATTCCCACTGGAACCAAAAAGAAAAGCGGGGAAGACGGGAAGGAAAAGGACAGTACGAGGTTCGGAGAGAGGCTGGACCACAAGATCTATTGTATGCAACCTCACTATATAACGGAATTAAATTAATTTAAATTCAGGAATCAAATTCACTTAAATTTTCTCCATAAAAAGAGAAAAATAGTCGCGTGTTAGATTTCTTCCTGCTAATACAACAAATGCAAATGAGCAAATTGCCTTTCCTTTATTCAAAGGGCATTAAGTGAACAGCCAAAGACGTCATAAACGATTCAAATATTAACAGATGCACAAAATAATGTACGACAACAACACACAAAACCAGAAAAGAGTGATGCAGTGCTTCCTTCCATCGACGAAAAACATACAAATCAGTGCGAACTAATGAGGAACGGATGCTGGCAAACCCCACATTCTATAGTCTCGGAACCTGAGCTCGGAACTTGAACCTGCAATTTGCAATGTAGAACAAGAAGTTTATATAAAATGTGAACCGTGGTCATTAAGCTCTACAAGATTTCAAATAGCCGAAGGTAAGATCATTAACCTGCAAATGTACAGTACAAGTAGGGCACGCAACCTCTTTCATCCTCCCTGAACGATCTTGTCTAGAGCCTGAAACCGGAAAAAATTTCTTTAGCTAGGAGACAAACTCCATCAAGAATTAGAGTATTATCGAATACTAAGCATATGTCTTTCAGCAGATAAACATTTACCAGATGATTCTCTTCGGTTTCTCTCCATCTCCTCCTGAGAATAACAAGATTTTAACATCAATTTAAGTTCAGCCATCCGATAAGCAAACAATTAAAACATTGTGAAAATGATGCTATAATCAAGTTCAAAGGGGTGCCCGCTTTCCATCAGAATGATGAAATTTAAGATGCAAGAATCTAAACTACAACAGCAATTCATTAGTATTCATCATCAGTGAAATATTAGTCAACCCAAATTCAATTCACATCGTCAAGCCTCATCAAATACAAAGGTTAAAATATGTCGGATCAGAACAGGGAATTTGATCTGAACGAGGAGTTTGATCTGATCGAGAAAATTGAGTCATTGGAGCGTGAAAACCATTTGTTGAAGAGGAGAGTTGAACAGTTAGAAGCGACTCACAGAGTTGAATTAGAAGCGAAAGAAAGGGAAATTGAGCACTGAAAGAAGATGCTTGAGGAACTAGACAGACATTGGAAAAGCCAGAAGGATTTGCAAAGTATGACGAAGGACGATTTGGCAGAGAGTGGGGTTAATGAATTGCTAAGGAAAATTGACAAGTTAGAAGCAACTCGCAGAATTTAATTAGAAGCCAAGGAAGGGAAATAAGCGGCCTAAAGCGGCAATTTGAGGAACAAGAAAGCCGGTGGAAAATCCAGAAAGATATCTCTGAATGAAGAAGTATGAGTTGGCGGAAAGGAATGGACATTAAAGCATTGCGAACTAAAATCTCTGCGTTGGAGAACAAATTAGAGATTCAGGACAAGGTGATTTCTCAAACGCGCATTAAGGAGAACGAACAAGCTGGTGGGTCTTCCGCTGTCAACGTAGATCAGTAATGTGCTCACGTATTTTGTTATTATTACTCCTGCATGAGTGAAAATTGTTTTTTCTTTAGAGAACATTTTTATTGAACTCAAATTATTGAATAGATATGTAATTGCGTTTTTATTGAACTTAAATTATTGAATAGATATGTATTTTCGTTTTTATTGAACTTAGAAAAAAAAAAACTAGAACAGCATAACTACGTACTAGACGAAAAAGCATTACCAGGGCGTAGTGCCCACCATACAGATGGATTTATAATATTAGATGTGATACTTTATTTTGGTTCGATATTTGTAGATTAAAACTTTGATTTGTTTCTTAAGCTTATGCATAGAAAGCTGAAAGGCACCAGAGTAATTAATATAAAACCTCTTTATGCCAAACAAAGATGAGGAAAAGTTAGTTTTCGTTCCTCCTCTTTTGGTTTCTAAAGTGGTTGGGCATATTAAAACATGAAATGAGGAAAATTCAAAAAATTAACCACCTGAAGCTTCTTGGCAAGGTCTTCATGACTATGCAATCCAGATGATCTATTTACAGTTTCCTTTGCGCTGCTTAACCGACGAGAAACCTCGGCCTGGAGAAAAGCCATGAGATGTAGTTAACGAAATAAAACATTGATATATTTGGCAAAGTAGCAATTTTTTCAGTGCACCTACAACAGTGAGTTACCACATGAGGAAAGGTCAATTACTATAATTCTTTAAAGAAGTTATCAATCAGGAAAAAAATATCAAAAAAGATTTCTTCTTCTTTTATTTAACCCCAAAGATAACTTATTTAGAAAAGGGAGCCAGAACAAAATGTCAAAAGCAGAATTGGGAATGAACAAAAAGCAGTCATAGAAGGTGCAGGTGGTAGTAAATGCATACCGAACATCGGTCACAAACTCTAACAACTGGTGCATTCTCATCAGCTGTCAGTGCAGTTCTTCCCTGAGTGCATTTGTCACAGAAAATGTCTCCACAGTTCCGACAGTGATGCTGAAAACAAAATCTAAATGTCATTCCCTTTGTCTTTTCAGTGTTTAATGCAAAACATAAAGCAACGCACAATGAGAAAAGTATAAAAAACAAAAAAAATTTAAACTAGTCAATTTCTATTACTAAACACCAAGTATAAACAAGTTCCCTTTCCATATCGTCTTTAGACAGGTAGTTTGGGGGAGGGAGGGAAAGGGGCAGCCAGGTGCACTAAAGCTCCGTCTAGTCGCACAAGGATTTATTGTACACAACCTCACCTTACATTTCTGCAAGGGGTTGTTTCCACGGCTTGAACACATGACCTCCTGGCCACATGGCAGCAACTTTACCAGTTTGGAGAGAGATTAAGCTACCAAATATCAGGATAACTTATATATGATTATGGTCAAAAGAGGAAAGAGAAGCAAAAAGGAAGGAACTATTGTACAATTTTATCACATAGCAAAAGAAGAAGGGTAAGGGCCACTCCTCCACATATGCAGTTTCAACCTTTGTGAAGTTGTCAGAAAGAGGAGATAATTTCTGAACAAGCATAAGAAGTATTTCTTTTACTTCTCTTAAATTTTTAACCAAACAAACAATAACACAACTCTCATTAGGGAAAGTAAATCAACAAATTCCCTCCCCTCCCACTTTTAATGGAACATAGCGCAAGCAAGAAGAATTAATGCATGTAAGGACAAGATAAGACATACCTTGCGCACAAAAGCATTAAAGGCTGATCCACAAGCTGTGCACTTGGAAACTGCTTCATCAGGAACCTGGCAAAATGATACTGAGCTAATGAAATTTAACGGTTCTAACATAAAATGACAAACTTTCCAGCACCTCATTAACATTAAGGCAAATTATTTCTTCAAGAGGCTGCACATGTCTCATTAAACATTGATTCAGCTGGTCATAAAAATACTGGAGCAAGATAAGCAACTATGGTGAAGAAATTAGCATAAAAAGTTATTTCTGAATTGAACAGCGCAATCCTTTTGTTTCTCTCCAATATTTACAGCTAGTAATAAACCAAGGACTAAACCTTTTCTTGTGGTAGCTTATCAGGATTATTTAACAGATATTCTTGTAGAGGTAGATGAATTACAGAAGAACATTACAATGACCAAACACAAACTTTGGAAAAATTTGGAGTGGACTACACACTTTAATGGCATCTATACTGGATTCAAACTTGAGATATTTTAGATTGATAAACGTGCAATTGCAAACTAAGGAAAGAGGATAAGAAAGCTTAAAAAATTGAAAGATAATATGAAATCAAGTCTTCTTGCAAAGATTGTAGAAATTGGAGAGGAAATACAGCTCAATCAGAATAACCAAGTGAAGAGACTTGAAGATCAGCCAAAAGTCTGTCTAAGTGAGAAAGTAAGTAGATGCGGCGAAAATACAAACAAAATTAGGTGAGAAAAATTTGGCAAGAAAGAATCACTTTTTTTGTTCTTGAATGAGAAAGTACAGTTGTAGCTAATCATTATATTGGTTCTACTCTTACACATCTAATAACATGTAAAAATGAGGCATGCGAAAACAAATAAACTAAACATGTTACCCAGTGATCTTTCTCCTCATTGGCAGGCTTCACTATATTAATCCAATCAGCAAGACCTTTCTTCTTCTCGGTAGGCTGTTCAGCCACTTTTGGAGATTCAGAAGACCTGATGCTTCCACCCATCTCCTTGAACTGCTTGAAGGGTCAGAAAAGTTAATTTCAAGAAGTTCACATATATTTGTATTGGTCTCTCAGTGTGTGTGAATGCAAACACCAGCGGAACAAGAAATTTACATGAGGGGTTTCAAAAAATTACTGTCGTGCCTTAGTTGAAATCTAAACCTCTGACCTAAAGCAAATTTTGAACACCTCTACCACTACACTACATTCTTCCTTATGTCAAAGGAATTCAACAGTTTATATATAACAGAAAAACATTTTCTTTTTCCCTATTTGCACAGTATAATTTTCCGATGAAAGGGATCTAGTTGAACACCCTTGCTTATTCCTAGTACCGTCCCTGAACACATATACTCCTTGATGTTAAATCCTTCTTTCATATTCAGGCAGTACATGTGTGTGCGTGCACTCACATTCACATAAAGTAACTCCTGCGTATAACAGTGACAAACCACTGCCAAGCAGATAGAAAAGCAATTTCGATGCTGGAAAGGAAGTGGCATGAAAAGATACAGTACCTTTTAGCATTTTTAGTAAATATTAAAAAGGAACATTATAACTTTTGAATAAGTTGAAAAACATTGTCTAGAGTCAAGAGCCTAGCTTATATATTTATAATTTTAGTGTAGAAAAGAGAAACCATTATATATTAAATGGAAGGCTAGATCTTCGAGGAGCCCCAACAAATGCTTGTACACATGATGGAACTTGTATAGTAATGCTGCCTTGGTGTGACATCAATGAAAGACAGTCAGCATATTAAAAGGAAAAAAATCAACTTTCATGTTTGTAAAGCACTGACGAGAACCTTTTGAAACAACTCTAATTTTTAACTCTAGAGAAGTTACAAGGAAAGAGATGGTATCGAAAAAGATTATCTAGTCTCCAGGAGAATGGTACGAAAGAAGAAGATGTTACACAGCATTAATACATGATGGAAAACAGAGGCGAACTCAGGATTTGACGTCTGTGGGTGCACCAGTGTTGTCAAAGACGCGCATAAGCCTCGAAGTAAGACTCAAAATGTGTTGAGCGCTCGCCTCGCTTAATGTGCAGCTTAGGTTCTAATTTCTGATACATACTTTCCCTTGTCAATGAGGCTTTCTGAGGAGACGAACACTAAATAATTAAAAAAATTAATCTTTTTGTTCATATATTTGACATTCATGCTTATATTATTAGTCTTGGACTAGACATATATTTATATCTTTTCTACTTTTATGCCTTTTTAGTTAAATCTCACGCTTTATTTGTACTTTGTGCTTAAACACAATAGACCTTGAAGGTTTTTTACGCTTATTGCTTTTGATAATATTGTGGAGCACCAATATTATCTTAAGACGTTAAAAAAACTTTCGGTGTCGATTAAGGAATATTATCCTATTCAACTGGTCGCTAAAGACATGAACAATACTGAAAAAATAAATATATAGAACAAATAAGAGTTTTAAGCTAATAACTTTACTTTCTTATAATATGAAGTTTACTTTTAACATTTTTGAGGTAGCTCAATGGTCAAGGAGGGTTCACCTTATGGACAAGTCGCTAGTTCAAATCTCCATTCCAGCAATTTTGTTGTTAAAAATTTAATATTGCCTTTAAATTTGAAAATAAAAACTAAGGTGTTGTGTGACCCAGGGGTCAATCCCTAGTCGCATGGATGGAAGGGCTAGCTTCAACCAACACACCAAGGTGTACTGACATTCATTTGAGAGTGCAATATTAGCTATATTCCAATTTTTCAAGGTATATACACATATATATACACAATTTTTTTCGACGTTAACGGGTGCACGTGCACCTCCACCCATGCATGTGGGTCCGCCCCTGATGGAAAATAAAAAAGAACTGAGTTTAATGTGCTAGAAGGATATCTACCTAAGTGGATAAATTCTAAAAAACAATTAAAAGACCAGCAATGGTATATCAGATTGAATGTTGGTGCTCCAAAATTCAACTGTTACCTTCTTCAAAACAAAAAAGAACAAAAGATATCCCCCAGATGAATGTCACAGAGATGCGCATGCCAAGATGGATGTGCAGTCATACAAGATTAGGTGAATGTATCACACATCAAATGAGAAAGTCTGTTGAGATGGATTCGTCATGTCCTACATCGACGCCCAAATGTGCTGGTCTGTGGGTGTGAAACCATAGTGAATGAAAATGTCGAAAGGGGATGGGGTAGATCTAAAATCACATTAAGGAATTTCTCTCCAATGACTTAATATCTTGGAATCTATGTAGACCTAACAATAAATGAGACATAATGGAAGAAAAGATAAATACACACAATACCAATTAGTTTATCAAATTATAGTCATATTACTATGTTTACTTTAGGTCCAATATTTCCCTACGAGTCTACAAGTAATGGTTATGGATTTTTAGACGTCAGTAGAGAACTTGTAGTACTTTTTATTTTTATGTTACATAACATTGGACTGAAATGAGCTTAAATGGCAACATGTGCAGCGAGAGTTCATGCAATTGATCCCAACTTGCTTGGGACTGAGGGTAGTTGTTGAAACCATCAATAACAAATTGTTAAATATAAAACAAATTCAGATATCAAATACAAAAATGGAAAGACAAATTTGACCTGCACAGTTGCAGCCGTGACTGTATCTAAAAGGGAACTGGTTGTGTAACTGTTTGACTGCAGTCTGATACGCCTCGGATCTATATCCACTGCACTTTTTGACCAGAACACAAGGGTAGATGAATCCATTACCTAAATAAGACAAACGGGTCCAGTTCATTAATGCTCTGCAGAAGTTCAAAGAGCTGGAGAAAATCTAAAATCTTTGGGTGGGGGTGGGGGTGGAGGTGGGGGGGGAGGACAGAATCCAATGTGCATTAATGAATAAGCATATAGTGTTCAGGTTTTCAATGTGCCGCCAGAATCTTGAAAATCCTGTTATTAATCTAAATCTTGGGGGGGGGAGGACACAATATCCATGTGCATTAATGAAGTAAGCATATCGAGTTCAGGTTATCAATGTGCCGCCAGAATCTTGAAAATCCTGTTATTGAGCTCAAATATAAAAGCCTTGGTGGTATGTACAAAACTATCATACACCTCTCATAAATAATGCATTCTGTTAAAAGACAGACGGAAATGAAAACATCATAAATACTTCTAAAACAAGATTCTAACTGCATGTTGAGCATATAGCAATTTATGCCCTCAACTCCAAACTCATCTCCTTCGCCACCATATAAAAAGACTTCATCATCCTAGCATTACCACCAGACAATGTTGCAAAGCCAATACTGTCTACATTCAAGTTTTAGCTCATTAAGTTATTTCATTAATAGAGTAAACTCTTTCATAGTCAAGCCAGGAAGGTCAAGAAAATAATACCGTGTGATCGTACATGGTTGGACATGGAGATAAAGAACAAATACTTACATCACATCGAGTTATCGTGTCAAGAGGGTATATTCTTAATGTCCGGCTAGTGCTCGGGTCCAACATGCGGATTCCATCCAAGCCAATCTGAAATGCACCACAAGCAGGACTTAAAGTTAAAATGCTACTATATGCTTGACCAATTAAGAGAGATAGATACATAATGCACCAAGACATGAAGCCCATTAAGGGCACAACACAAGCACATACACAAAATATAACTAGAAGATTTTACCAAAACAATATATATATTTAATACAGCTTATCTTAGTGGCTCAAAAATACACACAGGACGTAATAACTTCATTAGGCAAGTAGACACTGCACCCTGCCAAGAAGTGTGTACCACTTTCAGATCATGGCAAGATTTCAGTAAAGATGGCATCATCGAGAATCAAGACTTACACCCAAACATGTTGGATCACGGTATGATCCAAAGTAAAGGTGCTACAATCTCAGATATATGTGTTATATAAGAAAACCACATTCAGGATCATTTTGGTTAGATACAAAAGCGGTGACAAATGACATTGGAGTAGTACTATAAGGTTTTTGGTCATAAAGATTTTCAAGAACATTTAAATGTTGATTGAAACAAAAAGGAGTAAGAGTTCGAGATATTTGTGAAGGAAACCGACTTTCGCCCATAAGCTATGAAAGCTGCTTGCCTTATCCATGGAACATGTTTTTCATTTTCTTTTTTGATAGGTTAAACATAATTTCCAATTCTCCATAATCCAACGTAACCAACTGCACTGAAAAATGATTTATTCTAGGAAACCATATCCTAGAAAAGCATTTTTCTTCATACCAAAACCGCTAGAACTGAAATTTATCAACCGCAACGACTTTTAAGTTTTCCATTTCTATATTTAGATACTTCATGAATGTCAACAACAAGAAGAACAAAACCCAGTGTAATCCACAAGTTGGTTACGAGGAAGGTAGTGTGTGTGCGTGTGCAAACCTTTCCCTACCTTTACAAGGTAGAGAGGCTGTTTCTACCCTCATCACAAAACATATTAACTTCATGAATGTAACCAACCAAAATCTTTCGCTTATGTAATAACAATCATCAATGACATCCAAAGCCAGTGCTGAGAGACAGTGGCATAGCTACATCGACTCGAGGAACATTAATGTAAAATTATACCGCGCATATAGAACATAACTATTTATATAGGCCAAAAACAACTTTTTAGTTATATATACTAAAGTTTCAAACACCCTTAACAAAATTCCTAGCTTCGCGACTGATAACAAACACACCTGGCAAAGAACATCCTGAGTACTCTGTCCACCACTTTCAGCTAACAACTTCACCCTAAACTTCTGCACACCACTTTTCACATCCTGCTGTGTATCGACCTTAGGAACAGCCTTAACAATCTTCGCAGCTGGAGCTGATGAGCGTTCCTTTGGAGAATTATACCCAATTGGCCTCCCAAAATCATCGAAGCTCGACGACCAAGTCGATGACTTTGAACTAGTCCCTCTTGCCCCATAAGGCTCTACCCTACTACCCTGATAGGCATAAACTCCATCACCATCACCATAACCATCATTACCATATCCACTTTCAGCTCGTTTACCATAACTATCTTGCCCAAATTCACCTCTCCGTGAACCATAATTTCCATAATTATCCAATTTTTCATCAAAATAAGCCCCGTTATGATCGAATTTTCCAGTACTATTATCGTAATTTTGAGCTGGATAAACTGAAGGATACGAAGAATTCGGAGTCGGAGTCGGAGTCAAGGTAGGATAATAAGGTCCATGAGATTCAAATGACGGAAACGGAAAGGAGTATTGAGGCTGTTGCACTACCGGAGCCGGCGCCGGAGCCATAGGAGGCGAAGGTGGAGCAGTGGAGAGTAAATCGGGATTGTTGTAGGTATAAGGAGGAGGATAAGATGCGTAATCGGAAGAGGGAGTGTAAGTGGCGGAGAAGGGCGGAGCAGAGGCGTATGACGGTGGTGAAGGGGCGAGGTTTGGGATCGGAGCCGGCGATATATGGCCAGAATTGGGGTAGCTGTAGTAGGGATAATCTCCTTGTTGCATTTTTTTGGAGTCGGGAAATTACAGAGAGCTTTGAGCTTTGTTTCTGATCAGTGATTCTATTTCTTCCTTCAAAGGAAAGGATCCAGACAAGCAGTTGTTCTTGCCGGGTATTTTTGCTTGGGCTGGACTTTTTTTTGGGCCTTTCCTTTGATATACCCGAATTTGGGGTCACCATTCAAGTTATACAATTGAATTTCTATTTTGGAAAAAATACATAAAGCAGCATACTTAAGTATTAAATTACAAAAAAAATAGCAACACTTTTATCAAATTACATTTTGTAGCATATATATTTGTATGTATTTGTATTTTTGTAGCAATAGTTTGCAAAAATACAAAATACATATCGATCATAAGAGCAGTAAAAATCATATGTATTTGTATTTTTGTAGCAACAGTTTGTAAAAATACAAAATAAAACTTGCTTATATTATGTAATTATGAAACTCATAATTAAGGAAATAAGTATGTTATTTCTGAATTTTGCCCTTCTATTTTTGCTTGTCATTTTTGACGTATCGAGAGAAGACAATTTTTTTTATTTTACCTTTAACATTAGTTATTTTCTTAAATTAATTTCAACATAATGTACGTATCATTCAATAGTGATATTATGACAAAATAACTATGTATTAGTTATTTTTCTTAATAGATGTGTCAATTCAAAAGGTTACAAGTAAAACCGAATGAGAGGGAGTACTGCATTGCATAAAAATATTTACTAGTTTATCCACGTCAAAACATGCTTTATACAAATATGACTGAAATTCCAAAATTTCGCGTCTAAAAATTACAAATTCTGGTATTCTAAATTTCAAAAAAGCTCGACTCGCAAACTTTAAATAATTGGATTATTTTTTTTTTGGTCGCAATTGAAACTTCAGACAACTTTGGCTTCATAATAAAGTCATACTTTGATGTGTTCTAAGTAGTGAAAAATAACCTATATATACTTTAATTATAGTGTCTTTGGAGAACACAAAAACCATAAAAGTTGAAAGCTTTGTCGGGAGGGGGTATTACTGTCTATTTTGGCGTCTATGGTAGGATCAATTAAGGGATCTGAGAGGCAGTCGTTTACATTGCGGCGAATGTCAACAGCTCGAGACCGCTTAATCGATAAATAAAAAGCTTTATAATTCAACTCAATTTCTCTAATTCGACGATTTGATCTATGATTTATCATTTATGGATATTGATAACATCCATCCATTTAGCCTTAAAAGTGAAGAGCGAGGTTGCAAACGAGGAAAGGCAATGTGTAGAATATGTCATGGGCAAAAATGAGACTGTGAGCTAAAAACAAAGCGAAAATACAAAAATCTGAATTATGACGAAGGAATTACCGGAAAGACGAAGCAGGAGTGCGCCAAGGATTCAACCTAACTTGCATACATTCAATTATTCCATCAAGTACATAATAACAGCACAGGTGCAAACTAACTCTACTGACCAAAGCTTAAATTATAGGAGGAGACACGAGTCAAATACCAATTTAGCAAATCTCCAATTTTTGAGAAAACAAAACTAGCGTAATATTCTTAATTATAGCCAACTTCAGCATCTCTAAGACAAAGAATAGGTAAGAAAAGGGGTGACTATCAAATCCAACCACCCTTAATATGAAAAGTTAAAACATTGTCAAGAATAAAAGGTCCGTCTACTGGAAGAACAAATCAGTAGCAAATTGGCACATGAAAGTGATAGAATCTACGCCATCTGGCGACAAAGTCGTGGCAAACTGCAACAATTATGTCTCAGCACATCTCAAATACATCTTCCATCTAGAAGAATAGGTCAATGTATAGAATGGAAACAAGCCCATAATCCAAATTTATTTTGTATGTAACTACCAAAAATTTGTTAAAGGGCACCTTTTCCTTTATATATCAACTTGTCACTAGCTTTAAAGTAACATTCTTTCTCATAACTGTAATCAATTTGTTTCAAAAACTACTACTGCTTGTGATTTTCTCATTGACCGATAGAAGTCGTTCAAGCTTGAATTCCAGCAGACACGCCTACTGCACTTTCCATCCGAGAATACCAATCACCAATACGTGTGTTCTCCACCATGTCTTTACCAGATTTCAGGTAGCGAATGGGTCTCAAAACGCCAAATACAGCAAGATCAGCTAAGTTTGGATTAGAACCACCTGTTAAGATTAAAAATAAGTCAAGGCTCACATATATGACAAGGATTTGATGCAAAAATTATCAATCAAATCAATTTTGACGTCGAACTTGGAACATACCAAGAAAATCTCGGCCCTTGAGAGCATCAACCCATGTTTCTGCAGCTTCATATAAGGCTGCACGCTCATCTGTAATATTATATTTCTTCTTCAATTTCTTCGATACAAAATACATGGCTGCAGCTCCCGCATATTTGGCAGTTATTCTCTCCGTAAAGCTGAAATTACCTGTCCTTAGTATAAATAAGATTAGATTAGACTCGTGCTACAGGTAAACTATAAGGAAAACATTGCTCTAAAAGACACCCAGACTTTAACTCATATAAAGGTACAGAAAACAGAATAAGTATTGAGATCTGGCTATGTTTTATAGAGATCAAATGGAAGCCAACGGAAAATCTACCATTTATTAGCTGCTAGGATGTGAACGCTGAACAATAATACATGAGAATTGAAACTCCCTAGGCAATCAAGCAAAGAACTTTATAAATTATCAATATACGGACTGCAAATAAGTTCCATTCATTCTCATATCCCCAACAATTTAGGTTCTGATACTTTATCGAACCTAACTTAAATAATATATAAGAAAAACACAAGGAGCAAGGGAGAATACTATGAACAAGACAAATTCAGCTAAACAGAACAGCCACAACTAGCAACACACTGCCGGGTTAACATTTGCCTCGTCACCTTTTTAAGTTTCACAAAGAAACTGGGAAATGTCCTCTTCACCTTTTTAAGTTTCACATAGAAACTGGGAAATGGTTTGCTTTTGGTCAAATTTATAGAGCACTTAGACCCTGGATACATATCATGAAACAGTAGCATTCTATCTCACATGTTTTTATCTTGAATTCTTTAGACCAAGTATAAAATGCACAATGTAAGATAAGGGATGCAATCACACTGTTCAGGTTGAAACAGAAGAATAGATACTCAGGCAGGACAACATCAAGATTAGCTAAGAAGCAGCAAAGTATAACCTCAATCAACTATATTTCTAACTTAATTAACTGAATACAGATAAGATGAATAAAACACTGAAAAGAAACAAGATTTTTTCTGGCCTAATCGCATGTATCAAAACTTTACTGCAAAAGGTATAAGCAAGGAAAGCTTGAAATTTTGATTCCAAGCTATTAGTATGAAAGAAGAAAAGCACCATAGTAAAACTATCTTCCCAGAACATTGACATGTGGTCACTGCAATCAAACCTTACCATGACTAGTGATTAAGAAGAAAAGCACCATGGTAAAATTATCTTCCCAGAACATTGACATGTGGTCACCGCAATCAAAACTTACCATGACTAGTGATGTAATCGAATGATTCAAGAGCTTCTGACGTACTTCGGTATATGTTGGGTGATAACATGTGCACCAAGTGATCATCCACCCACCTGCATTTGCAAGGATCACAATCATTAGAGAAGACACAAGTATCTAACAAAGAGCAAAAAACTACATGCGCTACATCACTTACTGACTTGATTACTTAATTCACAATATCCCTTATCTCAAGAGGAAAAAGCTACAGAAAAGTCATAAAACTATCATAAATAGAAAAATAAGTGCATACTTGCGCCATTTGCTCTCTTCATTGGCATCAAAGGTAGAATCAGCAGAACGAACCTTCTTGTATAATTGATCAATAATATCTATAATCCACAAAAAAAAGGGCAACAGAACAATATTAGAAGTAACCATAAAAGAGACAAGTATAAATCAGATTAATGCAAAATTCATATAGTTATTTTATTGGCACTCCAAATGAATACGATTTATTTTATTGGCACTCCAAATGAATACGATTTCAATTAATTTTACTAACAGTCAAGATGTATCTTGCAATTAGTTGTGTATAAAAACTAAAGTATAATGCGATCAACAGTAAATTTACTCAAAAAATTGAAGCAATTCCAGGAAATCAGAAAATATATAGCAAATACCTGATGAGTTCACCATTTGTTCACCATCAACCACCACAACAGGCACTTTTTTATAATCAGACCACTTGAGTTCTTTTTTGCTGATGGGGTTGACCTCAATGACCTTGTATGGTAGGTCATAGTAGTCAAGGAATGCTGAAAAGAAAGAGTTCCAGGGTAAAGGACTATAAGGTGTGTAACAGCTAATAATAATTAATGGGGGGAGGAAGGAAAGAAGGGACCACAGAGATGGAATCATAAACATTAACAAGCATGCAATATGACTATTCAGAGATATATATCGTCAAAAGAAGTCAATACACTTCTAGAAAATATTTTGTGTTAATAAATCAAAGTAGTTAAGCGAATGTAAATTCCAACCAAGAATATAAGTAAACACCAAATAGAATACTGAGGTTAATCATACTGTAGAAAGAGAGTACCTTGTTAGTGAGAACTAATACTAGATATATTGTTTAGGAAGAATTTAGGAATCATGAGCTAGCTTTGGGGGTTGAATTAGGCCAAAGGTCCATTATCCCAATTTATTGTTTACGATGTAGCCCCCCAAACCCCTCAACCCCCCCACACACATTTATATCGCCCACGCCTAAAATACCAATCCTGCACATGCAGGGGTGCTGAGTTCCTATATTGGTGGGAACAAAATCAATTGGTCTCCTTATATGGTCTCTCTTCATGAGCTAGATTTTGGAGTTGAGTAAAGAGGATTTCATAATTCCAGAGGCGCCCAAGCCATCCTTACTTCATCTTCAATTCATCCTTATACACAAGCTGGACTGTCTATCCTGCCTTCCTTTTGATTAGATGGCTTATATCATCCCAGAGCTTAAACTAAGAGGAAAATACTTCAAGGAACGAACTTGCAGGCCTTACCTTATACCTTACCTCAACGAAAAAGCTACGGAGAATGACGATTCCATGCCTTAAGGCTGACTGAAGCTTCCCTCTTTCCTGGTCTCGAGGTCGATTTGTTTATCCTATTCTCAATGAAGTATCTCCAACTATTAATCCATCACAAATGAATTCAATAAGCTATATCCACTAGAGTGAGATACAGGATTAAGTACGAGAGTAGTAGTTCTAATTCGATACTCCATTTGAAAAAGAAATACTACTCCCTCCATCTCAATTCACGTGCCACCATTTGACTTGACACAAAATTTAAGAGAAAAAAACCTTAGATATTTGTGTGATAATAAATTATTTCATCAAGTGTAAAAGACGAATTTTGAAGTTATTTTTTTCTAATTATAGACATATGACACTATTTTTTGGGCAGAATAAAATTGAAAGTGTGTCACATAAATTGGGATAAAGGGAGTAGTTTTTTTTGTTTTTTTTTTTTGGGGGGGGGGGGGGGGGGGGGGGAACTTGGTAACTTGATAAACGAAGTAGTTCTTAAGCCAAAACTATAAGGGACCGTTTGGTATGAGCGATAAGGGATAATAATCCCGAGATAAATGCAAGATTACTTTATCAAGCATTTAGTTAGAGATATTAGTTACAATGATGGGATATCCCAATCGACAGCTCTCTCTATCCCATCCCCATACCAAACAACACTTTGAAGCAAAAAAAGGAAGAAAAGCTCTTGCTTTTCATAGTAATCAGAATACAAATCCTCTGAGGTTCCAAAGAAATCTCCCACTCACTTGCTCTCTTTTTCACCTTGCAAGTTTTCTTCATTATTACCACAATCCTTGCAGCTACGCCCTAATAAATCTATAGCCTACCACGTACGTCAAAATGTTCTACTGAAGAGCTAAGACATTTTTAAGTCACGCGCATCGACACAAATAAGCAAGGGTCATTTGGTAGCTAGTAAGGAAACAACTTATTCATGCATTAATTTATGTATAAGTTATACAATGTTTGTTAGCTAGTTAGAAAACAAATTATTCATCTATAAAATTAATACGATGTTTGGTTTGCAATTAGAAATCCGCGTAACTAATATCAGGATAATTCTAACCAGCTAACAAACAACTACACAAATTAAACCACGCTTCATTTGCAATCAGAAGTCTGCATAACTAATCTCAGCATAATTCTAATCAACTACCAAACAACTACACAAATTAAATCAGTTTCATTTGCAATCAGAACTACGCATAACTAATATCAGCATAAGTCCAACCAGCTACCAAACGACTACAAACATTAATACCGCGTTTGGTTTGCAACTATAAATCAGCATAACAAAAACATCAGGATAATTCTAACCAGGTACCAAAAGACTACACACATTAATATCACGTTTTGTTTGCAATTAGAAATCCGCATAACTTATAACAACATAATTCTAACCAGCTACCAAACGACTACACAATTTAATAGCAAAAAAATGAATACCTTTAACCTTGTTACAAAAAGGACAAGCTTCATACTGATAAAGTACAAGATCTTTAGGTCGTAATTCCGGCGGCACAGCTACTTTAGCATGAACTTCTTCTGTCAACGTCGTAGCCGCCACCGAGAAAAGCATTGTTCCAGCAACAGCATGAGCAGCAGCAGTCTTAGCCGACAGATCAGTGAGCAAATTGTTGAACAACCAGTTAGACTTTGCATATGATTTGTTGCTGCTCGTGCTAAAATGCGCTGCCGTTGACATCCTGTGCTGCGGCGCCGATACGGCGGAGGCGCCGTCTACTGCCCGGTATACGGAGGCGATTCTGCCAACTCTCCTCATTCCAGCGATCCGATTGAGAAAAATGGATGGAAAATGTGATGTTTTTCTCTACAGGGGCCTTTATTGGCGATTTGTAAACTACTTGGGGGTTTACTAAGGGTTTTTGTGTTGCCACGTCAGTGAATTGGGCCCACGGGCCGTCGGTTCGGGAAATCTCGGCCCAACTAGCATAGTCAACCTTTTGCAACTTGACAACTAGACGCGGGAATCTTGTGTATAGAAAAAGAAGGAAAACTTTATTTGGTTTTTTTTTTCTGTTTTTTTTTGTGGGTTGAATTGGTGTAGCATGTATAATATTTTGAATAAGTTAGCGCAGGGTAATTTTTGTAACGAATGGGCAGTTCCTCTGGTGTTTGTTTGGAAACAATTGGAATTATACAAGGGAGGAACTTCTTTTGTAGAACGAAGTGCATCCGTCCCATCGAATGCCTGTAATCGTACTGATAACTATGTTAATGTTTGTATTACTAATAGTATTGTTAATGTCTTTAGTGCTGATAGTCATGTTAGTATTAGGAAAAAATCCCTCCGAAACTAACCTATGGCCTTTATATATACTGATGTTTTGAATTTTTAATAGTAATGAATAAACCTCTTTCCTATAACAAAAAAATATAATATTTCAAAGCATAATTTGGAACTTATTCTTTTTCAGTCGAACTTGTTATGTCAAATCATCTACCGTAGCTTACATTTTATATGTGATTTGTGAGTTAATACACAACATCAAATTTTATATAGTATTTCGAAGGAATGTCATGATATAATTTAGTACTCGGTCCTTTCTCAATTGAACTCATAAAGTCAAATTATCTAGCGCAACTCACATCTTCTATATGATTTGTGAGTTATTGCACACACAAATGTATTTACTTTGTACACAATCAAAAGACAATGATCATATATTTTCCTGAAATTTCAAAAGGAAATGATAAGGAGAATTGATTTAAGAATGTCTCTTTTCAAATTATCATGAAAAAATTGAATATTTTCAAAAGACACAACATATGATTTAACTTTAATTTTTTTTTATTTTAATTTAGTTAAAATTTCCCGTTTATCATTACTTAATTCAACTAATTCTTGTGCTCAATTGAATTAAATTAGTTAACCTTACAATAATTATAATTTTTTTTCCATTTCAATCTATTACAAAATCCAATTCAAATCACTTAGTCCAGCAAAGGACCCAAGTAGCACATAAACTAATAAAAACACACATACAAATAATTCTTTTTGAATTGTAAAATATTTTTCTGAATCTTTTTGTAAAATATTTCTGGTATTTTAGGTAATTTTGGTCGAATTATTGGTTCCATACATATGAAATGGGCTTTTGGGCTTCGGTTGTACTACCCGTAATTGGTAAGGAAAGGATATTTCCTATTACCATAATTATAAGGATAAACCAAGGGCAATATAGTAAAAACAACAACGCGTTCAAAGTCGGCCACCCATCGGCCTATATATACCCCCTTATAGGTACCACAATTTCTCTACATTCTTCTCCGCCTCTCGCAGCTGTAACCCTATCAAATTTCTAGGGTTTCGAGAAATTGCTATTAGCAATTAATTCAAAAAATTTTGTCTGTATCGCGCCAAATCGATCTGAAATCTGACCAATAGCGTTGTAATTTTTTGGGATTTTGTGTATTTTTTTTTTTGTAAAGAGAGGGGAAAGGGGAAGTTTCAGATCTGAAAAGTCGAAATCGAAAAGGGGCTTTTTCGGTTGTGTATTGAGGATGTCTCGGTGCTTCCCATACCCACCACCTGGCTATTCGATGAATAGAGCCAGCAATGAAGCCTTGATCGAATCGATTAAGGTGAATTTATGTGCTTACGCTCCTTGTTCGGTTGAAAATATTTAATCATGTTGCTTGATATAATCCAGCATGAATATATTCTATGTACATCTGTTAGGAAAAATTGTGGCTTCTGTAGATTGTAAATTACTTGGCAACTTGTAATTGATGTACCGGATGGAATTGATTAGGCGATTGATTGTGAGATGATCTGTGTGGATTTTTGTACCAGATTAGAATTAAGGATTAGTTTTGATCTGTTTTGCTTATCTGGGATATATTAACATTGCAATTAACAGTATTTGATTAATGTTTACGAGATGGGTCATAGGAACTTCGAACAATTGGACACTATTCTATCATATCCTTTGTTAAAGAATGGGAAATATAGGCAATCTTTAGGGTTTAATGTATTTTTTTTTTTTTTTGAGGAATAAATTGGAATTCTCGAATAATAAAGCTAGGTTATCTATGGTTTGATATGGTGAATGGGTGATCGGATTTGTGTCATGTTTTTGCACCCTGGGTTCTTTTGAAGTACTCTTTAATGATCATATATTTTGGTGGAATGTACGAACAAAATTTCACAACCCAAATAAACATGTATATTTCAGAAACCTAACGAGACTTTATTTTAAACTACTAGTTGCACCTTATTTTTTAACTGTGTATTATCCAATCAACTTGTGTCCATGCCTTGCCTCTTTCCTGCTTAGCCTCTCCTCTCTGTTGGGTATCTACAGAAGTGCAAGTGAGATTCTTCATGTGAAATCACTTGACAGAAGTGTAAGTGAGATTCTTTATGTGAAATCACTTGACAGAAGTGTAAGTGAGCTTCTTTATGTGAAATCACTTTTTTTTTAAGGACTCCCTTGGGTAGCTTGACACAACCATAGTCTGCATTTAAGCATTTTAAATGATTGTTTTTGCATCTTCAGTTACACTTCAGAGAATTTGGTTGGGTCCACAATGTGAAGTGTTTTGTTTATGTGGTGCATAGTTAACAAGGTTATTCTTTTTCTACCTGTTTAATTGTTCCATTTGCATGTCTCCATTTGTTGGGAGTCTTTCATGATTATACTTGGTTACAACTTTTTATGCAACTTGATGTAAGATCAGGGCCCGTGTGTGATACATAGAACTAGTGACTGCGATTCTGCATTGTTGGTATTGATGCAAGTATATATTGCGTACCTGGCACATGTTTGGTGGTACGCTCATGCCTATTTGATGTGATAAAAGATCAGTGAATGATCCTCACATACGTGAGGATCTTACTTGTTCATTATCCTTCTGGTCATGTTGTGTTATTCCTCTATGTCCCTCTATTCTGAACTTGTTATCATGCTGCACTAAAGCTCCAAAAGGAGAGAGAGATAGCTAAAGCAGAAAAGAAGGAAAGGAAAAGGGAAAAGAAGGAAAAGAGAAGGGAAGAGAAGAAGGCAAAAAAGGAGAAGAGTAGTTTTGGATTGGACAAGGCCACTCATGAGTCCAAAGGGAAGTACTTGTTTAAAAGTCTAGAAGATGAAGCTGAGCTGTTAGAGAGGAGCAATCTCACTGAGGAACATGGGAAAGCCGTATGTTCACAGAATTCCAGCTGCTCATCTGACAGCACCCAGAATAGCAATAAAAGGAAGAGGCCTGCCTCACCTTCACATACTGGCATACAGGCGCATGGTGGGTCATTTTTCCATCATTGTACTTGTCAATTTGGTCTTATTTTATGTTATTTCTGTTGCTAATCTCAAGTCATCTTGCCTGACAATAGGTAGCATTATCAGGATTAGATTGTCTAAAAAGGCTGTGCATGCTGAGACATCAGCTTCCAAAGAGAAGCACGTGTTAAAACCTGCTCAACAAGAAGCAGAAGTAACTCTGAGGATAACAGCTGACAGAGCAGCCAATCCTTTGTTGAAACCTGCTTCAGTTTCAGAGCCAAGTACATCCGCTCATGGATGGGTCGATCGTGTGGCTGTTGACAATGCAACTCCATCATGCTCCAAAGTGCAGGAGAACAGCATAGAGTTTCAGTACAAGAATTTGATTGAGAACTGGATTCCACCAAGTCTGCAAAGTGATAATCTCGGCTTAGATGATGACGATCAATCATGGCTGTTCCAAAGAAAACCTAAGCAAACGCGAGTGGAGGAAAAAAGTGTAGGCAGCAATGACACAACTTGTGGAAGCTGCACGTCATTGTGGCCGCGAGCACAGTACCTTCAAGATGTTGATTTGTATGCATTGCCCTACACAGTTCCGTTTTGAATCACATTACATTTGTGTGTATAGTACAGGTGTTAGCTGGATAACTGCCCAGGGAGTTTTGTAGCTTTTCTCTGGAAACTGATGTAGTTTAACCTGGAGCTTAGTTACAATGTCGAAAATATTCTTTTTATTTTTCATCTGCCAGTTACGTCTCCTTAAACATCCCTTGTTCTACTCCAGTCAGTAGATCAATTTAGTAATGGATTTTCTCTTCTCAAATCCTCTTAATTGAGTGTGCATTTTCATTAATTACTGGATAATTTTTATGTTTATCATCTTTCATGGTGTTCTCTGTACAGTTAAAAGCATAATTGATGTCAACATTAGTTTGTACATTTCTAAATCCATGAGGGGTATGGGGTTTAGTGTACCCTTTAAGTTTGCAGTTAGATTAATTGGTGCATACATCTCCAATCTAATTGATGCATACATCTGTTTAAGAAATGGTACACAAATTAAAATCAATTATTTCGACCACAAGTTAACTAAAAAGTCTCCAGGACCCTATTGTTAAAAATAATGAATTACTATTTTCATTAACAATATTTAATCAATTAAAAATAATGAATTACTATTTTCATTAACAACATTTAACCAACCCGGCAACCAGATGCTTCGACTTTGCTTCTCCGGAGTGCGAATGTGAAAAGGGCCGAGCCGAAGGAAGGAGTGCCAATGTGAAAAGGGCCGAAGGAAGGAGGTGGTACTTGTTGTCATAAAAAAAGACAATTTCTTTTTTTCTAAAGCCACTATTGTAACATTTGCCGTCTGCGCTTGGAGTAATGCAGAAAACAAGTCATTTCCTTGAATTTACATTTTAGCCAAAAACTTCTTGGTCAAGTTGATCTTAATAAGAATTCGTATCCTTCTTATGGAACTGTTAAAAAATAGTAGCTCTAGCAATTGTTTCCTATGGTAACTACTAAATTTTAAGATTCCAATAAAAGATGGGACTCTACGAACTACGAAATAGATATAATCATCTCAAAGCACGATGGAACGCACCATGAAACTAAAAGCACAACCAAATTCGTAATTAAACACCTGTTACTTCATTTATAATTTTATATTTCAAGTTGAGTAGTTATAGTAAAGTAGTGAAAATCTAATCATATTTCAAAATCCTAAAATATTAATTCATTTATGATTTTAAGAATTAATTTTATCAATTAAGTTTTACCTTATATAAATTTTCCCCCATTTGAACTATGTGTTTTAACATATATAACGTTAATTTTTTTTTAAGTGAAAAAAAAAATAAAAAATCATTGTTCATCTAGATAATATTATTAATTAAGACTTTAAGGTTGTTAATTGTACCATTACTTTCTCGGGAAGGAAATATTAAACTTCTCCTACTTTGAGTAGGAAAAGGAGTAAGTACGCGTTTCATAAAATATACCTTAAACAAGGTTTCTAAATTTCCTATATAAGAGAGCAAAGCCTTGAGTTGTTGTTACTAAATTCCTAAACTTTCATAATTGTTCTTCTTGTTACTCTTTTCTGAATTTCTAAACTTCCATAATTGTTCTTCTTCTTGTTACTCTGAGTGTAAGTTCATAAGTTGTTTCTCCACAAAGATGATTCGAGTTTGAAAAATGCAAAAGCAAGATATTCAACATGGCAATGCACCCCCCAAAATCATCATACGACGACTTGATTAAACAGAACAAGTGCAGTAATAATGCAGTGACAGAACCAAATAAAAGCTTCACAGAGTTGAAGAGAAAATCGGAGAGGAACAATCTTACTAAGGAACATGGGCAGGCAGTGTGTTCACATAATTCATCTGAAAGCGCCGAAAACAGCAATAAAAGGAAGATGGACGAGAAAAGCAGAGAATTTCACCAGTACAAGAATTTGATGGAGAATTGGCATCCTGCAATGCGATAATCTCAACTTAGATGACGATGATCAATCTTGGCTATTCCAAAGAAAACCCAAGCAAATACGAGTCCAAGAAAAAAGTGTTGGCAGCAATGGCACAAATTGTGCAAGCTACTCTGCATTGATGTGCCCACCAAAGGCACAATACCTTCAAGATGTTGATTTGTATGCATTGCCATACACAGTTCCGTTTTGAATCACATTATAACAGTGTGTATAGTTGATGTTAATGTAGCGTGAATGTAATTTCTCAAACTCATATGTATTGATCCAATATTATTGTATCTCCTAATCAGGATTCTGCTATCAGTACTTAATTGATTAATGCGATTCAATATTATCGTATCTTCTAATCATGATTCTGCAATTAGTTAAGTGATTACTGTTTAGAATTGTGATGCTTTGATATTAACTTGCAGTTCGACAAGTATTTTGTGTTGTCACCCGTTCTTAAATAAAGAAACATTTTTACATTAGATTTTGATCAAAAAAATTAATTTTAATTTCTTTTTGAAAAAATCTCATTATTATTTAATTCTCATATTATGTCCTAATATAACTTAACCACAAATCAACCAAAAACGTAAAACTAGCGCTATAAATTTATCACCTCTTTACTATTAGGGTTATTGTGCCTCTAAACTTATCACAAACCTTCTTGTTATTCTCATTGTTGTACAAAGGCTTCAGCTTCAGGTACCAACTTTTATTTGATCCATGATTTTGAATATTAGTTTTATATATAAGTTATGTTTTACAATATGCTATATATTATACATCCCTTGCTAAATATTCTTGAAATTTACCATTAAAGACGAAAAATTAAATTTTATTAGTAGTTGATAAAATTCCAATTTATTGGAGGAATCCACGATTCTGCATTGCTTTCAGGGATCTGAGATCACACGAGTTGTTGGGAAAAAATTATTCACAGTTCTATGAAAACCAAAGTTGGCAGAAGAGATAACTCGAATGTCGGTATGAAGCGTCTATGCAAATCGTCTGATATAAGTGCAATCGAGTTGTCTGAGGATATCACAATCAAAATATTGCATCGTTTGCCTTCAAAATCTGTTGCAAGGTTTGCAAGTGTGTGTAAGCAATGGTGGAAGTGTATTGTTGATCAATCTTTGGTTTATAGTTGTCGTTCTCAACGATAGATTCCTCACCCATACATGATGGGCTTCTTTTGTCAAGCTAGAGGCATCGTCGGTCCTGAAAATATCCATTTTTTCTTCTCGTCGAAGAAATCATCAGAAGTGATTGATGGCAGTTTAGATGAATCAGTCAATTTTCTTGGCAGGGAATTGTATATTATTGCCTCTTCTAATGGTTTCATTCTTAGCGCTGAGGCTATAAGATATCAGAAGCTTCACTATGTTTATAATCCTGCAACGAGGCAACATGTCCCTGTCAGTAGATGATCCTGGAAAAGATGTAATCTCCTTTACTATAGTTCGCTATGCCCTACCTTGGTTAGATTTTCGTTCGAGTGTAACAATTGAAAGCTTCTCTTCTCAGACTAACGTGTGGACTACGATTGATCTCACGCTAGATGTACCTCTAAGGATTCCCCTTTCAAGTTGGAGGAAAGTAACATCAGCTGGGGTAATCGATGGAGTATTTTGTTGGATTGATGAAGAATCACAGATCATTCTTTATGATAGTGTCGACAGGTGTTTCTGGGCTTTGCAATTGACTCAAGAGATGAAAGCCGCGGGCGATTGTTACCTTGGAGTATCAGGTGGAGCTCTCTATTATGCATCATGTGTCGCGGCAAAGATTACAGTCTGGTGCCTTGAGAGCACTATTCGTAGTCGAGATGAAGTACTATGGATCAGGAAATATGCTGCAAATTTAACATATACACTTGTAAAATATTGTTCATCCTGCTAATCCACACATCTATTACCTGTATATGAATGGTAGGGTTATTTCATATGACTTGGAAAAGAATATAGCAGAAATTTTGTATGATATCGGAGAAGGAGACTACTTATTCTTTCCTTATGAGTGGCATCAATGGCCGCGTCTTCTCAAAGACTATCAGAAAGTGGAGGTCTGATATCTAATTATACATTCAAGAATCAAAAAGAGATGATGAAGAATTTAGTAGTGCAGGACACAGTTTTGCAAATACTTCAACTTCTTTAAGGTAAAACTGTTGATAAACCAAATGGCTAAATACAGTTAACAATATTGCACATTAAACTACAAGATACTATAGCATTAACACACAATATCAAGTTTGATATTTGTTATTTGTATTGAGGGTGGATTTTCTAATTGCCTATGGATGATTTGCTCATTTCCTTTCAGCCTGTATATATATAACCAAAAATTCTCATGAAAATGTTGTATGTAAATTGCATATCATTACATCAAAAAGTTCATGTGAAAGACTGGTGATTACCTATTTGATATGAGAAATACAAGGTGCGAGAGTAAGTATTTACCTCTCCCAATCTTGTGTGAACTTACAATTTTTGATGGTACAATTAGTGCATTATAGCACATAAACATCTAATAACTCAAATAATGCCCAAATCAAACCACGTTTATTTTCATTATCTCTTGTTAATAGTAATGTCACACCCCTTTTTCGCTCGAAGGGTTCGAGTCGAAGGGTTTTTTCAATTAAAGTGACGGTTTTGAATAGGGATTATTTTATTTACAGAGTCGTCACTTGGAATTGAGTTATGGTGTTACAAGTCACCTTTTTGAATCACCTTTTTGAATCCCTAGCCAAAAGAAAATGACTCTTTTATTTGGTCTGCGAAAACAGAAGACCGGGTAAGGAATTTTATTGACCGAAGAGAAGGTGTTAGGCACCCCTTGAGTCCCGTGATTCTAGCACGGTCGCTTTTATTGACTTTTCTTGACTTAAATTATTTTATAAATTATGTTAGGGCCTAGATTCGCTCATTTTTAATATATTAAAATTTGTCTATTATTTTATACTAATTAAATAAATTGATAAAATTAATTTTAGAAAGATATTTGTCAAGATGCATTATTGAATCCTTGAAATTTTAAATATTTCAGAAAGATGCGTACGCCGCATTCTCAATTGAGACGAACATTTTAAACATTATCTAGAATTTGTCTAACGTTAAAGGCGTTGGTTAGTCTATTATAAATTCACAATACCTAAATTTACTCTTTTCATTAAAATTGTGACAGATTTGAAATTAGTCCGCAACTCACTCGCGCCCTTGCAAATGTGTTTTTCCTCCCTTCTCCTCTAATATTATGATAGATCTTGAATAAATTCGTAACCTTTTTCACTCTAATTATTAAGCTTTAGAAACTTGTTTCGACCCCCAAATTATAAATACTCTTCTAAATCCTCTTGAAATAATCAATTAGATATTCAATACCAAAACTCAACTAACAATTTATGAAATAAAAACAAATTCGTTAATTATATTTTTTTAAAGTGTAGCCTAATTACTAAACCTATGAGACCCATTTAAGAGATCATTATTAAAGGAATCACTAATTAAAAAATTTAAACATAGATCACGAAACATTAATATTTGGATCAATTTACACAAAATTCCAAAAAAAATAAAAATAAATCCAAACACCGTCTATTTTTTAACAAATGAAAACCAAAGCCAATCATGATGGAAAAAGGTCCACTGCCACAGAAATTCCATGAATTAAAAGGATTGTTTATTTCAATAATATAATGAAATTTCTTTTAGGAAAAAAGATTTCATTAAATTACTGTAGGGCTATTCTCACGTGAAACACCCTACCCAGCACCTATTGAAATTTTTATTTACCAAAAACTAGAACGAAAATATGGTGTCTGGCTCTTTGACAATTCAGTACAAACTATTTCGGATCTGTCATGTATTATTTTAAATATTCACTTTTTTTAAAAAAAAAAAAAACTCCACTCATTTTGATTCATCATTTTTACATAAACAAAAATATTTAAATAATCAAATATACAATGCAACTTATAATCACAATCATATCAATAATTAAATTCTTGCATATTGGATGATATACATGAAGTCATTGAATTAAAATTTATGAAATAACAGTACAAAAACGGATAAGAACCTGTTGATAATTTTTTTTTTTAAAAAGAAACTTGAACATTGTCACCTAAAATTCGAACGGGACTCCAACTTCAATGCTTTTTTCTTTTCTCTCTTTGCTTCTGATGTTTTTTGATTTTCACTCTGTGTTTTTTTTCTCTGTGTTTTCTCTAATTTTTTTTTTTTACTTTCAAGTATCTGATAATGAATGTAGTCATGTACGTTGAAATCTAGGAGAAGGAGTCCTTAAGTAGAGGAATTTTTTTTGGGGAGGGGAATTGGGGGGGGGGGGGGTTAGGGTAGGATTTTTTTGAATTTTGAAAAAAATATATTTTATTAAAATAAGATAATAATAATAACTAATTAATTTTTATATTTAAAAAAATACAATAAAAGTTTAAGACTAGCTAAAAATAAATATAATTAAAATAGTACTAAAACTACTAACTTATGTATTTAAAAAAAGAAACATATATTATTTTAATTTTTATATTATTTTTTAAAAATTGGAATAAAAATAAAATAATATCCTAAAATTAACTTCATTATAAAAATAAAAATTAAAATAATATCTAACCAAATATAAATATTTAATATCGAAAAATATATATATTAAACATGGGGAGGGTCAAAATCACGTGTCTACATTTTGCCCCTCTTTATTTGAAATCTCAAAGAGTTTTCATACAAAGACGTATACTAAGAGATGATTTTTGGCCCTCCGATTATTCTAAAAGTGAAGATAAAACAAAATAAAATAAAAGATGTGACCTAGTCCTGGTTTTGGACCGCCTACATATCCCGAGTTTTAAGAGAATCAGATCACATATAGTTCAAAGGTAAAAAGTGAGAGAAAGAGATAAAGGTCTAGTGAGATTCTGTCGAGGTTCCGGTTTACGACTTCTGCTTTTACATTCAAATGACTAACAAAAATCAAAAATGAAAAATACAAGTGAAAATTACAATCTCAAGAATCTGGATTCTAATCTTAATGACTTGAACTTGAAAATCTTCACCCTATTCTTCAGGCGGGCTCCTGACTTGTTATTTCTTCACCCTGTTCTTCAGGCGGGCTCCCGACTTGTTGTTTCTTCACCCTATTCTTCAAGCGGGCACCTAACTTGTCGTTTCTTTACCTGGTTCTTTAGGTGGGCTCCTGGACTTCCTTTTTTCTTCACCCTGTTCTTCAGGCGGGCTCCTGGATTTCCTTTTCTGATTTTTCAAAATATGTTTCTGAACTCAAAATAAAAGGTGAAACAGAAAAATAACATCTCATTCTTTAGGAGGGTCCTGGACATAAAATTAATTTCCATTCTTCATAAGGGTCCTGTCCCATTCTTCAAGAGGGTCCTGAGCAGAAAGTAAAATTCAATAAACACAAACAAAATTTTTGCCCCAATTTGTACCAGAAAACTTTGTGAGCATCATAAGATTACAATTTTTGAAAAGTACAGAAAGAGTGTGAATCAAAGCCCTACTAAAGAAATGTGTCTCGTCAGAGTAAAACTGATGACCAAAATTAGGAAGTGTGTCTCCTAAGAGTTAAATTGAAGGACTCCACTAGAAAGTGCGTCTTCTAGGCGTGAATGTTCAAGTTAGGAAGTGCTTCACCTAACGAATGAAAACTGACTTATTCAGATTAGGAAATGCGTCTCCTAGGGATTAAATGAAATGACTCGACTAAAAAGTGCGTCTTCTAGAAGTGAATGTTCAAGTTAGGAAGTGCTTTACCTGACAAATGAAAACTGACTTATTCAGACTAGGAAGTGCTTCTCCTAGGGGTTAAATGAAATGACTCAACTAGAAAGTGCATCTTCTAGGAATGAATGTTCAAGTTAGGAAGTGCTTCACCTAACAAATGAAAACTGACTTATTCAGACTAGGAAGTGTTTCTCCTAGGGGTTAAATAAAATGACTCAACTAGAAAGTGCGTCTTCTAGGAGTGATGGTTCAAGTTAGGAAGTGCATCACCTAACAAATAAAACTTGTATTATCCAGACTAGGAAGTGCGTCTCCTAGGGGTTGAATGAAATGACTCAACTAGAAAGTGCGTCTTCTAGGAGTGATGGTTCAAGGTAGGAAGTGCATCACCTAACAAATGAAACTTGAATTATCCAGACTTGGAAGTGCGTCTCATAGGGGTTGAATAAAATGACTCAACTAGAAAGTTCGTCTTCTAGGAGTGACGATTCAAGTTAGGAAGTGCATCACCTAACAAATGAAACTTAAATTATCCAGACTAGGAAGTGCGTCTCCTAGGGATTGAATGAAATGATTCAACTAAAAAGTGTGTCTTCTAGGAGTGATGGTTCAAGTTAGGAAGTGCATCACCTAACAAATGAAACTTGAATTATCCAGACTAGGAAGTGCGTCTCCTAAGGGTTGAATGAAATGACTCAACTAGAAAGTGCGTCTTCTAGGAGTGATGGTTCAAGTTAGGAAATGTGTTTACCTAACATATAAAACTTGAATTATACAGACTAGGAAGTGCGTCTCCGAGGGGTTAAATAAAATGACTCAACTAGAAAGTGCATCTTCTAGGAGTTAAAGCTCAAATTAGGAAGTACATCACCTAACACATGAAAAATGACTTACCCTAACAAGGAAGTGAGTCTCCTAGGGGTATAGGATGATGAGTTTTCAGTATGATTGTGATTACTAAATATGTGTAAAAATATTGCCTCTTGCATTTACAGAAATGAGAAATTGCAGCTTTTAATATTTAGGCTTTGAAACCTTTGATTTGAAAATAACACATGTTTTTATTTCATATAAAAAAAACTTTTTGATTTAAAAACACGGTGGTTGATTTGTGGCATTTGTGCTATCTCTTGCACTTGTCATGGTCAGCTCCATTGCAAATCATTGATAGGTATTGTTGACTTGCTGTAGTATTGACCTCATATTCTAACTACTAAAACTTTTTGACTCAAGTCATATTTATCTTACATGATATCTCCAGGTTCAAATTCAAATGCACCCCTTATACTTCTATGAGTCCAAAAACTGTCGGGTGACAAGCATTCTTGAATATCCTACTTTATTTTGAAGTATGTTAACTTGGTGCATCAGCCATTTGTCATCCTTTGTGCAATTGAGGGAGTTGGTAGCAAACTTTGAAGTTCTTTCTCACATGTCTTGACATAAATTTGACTCAAAATACGTGAAAGAATGACGATATTGATTTTTCATTCGACAATAAAGACACAAAATCAATAATAATAATAATAATAATAATAATAATAATAATAGTAATAATAATAATAATAATAATAATAATAATAATAATAAAGACAATAACATCTCTTTTTCAAATCAACATAAAGGAAAACTTATTTGAGTGTCATAGCTGATTCCAGTGATTATGACATGCATTTATGAATTAAACAATCGAATCTTTCCACACTAATCATGTGTCAACTTTTGCCCACTTATTGGGTTTGAAACTGAGCCACTGTTGAATTTGTTCCCTCTAGATTATAATCTTTCTTCGGCTAATGACACCTCAATGGATTTTCGTCAAAGAGCCTATCTCATTTTCATTTCTTTCTCAACTTACCGTCGTCTTATGGTGTCCATGAGGATTTTCACTAATAAGACTCTCATTTTTTATTGTTCTCACAACTCACTATCTCCTTATGGGCACTATCTCCTTATGGTGCCCATGAGGGTTTTGACCTATAAGACTCTCTCATTTTTATTAAACTCACAACTTACTATCACATTATGGTGCCCACAATATGAAACCTCATATACCCATACATGCTTAGCCTTGACATTCTCAAAGATTGATCTGAAGGTCTTTCTTTGGTTGTAACTTGGCTTTTGAATAGGGTAAGAAAGAAAGGACGGCATGAGACTCAAAATTTACACAACATTAGATAAAACATGCAACTTTTGAAATCAACTCTTTTAAGGAAATAAACTTTTGCACCAGTTTTATTTCATTCTGGGTAATTTGAATTTTCTTTTGACTAGACCGAACCCCAAAGCAGGGCTGCCTACGTATCTTTTCATAGCAAGAATTAGGTCAAACGTAGTTCAGACACTTTGTTCTTTTGCTTGATTTTCTTTTTATTTTTTTTCTTTTTCTTGACTTTTCTCTCTTTTTCTTCTTTTTTTTAGAGAGAGATATTTTTTCCGACTCCATTTTTTTCTTGACACTTTTCTGACTCTATTCTTTTTCTTGACACTTTTCTTTTTTTAAAAAAAAAAATCATACTCTATTTTGATTTGAAAAGAGGGATATAAAAGAAATAAAATAAAAGCTCAAAAGGGATAACAAAGGATGACACAATATTTGGATAGCAGAATGAAATGCCCTCGTCATATCAATCCTTAAAAACGCAAGTACAAAACATGCAATCTAGGAATGAAACATGAAGATCATACGCATCTTTTCAATATTGACCGTGACTAAGCACATGCAGGTGTGTCACTTCTTTTAAACTTGTAAGCCATACAGGTCTACTTGTATTATACTTTTCTCATAACAGATGACTCTTTTTTTTTAGCTAACTTTATTTTGCTTCTTCTGACAATAGAAACTACATATCCTCTGATTGATCTCATTCAAAAATGATTGAGCTGAACCTTCTCATTGAAGATCAAGTCATTTTTTATTCGCAAAGTGATTGTCTCAAAACATTCAAGTGAGGATGTAACTAGGTCCTCAAAACATCTCAACACTTTACTTATTTTTCTTATATTTTTTTTCAACTCTAGGTTCTTGATCGAATGTTTCAACATTAGATTGTATTTTAAGATCTGGATGAAAATTCAACATGCTTATTATATTACCAGAATCACCATAGAAAGAGCTCTTTGAAGAAAAAAAAGACAATATATATTGAGAAATAAAAACAAAAGAGACACACATTTTGTTGACATAAAGATAAAAATGATAAGAAAATCAGACAAGATAGATTCTAAACTACAACCCTAAAATAATTTGGATAACAGAAAGAAAAAAAACAAACTACTAGACCTCTTCCTAGTAGGGAGAGGGGTGACTTCTTAATTTCTCAGCCTGACAATTTAGCCACTGATTTGCATATCAACATGACTAGAGCTTCCACCACGGTCAGACACATTTCCTTCAACAAATAAGTTCTGGGTCCCCATACTTGACTCATTGTTTCCCATATATCGTGCAGTACTACGTGCTGGCGAAGAACTCTGTGGGACGGTTGAGGTGCCAACGTTTTGCACCACAATCAATTTTTCTTGAATCATTTTCTCTATTTCTCTTTTCAAAATACGATAATCTTCAATACTGTAACCTTGCATATTAGAATGATAAGTACATTGTACATTAGGATCAAAATATTTTGAATGCGGATCAGGAATATACCCAGGGATAAGATTAATCATGCCCCATTGCCTCAATGTCTGGAACAAACTGGTATAGGACTCCTCAATTGACGTGAAACTATTCTTTGTCTTCCTCCTCATTGCAAACTCTGGCCTCGAATGAAACTTGGATTTAGAGGCTCCTTGGTAAATTTGTAAGTGTCGAGGACGACGCCGAGGGTCCAAGGCACACCATTGTGGATAGGAAGACAAATGAGCATATGATTGTGCATTATTCAAAGGATATTGAGGAAGTAGAATAGAATTTCTTGGATTTTGGAGAAAGGAACCTTGTTGCATATGGTTGTGTAGATCTAATATGTAAGCTTGGGATTGAGGCTGGCAGTATTGGTGGGTTGAACCTCCCAAACTCTGCTTTGGCCCTGGCATGACAATAAATGTGTTTTTCTTCTTCTTTTCTTTTTCAATTTTTGTTGATCGATTGCAGTATCGTCCCAAATGCTTCACAGAATCCTCATGTCTATCATGTTCCTTAAATTTCGATATCTCAAAGCTTTGAAGAAGGTTGACACTTGAAGACATACCCCAGTTGACACTTGAAGACATGCCTCAGTCTTTAATAGTGGGGAACAGATGAGGGGGATGCCCACTAGCCCAAGCTTGGTACATTTACATCATTTGTTGCCTTAGTCTCAAATTCTCTTTCTTTAAACTCTCATTTTCCTGAATCTTTGTTTGATTCATGAGGTCACTCTCTATATTCTTGTTGGACACAGCTAAACCTTCTTTAGATTTGGTGTGATGTGGAGGACTAGCCAAAATATCACAAACCAGCCACCTTAAACTAACTGTATAAGAAATAACAAAGGCGTCAGAATGTAATATTTTTCCAAAAATTCTTTTTCTTTTATCTTCTTTTTTGAAGAGATCACCGAACCCCAGAAGGGTTACCTACATATCTCACTAAGATGAGAATCAGGTGTGCGTAGTTCGTGGAGCTGGAGATATAAAGAAATAGATTTTTCTTTTAATTTGAGAAATGGGAAATATTTTTTGTTTTTGAATTCATTAATAATGATAAAACACATTTTATTTTTGAAAATAAATTAATTTATTTTATATATAGATAAAAAACGCTCTTCTTTATTTATTTAGAAGGAAACACAAATATATTTTTCTTTAAAATCACCTAATCCACGAAGGACTGCCTACGTATCTCAATAAAAATATGTCACGCCTCAAATCCTATTGGGGCAGACTGGCACCCATAACCGAGGAGGTCCGGGAGAACCATCTCATAACCTTATACTTCCCATGCACACCTCTATGACAACCTGAAATTCGGACAGCATCATGTCGCATATAAAAGGAAATAATCACCTGTATAAGCTCGAGCACACATATATATGTATATATAATACTTGGCCGTTGGAGCCATCATGTCTATTAACAAAACACCACCTTGACTGTACATTAGGTCTACAAAGCCTCTAGACAATACACAGAGTTTAACTAGGGTCGGGACACACCCCGCCATATAACTAACTTCTATACAATACCAAAAGTGACTGAATATGACATGGAAAGCCCCGAATCAAACTGGAGCTCACTAAAAGCAGCTGGATATCTTGGCTCCTACTTGTGCGGTGTATGAGCTGAGGTACCTGTGCCTGCAGCATGAAATGCAGGTCCCCCGTGGGGGACGTCAGTACGAAATATGTACTGAGTATGTAAAGCTGTAGATAATCACATATGATATAGGAGCTCAATAGAAATCAGAAACAAGTGAATAAATCGTAATAGGAGTGGACCACACTTACTAGAACTTGTGACAACCTGTACATTGTATTTATTCAATCACTTTACCTTCGTTATTATCATCTTTGTAATCATTACTATACTGTATTGTGACCATTAGGCTGCCTCCAGTACATATCAACTAGGATCGATCCATGCTAGGCTTAAGCGCCTGGGATACCACCCATAAATACATAACTAGGGACCGACCCATGATAGGCTTATGCCCCTGGGATATCACCTGATAAGAGAGAACTTCCATCACTTAGTTCAATTAATCTTTGAGATTGTTATTTCGGTCGCCACCACATTTTTGATACTTTGAAACAATGATACATCAATAAGAGACATATAAATAGACCATCAATGCAATAACAATGAAGTAAGAACTCATTGGCACATCAATAAAGTGTTTTGGAGTCATCAATGCCATAACAATGAAGTAGGAACTTATTGGTATATCAATGAAACGTTTTGGAGTCATTCATAGCACATGGATCTTGTTCGAGTAACCGGATACCTTTTGACATTCATTAGTGCAATAAATATGTAAGATTTGGAAAACAAGTAAGTATTGGAATGTCTTGACATCTTGTAGGGTGGAAACAAGTTCATTAGTAACGTAGGACATCGTACAAAATCATTATGGATCATATGTTACTGAATAACTTTGGAAACTTTCTTAATAGAACAATGGTTCACTTTCATGCCAAAGATATGGTATAGAGTATGCTTTACATACCTGACTATCAACCTTCAATACTAGTCCCAAATGGACTTCTCGTCTTTTCGGATTACTTATCTACAATGAACATATATAGCAATCTATATTAGCGACCAAACGTCACAATTCAATTATTTGAATTCACCAAACTAGTGGTTAAGTAGTAAGCCTTAATTACACCATAAAGGGTGTCACTTTAACCCTCTTATACTCCAATTACATTCACATGCCATGCATATTCATACAACATCCTCCAATATCAAGTTTGGATTCATTTATCCTTCCAACCAATCCATTAAACCAAATTGAGCCATAGACATAAATAATCATCAATTCAATATTATATCACCATATCCACCTTCCATAACTCAATTACCATATCCACCCTCCACAATTCAATACAACCAAACCATGCAAAATAGTCCATAACTCTATTTTCATCACCTTTCAATAACAACCAATACATGTAATCCTCTATCACACATATACATATGAAAGAGAACAAAGGCAAACAATATTCATACCTTAGAATTCACCTCTTGATTATGCAATCCTGTTTGCACAAATAATAGGTGCCTTTCGAAGCTCTCGAGATGACAAACGCAGTTATCGGATTACTTTGGAATTTCTACGGTTGAATCAAAAGTTATTTAAAGGTCAAATTTGGCTAGGATTTGTTCTTTCTCAATGATTGATGATGAAAATGAGTTTTTGAACTCATATACTTGTATATGTACACATATTCCCGTCCATAATATCATAAGGAATGACCAAAGTGCCTTTAAAATTTAAATAATGTCAAATCTGTCCTTTGGTGGACTGTTTTGACAAGATAAAGTAGATCGACCATAGCTCTTTGCTCTGATATCGGATTTGGATGAAATTGGTATCATTGGAAAGATAATTCAAAGGGCGTTCATTTCATATAAAGTAGGCCACCCAGTTCGTCCTGTACAAGGAGTTATGATCGTTTGAAGTTGACCCTAAAAATCTATTTTGAGAGGCTGAAGTAAAACGAGTATAACTCTTTACTTAGACGTTGGATTTGGATGCAACCAATTGCATTGGAAAGAAGACTCAAAGATATTTCTTTTGATAGGTCGCAGCTCTCCCAGTTCATTATATTAAGGGAGTTATGATCGTTCAAAGTTGACCCAAAAAATTGGCTGGCCTCAGTAGTTTGTGTGCAGGAAATTTTCCTGCACATTTACTATTCACAATATCTCAGCCACCGTTTTATAGTTTCGAACGTGCTCGATTATATCCGAAACTTATCCATTTTTGGAAATCTTTATATCGTTGGAAAGCTTATTCAATAACCTTCGCATGGATCTATCGAAGAGCAAATTCTGGTATAAATAAAATAAAAAAAATTAATTCCATATAAATAAGACCAATACACGTACTTGAATACGCCAATCCACGTACTTGAATAGGGGGTGTTACAAAATGAGAATCAGGTGTGCGTAGTTTTGAAAATTATGTCGTACACAATTTAGCTTCAAGACCCCTAAAGGTTCAGGGCTATTAAGATTTATATATATTTTTTATTTTGTAAAACTTAGCCTCATGATCCCTAAAGATTCTGGGCTCTTAAGATATATATATATAATTATGAAAGTAATCATATTTTCAAAACATTTCCCAATAAATCTATGAATAATTTTTCAAAATATAGGGTCATATTCTGGGAAGGACTTCCTACGTATCCCACTAAAATGTGAGAATCAGACCCTCGTAGTTCATAAAGACCATAAAACTATGTTGCTGTATATTTAAAATTTTTCTTTCTTTTTTTAAAAAAAAATTCTTCAAAAAATGATTCACTAATTTTGAGGATAATACAATCGCTTGCATTTTAAAGTTGCCTAAAAGCCAGTCAACAATCAGATAGCCTTTCAAACAAATGTCAAAGAGCACGTAGGATGCATATGTTGGCCATTATAAAGTAGGTCACCTGTCCTAGACAGACCCGACCCCTGTGCCGAGCCCCGCTAAGTCGAATGCAGATGATGAAAATAAAGCAGCATCTAATAGGGATCACCAGATTCTGAGTTTTCAGTTCTTCTAAGTTTAAGCCTAATAAGGATAGATGTCTAGACTGGCTTACCTGAGCAGACACTCAAGCCGGGGAGGGACAACTTGATCGGTAGTAGGGCAACACCGCCTTCATTGCCGATCCGAACCCCGCCTAACATGTGTGACTATAATCCTTCACCAGGTGTCTTGACAGTCCGGCCATTTCAAAAAGAAAGTAGGATGCATACACTGCATTCTTTCTATCCTATTTTAGAGACTCAGAGGGGGTGCACGAGAGAAGACAATTTATAAAACAGTTCAACAATATCAAAGCAGTAAATGAGCGACAAGTGGCACATAAGGCCAACAAACACAATATCAACAATAATTAAAGCAAGTATAAGTCAATATAAAAAGCCCGAATTCTTATTATTCCTCAGCAGAGTCGCCAGAGATGTCACACCCCTTTTTTGTCCGAAGGGTTTGAGTCGAAGGGCTTTTCCAATTAAAGTGACGATTTTTAATAGGGATTATTTTATTTACAGAGTCGATACTTGGAATGGAGTTATGGTGTTCCAAGTTACTTTTTTGAATCCCTAGTCAAAAGAAAATGACTCTTTTATTTGGTCTGCGAAAACAGAAGACCGGGTAAGGAATTTTATTGACCGAAGAGAAGGTGTTAGGCACCCCTCGAGTCCCGTGATTCTAGTACGGTCGCTTTTATTGAATTTTCTGGACTTAAACTATTTTTATAAGTTATGTTAGGACCTAGATTCACTCATTTTTAATATATTAAAATTTGTCTATTATTCTATACTAATTAAATAAATTGATAAAATTAATTTTAGAAAGATATTTGTCAAGGTGCATTATTGCATCCTTGAAATTTTAAATATTTCAGAAAGATGTGTACGCCGCATTCTCAATTGAGACGAACATTTTAAACATTATCTAGAATTTGTCTAACGTTAAAGGTGTTGGTTATCTATTATAAATTCACAATACCTAAATTTACTCTTTTCATTAATATTGTGACAAATTTGAAATTAGTCCGCAACTCACTCGCGCCCTTACAAATGTGTTTTTCCTCTCTTCTCCTCTAATATTATGATAGATCTTGAATAAATTCGTACCTTTTTTCACACTAATTATTAAGCCTTAGAAACTTGTTTCGACCCCCAAATTATAAATACTCTTCTAAATCCTCTTGAAATAATCTGTAACACCCCAAGAACCTATTCCGAGACGTCACATGGTGCTGAAGGCCACACGTGGCCTCAAGCTAACCCTCTAAACTTGTCATCACTTTCAGAACTCATTATAGCGCAAATCATGCTAAGATAAAGAGGAATAACCATGTCATAAACATATTGAAACATGAAATAATACTGTCCTGTACAAACAAAATATTGGAATTTCTGTACACGCTGGTACACTAGTCTGACAAAGCCTCTACTACATAGGACTGAGGAGCCATTAGGACAGATCTCCAACTGACTCGTACTAAACTGAAAGTAAACAACCATCTATTAACAAGACAAAATTGGAGACACAGGTCCTCGAACTATGAGGACTCACCAACTGCAGAAGTGTAGAGGAAGGTATTCAAAGATCACTGTCGCTGCTGAGACTGAGCACCTGAACCTATATCACGAGGAAATATAGAATACAAAAGAGTATGAGAGTCAGTACTTGGGAATGTACTGAGTATACGGGGGTGGATGCAACATTTAAATAATATCATAAATGTATAAGAAAATCATGCATGCTGACCATAATAATTCTCTTCGCTTGAATTATCTGAAACATTTTTCTCATAAATTATCAGTAGTAATACATGCTTCATAAATCTTATAAATCATTTATCTCAACTCAAATTCTTAAACTCATGACTTAGAATGACACGGTAACTCAAGATATTTAAATCATTATGGACGTGAGAGTTTCTTACAACCGACATGACTACACCATGTGAGTCGCATGGAGTCCAACGTTTTGCCCTCCTAAGGAGAGAACTCCACATTGGCAGGGGTGTTGTACTCTTGCCAGGGAGTACAACCTCAGTCTCATCTTCACAATCTCATACTCGGCCTTTGGCCCACAATTATCAACATCAATCCTACGGTGGCACATAATTTTGGAGAAATATCAAATTTCCCGCTCGATGCTAAATACTCCTCCCAGACTCAGTTCAGAACGCGTTAGGAAATCCACCTCAATCAATATCAACTCATGAGTCTATCATAAAGACCAAAACATAAATATATCTCATTTGTAAATCATAAACATCTTGTGGATTCCTAACTCGACTCAACTCAACTCAACACAATCTTTCTCGGCATCAAATACATTTGTTTATCAAGTCATTTCAAATATCAAAAGCTTCATGGAAACATCACAAGACTCATTCTTGACTCTCGAGTTCACATATCAATATACATTCAATAGTTAAATTTCTCATGGAAAGGGATAACTCATAACACTTGTCTCAAATCGTTCAAAAATCATAAATTCATATTAAGAATATTCAACTCATGGCACTTGAGTTAAATTGCTTAGAAATCATCAATACATAATGATAATATACAACTCATGGAATAAACTCTCAATTTAGGAAACATGATGGTGAAATAATTATAAATATCAAACTTATTCAACTCAAACCTCATAAATCATAATTAAAGAAATTTGGGTGTAAATCCACTTGCAAAATCATGTAAATCAGTAGTAGAAATTAAACCTTTAGGCACAAGAACGAAAGGAGTGTTCTTGTTCAAACCCCACATATCTTAGATTTTGATTTTTGAAGATATAGAAACTTGCTTGAAACTTATTTCTCACACTTTTAGACCAAGACCTTGCTGCCTTTGACTTGAGGAGCTTAGTTCTTGAACATCTTGAAGAAATTTATGGGAGATTTTTTGAATTTCTTGGAGATAATTTGATTTTTGGGTTTGGAAGAAACCCTATGTTTCTAGAGAATTCTTGAAAGAATTTTGGAGAGAAATGGAGAGAAAATGATCTTTTCTTCTCTACATAGATATATATATATAAGGCCACAAGGAGCGGAAATGACCAAGATGCCCTTTTGAAAAATGCTAAAATTTGTTGATCGGGGCCTGTGACGATCGACCTGACGGTCTGTCAGAAGGACTGACGGTCCACCAAGTCGTCCATCACTCGAACATCAAAACTGGAACGTTCTGCCTCGACGTGACGGTTGACCTGACGGTCCGTCAGAAAAGTGACGGTCCACCAAGTCGTCCGTCACTTGAGGGCCAGAAATAAGACATTCTGTCTCGATCTGACGGACACCTTGACGGTCCGTCAACTTTGTGACGGTCCACCACTTTGACCGTCACACGACATCCCAAAAAGGGAGCTACTGCCTTGGCTTGACGGGACACTTAACAGTCAAACTTGGGCTATCCGATAGCATTCAGTAAAACGGTCATAACTCACTCATCCGATGTCAGATTTCGATGAAATTGATATCGATGGAAAGCTTCAAACTTGGGCTATCCGATAGCATTCAGCAAAACGGCCATAACTCACTCATCCGATGTCGGATTTCGATGAAATTGATATCGATGGAAAGCTTATTTAATGCTCTACATAACAAAAAGTGGAAATTAGAGAAATACAACATGGTTTAAACATCAATCACTTTGGAAGTCATACATAGTCATTCAAAAGGACAGATTTAGGCTTAAGGAATAATCGGGGTATTACATAATCAATTAGATATTCAATAACAAAACTCAACTAACAATTTATGAATCGTTAATTATATTTTTTTAAAGTGTAGCCTAATTACTAAATCTATGAGACCCATTTAAGAGATCATTATTAAAGGGATCACTAATTAAAAAATTTAAACATAGATCACGAAACATTAATATTTGGATCAATTTACACAAAATTCCAAAAAAATAAAATAAAATCAAAACACCATCTATTTTTTAACAAGTGAAAACCAAAGCCAATCATGATGGAAAAAGGTCCACTGCCACAGAAATTCCATGAATTAAAAGGATTGTTTATTTCAATAATATAATGAAATTTCTTTTAGGAAAAAAGATTTCATTGAATTACTGTAGGGCTATTCTCACGTGAAACACCCTACCCAGCACCTATTGAAATTTTTATTTACCAAAAACTAGAACGAAAATATGATGTCTGGCTCTTTGACAATTCAGTACAAACTATTCCGGATCTGTTAAGTATTATTTTAAATATTCACTTAAAAAAAAAAAAAAACTCTACTCATTTTGATTCATATTTAAATAATCAGATATACAATATAAATTATAATCACAATCATATCAATAATTAAATTCTTGCATATTGGATGATATACATGAAGTCATTGAATTAAAATTTATGAAATAACAATACAAAAACGGATATGAACCTATTGATAAATTAAAAGAAAAAAGAAACTTAAACACTGTCATCGAAAATTCGAACGGAACTCCAACTTCAATGCTTTTTCTTTTCTCTCTTTGTATGTTTTTTGGTTTTCACTCTCTGTTTTTTGTTTCTCTGTGTTTTCTCTATTGTTTTTTTAGAGTCAAGTATCTGATAATGAATGTAGTCATGTACGTTGAAATCTGGGAGAGGGAGTCCTTAAGTAGAGGATTTTTTTTTTTGGGGGGGGGGGGGTAGTTATCAATTAGGATAGGATATTTTTGAATTTTGAATTTTTTTTTTAATTTTTTTTAAAAGAAGATAATAATAATACCAATAAAAATAATAAATAAAATAATAATAAAAAAATAATATAATAATAAATAATTAATTTTTATATTTTAAAAAAATACAATAAGAGTTTAAGACTAGCTAAAAATAAATATAATTAAAATAGTACTAAAACTACTAACTTATGTATTTAAAAAAAGAAACATACTTTTTTAAATTTTATATTATTTTCTAAAAATTGGAATAAAAATAAAATAATATCCTAAAATTAACATTATTATAAAAATTAAAATTAAAATAGTATCGAACCAAATATAAATATTTAATATAAAAAAGTATATATATATTAAATATGAGGGAGAGTCAAAATCACGTGTCTACAAATACTACTTATTTTATAGTTTTTCATTATATATCAATATTGCTGCGGACACTATACTTTTAGCAAAATCACCAGTTATTTCATTTTTATTTTATTTTTCTTAGAAAGCGTCGTGTAATTATTGCATCTAAAGGACAAACGAAATATTTGCAAGCATTAGTCACATGTTTGTATTATGGAAACTTCACCGGGGGGAAATCCCAAAAATTGGAAAATCGGAAAAACCTAAATCAAACCTATCAATGCATATCTTGTTCACCAAAAAAGAAAAAAAAAAAAAAAAACATCATTTTCCTCCTGAACTTGTCGGTACAACTCAATTAGACCTTTAATTTAACACACATTTATTTACCTCTTTTAACATCTTTAAAGTGAATTAATATTCCCTTAAAGTTGACGTGGAATTTAAAAAAAAAACACGTATTTATTTTAAAAAAGAAAAATGATCCCACTTATATATATATATATATATATATATATATATATATATATATATATATATATATATATATATAATCACAACTTTCTTCTTCAAGAATTGAATCGTCACTCCCCTTTCTTTCAACAAGTCCAAACCAGCAATAAAAACAATCTTTACTTGTAATTCACATTCCCTACTGATCCATTAGCCATCCCTAACTCAGTCCTCTTTTCACTTACGAAATATGGATGAATTGGCAGCAATTACTTTAGTCTACCATAAAAATTTTCACTTATAATTTGAAGTCGAATAGGTCTTTTTAGAGATAACTTCAAGATGTTTGATGAAATGTCTCAACCAAATATTGTGATTTTTAACTAGATTATATTGAGTTTGACTCATTTTGAATTTTTGAAAGAATATTATTTTAACTTTTTTTAGGTGTTTGCAGGGGTGGTGGGGTGGATGGATTTTTTTAATGAAGTATGAGAAAGAAAGAAAGGGGCGGGGTAGGCGGCATTTTGCAGGTAATTTTATGTTGAATTTGCAATAAAAAAAGTTAATAACCTTTAAAATCTCATTGGCTTCTAGACCTTGTAGTTGATTTGAAGTGAATCTGGAATTCTTATATAGTTAAAGTGAAAGATTTTTCATATCTTAAGAAGATTTGGTAGTAGAGAATTTACTAGAATAATGTGGGTGGCTTCAATTTTATCTGTGTTTTATATTTGCGGGGGAGAATTCTGAACAATAGTGTGTGATGAATTTGTTTGAGAAGTAGTGCTAATTTGCTAGAAAATCTCTGCAAATTTACAGAGGAGAGAAAGAAAAAAGGGGCTGGGGAGGCAGTATTTGCAGGGATGGGGATGAACGAATTTATTTGACGGGAGTAGAAAGAAATACCGACGTCGTGGTGTGGGGGGAGAGGGGCGGTGTTTGCAGGAATAAGGGGTGGAGTCAGTGGCGGACCCATGATTTAAGGAGAGTGGGTGTTTATTACAGGAAAAAAATAAAAAATCACATGCACCTAACCAACTTCTTGTTTGGTGGGTGCTTTTATATAATTTATACCCATTTTCGTATATTTTTTATGTAATTATATCTATTCCGCGTCGAGTTTAGTGGGTGCCGGAGCATCCAAAGTTGATGTGTAGGTCCGCCCCTGGGTGGGGTTGGACGGATTTGATGGAGGAGGAAGAGTAGGGCAAGGGGCAAGGGGTGGGGGGAGGAGGGGCAGGGAGGTTGAAGAAGAAAGCAAATGGGGTGTTTTTTATTTTTTTAAATATATATATATATATATATATATATATATATATATATATATATATATATATATATATATATATATATATATAAATTAAAAAAAAATTATTTACGTGGCTCTGAAGTGGCAGTGATGTGGCGCTGACGTGTGGGCGCGTGTAACGCACTCTCCGTTGTGAGAGTGGTATTACATCTTTAAGGGTTAAACTAATACATTTTAAAGATGTTAAGGGGGTAAATAAATGTATGTTAAATTAAAGATCTAAAGTGAGTTGTGACGACAAGTTCGGGGGAAAATAATGTCTTTTCTAAAAAAAGAAAAAAAAGTATCAATGTATGTACGCCCCTACCGACAACTATAGTTTCCATGCTAATTGGTACCTCTTTCTGTATAGTATAAATTTTGAATACCTTGAACATAAGTCTATCTATATTGTATAAATTTTGAATACTCTGTACATAAGATTCTAGTAGAGTACAGTAAAAGAGGAGTAAATAAAAATATATCTTTTCTTTGGTTATTTTATGGACATAAACATAAAATTAAAGTAGCTCTATAAATTCATCATCTCTATAAATTAAAGTAGTTTGTTAAATTTGATATTAGAGTATTAATTGGGAGATTACAATGGATATGTTGTTGTTTACCTTCTCCCCTATGTATAGTTTTCATGATCATTTATGCTAAATTATTTGATCACCGCCAAGTTTTCTTGAATTTGCAAATAAAGGACAAAAAATTAAATTTTTATTGTGGCAACTCTAGTGTCCGAGCCTGTTTTTGTGCACCTCAACTAATTCCACGGGATACCTGCTACCTCCCATGCATTAATTTTCTTAGTTGATAAAAATTCCAATTAAAGAGGAAGCTAAGATTCATGTACTAGAGAAGTTTGGAGTTGATTTTGTGTATACAGAAATCTCACCTTTGTGACAACTTTGTATTGAATTGAGAGTTATGGTTTCCAATTTCCATCTACTCTAGTTTAGTATTGAAGCTAAATATATTTGAAGGCTCTTATTTATTAGTAGTGGCGGAGCTAGAAGGTTCAAGGGGTTCATCTAAACATCTTTTGGTCGATTGATCTGTTAATATAAGGTCAAAATTATAATATTGAATCCCTTTAACAAAAATCATGACTCCGTTGACTATTAGGGAATATTGAATTTAGTAAATCATTGTCCTATTGGCATGATCAAAGCCAATAATTGTAAGTTACGTCCTTGACGATCTTGACTGAAACTATTCATGAAATCATGTGTTGTGAGAAACCTACATATACCATCATAGTTAATAACTGAAACTTAGATTGCTCTGCATCCTATAGCATCACAGGGCTCGACAACAGAGCTGAGATCTTCATTAAGGTATAGGGATCATATATAAAGCACACTTAAGTCTTAAGGAGATTTGTGTGTGCATATAAAATGTCCTCAACATTATCTTTCGGCTTAAAAAAATAGCCCGTAATTGACCCGTTAAGTAGATGAATCTTGATTAAAAAAAACATGAGTACTGGACTAGGTATTAATCCAAATTCCAGTGTGAATTAAATTATCCAACTCTTATGTATTAATCCGATCCAACAATATAATTAAATCTGAATTCCTGATTATTAGCCACCTTTGGCTTCTTTGAATTTTGAATCTTAAAGCAAAAATCCTGAACTCCACCACTATATGTTGTGGAAAGATCTAATTGTATTTGATGCCATAGGTATAAATTATTATTTAATAGTGTATGATTTAGAATATTAATTTTATATATAAGTTACTTTTTACGACTTAACTGTAGCTTTTTTGCTCATCTATGCTATAATTGTAGGATCACTGCGAATTTTTCTTGAATTTGCAAGTGAAAGACGAAACATTAAATTTTATTAATTGAATAAAATTCCAATTACTAGGAAATTTCGTAATTAATTCTGTATTGAATTGAGAGTTACGATTTCCTTCTAGTCTCGTATTAAAGTTAAATAACTTGTTGACTAGTTGATTCGGAGGCTACTAAGCAGAGGCAGAGCTAGGGGAGTAAGTGAAAATTCTGGCTCCGCCTTTGATTATTAGAAAATTTAGGAATGATAATTGTTTGCGTAAATCTAAACTTTGCGCCTATTCTGTATTGTTGGAAAATATAATCAAAAGTTGTAGGAAACCAACATTAGTTAGGATTTGATATTTTAATTTGTATCTAAATAGGATTTATAGTCATAAATTATGGAGTAGGTTTTCCTGTTTTGATTTTAAATAGAGATGCTGCTAGTTATTATTATAAATAAACGTCTATGCAAATCGTCTGATAAAAGTGAGTGTAGTTGAGTGACATTATAAGTTTTTTTTCTCTGGATATGCTAAAGTGGACAAGTAAAAGTGAACAGAAGGAACACCAAAAGTTAGATGAAGACAGAGACCACGATTTTATACATTATGCATCAGAATTTGAAAATAAGGAGATACTTTAGATATTATTAGATCCTTTATTCATACATGATCACATTGAATCAAATGTGGAATTTCACATAACCTTATTCAAGTAGCACGTAATTAAAGTAGAGTTAACTCGATCGAACAATCAAGCAAACAAGATGATTCATCGATCATGGATGTTTTAGCTGATTATTTACGTTTGGTGAAAACTTGTTGATGGTTTTTGGGGAAGACAATGGAATGTTATGAACACCACTATCTTCGAAAGCACAACAATAAAACACAGGAGGGTGACAACAAGGGGGTGTAACTCCTTGAGTTGTTGTCACTACGAGGAACAACATAATCACAATAATGTTTATACCAATTTCTTTGGCCATGATGTTCTTTTGCGTTGTGTGAGTAATTAATGTATTATGTATCACCTATTTATAGAAAAATTATGACTAGGAGATTAATTAGTTTATTAATCCTATGCTTAGGGATTTCCATTTTACATCGATTTTATCTTCAATATTGTTGATTGATGAAAAATTAAGAGTTGACAAAGATTCCGTGGACATATCATCGCTAGACAAGTTGAACTATAATTATATGGTGGGAGATTTTGCTATGTAATCCCTTATAAATGTTTAAACGAAAGATCAAAAATACATTTAAATTATCCTAGGTTTTTGGTTTCATATTTGACTTATCACTTGTTAGAGTATACACAAACATTACTCCTTACATATATAGTGTAGTCCCACAAGTGGAGTCTAGGAAGATAGAGTGTACGTAGAGTTTACCCCTTACCTTAAGAGGTAGAGAGGTTGTTTTCGAATTAAAAAATATATTAACAAGAAATATAGAGGTCAAGCAACAAAAACAGATACAACTTCCGAGTATTGCTTACCCCAAGTTATTGGTTTCAAATGCAGCAAAGGAACTTCTTAGGTTATTTATAGATTCAGCGACTCGAAATTTTTATTTTATAAGCTTTGCAGGAGAGAAACGTCTCGAAAAAACATAACTAGCTTAGAAATGTATATATTGCATGCTCAATTTAATATATATATACTGAGACTTACGCCCCATGTCTCAGGGCTTACACCTCACCCTGTGCTTCTTGGTCGGACCAATCCAACCAGTGATTTTCGACAAGTCTTTCTTCATTGGAAGAGCAAGAAGCGGAACTAGAAGGAAACTTTCTTTCTCTTTATGGATAACCAATTTATTTTCAAATATAGTTGGGAGACTCGGATAGAAAATCAAGGACTTGTCGATAGATCAACTAACTCGCGCTCTAGTCTTTCATTGATCTTTTCTGCCCCTTGCTCTAAGAGGATATGTATAACGTCTTAATAAACACTGCTATAAGTATACAGGATGTGTTTCAGTGTTTGTAATTAAGAAAAAATATTTTTGAAAAGAGTTTTATGTTAAAAAAATGGGAAATATTTTTCAAAAATATTGTATACACAAAACTCAACATTCATTCCAACCCAAGACCCGATTATAATCCCGATTGAGGATTCAACTCTAGACTACGACTCCGATCCGAGACTCCAACTCCCCACCTGAGACCTAAATCTCGGCACTAACTCAAAACCCAATATCTAAATCCCTATCCCAACATAAGACCCGACCAAGAATTGAATTTTTTTTTTTTTTTCTGACTTTTGATTTGTCGTCGTTTTTTTTTTTTCCTCTCGTATTTTGGGTTTTAAATCTTTAGTTTGGATAGAACACAAATGGCTAGGGCTTTGCTTGGAGCATCAGCAAAACAAACCAGCTATGTAATCGTCTTGCAAATATTTCAGAATTTATCCCCTTTTATTATTATTACTTTGATGTATTTGATTTTTTTGTTCTGCAGGGAATGGATACTGCCAGAAAGTCCCTTCCACTTCCGAATACTCATTTCATCATGGTGGTAATTTAATTACGCACTAATTAGCTTAAAGTTTCTCATTTTATCTTATGTTAAACATTAACTTAAACTGACTCACTCATGTCTGGTCTCTTTGCAGCTCTTGCTTTTGTTGCCGGGGGTGTAACATATTTTGCTGCCCTCTATCTCGTGTATGTACACTTCACTTGTTACTAGCAGAACTTTTTTTTCGGTCCTCTAGCTAATTCTGAATTTATATTGGCAGGTTTGACACTAAGCTGAAAGAACTCAAGAAGTAAGTTGTACCTCCTTGGTTTATCCCTGTTATAACCGCCCTAGTGACTCTGCCGTTCTGCTTAAATTGCTTGCACTAATTTAGCAAAGAGTTACTCGAATTTAATGGATTTTGCGGGTTAACAACAAGTAGTGCTTGGTTGGGTTACTGTCTCTGCATAAACCTCCCACTATCAAGTGTTGTATAGCAGATTAGGTTATCAACCTTCACTGCCTGGGGGTTTGGGGGGAGGGGGGGCATGACTTATTACTCCAACATCGATGGTTCACGAGCATTGCTTGAATAAGCTTCACGAGCATCTTCATGTCTTAGTCATACATCTTAATTCATAATGTTCCATCCATATGAGATTTCTTCTACTTCTTTTCGAATGTTATGTACTACTTTCCCCTATAGCATTACTCCGTTGTTGTTACTGCTTTCATTCACGTAGGCCATATTCCCTTTTTTGGACTGTCGTGAAATGCTTTACTTGAGTCGAGGGTCTATCAAAAACAACCTCTCTAGCTCTACGAGGTGGGCTAAGGTTTGCATGCACTCTAACCACAGTAGACCCCACTTGTAGGATTACTCTAGATATGCTGCTAGCGAAACATCTCTGTAATAGATGTATACCTCCTTTTTTCAGGTTCCATCGAGTTAAACTAGCACCCTTGCCACCAAACCTGTAAATCATTTAGCTTGTTAGGTGCTCTTTTTCCCATATAGTTCTCCACTTGTTCCAATAATGACTTCCTGGCTGCTTATAAAAATGTCACGGCTTTTAACTGAGACAACACCCATGCTGCTCTCTGTCCTCATTTTTATATCCTGTATGTCTCAAAATAGTACAAGAATCAGTCAGCCAAAGAAGAGAGTAAAATTCTTCCGCATTCTATGATTTGGAATCCTTTTCAACATTGTGACCAATCCGTTGATTGTCCAGCACTCAATGACTGCATCTCTTTAGTTTGATGCATAAGTATAGATGTTTGATAACCTGTGTTTTAGAGGGAAATGGCACAGTGCCAAGTATCCTGCAAGGACTTAGTTCTACTTCCATTCAAATGTTCTAAGAAATTTTTCGTTTGTTATAAGAAATAGCAAAATACCCCTTGTGGCTTCACAGAAATTAACCCCTCATCCAAATCTGTTGAAGTGCTTCATTCTACAGGAGTCTTCCATCATCAGGTTAAGAAGTAGGGGCTCCCTATCTAAGTTCCCTTTGGAAAGAAAAGAAACCACATGGAGCTACATCAATCAGTATTGAAAATATTACCGTGGAATTGCAGAACTTTGTCCAATTGCTCTACTTCGCTTCAAGTCTTAAGATTCCTAGAAGGTAGTCCCATTTGAGATGGTCATACATCTATTTCCAACTTCATCCAGACACCGTGTTTTCTAGAGATGGCAGTAGGGCAGGATGGGTTCAGCTTTAACCCACAAGGATTTCAACCCTCCCCGCCTTTAATGAGTAATTTTTCTTTGTTAACACGTAGTCTGTACCATGTTTTAAGTTTAAACTTAACTGATTATGTTTTTGGTTGAAATAATTTTTCAATGATTATGTAATATTTTTGCTATTACTCGTGAACATTAGTGTTAACTAAAAACTTTTTGTTCTTTCTTTAGTTACACTATATCAATCAGTTGGAAGGAAGAAACTGAAAAAAAAAAATTGTACTACAGTACAATTTTCAATTCTTTCTTCTTTGGAGATTTACGAAATTATGGTTATTAAAACTTAAAAACGATTTAGGTTCTAAATGTAAAGTAGAAAAGGTCTTTGTTTCGGAAGAAGAAAATTACAAGCTTTATCTTAATATGATAAATCTTAAATTACTAAATTTGGATATTTAATAATTCTTTTAGTGAAATGAATCTTAACCTATTAGATAAATAAATCTATCATTGAAATGGACGTATTGGAGAATGGAGATTCTAATTTGAGTTGCAATTTTATAAATAGATGCTTCAGTATCCGGAGAATTTACCCCAAACGCGCAATCGCCTCACACCCATTTTGAGAACATATTTGATCTCCCATTGCACAACATACATATAAAGCCGCCCCACCCCTTAAGTTTAAAACCTGCCCCTCCCTGCCCTGCCCCATTGCATCCCTAATTTTTTTCGCTGTATTAAGTCTGGAACCCACAACTTCATTAACCATGGGATTGTTTGCTGGCGAGCAAACTTGACCCTCATAAGTAGTGGTCTTCCCATCTTCTCTTCTTCGTCTGAGTGGAGCATTTTTCTGGTGCATTGATGGAGGATGAAAATTTTTAGAACAAATTTTTACGAGGATGATTTGGTGAAAACTTTCTCCAGTGTTTCAATGGGTTCTAAATTTCCTTTGATTACCTTTCAAATTGACGGACATTAGAAGTTGTATCTTTCAAAGTGAAGAAAATGAACCTTGCATTGTGGAGTGTAGAGTTCATGTGTAGAAGATAATACTTGTTGGGATTTGGTTATAGTGCAATGAGTTTTTGGTTTTATATTGACTTATGTTTTGCAGCTTATTATTATCGATGAACCTGTGCAAGTTTATTTGTTGTGCTTAAGCAATGCATTTCCTCACTCCTTACAGAGTCTTAAAAATGGATATTGTGTCTTGTCATATTGATATCTTTACTTTGTCCTTTGGTTTCAGACTTTGTATCATTTGTTTTATCGATTTACTCTAGCTTCAGGAATTCTAATTCACTGTTATATTTGCCTGATCAGGGAATGTGCTCGTCAATGGAGGTGGGACACCTGAAGTTACCGAGCAGTGGCTAGTAGTTGTAACTATTTAGTAGGATGCAATTTTGATCCTGTGCTAATGTATATCCTACATGTACTGAAAAAGACATGTTTTGTGGTTATCACCAGTATGTTTTAGTTTTATCTCCAACGTTATAGTCCTTAATTTCTGTGTGCTAGCAGTTACCCTGATGTTGAACAACCTTTCTACTAGTTAATATGTAATTTATTCTTATGCACCTGCATCGGAAACTGCTTTAAGCTGTTTAGTAGTTGGTGCCTAGTGGAAGTGGATTGAGTTTCTGGCAAGCATATGTTCTGTTTATGATTTGAATTTTTATGTTGGATAAACAGTCAATCAACTAACATATCAGTGGCTCATTTTCTCCCATTTTTACTTCTGATCAAGTTTATAGTATTTGATCCGATATTAACTTGCTTATAGGTTGAGCAGGATAGAAATACCAGCTCCGACATTGTCAAACGGGCAACCTATACTTGCATATGAATATTCCAAATCCCATTTTAACCTCATTGATGACCAAATGACAACTCGAGCTCTTTTCTTAAGCCGACAAGATTGAAAATTTCACGTTTAAGCTTAAGCACTTTTCCTTAGCAAAAGCTAAAAGAAAAGCTTGTTCGGGTGGTTGTTGCCTATTGATTTGAAACCAATGTTTGTTAAGCTTATTATATTATTAGTTTGAATACAACATTTGTTTTGATTATCACTTAAATTGTTTCAATAAATCCATCGTTACGTAACCACGTGAAGTCTCATTTTATGTAAACAACTTGATGTGATAGCATCTTCACATTATCTTTTTTTTATTCTTTCTACATTGTCTCTATTTAATACTCCCTCTGTCTCAATTTATGTGGCACAATTTAAGGGAGTAATTCTATTGTACCCTTTATACAATATGTAGGTCGCTAGTTCAAAACTCCTTGCTACTTCTAAAGTCGAGCTTGTCACACGAAGCTTGCCTAGTGCAATTTACCTCTTCTATGCGGTTTTGCAAGTTATTGCACAAGAACAAGGTTTACCCAATGCACAACCAAAGGATCCCTTGTCATAAAAAAATGTCGTACAACACAATACATTATAAAACAACACATAACCGACCATCCAAACAGAGAATAAAGTGTACAACACGTAACCAACCATCCAAACAGAGAGCAAAGTCTACAACACAATCAAAAACGCCCACCTTCAAGAGATGGGATATGTTGGTTTGAAAATAAATGTGGCCTAGTTGATACGCGTAGATTACATAAAGACAATATTGCAAGTGCAAGAACTCTATTTTTGTTCAAAATGTGACCAAAGCTATATAAAATTCCATGCTCTCTGCACAGGAGAGTTACTTAACATTGCACTCCGAAATGACACAATAGTGCTAACCACAAAAATAGTCTTAAAATATATATAAGTAGGATGATAACAAGTATGCATAAATACAACAAGGAAATAACAAGTGCGAACATCCCAAGGCCCATTGCATCTTACAAAAATGCGTCTAGCCGTCTATCATCTTACATCACTTCTTTTTCTTTTCCCATAAGCAGACTATCACTACGAGCTCCAACTCAAGAATCAGCACTTCATCCACATACGCCTTTCCCAAGACCTAGAGACAAATATCAAAACAAGACAAGACAAGGTCAGTACTCAGTTTTAACCGGAGAAGACACATCTATCCAGCACACACCTAGCACCAATTCACAACCTCCAACTTGCAGCAGTCTAATGTCAAAACAGAATGACTTCGTTTTTTAAAAAAATCAAAGAAAAGCAGAATGACTCTTCCTGCATTTGCCACAGAAATTTTGGAAAAAAATATTTATATGATCTGCCCATTAGTAGTTGTTACCTTCATCCTAGTATAACAAGGAACTATAGATGGTCTTAGAGCCTTGATAATCTGAGGAGTTGAACCACTATCAATCAGTATAATTAAGGGGCATCTTCTTTGCATAACCCAAAATTTTGATGGTGGAAGGTGAGGTGGTCACCTCCATTGCCACACAGAGATACCTGTCCCTCTTCTTCTGCAGCTTTTACTTTATAAGTGTTTTCAACCTTCTTATCACTGCTCTCACCCTACCTTAGCTCCTTTTACCTCTCCTATCAATTAAGAGCATGAAGTGTTTTAGGTTTGCATTGATGGCCAGAAAAATAAGTTTCATGGCAACTGTAATAGAGATCCCTTTCTTTGAGGGCTTCATTGGTGGGGTTTGGTAACTCTAGGTCTAGGAACAAAGGTTTTGTTGGTCTGGTTTTGGTTAGGGGTTATTGATAAGGAACAATGGCTCTGTTTGATCGATGTTAGTTAGAGGATCCTTGCACAATGGCCTTGGATGAAGTGGCTAGGTTGTTTGGGTATTGGGATATTTTGGGAGTATCTCTGTGGAAGGATTTGAAAGAAGCTTCATAAGATTTTGCTTTTTCATAAGCATATATAAGGGTTGTGGGATTATCTAAGCCAACCAGTGGCTTCAGCTCAGGTTTCAAACCCCTTATGTAGCTAGTAGTGAAATGAGTTTCTTCAGGAGAGGCTTTATCAGTAGCATATAAAGCTTGAGCTCATCAAACTTTTCCTGATAGTTATCTACAGAACTAGTTTGTCTATTGTTGTTGGACTCATCAACAATATATCTAGTGGTCTCACATTGCGAAACCTCCTGTAAACTTCTGCGCAATCCAAGGGTTAGTTGGTCCCCCTTTGCGCCAAGATGTGGCTGTCGAACCAAACATCAGCCTTATCCTTGATATGAACTGAAACATAGCTCATTTTATCTTGTCAGAGATCTGGTAAATCTCAAATAACTGTTCAGACTTTGATCTTTCAAGTTTTGTTTTTACAAAACTTGAGCACAAACAGTCCAACTAATGGTTGAATTTAATCTCCTATAGTCGACACACAATCTCCAGGTATTGTCTTTCTTTTTCACAAGGGGGGCAAAAAAGAATGACTAGGTACCACAAAATTCCAGTCAAGATAACGCGCAGGATCAAAAAAGAAAAGATTAAGAAGCTACAAATGAATGCACAATTTCACTTTACTCGAGTTCCTAAAATTTAGGGTCGAACCTGTCAAAAAGGAATATCAGAATTCGAATCCTTCCACGGCAATGGGAAAACATTTTCAACAATTGCCCAAACCCTTTGCCCTATTTTTCCCAACTTGGTTTCTTCTGATTCTTCCTCCCCCTTGATAAATCCATACGGATCAAATGTGGAGACCTCCCACTGAGTGAGCTCCAAGCCACTCTCTCTCAGAGCTATCCCATACATAGCTCGTGCTATCCGCCTCACTTTCTCATCCTACAAACAATTAGACAAATCAGTTAGAGAACAACTCAACATTTGAAATTTGAAAGCATGTAAACACAATGAGATTTACCTTCGGTTCTTTTGCTACTTGGCCACAAAGCTTCCTAATAATTGGATGCTGAGGATTGATTTCGAGCACCCTTTTTCCACGCATGTATGGCTTCTCATTCACCTCGGATCGTGCGCGTGATTTCGATACTCTCTCTAGAAAAGAACTCAAACCGTAGTTTGAGTTCACCACGACAACAAGAAGGTGATTAATTTTTACATCGACATTCTCATCCTTCAGAAGAAGTCTCCACCATCGAGCAAGCTCTTTGAATGACTTCTCGAGGTTTTTCTTACCAAATTTGAACCCATCTTTGGACAAATCGTGAAACTTCTTCCCTTTGTATTCCACGAGGTGATGATGCATCATGCGGTGATCTATGTCGCTAGTGAAGAGTATCACCTAGAAAACGAGAACAGACGGCAATAAATTATCGAAGTTTTAATTCGAAAGATCTAGGTTTTATATTAAAGTCGACTTATACCTCGACGTTTTTCTTTGTAAGCATCTCAACGAATGGAGATTTCTCCAATTGTTCTTTGTTGACTATAACATAGAAAATCTTCTCTTGACCTGATTTCATTGTTGACAAATATTGGTCAAGAGTTATCAGGAAGCCCTTCGATTTTGTGCTGCAAAAAAAAGTGAAGTAAAAAAATCAATCACTGTAACGAAGGGTGGGGTTCCAAAGATGATTAATTTGTGGAATACCCCATTTATTCCATTGGATCGTGCCTGTGCAACTAATTGATGAAGATTAACTAACATCAAGACCCCTATTTGCAGTCCCTCCAAGGTAGTAAGAACAAGAGGACCCCTTAATAATGACATGAGATAATGCAGTGCGTATAGTGGAGACAAGGGAACAGCTACCAAAATCTCATTAGTTGGGATGCAAATGACAATATTCAAGACTTGCATCACTCTTTTGCAAGCACAATTTGTGAGAAATATGAGTTCCTGCTTACTTAGATATGCATGTCTCAACGATTGTCCTTACATGGGAGATGCTATAACCACCTAGAACTTTCAATTACATAAATAGGTAAATATTAAAGCATAACCTTGGCCATCATTTTCTTTTAGAAGTCTTCTAGCAATAGTCAGTTACATGCTATTGAACTCTGGAGTTGCTTCTCTTACTTCTCTTATTGGGTCAGTGGGAAACAATTTACACCAACACTAATGGAGGGATGCTCAACGTGGTAGACTAGAATAAAAGTATAAGAATTTACCTTTGAAAGCGGAGAAGGCTGGCAAATTGGCTCCTGTTAGAGTCGGACTTCATGATTCCAATCTTTATGGCATCCGCAATTTCACTCCGCAGTCTTGCATACTAACCCTGCCTTTGAGCATAGCCTTTTACCACCCAAGGCTTTATCCGCCGGCTAAAACCATCCAATAACCCTGTAATAACATGACAAGATAGTTAGTAACTTCAATTAATTAACTAACTTATAATTTAAGTAGTAAAGTACCTTTCTTGTGGTTAATAAACTCATTCGGATAGCCTTTAACTATTTCATTCATGCCATCGAGGTATTGACGAATAACCTCGTCATCATCCTTACTTGCCCAAAAAGCAATCTTGGATACATAAAGCAACAAAACAAGATAGACATGAGCGAAATATTGATCAAAAGTAGAATTTCAAAAGGAAATAAAAGGAAAAGTACTAACATAGAAATTCCCATATACGAGATATTTCATTTTCTATTATGCAATTTGACACATCTAAATGTTTAAAAGCAGCATTCTCTCTCTAGGATGAGAGTTGTTATTGTTATTGAAGGGTATTTCAAACGTATTTGGGGAAATTGGGCATAGACAAAATCGCCCAAACTAATCACAGAGTATTCCTAGTCCGATTTGAGAGTACGGAAAGCAGAGCAAAGGCAATTGAAGAGGGAATTCAAACCTTTGATCGAACGCCGATGGTGGTAAAAGGATGGACACCGGATGTGGAGATGAATAAAGTAATGGTGGAACAGGTGCCTATTTGGGTACGCTTGGAAGGGTTGGATATAAAATACTGGGGGACGTAGGCCCTAACAAAAATAACAATCCTCATTGGGAAGCCATTGAAGACTGATAGTGTGACTGACTAATAAGGAAAGATTGATGTATGCTCGCGTATTTAGTAGAAGTTACACTGGATCAGGATTTTCCTAATTCAATCATTTTTGAGAATGATAAAGGGCAAATAATCGAACAAAAGGTACATTACGAATGGAGACCGGTGCTTTGCACTCATTGCAAGTTTTGGGCATACCCGTGAAGAGTGTAGGAAATTGAACAATACAGAAACAAGGGATAAAGGGAAACAGGTGATGAAATCAGGACAAGCAAATGGGGCGAAGAAACCACAGCAGGATAGTGACGGGTTCACTATGGTAACCAAGACTAGTCCATGGAAGGCAAAACAAACTCATGTAGCGCATAAAGGAAATACTACCAATACTGGTAACTCATTTACAACTTTAACTCAGAAAGAGAATTTTGATGAGCAGGAGGGTCGACTGGTGGCACATATGGGCAATGGAGCACAAGCAACAGATTTAGGATCGAAGAAGGGTGGGGGCCAACCCCCTCCCCATGGATAGTATCGGATTCTGGAATACCAGAGGTTTGAATAGACTAGATAAGCAGAGGGAGATTAATCTCTACCTGCATAATAGCAAAATTGGTCTATTTGGACTCCTGGAAACTAAGGTTAAGAGGCAAAAAGCTCCGGGAGCTGCTCTTAATCTATGCAATGGCTGGTCGTTCACTACAAACTTGGCTTAACATCCGGGTGGAAGGATATGGGTAGTATGGAAGCCGATGATATACAATGTAAATATAATAAAAATGACAGCACAGCTGGTGCATTGTGAGGTACATAGGGGGACACAGAAGCAATTCTGCGTAACAATAGTATATGGATTTAATGATCAAGGGATGAGAAGAGCTCTATGGAATGAACTGGTGGATATTCGGAATGGTATTTGTGGTGCTTGGGCTGTTATGGGCGACTTTAATTGTGTATTGAACATGAATGAAAGAGTAGGGAGGCCTGTTTCAGTAGCAGACATTAATGGCTTTAAAGTGTGTGTTACAGCATGTGAACTTCAAGAACTCAAGTCGTCTGGGTCCTTCTTCACTTGGAACAAACAAGGGGGTACGAGAAGAGTGTACAGCCATATAGATAGAGTATTAGTCAATAGAGATTGGATCACCTCACTACCTGACTCTGAGGTTTACTTTGCTAATGAAGGATTATTTGATCATTGTCCCACCATAATTAACTGGGAATCTAGAGACTCAAGGTGCACACCTAGATTTCGATATTTCAACATGTGGAACCTTGATCCGGACTTTCAAATCAAGTTGCAAAACAGCTGAAACAAAGGAATCAAGGGAACGCATATGTATCAGTTGGTAGGAAGATTGAACAGACTCAAGGCCACTCTAAAGGAAATCAATAGAAGCTGATTCAGTGATGTAGAAGCAAAGGAAGAAAATGCATATGGGAAGCTACTGGACTGCCAAACCAAACTACGACAAGACCCCAACAATATGGCACTGATACAGGAGGAGAATACTCTAAATTAAGGAATATACAGAATGGAAGAGACCAAGGGCAATGTTCCTATACACATGTAATTTTTTCCTTTCCCGAAAATATTTTAATCATTTTTATTTTATTTTATTTTATTTTTTAAAATTTTTATTTTTATTTTTATTTTATTCACCTTACCGTACTTTTTATTAATTGATAATTTCACCCCCCAAAATAAAAATAAAAAAGAAGAAAGAATTGAAAATAATCAAATACATAGCATTTTTGCCACCTCACTATGCCACCTCAACACCACACTTTCCATTTTTCATTGAATACATGCAAAAGGCACACGCCCTACTCATTTTTCGACTCGCCACCCTCATCTTGCCACATGCCACACTAACTTTTTCACATGCCACACACTTATTCCCACAAGCCACCAATTATATGCTTCCACATAGGATAATAAATAAAGAAAAAAAATCAAATAAAAAATATGAAAAGGAAATTTCTAAAAGGGGAAAAGGGAGGCTCATTCTTTGATCATCATCTTCTCCACAATAACAACAATCACAAAATAATCTTCCCCATAAAAAAAAAATCCTCCATTTTTCTTCCATCTTGGAGAGCAAGATAACAATCCACACACACACAACAACAATTCTCCACCCATCGATCTTCCTCACAAGAACAAAAACTGAGGGAGAGAAAGAGAGAATTGCGAAAAAAAATAAATTGGTGAACAGTACCCGGTGAACAGTAATCGATGAACAGTAACGCCGTGAACAGTAATGGTGTGAAAAGTGACGGTGAACGGGTCATTATTTGTCGAGTTGGATTGTTGGTGTTAAGGCTCGGCTCGAGGTTTCCGGGTGCAAACTCTCTTTATTAGAATAACATTGAGTTTGAAAGCTTCAAATTGAGGTCCAATTCTACTCTCTTTCACTTTTTATTTCATTGTTTATTATATTTGGTGTTGGATTGAATATTGTGTTATTGGTCCTTGTTGGTGACTAATGGTGTTTATTTTGACTCATGGTTGGTTTGCTTGATTATGGTTTGGTGAAATGGTATCTCGTTTGAGAATTGAAATTGGTTGTTTGGGGTGGAATTGAGAAATTGATAAAAAGGGTGAATTTATTTTAATTTTTGTTTATTGTTGTTTTGTTTAATTCAAAATATTTGTGAACTCAATAGGAGCATATTTTAGGCCGAGAGCTTAATAGGCAAAGCTAGGTTTGGGTAGGCGAATTTAGGGATATCGTTGAATATTGAAAATTTGAATGTGTGGTGAATATTTTCTAGTTTATTGTACTTGATTCAATTGTACTAATTTGGCCGGGGAATGCCCCGAGGTACTTGTATTATTTTATCCAGGGAATACCCCAAAGTATTTTGTACTCGGAGGACGTTCGTGATGAAGGCCCGAGGCATCGGGTGAGGCATTAGAGCTTAGTCTAGGATTAGTTTAGAATAGGATTTACATTTCCGTATTTTTCTATTTCGGGACTGTATAACTCGAACTGGACACTATATTTTTATTCGTTTTGTTTTGTTTGTTTGTTTGATTGTTTTACGTGTTTTTGTGTGGTTTGTACATCGTAGTGTCAAATTAGTCGATTCATTCTACCAAGAGACCGTGGTCGAACCACGGGATCGAGAGGTGCCTAACACCTTTCCCTCGGTCAACAGAATTCCTTAACCAGGATCTCTGTTCGCAAACCAGTTTTAAGGAGTCAAATCGTTTTGAAAAGGATCTTTCAAAGGTGACTTGGCACACCAGATTATGTCAAGTGGCGACTCTGAATAAAAAAAAATGTAAATAATTCTTTTTCGAAACAATCATTTTCTTTTGTCACTTTAATTAATAAAACCCTTTCGAAATCTAAAATCAATCCTTTTGGGGTTAAAAAAAGGGTGTGACAGCTTTGGCGACTCTGTTGGGGAATCGTTTTCAGAATTCAAGCTTATTTTTTGGAGTTGTATCGGCTTAGTTTGGCATTAAGGGTGTATAGACATTGTTTATATTATCGTTTGTGTTTATTTTATCATTGTTGAGTGCCTACGTGCTCTTTGTTTAAGGTTTTTCTTTATGTGTTACCGCTTTATATCTGACATCATTTGCATAACCCGGGTCAATTCTTCCTGCAACAAGTCTCGGAGTGCACGTCGTGTACACGAACTCTAGTTGAGTCACCCTTATTTTAGGAGGGGGAGCCGTCGGACGTATGGAGTGGGTGGAAAGCTGTCACAGCCACTGTCGACCATATGCTTCCCCAAACAGCATTGTTAGTGAACCCCCGTGTAGGTCAGCCTTTAGGACATGCTTATTTGCATCATATTGAGACCTAGCGGGGGCCTACTTGGTCCTTGGTAGGAGACTTACATCTAAAGCATCCCTACGTGTTAAATGTTGTATTTTTAGGGTAACGTGGTTATTTGACGGATTGATTCAGGAAAAGTATGTGTTAGAAGTAAAGTGTGTTTGAAAAAATAAAAAAGTGAGTCAAAAAGGTTTCGTAGCTTTTAGTGTTCCTTATGAATTTTGTTTTTCACAATTCAAAAAAATTATTTTTTTTTACCTTTTGCACTCATTTTGTCAAAAATAAAAACATCAAAAATATTTTTCTTTGTTTCTTTAGTAAGCTTCCATAATTTGAAAATTTCAAAAAAAAAAAAAGATTTCTTTTAATAGGAGTTTTATAAAAGAAAATTCAAAAATGGTAGAAGTTTTATACATTTCATATAGCGAAAATGTCTCAAAAAAGATTTTTCTTTCCTAGTTGTGGGTGTCATGTGTCAAATTAAAAACCCAAAAAAGATTTTATTTACGTTCTTCACTCGTTTGTCTTTAGTCGGGTCTCAAGTCAAGTTTTTATTTGTTTTTTAATCCTAAATTGTCCAATCTGGACGAACTACACACCCCTGATTCTCTTCTTTCAGGATGTGAGATACGTAGGCAGCCTATTGTTGGATCGGGGACCGTATTTAAAAAAAAATTCAAAAATATTTTCTTCACTCTTCACTTAGAGTAGGTGTTCCATATACATCTCTAAAAGAAAACTACAAAAAGATTTTTCTTTAATAGGTTCAAGTTCCATTTTCATATGAAATTTAAAACTGAAAACCCAAAAAGATTTTCTTTGGTAATCATAGATCTCACTTTGTATAGGGATGTTAAAGCTGAAAATTCAAAAACATTTTTGTCAATTCTTTTGACAAATTGTTATTTTCTTTTCTTCTTAAAGTTTCGAGAAAAAAAAAGGAAAAAGAGTTCAATTGGCCATTTTGGCACGACTTCACGAACTACGCACACCTGATTCTCCTCTCTCAGGAGTGAGATACGTAGGCAACCCACTTGGGTTGGTGACCTTTTCAAAAAGAAAAAAAAAATTTGAGAATGTTGAACTCTAACGCATTTGCTATCTCTTGTTCAGTTAGTTTGAGGTGGTTGGTTTGTGGCATTTTAGCTGGTCCTCCATATTGCACCAAGTCACAGAGAAGGGTATGACCAACAAGGATACCGAGTTTGTTGTCACTAATCAGATAAGGAGTTTGGGAAATGAGAATTTAGGAGTTGATGAAGAGATTCAGAAATTAAGGCAGCAAATGATAGAAATGCATCGAGCTTGGGCTAATGGGTTGACGCCTTCTCCAGTTCCCACTGATAATCTGGAATATCTTTCTAGCTTGCCTCCCGTGTCACATGCACAATTTCTCATTTTTGTTGATATGACACAACATGCATCAGGATCGACTCCGGGGCAACAATATCCAAGCACTTCCAATGTTCATTTTCTCACTCCCCAATCCAAGACTACCACATACTCGGCTCCACCTGATGTTCATGCTTTTGTGGTGCTACCCCCACCTGAAGCCCCTACTTTTGATGGTCATCCACAAGTTGTGCCTTCCTACTCTACATGAGAGCCTACATTGAATATTACTGGTGATCAACGTTACACTTTCGAGCTTACATATAAGTTGACTGGTCTTTATGATGACACTCACCCGCCTGAATTTCTTTCTATCACTGAGAAGCCTGTTATGACAGAAGAACAAGAGGAAATGACCAGAAAATTGAGAAGTTTGGAACTGGCAATGAAGAATTTCCAAGGACTTGGGGATTACAAAAGTGTCTCATGTAAGGACTTATGCATGTTTCCAGGTGTCAACCTTCCTCCTGGCTTTAAAATGCCAAAGTTAGAGAAATGTGATGGACATGGCAATCCAGTGGCACATTTGAGGCACTATTGTAACCAATTAAGGGGCGTTGGAGGGAAGGAAAAACTACTCATGGCTTATTTCGGGGAGAGTCCTTCAGGCCTAGCTTCGGAATGGTTTGTTGACCAAGACATTGACAAGTGGATTAGTTGGGATGACCTAGCTAATGAATTTGTGCAACAATTTTAATACAATGTGGAGTTGATCCCTGATGAAAAATCCCTAACTAGTATAAAAAAGAAGAATACTGAGAGTTTCAGGGAGTATGCGATCAGATGGTGTGAACAAGCTGCTAGGGTGAAACCGCCAATGATTGAAAGTAAGATAGTGGAGGTATTTATTCAAGCGCAGGATGAAACATATTATCAACACTTGTTACCTGCATTAGGCAAGCCGTTTATTGAAGTCCTTAAAATGGGGGAGATGATAGAAGAGAGAATTAAGACTGGTCGCACTGTGAGTTTTGCAACATTAAAAGCGACAACTCAAGCAATTCAAAAGGGTTCAGGAAGTGTTGGGGAGAAAAATAATGAGGAATATGCATCTGCTATTGTAGTTGGACAGCAGTATAGGTCAAGAAGACCACACTGTCGTCGCTCTCAAGCTCAAGCTCAAGTTTATACCTAAGATCCACATAATCACTCCCAAAATCCATTATACTCCGTTCCTCCACATCCATATCCAGTGTATAATGCACAACCATATGTTCAACCCTCATCTTACCCACAATGACATACCCCAACGCCCCAAAGTCATCTTCTAACTTCACGAACGTACCAAAACCCTTCTAGGCCAGATTTTCTATCTAAGCCAAACAATGAAATGAGGCAGAAGTCGAGAGATAACTTTACACCAATGGGAGAGTCATATGCCAGTTTATTTCAGAGATTGGTATAGGAGGGCATGATCACTCCTCTCCTTGGACACACTCTTAATCGGCGTTCAAGAAATTTTGATCCTAATGTACGATGTGCGTATCATTCTGATGCTCAGGGTCATAGTATTAAAGATTGTCGAGATTTGAAAAGGGAAATTGAGAAGATGATTCAAGATGGATTAATTATGGTGCAGAACATTGACAATAAAGGAAACTCTAGTCATGCTGATATGCAAACCAGTGGTTAAGATGTCAGGTTGAGCAATTGACAAGTCATCTCTCTCCCTACTAGGAAGAGGTCTGGTAGTTTGTTTTATCTTCTTTTCTATTTTTCGAATTATTTCAGGGTTGTAGTTTGGAATCTATTTTCCTTTGTCCCTTTGTCGTTTATGTTCAAATCCTTCTATCTTTTATTTCAACTAAATGAATTATCCCTTTCCCTTTGTGTTTAAATATGTGTCGTTTGTTTATTTTCTTTATACAGTATATTTTATGTTGATTCTAGTTATATGATGTGCCTGTGAAATTTTCAGTCAGATCTTAAAATCTAGTTTAAGCATGAACATTGAAGTAGAGGGTTAAAGTTAGAAAAAAGAGCATCTGAGAAAATAAGTAGAGTGCTGAGACATTTGGTGACAAGTTCAAGGCTTCTTTGAAAATTAAGGCAATTATTTTGAGAAACACAAGAATAACTTGGCCATCAATTGAAAGACATGTCTTAATTAGGTCAAACAGTATCTACATGATTCTATCAAGAGGAACAGAAAGAAAATCAACTCCACGAAAGTGTGAGTCATTCAATGTGAGGAATGTACAACAAAGTGGAGTTGTATGATGGGCAAGTGTAGAAAAAGAGGTGGCACACATGCTCGGGGAAAGTTATTGTTGTAAAACATTTCATAAGTGATCTTGATTGTGCACTTTCGCATTGCATGCTATGAAATAGCATTTTCAAGAATTGATATGACGAAGGCATTTCATTTTGCTATCCAAACATTGTGTCATCCTTTGTTTACCCCCCATTTGGGCCTTAGTGTTATTTTCTTTCATGCCTCTCTTTTGGAATCAAGATAAGAGTCAACAAAATTCAAAAAAATATGTTGAAAAAGAAAGAAAAGATGAGTGTCAAGAAAAATAAAGTCAGAAAAGTCCCAAAGACAAAAAGAGTCAACAAAAGAAAAAATATAATCAAGTGAAAGAACAAGCTGCTAGAACTACGCATGACCTGATTCTCCTCTCTCGGGGGTGAGATACATAGGCTGCCCTACCCTGGGCTCGGTCCAACCAAATAAACAATTTAGAATTCCCAGTCAAAATAAACTGGGGCATGAGTTGATCCTCATTGTTTGAGTCGATTCCAAAAGTTGTAAGTCTCACCCCAATTCAAGTGTCGTTTGGGCCCCATGCCATCCTTTCTTTCTAACCCTATCCAAAAGCCAAGTTACAACCAAAGAAAGACCTTCGGATCAATCTTTGAGAATATTAAGGCTAAGCATGCAATGGATGTGATGACACATTTTAGGAACTACTCGTCTTCCTCAGTATAAGAAATTAGGAGAGAAATAAAAATGAGAGTCTTATACCGTAAGATGATGGTAAGTTGAGAGAGATAAAAATGAGAGAGTCTTATCGGTGGAAACCTTTACGGGCACTGTAAGACAACTGTGAGTTGAGAGAAATGAAAATAAGAGAATCTCATTGGTGAAAAACACTCTCGGATACCATAAGACAATGCTGAGGTGATAAAAAGTAATGAGAGAAGCTTGTTGGCGAAAACCCTTCAAGGCGCCACTAGCCAAATAAGGTCTCTGAATGCAATTGGCCTAAGAGAGCAACTCAGTTTCAAGGCCATTAACTCAACAACAATTGGTAGAAAGTTTGGATGGAAAGATCAGATAGCTTAATCCAAAATGCATAGCATAATTATTAGAGTTGACTATCATTTTTAGATAAATTTTTCATTTCTTTGTTTCAAATGGGGACACTCATTGTCTTTTCTTTCTTCTCTTTATTTTTATTTTGTCTTCTTGAGTCATTTGTCCAAACAATAGTCATTGTTATTTTTCTCTTGTATTGGAGTCAAGTCCATGTCAAAACAAGTGAGAAAATTTTTTAAAACTGGCTACCAGCTTCTTCAATTGCACAAAGCAAGACAAAAGGGCCAACACATGCAAAAGACATGATTGTGAGCCGAAATAAGACATGCAAAAATTGTGCCAATAGACAAGTTTGGGAACTCATAGAAATACCAAGGTTCAAAGAGTTTATCGGATGAGCATGATGAAGCAGAGATACCGTGTTTGTTTCAAAGTCATGACATGTGCTAATGTTTGAAAGCAAGGTTAAATGTGATGACGGCAAGAGCGTTTTCCACGAAAGCCAAAGCCACAAATCAGCCACCATGTTTTTAAACTCACAACTTTTCTTTGCATGAAACAGGAAACATATTACCTTCAAAGCAAGGGCTTCAGTGCATAAACATCAAGGGCTGCAATGCCTCACTTTTACAAATGCAAGAAGCAATGTTGTTGCACAGGTTTGATAATAAAATTAAGGTAAAAATTTATCATCCTATATTCTTCGGAGACACACTTGTCGAGGGATTTCAGTTTTCATTTGCTAGGTAATACACTTCTTAAATTGAACCTTGATTCCTATAGACGTACGTTGTAGTCGAGTCATCTCCTTTAATTCCTATAAGACGTACCTTTTAGTCGAGTCATTCCCTTTGATTCCTATAAGACATACCTTTTAGTCGAGTCATTCCCTTTGGCCCCTAGAAGATGTACCTTTTAGTTGAGTCATTCCATTTGATTCCTATAAGACGTACCTTTTAGTCGAGTCATTTCCTTTGATTCCTATAAGACGTACCTTTTAGTCGAGTCATTTCCTTTGGCCCTTAGAAGACGTACCTTTTATTCGAGTCATTCCCTTTGATTCCTATAAGACGTACCTTTTAGTCGAGTCATTTCCTTTGACCCCTAGAAGACGTACCTTTTAGTAGAGTCATTTCCATTGATTCCTAGAAGACTTACCTTTGAGTCGATTCATCTCCTTTGATTCCTATAATATGTACCTTTTAGTCGAGTCATTTCCTTTGATTCCTATAAGACGTATCTTTTAGTCGAGTCATCTCCTTTGATTCCTATAATACGTACCTTTTAGTTGAGTCATTCCCTTTGATTCCTAGAAGACGTATCTTTTAGTCGAGTCATCTCCTTTGATTCCTATAAGACGTACCTTTTAGTTGAGTCATCTCCTTTGATTCCTATAATACGTACCTTTTATTCGAGTCATTCCCTTTGATTCCTATAAGACGTATCTTTTAGTTGAGTCATCTCCTTTGATTCCTATAATACGTACCTTTTAGTCGAGTCATTCCCTTTGATTCCTAGAAGACGTATCTTTTAGTCGAGTCATCTCCTTTGATTCCTATAAGACGTACCTTTTAGTCGAGTCATTCCCTTTGATTCCTAGAAGACGTACCTTTTAGTCGAGTCATTCCCCTTGACTCTTAGAAGACGTACCTTTTAGTCGAGTCATTCCCTTTGATTCCTAAAAGACGTACCTTTTAGTCGAGTCATTCCCCTTGACTCTTAGAAGACGTACCTTTTAGTCGAGTCATCCCCCTTGATTCCTATAAGGCGTACCTTTTAGTTGATTCATTCCCCTTGACCCCTAGAAGACGTACCTTTTAGTCGAGTCATCCCCCTTGATTCCTATAAGGCATACCTTTTAGTCGAGTCATCCTCCTTTATTCCTAGAAGACGTACCTTTTATTCGAGTCATTTCCCTGGATTTCTATAAGACGTACCATTTAGTCGAGTCATCTCTCTTTGATTTCTATAAGACATACCTTTTAGTCTAGTCATCCCCCTTGATTCCTATAAGACGTACCTTTTATTCGAGTCATCCCCCTTGATTTCTATAAGACGTACCTTTTAGTCGAGTCATTCCCCTTGACCCCTAGAAGACGTACCTTTTAGTCGAGTCATCCCCAATGATTTCTATAAAACATACCTTTTAGTCGAGTCATCTCCCTTTGATTCCTATAAGACGTACCTTTTAGTTGAGTGTCACGCCTCAAATCCTATTGGGGCGGACTGGCACCCGTAACCGAGGAGGCCTGTGAGAACCAGCTCATAACTTTATACTTCCCATGCATACCTCTATGACAACCCAAAATTCGAACAGCATCATGTCGCATATAAAAGGAAATAATCACCTGTATAAGCTCGAGCACACATATATATGTATATACAATACTTGGCCATTAGAGCCATCACGTCCATTAACAAAACACCACCTTGACTGTACATTAGGTTCACAAAGACTCTAGATAATACACAAAGTTTAACTAATGTCGGGACACACCTCACCATATAACTAACTTTTATACAATACCAAAAGTGACTGGATATGACACGGAAAGCCCCGAAGCAAACTGGAGCTCACCAAAAGCAGCTGAGTATCCTTGTTTCTACTTGTGCGGTGTATGAGCTGAGGTACCTGTGCCTGCAGCATGAAATGCAAGTCCCCCGTGGGGGACGTCAGTACAAAATGTGTACTGAGTATGTAAAGCTGTAGATAATCACATATGATATAGGAGCTCAATAGAAATCAGAAACAAGTGAATAAATCGTAATAGGAGTGGACCACACTTACTAGAACTTGTGATAACCTATACATTGTATTTATTCAATCACTTTACCTTCGTTCTTATCATCTTTGTAATCATTACTGTACTGTACTGTGACCATTAGGCTGCCTCCAGTACGTATCAACTGGGATCGACCCATGATAGGCTTATGCCCCTGGGATACCACCCATAAACACATAACTAGGGACCGACCCGTGATAGGCTTATGCCCCTGGGATACCACCCGATAAGAGAGAACTTCCATCACTCAGTTCAATTAATCTTTGAGATTTTTATTTCGGTTGCCATCGCATTTTTGATACTTTGAAACAATGATACATCAATAAGAGATATATAAATAGACCATCAATGCAATAACAATGAAGTAAGAACTCATTGGCACATCAATAAAGGGTTTTGGAGTCATCAATGCGAGAACAATGAAGTAGGAACTTATTGTATATCAATGAAACGTTTTGGAGTCATTAATAGCACATGGATCTTGTTTGAGTAACCGGATACCTTCTGGCATTCATTAGTGCAATAAACATGTAATATTTGGAAAACAAGTAAGTATTGGAATGTCTTGGCATCTTGTAGGGTGGAAATAAGTTCATTGGTAACGTAGGACATCATACAAAACCATTATGGATCACATGTTACTGAATAACTTTGGAAACTTTCTTAATAGAACAATTGTTCACTTTCATGCCAAAGATATGGTATGGAGTATGCTTTACATACCTGACTGTCAACCTTCAATACTAGTCCCAAACGGACTTCTCGTCTTTTCGGATTACTTATCTACAATGAACATATATAGTAATCTAGTATTAGCGACCAAACGTCACAATTCAATTATTTGAATTCACCAAACTAGTGGTTAAGTAGTAAGTCTTAATTACACCATAAAGGGTGTTACTTTAACCCTCTTATACTCCAATTACATTCACATGCCATGCATATTCATACAACATCCTCCAATATCAAGTTTGGATTCATTTATCTTTTCAACCAATCCATTAAACCAAATTGAGCCATAGACATAAATAATCATCAATTCAATAGTATATCACCATATCCACCTTCCATAACTCAATTACCATATCCACCTTCCACAATTCAATACAACCAAACCATGCAAAATAGTCCATAACCCTATTTTCATCACCTTTCAATAACAACCAATACATATAATCCTCTATCACACATATACATATGGAAAAGAACAAAGGCAAACAATACTCATAACTTAAAATTCACCTCCTGATTATGCAATCCTGTTTGCACAAATAATAGGTGTCTTTTGAAGCTCTCGAGATGACAAACGCAGTTATTGGATTTCTTTGGAATTTCTACGGTTGAATCAAAAGTAATTTAAAGGTCAAATTTGGCTAGGGTTTGTTCTTTCTCAATGATTGATGATGAAAATGAGTTTTTGAACTCATATACATGTACATATACACATATTCCCGTCCATAATATCATAGGGAATGACCAAAATGCCTTTAAAATTTAAAGAATGTCAAATTTGTCCTTTGGTGGACTGTTTTGATAAGCTAAAGTAGATTGACTATAACTCTTTTCTCCGATATCAGATTTGGGTTAAATTGGTATCTTTGGAAGGATAATTCAAAGGGCTTTCATTTCATATAAAGTAGGCCACCCAGTTCATCCTGTACAAGGAGTTATGGTCGTTTGAAGTTGACCCTAAAAAAATGGCTGGCCTCAGTAGTTTGTGTGCAGGAAATTTTCCTGCACATTTACTATTCCCAAATATCCCGGCCACCGTTTTATAGTTTTGAACGTGCTCAATTATATCCGAAACCTATCCATTTTTGAAAATCTTTATATCTTTGGAAAGCTTATTCAATAACCTTCATATGGATCCATCGACGGGCAAATTCCGGTATAAATAAAATAAAATTAAATTAATTCCATATAAATAAGATCAATACACGTACTTGAATACGCCAATACATGTACTTGAATACGGGGTGTTACATCCTTCCCCCCTTTAGGACATTTATCCTCGAATGTTAGCGTAGTTATTCAACCAAAACAAGTTCAAGTCCACCATTAACATTCACATCATCACATAAATACTATGCATATATAAAAAAAAACTTACTTGTTAATGTTCTAACTCTGTTTCTTGAACTTCCTCTTCATCTTTGAACAAATGAGGGTACTTAGATTTCATTGCTTCCTCAGCTTCCCATGTAATCTCTTTCCTTTGATGATTTCTCCAACGTAATTTCACCGATGCTATCTCTTTATTTCTCATCTTCTTAACTTGGCGATCCAGAATAGAAATAGGCACTTTCTCATAGGTAAGATCTTCCGTAATTTGCACATCCTCAGTATAAATGATATGTGATGGATCTCCGATGCACTTTCGAAGCATTGACACATGAAATACCGGATATACTAATGAGAGCTCTTGGGGTAGCTCTAATTCATATGCAACTTGTCCAAACCTTCGAGTGATCTTATATGGGCCTATATAACGTGGACTCAACTTTCCTTTCTTGCCAAATCTCATTACCCCTTTTATTGGTGATACCTTAAAAAATACCCAATCACCTACAGAAAACTCTATCCCTCTCCTTCTACTATCCGTATATGACTTGTGTCGACTTTGGGCTGTTTTCAGTCGTTGCTGAATTACTTTAACCTTCTCTATGGCTTGATAAACAAGATCCGGTCCGAACAAAAGAGTTTCACCCACTTCAAACCATCCTATTGGTGATCTACTACACTTCCTTCCATATAAAGCTTCATATGGTTCCATTTTGATACTTGAATGATAGCTATTATTGTAGGCAAACTCAATAAGAGGTAAATGATCATCCCAGTTTCCCTTAAAATCCATTACACAAGATCGTAGCATATCTTCAAGTGTTTGGATGGTACGTTCTGCTTGTCCATCTGTTTGAGGGTAAAAAGTTGTACTCAACTTCATTTGTGTTCCCAAACACCTCTGAAAAGACTTTGAAAAGTTTGTGGTAAATTGGGTTCCCCGATCTGATATAATAAAGATTGGCACTCCATGTAATCGGACTATCTCTTTAATGTACAGCTTCGCATACTCTTCAACTGTGTAAGTGGTCCTAACTGGTAGGAAATATGCGGATTTGGTAAGCCTATCAACAATCACCCATATAGAATCAAACTTTTGGGATGTACGAGGTAAACCAATAACAAAATCCATGTTGATCATGTCCCACTTCCAGCTTGGAAGATCAATGCATTGCATATAACCTCCGAGTTTTTGGTGCTCAACTTTAACTCTTTGACAATTTGGACATTCAGCTACAAATTTTGCAATGCTCTTCTTCATGTCATTTCACCAATACATATATATCAAATCTTGATACATTTTGGTTGATCCTGGATGAATGGAATACCTTGAAAAATGTGCGTCTGTCATAATCTTCTTTCTTAGCCCGTCTACATCCGACACACACAATCGGTTTTGGCACTGAAGTACTCCTTCTCGCATAAGCTTAAATTCCTTGGTCGCACCACTCTGAACGTTATCCTTAAGCTGTAATAAAATAGGATCTACATATTGCTTCTCTTTCACTTCAGCTACTAAAGAAGATTCCACAGCACTATGTACGATAAGCTCTTTGTCCGGAGTGTCAAGAAGGCGAACTCCCAAACTAGCTAACTGGTGAAGATCTTTAATCATCCCTTGCCTTTCTATAGGTGCCATCATAGCCTTACGACTTAACGCATCAGCTACCACATTTGCTTTCCCTGGATGGTACAAGATATCAACATCATAGTCCTTTAATAGTTCAAGCCATCTCCGCTTCCTTAAATTTAGATCCTTCTGATTAAAAATATATTGCAAGCTCTCATGATCAGTATATATATCAACATAAACCCCATATAAGTAGTGGCTCCATATCGTTAAAGCAAAAATAACTACTGCCAACTCAAGATCATGTGTAGGATAATTTTTCTCATGTGGCCGTAATTGTCTAGAAGCATATGCTATTACCTTACCATGCTGTATCAATACACATCCTAAACTAATTCTGGAAGCATCACAATACACTGTATACCCTTCGGTGCCTTCTGGAAGTACCAACACGGGTGTAGAAATCAACTTGTTCTTTAAATCTTGAAAACTCTTCTCACAGGCATCATTCCATTGGAATTTGGATGCTTTATGGGTTAGCTTGGTTAAGGGTGCTGAAATGGAAGAAAAATCCTTAACAAACCTTCTATAATAACCGTCCAACCCGAGAAAACTATGAATCTCCGTAGGCGTTGTGGGCCTTGGCCAGTTCTTCACAGCTTCTATCTTTTGAGCATCAACCTTTATCCCTTCACTAGATACAATATGACCCAAAAATGCCACCGACTTTAACCAAAACTCACATTTAGAGAACTTTGCATAAAGCTTACAATCACGAAGAGTCTACAATGTTTGTCGTAAGTGATTGGCATGGTCCTCTTCTGATCTAGAATAAACAAGAATATCATCTATAAGAACTATCACAAATACATCCAGGAATGGCTTAAACACCCTATTCATCAAATCCATAAAATTTGCGGGTGCATTTGTTAGCCCAAATGACATAACTAGAAACTCGTAATGACCATACCATGTTCGGAAAGCTGTCTTGGGTATATCCTTCTCTTTGACCCTCACTTGGTGGTAACCTGACCTCAAATCAATCTTAGAAAAGAACTTAGCGCCCTGTAACTGATCAAATAAATCATCAATTCTTGGGAGAGGATATTTATTCTTAATACTCACCTTATTCAATTATCGATAATCAATACACATTCTCAGCGATCCATCCTTTTTGCACACAAATAACACTGGTGCTCCCCAGGGGGACATACTAGGCCTTATGAATCCCTTCTCTAGCAAATCTTTCAATTGCTCTTTCAATTCTCGTAATTCTGCTGGGGCCATTCTATACGGAGGAATGGAGATTGGTTGGGTGCCTGGTATTACATCAATACCAAACTCTACTTCTCATTCAGGAGGCAAACCTGGAAGATCCTCAGGAAATACATCAGAAAATTCATTTACCACCGGAACAACGTGAAGAGTTGGTGGCTCCGCTTCTGTATCCCTTACTCTAACTAAATGATATATGTATCCCTTGGAAATCATTCTTCTTGCCTTAAAATAAGAAATAAATCTACCTCTTGGCGCGCTAATTTCACCTTTCCATTCAAGGACTTATTCATTTGGAAAATGGAAATATACCTTTTTCGTGCAGCAATCAATTGTGGCATAACAAGACGCCAACCAGTCCATACCCATTATAACATCAAAATCTACCATTTCTAACTCCACAAGTTCAGCCATCGTATCATGACCACAAACAGTTACTATGCAGTTTCGATAAACCCTTCTAGCTATAATAGATTCCCCAACCGGTGTGGACACTTCAAATGGCTTAACTAACAGTTCGGGTATTCTTTCGAACTTTCCAGCAACCAATGGAGTAACATAAGATAATGTAGAACCGACATCAATTAAGGTATATAAATTGAATGAAAAGATAGACAACGTACCAGTAACCACATCTGGGAAAGCCTCTAAATTCTGTCGATCCGCTAGAGCATACATATGATTTTGAGCCCAGCTAGAACTCGTGGCTCCTCTATCACCTCTAACATAACCCATTGGTTGTGCACCCCTTCCTGAATAAGGCATCAATGATGATGATGCAACAAATGACCCCGTAGGTCGTGCCATACCCCCTATGTCCCTTCGTGGGCATTCCCTCATCATATGCCCCGACATACCACACCAAAAGAAAACATTGGTCCCCAGCCGACATGCGCCCAAATGATACCTTCCACATTTATTACATAGCTCTCGAGGAAGTCTCGATTGGCTCATATTCCCTTGCCCTTGGTACCCCAATGTCCGCGAACTCTGACTCTCACTTATGTGCGCAAATTGATTTCCTCTGGACCCTTGGAACTGTGGTAAGGCACTAGCTGCAGAATAAGAAGATAATGGCCTAGGTGGTCTAGCAGAAAACTGTGGTCTGAACCCTCCTTGGGATGCCATGAACTGCCCTGTAGATCTGGCCCTCTTGGAATATCCTTATTCTAATTCCTGTGTTCTTCTCCTCTGCCTCTGATCTTCCATTTTCTGTGCAAAAGCTTGGATCCTCGCTATGTCCATATCTTTGTTCAAAGCGGTAATAGTACAATCTCTAACCAGATATGGATCTAGCCTATCCACATATTGATGAACTCTATCGTCCATAGTAGCTACAACATTAGGAGTATATCTCGACAAGGAATTAAATCAGAGACTGTACTCCCTCACGCTCATATTCCCCTAACGAAGATTTAAAAATTGATCTGCACGGGCCTGATGAATCTCGAATGGAAGATAATGATCAAGAAATGCCACTTTGAACTCTTTCCAAGTAGCTGGGGGTGCATCAATACCCCTAGATCATTTCCAGTCCTCATACCAATATATAGCCTCCCCTTTAAATCTATACGCCGCTAACTCCACTGTCTCTCTACCCGTTACATGCATAACATCCAAGGCCCTTTGAATTTGATCAATAAAGTCCTGTGGGTCCTCGTTAAGATCTGATCCAGTAAAAGTGGAAGGATCCATTTTAAGAAAATCCTGTGTTCGAAGGCTAACTGCCCTATCTGTACCACTAGGACCCGTGGTAGGAATGGCTTGCCCTTGAGCTTGCCCAGCAACTATACGAGTCAAAAGTTGCACTGCATTTCTAAGATCTTGATCAACAACATTATAGGTGGCTCTGGGAATATAGTTCTCCTCCCCCTTATTTCTTCCGGACTGGGGGAAGTTTCTGATGCATGCTCAGCTGGAGCCTCACTTTGATTAGCTGGTATAGTGGGTGACTGTCACGCCCCAAAATCCCATCGGGCCGGACTGGCACCCGAAGCCGAGAAGGCCCGGGAGAACCGTTCAAATACCTGTACTTTCACTTACATGTCACCAAAAATTTGGGCAGCACTTCGTTACATATAGAAGGGTCTAATTCCCTGTATCAGCATAACACGCACAAATATATATATATATATATATATATATATATATATATATATATATATATATAATACTTGGTCGTCGGGGCCACCAAATATACAAATATAACATCACTATATAAACTCCCATGACTTTATCCTTCCTTATGTCTACAAAGCCTCTAGAATATACATGACATAACTAGGGTCGGGACGAACCCCCGCCCACACATGACTCCTGTACAATAACAAAATATAAAAAACTGACTCGGAAAGCTCCGAAGAAAATTGGAGCTCACCAACAACAGCTGTATAACCTGGCTCCTATCTATGCTGTGAATGAGCTGAAGTACCTGTGCCTGCAACATGAAATGTAGGTCCCCCGTGAGGGACGTCAGTACGAAATATGTACTGAGTATGTAAAGCTGTAAATAATCATATGTGATATGGGGGATCAAGAAAATCATACACATGTGAATAAATCATAATAGAAGTGAACCACACTTCATAAACACTTTTAGGATCATGTACATTATTATTAATCTGAATTGGGTTCTTGAATACAAACACATTTGTGGAACGGTATACATTCGTTCATTTCATTCTTCACAATTATCATTCGCCATTACCTCCTCCTCCCGAACCTCCAACCACCTAATAATAATTAATACCGCATCGTACTGTGACCATTAGGCTGCCTCCAGTACATATCAACTGCGATCGACCCATGCTAGGCTTATGCCCCTGGGATACCACCCATAAACACATAAATAGGGATCGACCCATGCTAGGCTTATGCCCCTGGGATACCACCCACACGTATATCAAGTAACACACATAAGAGGTTCTTCCAATAACTTAGTTCAAAGCTTTTGAGACTATTACATCACTGTTCATGACAATATAGTACCTTTGGAACAACCATACATCAATAGGAATCAAGTAATAGACCTTCTATACAATAACGATGTAATAAGGACTCATTGGTACATCAACAATGTGTTTCAGAATCATCAATAACACAACAATGAAATAGGAGCCTTTTGGTATATCAATGAAACATTTTGACACTTTATAGAATGGAAACAACTTCGTTGGTAATGTAGAACAATACATGTTTTTGGACAACCTCGGAATCTTACTTGATGGAATATTGGTGTTTTCATGCCAAAGAACATTGTTAGAGTATGCTTTACATACCTCGTTGTAGATTCGGATACCAATTCAACACAACTTCCCGCCTTTACAAATCACTTATCTACAATGAAATGTTTGGCATCTAGTATTAGCAACCCAACACCACAATTCTCTTCCATAATTCCATACAACCAATATTTGCAAAACATTCCAAAAACCAACTTGAACAATAGGTTTATGTATATATATATATATATATATATATATATATATATATATATATATATATATATATATATATAATCATCATTTCAATACCACATCATCAATACCAAATCCCTTCACAATTCAACATAATCCAACCATGCATAAGAATAATCCAACATCATTTCCCAATCATCTTTCAAGAACAATCAAATAACATACTTCTTATGCTCACATGCATATATATGTATATACATATCCATATAAATAACACCAACATAATTTATATCCTTACCATAAAATGGACCTTTGGGTTTCGAAGTCCTGTTGGCACAAATAAGGGGTGCTTCTCGAAACCCTTGAGACGATGAACACAACTACGGAATCAATTTGGACTTTCCACGGTTGAATCACAAGATAATTAGAGTTGAAATTAGGATAGGGTTTGTTCTTTCCTATGATTGATGATGAATATGAGTTTTTGAACTCATATACATGTATATATACACATATACCCGTCCATAATATCATAGGAAATGACCAAAGTGCCTTTAAAACTTAAATAATGTCAAATATGTCCTCCGGTGGACTGTTTTGACAAGCTGAAGTAGATGGACGATAACTCTTTGCTCCGATATCGGATTTGGGTGAAATTGGTATCATTGTAAAGATAATTCAAAGGTCTTTCATTTCATATAAATTAGGATACCCAGTTCGTCCTGTACAAAGAGTTATGATCGTTTGAAGTTGACCCTAAAAATCTATTTTGATAGACTGAAGTAAAACGAGTATAACTTCTTACTCAGATGTTGGATTTGGATTAAAACAATTGCATTGGAAACTAGACTCAAATATCTTTCTTTCGATAGGTGGTATCTCTCCCAGTTCATTATATTGAGGGAGTTATGATCGTTCAAAGTTGACCCAAAAACTGGCAGGCCTCGGTATTTTCCTGCAAATTTACTGTTCACAAAAATCTGTTTTGAGAGGCTGAAGTAAAACGAGTATAAATCCTTACTCAGATGTTGTATTTGGATAAAACTAATTTCATTAGAAAGAAGACTCAAAGATCTTTCTTTTGATAGGTGGTAGCTCTCCCATTTCATTATATTGAGGGAGTTATGATCGTTCAAAGTTGACCCAAAAATTTTCCTGCAAATTTACTGTTCACATCCCGGCCACCGTTTTATAGTTTCGAACGTGCTCGCTTATATCCGAAACTTATCCGTTTTTGAAAATCTTTATATCGTCGGAAAGCTTATTCAATAACCTTCGTATGGAAACAACGACGGGAAAATTCCGGTATAAATAAGGTCGATTCCTATACACATATAATCAAACTATACACTTGAAACCATCTCAAAATAATCAATACTCATACTTAAACTCATATATACCTAACTTAGGATCAATACATATACTCCAACACATATAACAATGACTAATGTACGTAATTAAGTACGGGGTGTTACAGTGACTTACTAGTCTTCTCTCCGGCAGCCACATCTACTTGCTTACCGGTATTCTTGCTTCTGGTAACCGGCATCATTACTATAATAACAGAAACAAACTGATTCAGTGGTCAACTATGACTTCATATACAATATAGGCTCTATCGCACGATCTAAGACATGAAGAAAAGAAACAATTCCTAAATGTCCATAGCCTCCTGTTTATAGATGCGGTGCACGACACACCGATAAACAAGACTCTACGTAGACACGACTTTGTAGACTTACTAGGACGAACTCCTCTGATACCACTTTTGTCTGATGTAACACCCCGTATTCAAATACGTGTATTGGCGTATTCAAGTATGTGTATTGATCTAATTTATATGGAATTTATTTTATTTTATTTTATTTATACAGGAATTTGCCCGTCGATGGATCCATATGAAGGTTATTGAATAAGTTTTCCAACGATATAAAGATTTCCAAAAACGGATAGGTTTCGGATATAATCGAGCACGTTCAAAACTATAAAAAGGTGGCCGGGATATTTGGGAATAGTAAATGTGCAGGAAAATTTCCTGCACACAAACTACTGAGGCCAGCCATTTTTTTAGGGTCAACTTCAAACGACCATAACTCCTTGTACAGGATGAACTGGGTGGCCTACTTTATATGAAATGAAAGCCCTTTGAATTATCCTTCCAACGATACCACTTTCACCCAAATCCAATATCGGAGCAAAGATTTATAGTCGATCTACTTTAGCTTACCAAAACAGTCCACCAAAGGACAGATTTGACATTCTTTAAATTTTAAAGGCATTTTGGTCATTCCCTATGATATTATGGACGGGAATATGTGTATATGTACATTTATATGAGTTCAAAAACTTATTTTCATCATCAATCATTGAGAAAGAACAAACCCTAGCCAAATTTGACCTTTAAATTACTTTTGATTCAACCGTAGAAATTTCAAAGTAATTCGATAACTGCGTTTGTCATCTTGAGAGCTTCGAATGACACCTATTATTTGTGCAAACAGGATTGCATAATCAAGAGGTGAATTCTAAGGTATGAATATTGTTTGCCTTTGTTCTCTTCCATATGTATATGTGTGATAGAGGATTATATGTATTGGTTGTTATTGAAAGGTGATGAAAATAGGGTTATGGACTATTTTGCATGGTTTGGTTGTATTGAATTGTGGAAGGTGGATATGGTAATTGAGTTATGGAAGGTGGATATGGTGATATACTATTGAATTGATGATTATTTATGTCTATGGCTCAATTTGGTTTAATGGATTGGTTGGAAGGATAAATGAATCCAAACTTGATATTGGAGGATGTTGTATGAATATGCATGGCATGTGAATGTAATTGGAGTATAAGAGGGTTAAAGTAACATCCTTTATGGTGTAATTAAGGCTTACTACTTAACCACTAGTTTGGTGAATTCAAATAATTGAATTGTGACATTTGGTCGCTAATACTAGATTGCTATATATGTTCATTGTAGATAAGTAATCCGAAAAGACGAGAAGTCCATTTGGAACTAGTATTGAAGGTTGACAGTCAGGTATGTAAAGCATACTCCATACCATATCTTTGGCATAAAAGTGAACAATTGTTCTATTAAGAAAGTTTCCAAAGTTATTCAGTAACATGTGATCCATAATGGTTTTGTATGATGTCCTACGTTACCAATGAACTTATTTCCACCCTACAAGATGTCAAGACATTCCAATACTTACTTGTTTTCCAAATCTTACAAGTTTATTGCACTAATGAATGTCAGAAGGTATCCGGTTACTCAAACAAGATCCATGTGATATTAATGACTCTAAAACGTTTCATTGATATACAATAAGTTCCTACTTCATTGTTATGGCATTGATGACTCCAAAACACTTCATTGATGTGCCAATGAGTTCTTACTTCATTGTTATTGCATTGATGGTCTATTTATATATCTCTTATTGATGTATCATTGTTTCAAAGTATCAAAAATGCGATGGCAACCGAAATAAAAATCTCAAAGATTAATTGAACTAAGTGATGGAAGTTCTCTCTTATCGGGTGGTATCCCAAAGGCATAAGCCTATCATGGGTCGATCCATAGTTATGTGTTTATGGGTGGTATCCCAGGGGCATAAGCCTATCATGGGTCGATCCCAGTTGATATGTACTGGAGACAGCCTAATGGCCACAGTACGGTAAAGTAATGATTATAAAGATGATAAGAACGAAGGTAAAGTGATTGAATAAATACAATGTACAGGTTGTCACAAGTTCTAGTAAGTGTGGTCCACTCCTATTACGATTTATTCACTTGTTTCTGATTTCTATTGAGCTCCTATATCATATGTGATTATCTACAGCTTTGCATACTCAGTACATATTTCGTACTAACGTCCCCCACGGGGGACTTGTATTTCATGCTGCAGGCACAGGTACCTCAGCTCATACACCGCACAAGTAGAAACAAGAATACCCAGTTGCTTTTGATGAGCTCCAGTTTGCTTCGGGGCTTTCCGTGTCATATCCAGTCATATTTGGTATTGTATAAAATTAGTTATACGGCGGGGTGTGTCCCGACCTTAGTTAAACTCTGTGTATTGTCTAGAGGCTTTGTAGACCTAATGTACAGTCAAGGTGGTGTTTTGTTAATAGACGTGATGGCTCCAACGGCCAATTATTGTATATACATATATATGTGTGCTCGAGCTTATACAGGTGATTATTTCCTTTTATATGCGACATGATGTTGTCTGAATTTTGGGTTGTCATAGAGGTATGCATGGGAAGTATAAAGTTATGAGATGGTTCTCCCGGGCCTCCTCGGTTACGGGTGTCGGTCCTCCCCAATAGGATTTGAGGCGTGACATCGAGTCAACCCCCTTGATTCCTATAAGGCATACCTTTTAGTCGAGTCATTTCCATTGATTCCTATAAGACGTACCTTTTAGTCAAGTCATTCTCCTTAATTTCTAGAAAATGCACTTTCTAGTCGAGTCATTGCACTTAATCCTTATGAGACTTACTTCCTTGTTAATTTTCATTTGTCAGGTGACACACTTTTTAATTTAAACTTCTATCTCTAGAAGACACACTTTCTAGTCAGAATTCCTCACTTTAATTCTTAGGTAACGCACTTTCTAGTCTTGGTCATTCAATTTTACTCTCAAGAGATGCATTTCTTGGTCATAGTCTTGATTCATTATTGCAACATGCAAGCAGGTATGATCTAACTTTCTCAAAAGTTTTCTGATAGTAAACTGGGGTAAAATAATAAGAAAAAAAATTTAATATCTGTTTTGGAACTTTACTTTTTTGGCAAATGATTTTCTCTTTATAATAATCTTTGTTTGAGATAATTTTCTTTCTAGTTTTGATGTGATTTCAGGAGCCCGTCCGAAGCACAGAGTGAATAAATGGAAAGTCAAGCAGCAAGGTGAAGAAATTGAAAGTCAAGCAACAAGGTGAAGAAGTTGAAAGTCAAGTAATTAAGTGAAGAAAATGAAAGTCAACAGATCGAAAATAGCAAGTCAGGAGCCCGCCTGGAGAACAGGGTGATGAAATTGAAAATCAAGCAACAAGTTGAAATTTCAAATCAGGAGCCCGCCTGAAGAATAGGGTAATGAAACTCAAGTCAAGAGTCCAACAGAAGCTGCATAGATAGAATTTTGCAATTTCATTTATGTTTTTAACTTGTAATTTTTATTTTTTTGATGTAATAACAGAGCCGCAGACCGGAACCTCGATGGGACCTCACTCGACTCTACAACTCGGCATAGTCCATCTCCTTCCAATCTTTTGAGATAATTGTCACTTAATTCCCTCATAACTTGGGTAGGTAGGATGTCCTAAGTCAAGACCTAGTTTCCCTCCTTCCTCGTGGTCCGTGCTTTTGAATAAAGGTCAAGACAAAATTCTGTCTCGTTGTTTACTACTCCCTCCGTCTCATTTTATGTGTCGTCATTTGACCGGGCACGGAGTTTAAGAAAAAAGGAAAGACTTGGTAAAGTTTACCAAATTATCCTTTATAAAAAAATGTGTCAATATCTTTTTTTTTAATTAAGTGGGACCAATAAGGGTAAAAGGGTAATTGTGTCCTTAAAAAGTTGCCTAATAAGGAAAGGCGATACTTATTTTGGGACGGACTAAAAAGAAAATGATGACACATAATTTGGGACGGAGGGAGTACTTTGTATGAAAACATCATGTGTTTACATCCAAAGGGGGCATGATGTAGACACGTAATTTTGTCCTTTTCCAAAAATATTTTAATCATTTTTATTTTATTTTATTTTATTTTTATTTTATTCACCTTACCATACTTTTGTTTAATTGATAATCCCCCCCCCCCAAAAAAAAAGAGAAAAAAAATTGAAAATAATTAAATACATAGCACCTTTGCCACCTCACTATGCCACCTCAACACCTCACTTTTCATTTTTCATTGGATACATGCAAAAGGCACACGCCCTACTCATTTTTTCACACGCCACCCTCATTTTTTCACATGACACATAAACTTTTTCACATGCCACACACTTATTCCCATAAGCCACCAATTATATGCTTCTACATAGGATAATAAATAAAGAAAAAGAAAAACCAAATAAAAAATATAAAAAGGAAATTTCTAAAAGGGGAAAAGGAAGGCTCATTCTTTGATCATCATCTTCTCCACAATAACAACAATCACAAAATAATTTTCCCCATAAAAAAAAATCCTCCATTTTTCTTCCATCTTGGAGAGCAAGATAACAATCCACACACACACAACAACAATTCTCCACCCATTGATCTTCCTCACAAGAACAAAAACCGAGGAAGAGAAAGAGAGAATCGCAAAATAAAAATAAAAATAAAAATTTGGTGAACAGTAACCAGTGAACAGTATCGATGAACAGTAACGCAGAGAATAGTAACAGCGTGAAAAGTGACGGTGAATGGGTCTTTATTTGTCGAGTTGGATTGTTGGTGTTAAGGTTCGGCTCGAGGTTTCAGGGTGCAGACTCTCTTTATTCGAATAACATTGAGTTTGAAAGCTTTAAATTGAGGTCAAATTCTACTCTCTTTCTCTTTTTAATTTCATTGTTTATTATATTTGGTGTTGAATTGAATATTGTGTTATTGGGTCCTTGTTGGTGATGAATGGGTGTTTATTTTGACTCATGGTTGGTTTGCTTGATTATGGTTTGGTGAAATGGTATCTCGTTTGAGAATTGAAATTGATTGTTTGGGGTGGAATTGAGAAATTGATAAAAAGGGTGAATTTATTTTAATTTTTGTTTATTGTTGTTTTGTTTAATTCGGAATGTTTGTGAACTCGATAGGAGCATATTTTAGGCCGAGAGCTTAATAGGCAAAGCTAGGTTTGGGTAGGCGAATTTAGGGATATCGTTGAATGTTGAAAATTTGAATGTGTGGTGAATATTTTCTTGTTTATCATTCTTGATTCAATTGTACTTATTTGGCCGGGGAATGCCCCAAGGTACTTGTATTATTTTTTCCGGGGAATACCCCGAAGTATTTTGTACTCGGAGGACGTTCGTGATGAAGGCCTAAGGCATCAGGTGAGGCATTGGAGCTTAGTCTAGGATTAGTTTAGAATGGAATTTACATTTCCGTATTTTTCTATTTCGGGACTGTATAACTCGGACTGGACACTATATTTTTATTCATTTTGTTTTGTTTGTTTGTTTGATTGTTTTACATGTTTTTGTGTGGTTTGTACATCGTAGTGTCAAATTAGCCGATTCATTCTACCAAGCGACCGTGGTCTAACTACGGGATCGAGGGGTGCCTAACACCTTTCCCTCGGTCAACACAATTCCTTAACCAGGATCTCTGTTCGCAAATCAGTTTTAAAGAGTCAAATCGTTTTGAAAGGGATCTTTCAAAGGTGATTTGGCACACCGAATTATGTCAAGTGGCGACTCTGAATAAAATAAAAAAAATATAAATAATCCTTTTTCGAAACAATCTTTTCTTTTGTCACTTTAATTAATAAAATTCTTTCGAAATCTAAAATCAATCCTTTTGAGGTTAAAAAAGAGGTGTGACAGTTACTACAACAAAAATGTAAAACGCACTGGTTGAAGCATGGTGACCTGAATACAAAGGTGTTTCATAGCAGTTTGAAAGCAAGAAGGAGCGCTAACCGCATATTCACTGTGTGAGATTCTGAAGGAAATATGACTACGAATATGAAGAGCATAGAAAAAGCATTTGTAGACTTCTATTTTGAGTTATTAGGGAAGTCGAATCCTAATAGGAATCATGTATGCAGCTATACTGTGCGACAGGGGCCCGTTGTGACAAGGGAGGAAAGGGATATGTTGGAGAAGGATGTTGAGGTTGATGAAGCCAAACAAGCACTATGGGGCATAGATGGGATAAAGCGCCGGGACCTGATGGGTACGGAAGCCAGTTCTTCAAAGATTGCTGGGAGACAGTTAAATGGGATCTGACAGCAGCGATCCAGGAATTCTTCAGAGCTGGAAAGATGCTGAAAGTATGGAATCATACCTTGATCACGTTAGTTCCTAAATCTGACCACGCAGAAAGTGTCACTGAATACCGACCAATCGCTTGCTGCAGCACCATCTATACAGTGATATCGAAGGTGCTTACAAACAGATTAAAGGAAGTATTGCCTAATATCATTTCTGATAATCAAAGTGCATTTGTAACTGGAAGAACAATTGTCCAAAATATACTTATTAGTCAAGATATTGTGAGGATGTACAATAGAAACCAATGCAAGAAGAGTTTGTTTGATTAAGATTGATTTGAAAAAGGCGTATGATTCTGTGGAATGGGGGTTTGTGGAGGAGATGCTGCATGCACTAAACTTCCCTCCTAAGTTCATTTGATGGACCATGACGTGTATCACTACAACCCAATATGCACTGGCTATTAATGGAGGTGTGTATGGATGTATTGAAGATAAGAGAGGATTACGACAAGGGGATCCGATATCCACACTGCTGTTTGTCATATGTATTGGAATATTTTACCAGAATAATGAAGGAAGTGGCAGCCACAAAGGAATTTCAATTTCACACAAAATGCAAGAACTTGAAGTTGAATCATATGTGTTTTGCGGACAATGTTCTATTATTCTGCGCAGGTGAGTTTCAATCAGTTTTACTGATGTTAAGGGGGTTAAAAACATTCTCCAACGCTTCGGGGTTGGAAACTAGTGCATCAAAATCCAACATATTTTGTGTGAATATGGACCCAAAGGTAGCTGCTGATCTGTGTGAACTAACAGGATACTCAAGAGGTGCACTACCATTTCGGTACTTGGGGGTGCCTATTTCTGCAAAGAAGCTCTCTAAAATGGACTGTGAAGTGTTAATTGATAAGCTCACACTGAGAATTAAGAGGTGGGGCACACGACACTTGTCATATGCAGGCAGGGTCGTATTGGTTAACGTTGTGTTATTACATATACACAGTTATTGGGCATCCATCTTTATCCTACCCAAGCTAGTTCTCAAAGAGAGAACGAATATCTGCAGGAACTTCTTGTGGGAGGGGAAAGTTGGCTCGAATAAGGCCCCTTTGGTGGCTTGGGACCTGGTGTGTAGACCCAAGAAACAGGGTGGGCTTGGGCTTATAAGAATGTAAAGTGTGGAATGAAGATGCTATTGCAAAATACGTATGGAATATTGCTCAAAAAGCGGATAATCTTTGGGTAAAGTGGGTAAATCAAGTATACTTAAAAGGGGAAAATTGGTGGCAGTATTCACACCCTAAAGATTGTTGTTGGTATTGGAAAAAGGTGTGTAAGACGAGGGATATATTTGCGGCTGGATATGCCCAACAGGGATGGCTCACCTCAAATGGTGAATGCACGATTGGAAGTGGATATGAATGGAGGCGAGGTGAGAGGAATACATGGCCTTGGTATAGATGGATATGGAACAGGGGATTTAGGACCAAACACAGCTTCATTTGTTGGTTGCTGATACAAAACAAATTGCTTACACGGGATAGATTGATGCGTATGGGGATCGCGCAGGATGATAGATGCTTGGTATGTGGTGACTCTGCAGAATCCACCAATCATTTGTCCTTTGAATGTGCCTTTTCTAAGATTTGTCTGACGAAGCTGCCCGGGTGGCTAAGGAAAGGAATCACATGTTGGGATTTCAAAGGATTATGGAGAAGGCTGGCACGGTGCACTAAGCGGAAAGGGTGTAGAGAACTAGTACTGGCGGCCCTTGCTGCACTGATATACAGAGTATGGAAGGCGAGAAACACAGCATTATGGGAGGCCAAAGTACCTAGGCCTTCCCAGATAATGGAGCAGATTGTTACGGAATGCAAATATAGAAAAGAGATGTTTTTGGCACGGGAAAAAAGCAGCCAAAACAGGGACTGGCAGAGATTTGTTAATTTGATAATTCTGCTGAAGTTGCTGGCAGAGGCGGAACCACGTGGTGCCTCGAGGGTGCATGTGCACCCGGTAACTTTTAAAAAAAATTGCATATATACATACATATATATATATATATATATATCCTATTAAAGTGTTATTATATTTAATTGTGCATCCTTAATAATAATACTTGTGTGGGTACACTGGTTTGGAACTCAAATGCCGATGCCCTTCTAGCTTGACGTCGTGTGTTCGATTCTTGATGGACTCTCGCGATTTTTTCATTTTACTTCTCCTTTATATATTTAAATGCCACCAGCTAGGCAGCCACCTCATCTCACCCCATCTCTCCTTAATTAATATATACTACACACAACTTGATGCTAATAGGTACACATTTCTTTAGCGATTTTTTCATTTTACTTCTCCTTTATATATTTCAATGCCACCAGCTAGGCAGCCACCTCATCTCACCCCATCTCTCCTTAATTAGTATATACTACACACAACTTGATGCTAATAGGTACACATTTCTTCCTTTTTTTTTTTTTTTTTTTTTTTGATTCAAGTTTGGGTAATGTTAATTGCTTTTAATATTAACTTGTTGCTTGAAAGTTAGTGTGTAAATTTTTTTTCTTGCTTCTATTTAAGTTCATGGGATTTGATTAAAAATACATAAATAATTATTTTTACTTATATTCTTGATGAATTTTTTATTTTATAGGAATTTGTTATTGATTCTTGTGAATTGAAATGGATAGATATTATTCTCCTCAACCAAATTCTAGTTTTAAAGACAATTATTATCGCCTTAGCAAAAGCAAAAAAGGGCAAGAAAAGCTTCAAGGTCCATTATATTTAAGCACAAATTACAAATAAAGCGTGAGATTTAACAAAAAAAAGCATAAAGGACAAAAAATATATAAATATATGTTTAGTTCAAGACTAATAATATAAGCATGAATGACAAATATATGAACACAGATTTATTTTTTTTATTAAGTGAAATATCAATTGTTTAGTGTTGGTATTTCCAGAAAAGCCTCATTGACAAGGGAAGATATATCTTATAAATTAGAACCTAAACTGCACATTAAACAAGGCGAGCGATCAACACAAATTTGAGTATTTATTCAGAACTTATGCGTGCCTTTGACAATACTGGTGCACCCCAGACTTCAAATCCTGGGTTCGCCTCTGGTTGTTGGTTAGGAGCTATAGGTTGGTAAAGAATTATGAAAAATGTAACTTGTCGAGTGGAGATTAACAAAAGTTTTTTTCTTCACCTTACCATCCTTTAGATTCCATTTTCTTTTCATTTCTCACCTTACCTTATATTTTGATCACAAAATTAAAAGAGTTGGAGCAATTTATCAATGTATTTGGAACCCCAACAACTAAAATCCAAAGCATTAGAGCTCATGGTTATATCTAAAGGACAATATTTGATCTACCCAAGCATACGGGATAACATTGATTAAGAACTCATGCACGCTCCATGGCGTTCACTTCAAGCAGGGTGCAACGTAATGGCCTTTTTACCAATCCAAAAGGAAACAAAAGAAGAATCCTAGGTACGCAGAGGACGATAATTAGACAGACTACGCAAGTTATTGTAGAAGTGTCGAGCTAAATCAAGACGTAGGCAAGTTCAGGCCAAGTTGATTCAACTTATACCATGGTTTCAAGTCTAAAATTTGGTAGAGCAAACTCTACCTCAAAAGGCATGATGGTGCAAAACAGTAGCATCATCTTACCGAACGTGAAAGAAAATCATCTTTTCTTCCTGCTGCCAAATCCACCTTAGCAAATACCGTAAGCAACTACTAACATTTACAGATAAACCTAGAGATTTGAAAAAAAAAAAAAAACACGAAACGTCAGAGTTCGTCTGCTAAAGAAAAACCTCAAATACTAAACCAACTAGTATAGGAAAAACATGCAAATTATACATTAAAAAGAGATGACTTGAAAGATCAGGACCAGCTTTATACATTTGTGTAACAAAATAACTAGCACTAGGCAATTCCCCTATCTAGGACTAACTTCTAACTTGCTAATCACTAATTAATTAATTAATTAATTAATTAATGTTTAATTTAACTAATTAGTTACTCACTACATATTATTAATCTAATTAAGTGGTCCCCACAACTAATTAGTGAGTATGGATTTGTTGTTTACATTAAAGCCAACCTACGTAAATTGTTTGGGATAGGCAAAGTTATCACATAAATCAGGCAAAGTGAGGTATTCTACACCATAAAGATCCAAACTTTCTACTTACAGAGTCGGGTGATGTTGATATCCCTTGAGCACTCACGAACTCCTGAAAAATAAAAAGCTACATTACATAGTATATTGTTTTTTCATGACTAAGAGTTGATACAAAATAAAAACAAAGATGAATTGTAAACAACCTTAGTCTCGTCATCTCCAGAAAGAAGGAGGTCATACACATTACACATTCCGAGCCACACTTCCAACACCCAAACCAGATAAAGTTACCACAGTTTTTATTGGTCTTTTGTGAAAACCAGCAGCTTCATGTTTAAGAAACTCCAAAATAAACTTTCTTGAAGACCACATTGTTGGGATTTGTGGAGCAAGAATGGGGTAGCTGCAATGGGAGAGAGTAGCTAGGATATGAAGAAGCGGCAAGAGTGAGTGAATTTCTGCCCTTTGCAAAAACATGTACTATGCACTCTGCTAGTGCACTGGTATACTAGTGTAGTGGAAACTTGTCCTACTGTGATGATAATACCCGACTCTCAAATCATCTGTTTTGCCATCTTATGTTAATCATCATCTATGTTTACTGCTACTAATTATTATTATTGTTGTTGTAGCTAGCTTGCTTGCTAGGAGGTAATAACACCCTGACGTATTTTATTTAAATATTATTCAAATATCATACTTCTTAAAATATTCTTTTTTTTTTTTTATGTATATATAGTGTAGGTTGAACCCTTGACTCATTTGCATGTTTACTTTTTAAATTTTTGAATCGCCTTAGTATTAATCCTGACTCTGCTACTGTCGATGTATATACAGTCACAAGCTATGTTACAGTATAAAACTTTAGAAGTTTCAAGTAATATACACCTTCAGCGTGTAAAGACACATTTTCATTAATCAAGAAGAGACAATTTTTTTTTCATGTTTTACCCTTTGCATTAATTATTTTTTCTTCAAAGTAAAAATATAAACATTATTTAATAAGGGTACTATGATAAATTAGCCATGTTATTAATTATTTTTCTTAATCAATGTGTCATCTCAATTTGAGACGGAGGAAATACCTTATTTTACGAAATCTTATAAGTGAATAATTAACCCGATAGTGTAAAAACCATTTACGCCTACAATAGATGACCTGAGGTTCTGTCAAGAACAAATTTGTTGACAAAAAGTCTAGGTATATCCTACCCTCTTTAACCACACTTATAATATTACGACGAGTATGTTATCTTATTATTATAGTTATAGTGCATAAACTTTACAAGCTTGATAAGTAATACATACGGACAATGCTTGGTATAAATAATTTTTACACCAGCAAATAATTCCTAATTAATAATTTTTACACCAGCAAATAATTCCTAATTATTAAAGCAAGTAATGTGTGTATATTCTGATTTTTAAAATTAGCTAAGCATTCCTTAAAACTCAATAGCACAAAGGTACAGCAGCCTTGTTGAAACTCGAGTCTTTTGGCCTCCAAAGTTTGCCCTTACGGTGAAATCGTATCACAATGTCAGTGTCTTTTTGAAGCGGATGTTTTTTTTTTTCCAGAGGGATTTGACTTTATTATTCGTAAATAATACATGGAGTATTACATAGTTTATGAAATATATTTTGAAACATGTGTCTTATCATCTTTTTGTTTATGCTCATCCTCAAAAATAAAATTATGCTACTATTTCGAAATTATTCCGAATAATTTAAGTAATATAGATCATTTTTATTTGATGTAATAGATAACATATTTGATTTTAAATATTATCTTTTGAATGACTTAATAATAAAAAATATTATGCATATTATTAACAAGACTTAGGGTCATAGGATTCGGAACTCAATTGAAATCATTGTTTGTTATTCATGAAATCTATGCAAAATTTCAACTTTGACTTTGTGCGAATTTTATAAACAAACACTAATTAACAAAAAAACTTAGAAATTAGGGTCCAAATCATTACTAATATACAAGAGTGGACAAATTATTTAGACTACAACAACCATAGATTCTAAGAAGGGAGAATAGGAAATGGTGGCTTGTAATTTGCAATCATGTGTGACTGACTTGTGTATTAATGAAGTCTTCAAGTGTTATAGTCTGCTGCTGGAAAATCCTGGCATTTCTTTCAATCCAAATGACATGCACTTCTGCTACTAAGCTGGCTTTGAGAATCATTCCTCTTGAGTGCTTAACACCAGATTGTTATCTTACCCATTGCCAAATTGTATCCCATCCTCTAGAACTATAACCAAATTCAGAATGGAGAACCATATGCCACATGTTATGTTGCATTCAAAAAATAAATGGTCCTGATGCCTCTGGAGAAAGACACAAAGCTTCATTCACCTTCAAGCTCCATTTCGCTAACCTGGCTTTGGTCCTGAGTTAATTATGCATACACAACCATAAGATAAACACTTGCTTTGGTTCAACAATGTTAGACCTTTCTCCATGGAACATTTTCTGTAGTACCTCTTACTTGTTTTTAGGCTTTGGCAATCTGAACTTCCCTTTCCTCAGTAGCACATTAGAATTGCCAACGTCATGCCAATACTTCCTCGTAGCAATTTAGCACAACAACTTATTCTTTTCAAGATAAAGTAACATCTCTTAGGACTATCTATAGCTCATCCTTGACTTCAGAATCTTCGGATGCAGACTCTTCTGCCTTTGTTCGTCTTCTTCTTCCTCAACTTTTGCATCAGCACCAATGCTTAGACTGCTCTTAACTGACTGTAGATGTGGGAGGCAAAATCCTTTGGATCACTGAGCTCGAAGCCACTCTCCATTAAAGCTGTTTGGTATATAAGTTTTACTCTCAGTTTCATGTTCTCATCCTGAAAAGCATGTAAATAAATCAGTTAGAGATAAACTCAATCAAATTATTAAGTTGGAATTTGAGTAAACATAGAGGTGACGGACCTCTGGGTTTGTGAACGCATAATTTTCTCCATAAATGAACTCCAACCGTATTTTGATGTCAGCACTACTACACAAGGGGAGTCAGCCAAACGGTTGCTAATCTTGTAACACCCCGCATTTCGGGCTAGAATAAAAAAAATATGACTCTGATGCGTTGATAATCCCAGAGCCTTAAATCCTATGCCAATTTGGCATGTTAATCAATTTTATAGTATGTGAATCCATTTGAGCACGAAATTAGACCATAGAAGTCCTTCAACTCAAGGACGAGTTAAAACCATTTCGATCGATTAAGTTTTAGTGGACGTTGTAATTTGTGTCAAATCCTATTGACCATAACTCATTGTATATTATGAACTGGGTGGCCTACTATATACCAAATTGTAGATAATTGAATAAGCTTTCCAACGATACCAAATTCGCCTAAAACGAACACCCGGTGAAGAAGTTATGGCCTTTCAAAGTTGAATGTGTCGCCTATGCACATATAGGCGATGCATAGGGCGGCGCCTATGCAAATATAGGCGATGCATAGGGCGGCGCCTATGCAAATCTGTGCAATGCAAAGGGCGGCGCACACTTATAGTTTCAGGTGACGAAAACACTCCGTTTTAAGTTATTTTAAGTGCAATTTAGTCCTTACAAAACCCAAAATCATCCTTACCCACTCCTAAACGGATTTGGACCTATTAACAACATTGAAGCCTCCTATAAAATCCCAAAATCTAATCCTTCAAGAACTTAAGAGGAGAAGCAACTAGGGTTTGAGAAAATAAGCTTGAAGGTCCGATTATTCTGAAACTTCTTCGTGAAACAAATTACAAATTCGGAATCCTCTCGACGTAGGCTTCGATAGACACCCAAAATTCGTGGAGAAAAAGGTACGCGGGGTTTTCCTAAAAACTCATGGGCATAGAAATCATGTTTTAAGAATGGGGTTTTCGAATTCATGTGCATACTCATGTTTTAGAAGTTTTAATGATATTGTTTTGGCCTTTTGGCTTTCCCCCAAAGTGATTTGAAAATTATATGTATATGTATATATGTGTTTGTCTTGAAATATGAATTTAGAGCATGATTTTCATGAAACCCCTCTCTTAATGTAAATTTTTCCATGTTTCGCGTAATATACAATGTTTTGAAAACGAAAGAGAGGTTTGTGAATGTTGAATATGCATGTAATGAAAGAATGCATGGTTTGCCAAAATGCACATGACCACCATATGTTTGATGAAAGTTCTGCATAGATTTGACTTGAGTGTCGGAACATGACATCTTTAATGCAAATTATATGTTTTGGTGGTCTAAACTATGTTTTGAATGAAAGCTCTTGCTTAATACATTATGGATCAGAAATAGGACTTGCAAAGTCTTGGTATGACAATACCAACTCAGACAAATGCCATATCAGACTGAGACTAACAGACATTTCAGACTTTCATGATTTTAGACATTCAGAATGTTGCATGTACAGGAAAGGTTAAAAATGGGCATACAGAGACGTTAGGTGGTCCCCCGAAGAGGGCTTGAGTTCAAGCGACTCATTGCCTAAAATTGTGGTTTGCCGACCCAGGTATATTATTATGTGCTGACTTAAATGTCCTGTGGCGTATCAGACTAAGACACTCCAACCCTTGCGGCACACTCGGGTTGGGGGCTTTCCCGCTGAGTCAATGGCGGATTCCATACAGCCCGTGGAATATCAGACTTGTAGGGGAATACCACCTAACTCAGAAGTAAAACACAGATCATGATTTGAAATGAACAGTCAGGTTGCATGTTTTCAGAAACTGCCCATGTATTTTTCAGAAACACTTTTATACATGATGTCTTGATAAAAAATTGCTTTCACTTAATATATATATATATATATATATATATATATGTGTGTGTGTGTGTGTGTGTGTGTGTTCCATTATACTATTTTTGGATTGCTTCGCGTGCCAGTACTTTGTGCTGACCCCTCCCTCCTTCCAGGTTCTGAGGCACAATCTAGAGGTCCAGCTACTCAGTAGATATTCTTGGATTTGCAGACTTGATCTCACAGTGGTGAGCCTTCTATTATTCGGAAGGCCTAATTATGTCAGACATTCTCTTATTTATTTTGTTTTGGTTTACTGGGGGCCTTGTCCCAGTTTCTTTTCAGACAGATGTTTGAGTTCTTAGTAGAGATTTTCGCAGACTAATGTCAGTTAGTATTATTCAGAAATGTTGTAGAACTTGACCATGTTTTCCGTACTCAGTTTCAATTCCGCATTTTATTATGATTATGAATGTTGTGCATGATAACCAGACAGAGAATGGGTGTTCTAGGCCTTCATGGTTTGGGATGCTCATCACGGCCAGGGTCTAGGCTCGGGTCGTGACAAACTTGGTATCAGAGCACGGTTCATGGTCCCAGGGTGTCTGCGAAATCGCGTCGGGTAGAGTCTTGTTTATAGGTGTGTAGCGCGTCACACTTATAAATAGGAGGCTACTAGGCGTTTAGGAATGTTTTGCCTTCTTTGTGATTTAGTTCGTGCTTCAGATTCAGAATGTTCCTCCTTTATACTCTAATTCGTGCTATGGTGACGTCCATACAAAAGTAAAATCATCCCAAATTCTTTCCTTACTCTGATGTTCTCAGACCCATCACATTTCTAGGGTGAATCAAGTGCAGAAGTTTAGAGTCTAAATGGTATTGTCCCTTTGGATCACGTCATATAAGATCTTAAAATTGTGCAAGGACTTGAGAAGAGTCCGTTATTGCTTCAGAGTGTATGGGTTCTAGTGTGAACCTTGATCTTGACGAAATCGTGCTTTTCAGCCTTCTGTATTGAGTATATTCGGCCCTTTTCAGAAATTTATGTTGCAGATGTCATGCTTAAGGGAAAAGATGTGTAGTAGAAGTGTTGGAATTGAATTTCCACCTAAATAGTAGTATAAGTTAAAGTGTCGGTGTCATGACCTATTGGTAGCAAGTAGCGTGTGTGGATTATATGATAATCTGTGGGGGAAATATTTGACTCAGATTTTTTTTATCTATACAAAGTAAGATGTGTATTCTCTGATTATGGAATGTTGTGTGACAAGTTTCTATCTCTTGAAAATATTTTATCATCATGTGGGTGAAACTAAAAAGTCTAGTGAAGCCGTGTGAGGCCTATTTTGATTCACTAGCAATTTGTCATTCAATGTGTGGTTCTTGTGTTGGTTGAATATATGTATAGCTGAATCTTTTTGCATGAGATAGAGTTGGTAGTGAAGCGATTCGTCCTTGTGTGTTAGTTTATTAGTAGAAGACAGAGAAGGAGTTATTAGGCGAGGTGAATTTTCCTTGCTTGAAGTATGAAAATGGCCAGATTAGCCAGTAGGTTATAAGTATAAACTCATGGTTGTTGTGGATTTTGAAGGTAGTGTAAATGTATGCTTGGGTAAGTAATTGTGATGTGAGAAAAAAGTATAAGTAGATACGATTGTACGGGGTTATAATATAAGGATAAAGTTGACCATGTCTATTATAAGGCTTTAACCCCCTTGACCCTCTTTTCATTGGTAGTTGTAAACTAGTGCTACTTGTGAGAAGGTATGTAGTAGATTTTTGAGATATTTGGGTAGAATATCCCAATTTGATGGATTAGTATATTTATATTATGTTTCATTCTTCATTGGTGGTAAATGATTGATACTAAACTATAAGCTTGAATTTAAATGGTGTGGTGGTAAATAGTGGCACGAGTTTGATGATGCATGTTTTGTGGGATTAAATTAGTAGGCTTGATGTGCTGAAATAGTACATGCTAATGGATTATGATAAGGAAAACCGTTAGGTCATGATCGGTTATTGTGGTTATGAAGTTCTAGTGAATTAGTGTTTCGTGATGGTTATTTCATAGTTTCTAAGTGAAAATTTCGTGTAAGGTTGGGTTGTAAATCATGCATAGCACTAGATATTAAGTTTAAACAGTTGATGTCCATGAAGGTGGATGTGAAGATTTCTTGGTTAATAAATACTAGTTGTATAGAAGTGATCTAATAGACTTAAACGGTGCTTGCAATAGAGTAAGTTTATTTGGTTCGTAGTGGTGTATGATATTGCATGTATGATGTAGAGCTATGCCTAAGGTGACATGAGGTTGTGGCATTTTTCTAAGGCTATTACTTGTTGTGCGTGGCTAGTGGTATCATTGAATTGTTAAGTGGAGAAAGACTAGTTAGATGGTACATGGTGATCTAAATAGCCATGTTAAGGTGTTTTGATTGATAGTGTTGGGCCTTTTGCGGTGATCTTGATTCTCATAGTAGAGGGATATAAACTTGGAGTCGTAATAGTGGTATGCTCTATCGAAAGAGATATGGTTCATCAAAAGCTTGGTGATACCACGGAAGGTAGTCATTCGGGCTAAGTTCTATGATATGCATGTATTGTTATTTTTTTTTTCCAGATCCTAGAATGTAGTAAGTGTAGTTCAGTTAGAATATGGTAAAGGATCTCCCAAAACTCTAGATGATGACTTGAAGCTAAGGGGGAGATGACAGAACAAATGACCAACAAAGTCTCTCAGATTCTAGTAGTGATGCAGTATGATTTAGAACGTTAGAAAGTGAGGGTGAGACTCAACCCATTCTTATCGTAGTATTTTTTTTCCAGTTATCCCAATATCTACTCATGCCTTATGTTTCAGTTCCGTGATCATAGTTCGTGATTCCTGTATATGATAGAGAATCATGTACTCTTCAAGTTCCAAAATGAGAAGTTTCAGTTCATTCAGTAGTCGGAATCCCATTCCATTAGTTATGAACTCCAAATTGAGGTCATGTAGCTCATGACTCATGTACTCCCGCTTTATAGTATGCTTGTTTTAGATAAGACCATAAGTGTGAAGTAAGATCTAGGGCCAAGTTTTTGATATATGTGAGTTTTAGTGGAAATTTGTATGGGTATGTTCCTGGGGTAGCGCGTGGGAGTTATATTAATAGTGGTTTAGAGAATATGTGAAGTGTTTCTTCATGGGTGTTTGCCTTGAAGTTCATATGAGGTTATAAAGATAGGCTTGAATGACATGTTGGGATTTTAGTGAAGGGACGCAATATGCACTAGTGAATCTATAGTAAGAGTTCAGAGTTAGTCATTAATGTGGGAAGGCATGATATGCTTAAGGTGTGAACTTTAAAAGGATGTGGAAGATTGAATCATATTGTTTAGACTAGTATCATGGTATGACATGTATTTTTGTGACTTGGAGTTAGGCTTGATCGCAGTGAAAGGATTTAAGCTACTATAGACATTGTAGAAAGAGCTATCAATGCCCATATGAGAGTTATAAGTTGAATGGAATGAATATGGTATTTAAGGGAAATAGTATAGTTAAGGGAGTATTAAAGAGATACTCCAGTTGAATATAAGTTTTCGGTGTATTTCAGTTTAGCAGTCAGGCAGACAAGTTATGGTGGTTTCCACCTTTTCACCCAATCCTGCTATCCGAAGTCTCATGCGTATGACCATCCCAATATATTTCACCCTAAGTTGTGAATTCAGTTCAGTCAAAGCATCATGTTTTAGATTCAGCTATTTAGTCGTGACTCAGTTCATGAGTGTTCAGTGCATAATCTCAAATACTTCCAAGTATTTTAGCCCAGTTAGTATAATACCCTGGTACGATCTAAGTCTTGATGCCTCATGATTCGTAATTGCATAAGTTATCACTTCTCAATTCAATATGTATGATTGGATCATAAACACTTCAAGGGAATCCTAAACTCTTAGCATGAATCAGCGTCTTGAAGCAAGTAAGGGCAAGCCAACTCGAAATTCAGTTTCGTGATAGAAGTTTAAATGTTTCAGATCAGTTATATACTTAGTTATATACTTTCTTAGAAGACACATCATGTCAGCGTCATTCTATACCTTTGAGCTTCAACATTTCCAATGCGTCATTCGGGGACGAATGATCCCAAGGGGGAGATAATGTAACACCCCGCATTTCGAGCTAGAATAAAAAAAAATATGACTCTGATGCGTTGATAATCCCAGAGCCTTAAATCCTATGCCAATTTGGCATGTTAATCAATTTTGTAGTATGTGAATCCATTTGAGCACGAAATTAGACAATAGAAGTCCTTCAACTCAAGGACGACTTAAAACCATTTCGATCGATTAAGTTTTAGTGGACGTTGTAATTTGTGTCAAATCCTATTGACCATAACTCATTGTATATTATGAACTGGGTGGCCTACTATATACCAAATTGTAGATAATTGAATAAGCTTTCCAACGATACCAAATTCGCCTAAAACGGACACCCGGTGAAGAAGTTATGGCCTTTCAAAGTTGAATGTGTCGCCTATGCACATATAGGCGATGCATAGGGCGGCGCCTATGCAAATCTGTGCAATGCAAAGGGCGGCGCACACTTATAGTTTCAGGTGACGAAAACACTCCGTTTTAAGTTATTTTAAGTGCAATTTAGTCCTTACAAAACCCAAAATCATCCTTACCCACTCCTAAACGGATTTGGACCTATTAACAACATTGAAGCCTCCTATAAAATCCCAAAATCTAATCCTTCAAGAACTTAAGAGGAGAAGCAACTAGGGTTTGAGAAAATAAGCTTGAAGGTCCGATTATTCCGAAACTTCTTCGTGAAACAAATTACAGATTCGGAATCCTCTCGACGTAGGCTTCGATAGACACCCAAAATTCGTGGAGAAAAAGGTACGCGGGGTTTTCCTAAAAACTCATGGGCATAGAAATCATGTTTTAAGAATGGGGTTTTCGAATTCATGTGCATACTCATGTTTTAGAAGCTTTAATGATATTGTTTTGGCCTTTTGGCTTTCCCCCAAAGTGATTTGAAAATTATATGTATATGTATATATGTGTTTGTCTTGAAATATGAATTTAGAGCATGATTTTCATGAAACCCCTCTCTTAATGTAAATTTTTCCATGTTTCGCGTAATATACAATGTTTTGAAAACGAAAGAGAGGTTTGTGAATGTTGAATATGCATGTAATGAAAGAATGCATGGTTTGCCAAAATGCACATGACCACCATATGTTTGATGAAAGTTTTGTATGGATTTGACTTGAGTTTCAGAACATGACATCTTTAATGCAAATTATATGTTTTGGTGGTCTAAACTATGTTTTGAATGAAAGCTCTTGCTTAATACATTATGGCTCAGAAATAGGACTTGCAAAGTCTTGGTATGACGATACCAACTCAGACAAATGCCATATCAGACTCAGACTAACAGACATTTCAGACTTTCATGATTTTAGACATTCAGAATGTTGCATGTACAGAAAAGGTTAAAAATGGGCATACAGAGACGTTAGGTGGTCCCCCGAAGAGGACTTGAGTTCAAGCGACTCATTGCCTAAAACTGTGGTTTGCCGACCCGAGTATATTATTATGCGCTGACTTAAATGTCCTGTGGCGTATCAGACTCAGACACTCCAACCCTTGCGGCACACTCGGGTTGGGGGCTTCCCCGCCGAGTCAATGGCGGATTCCATACAGCCCGTGGAATATCAGACTTGTAGGGGAATACCACCTAACTCAGAAGTAAAACACAGATCATGATTTGAAATGAACAGTCAGGTTGCATTTTTTCAGAAACTGCCCATGTATTTTTCAGAAACACTTTTATACATGATGTCTTGATAAAAAATTGCTTTCACTTAATATATATATATATATATATATATATATATATATATGTGTGTGTGTGTGTGTGTGTGTGTGTGTGTGTGTGTATGTTCCATTATACTATTTTTGGATTGCTTCGCGTGCCAGTACTTTGTGCTGACCCCTCCCTCCTTCCAGGTTCTGAGGCACAATCTAGGGGTCCAGCTACTCAGTAGATATTCTTGGATTTGCAGACTTGATCTCACACTGGTGAGCCTTCTATTATTCAGAAGGCCTAATTATGTCAGACATTCTCTTATTTATTTTGTTTTTGGTTTACTGGGGGCCTTGTCCCAGTTTCTTTTCAGACAGATGTTTGAGTTCTTAGTAGAGATTTTCGCAAACTAATGTCAGTTAGTATTATTCAGAAATGTTGCAGAACTTGACCATGTTTTCCGTACTCAGTTTCAATTCAGCATTTTATTATGATTATGAATGTTGTGCATGATAACCAGACAGAGAATGGGTGTTCCGGGCCTTCATGGTTCGGGATGCTCGTCACGGCCAGGGTCTAGGCTCGGATCGTGACAAATCTTGACATCTTCAACGTTGTCACTAGCAAGAGTAGTCTTCCACCACTTGGTTAGTGGCTTGAATGACTCCTTGAGCTCTTTGGTTTTCGAATACTTAAGCTTTAATCCCTCTTTAAACACATTCTGGAACTTTTTGTCCTCATAATCCATAACATATTGCATGAGGTATTCATCTACAGAATCCGTGAAGACTATGACCTAGAAAATGAGAGCAGGCAGTTTAGAGAACCAAGTTTTCATGGCTGGACTTTATGAATGTATATATAAATGAGGAATTCAATGATGATGAAGAAAAATATATGAATAGTTATCTAAAAATATAACATCACTAGTAGCTTTGTTGCACAGCATTGGCACAAAAGAAGTTTGTCTCTTCAACTACGCCGAAACTGAATTCTTTTTTGATCGTTAATATTGAAATTGAAGTCATACCTCATAGTCATTCTTATTAAGCCTCTCGAGGAAGGGGAGATTTCTCCAACTTCTCTTTACTGGCTCCTGTGACGTAGAAGATATCCTTTTTACCAGATTTCATTCTTGATATGTATTGGTCGAGTGAGGTTAATTTACCATCTGATTTGGAGCTGTAAATATGCACAACGAACCTATACATCAATAACTGAAAAAACAAAAACGATCAAGTATAAGACTAGGGAGGGAAAAAGAGTACATACGTCTCAAATCGGAGAAGTTTAGCTAAGCGGTTTCGGTTAGTTGCATCCTCTATAATACCAAGCTTTTGCGACTTTCAAAATTCACTCCAGAATTTCGCATATTGACCTTTCTTCTCATTATCATCACTGGACTCTTCAACATTTGCAATGACATACCCAAGAATGAGAATAACATACTTTTATTTAATTAGACAATTTAAATTTAGGAATATAAATTAGACCTTTCTTCTTGTCATTAATTTCATCCGGATTCTCTTCGGCAAGTTTGCGGATCATGTTAAGGGCCTTACGGATGAGTTTTTTCTTAATTGTCTTCAAACTGATGTGCTGCTGAAGCATTTTTCTTGGGTCGTTGAGGGGTAAGGTGTCGGAATCAACAAGACCCTGGCATAAATGGCACCACAATAAGTATTAACATAAATTTTAATAGAATCAGTTATGTATTAACAAGAGACCAAGGATTTTTTATATAAGGTCAGAGAAGTATTAGATGAACTAAAATTACCATTAGGAAATTCAAGTACTTGGGCAACAACTCATTAAATTCATCTGAGATGAAGACCCGTCTGACATATAACTTCAAGTTGGATTGTTTTGTGTTGTAGTAGCTCTCGTATAAATCATGACGGGCCTTAGGAGGGATAAATAGAACAGACTTGAACTATTCATCCATCACCTTCGGCAATCAGCATTGAAGTGACTCAAGCCATGGGTTTGTCGTCACCGAAATCCTGATAAAATAGCAAACAGATTTTCAACGAACAAAAACCAATGGTCAAGAAACTTAAGTCGCATGCCACATTTGCATTGGAAGGAAATGTATGAATATTTACCTCAGCCAAAGAGTGATAGAACTTTGTATATTCTTCATCTGTTACTTCCTTTGGATTCCGAAGCCATATAGCTTTCATGTCATTTAGAAGCTCCCACTCATATGTGGTTTCCTTCACTTTCTTAGTTTTAGTCTTTTTCTCATCATCAGCCTTCTCTGCATCTTCTTCTTCTACCTCTTCCTCAGAAGAACTGCTTTCAGCTGTTCACAACATTGACAGATAATAAGACCACTGAAAAAGAGAAAAACAAAACATAGGAAATGAGGGAGCAGATTTTTTCTTCTTTTTCTACTGTTAACATGTTTACTTTGTCAGTTTTCACAAGTTATCACCCTCTTCTCCATACAGGAAGAAAAAAGGGATGGAACAGTTCACTCCGCAAGTATGCTACATTCAGACTGATTAAAACCGAAACAACATTTTGCACGTCAAGAAAGGGGAATCATGCATAAATGTTTCGTCTTCATCAACGGACTCGTCCTCATCAGCAGGAACTTCCTTCTCAACCTCTTTGCTTGCCCATAAATGTATAGGGAAGTCGATGAATTCAGAATATTTCTTCACCAATTCCTGAAATCATGGTGTCAAAGATTAAGCCACTTCAAGAACCGAAACAGGAGTAAACTCAACAATAATATAGTGGTTCATGTATATATGAAAGACTGAAAGCTAGAATACCAATCACATAGATCAAATTTCACAGTAAGAAAGCTAAAGTTCCTCATTCAATACAATAGTGAGTAATGGCAACAGAAATCAGGGTTCGTTTTTCCTCATCTAGACGAGGCTAACAATCAAGATACAATAGCACAAATAGAACATGCAAAAAAAAGAAACATCCCAAAGTACCAGGATACTTATGTTCAATTCAACGAATGAAAATTTACCGTCAGCCGTATGCGTTTCCATACATTCATCTTCCATTCAACTAATGAAAATTTACTATCAGCCATGAGCTTTTCCATTCACTCATCCCGGCCAAAGACTTAAGACGCATGATTTGACCCCTTACTAGTTACTATATTGTTAGAGTCTGCACTTTTGCTGAAGTTGAAAAAAATGATAGAAGTGTAAGGAGTAGCCATTGTGTTGTTTAGATGAAGTTCTAATAATATGTATATCAGATATTTAAAGAGGACAAATACAACAACAACAACAACAAACCCAGTGTATTCCCACCTAGTGGGGTCCAGGGTAAGATGTAGAAGTAGAAAGGTTGTTTCCGATAGACCCCCGGCTCAAGACAAGGAATAATAAACTTAAAAGAGGACAAATAGAAAGGATATATTTTAAGTCACATCAAGGTCGGGATTATTTATTTCCAAATATTTCAGCAGTATAGAAATCCATGACCTACTATTCCTGATACAAGAGGCATCAGAACAGATAACAACGGGGTTATTGATGACTTATAAAAGATGAAAACTGTGAGATGCACCAATTAGTTAATAATATATGGAGAAATTTTCCTTCATTGTCATCAGTCTACTCACCTTAAGTTTGAACTCATCCAACTATTCCCCTGCTTCATCTCTTAGATGCAGTCTAATTTCAGTTCCACAGCAAGAGGTTCATTCCATGTATCCTCAGAAATGGCAAATGCGCCATCAGCCTTTGATTCCCAGGCATATCTATCTGCACACAGATATTAACAAACAAGTATTACATCACCAGTAACTTCCAATCAAATAGAAAATCTATGTATTCACTCCGAACATACTGTTTGTCATCATTGTGCTTGCTGATGACTTCAACATAGTCAGCCACAAGATACACAGAGTAGAACCCAACACCAAATTGCCCGATCAGATTAAGGTCACCACTTGTCTGCATCTTCTCGACAAACGTTGTATAACAAAAATAACTGTATAACATTCGGCTTCATGATCACCAATCGTTCAAACTTATGGTCTCACACTTCACATAATTTACAACTCCATCTCACGTATAACTCCCACGTGAAGATTATAAAACAACACATCCATGAACACTAGTCCACTTAAACTTCATAACAATAATAATTGGTCCTAATCATATAGCCTATCTTATTCACAATCCAATAACACATCCTTCTTTCACTCGTCACTACTATCTATCCTTCATACACAACTTAACATAGTTCATAGCTCTCTACATCTTAACTTAAATTCCTCTAGCAATCTGGAGAGCGCCTAGATTAACAACACTTACCCACCGAGTACTTCCATCACTAACCTATACTTTCTATCATACAAATACCGTCAACACCCGTTTCATACCTCGAACAAACTATATCACTTCCTATTAACCCAATTGCATGCAAAAAGGGATTTCGCTATACTTATGCTCAACAAATCACACTTACCATCCTTCTTACTACTACACCTCCACATCCCACATTTTCAGCCAGCACAAGGAACAAGATTAACTACAAGTTGCTAGTGGATCGAAATAGGCCTCACACGGCTTCACTAGACTTTGGTTTTGTGTTTTGATCAAGAAAGTTATATGAATAACAAAGTAACTATGCTAGTGAATCGAAATAGACCCCACACGGCTTCACTAGACTTTGGTTTGTATTTTGAACAAGAAAATGAGATGAATAACAAAGAAGTTATGCTAGTGAATCGAAAGAGCCCCACACGGCTTCACTAGACTTTGATTTTTCACAAACATAATGATAACAAGATTACATAATACAAGAGATAGAAACTTGACACACAACATTCAACGATCTAAGAATACACCTTACTTTGTCTTAATTAAATAACTCATAAGAATGAGGGCATAACTTTCAACTTAAGGAACTTAACACACTAGAGAGCTCCTCTCAAGCCCTTTGTGTAACTTTTGAAATTTCTTCTAGAAAATATAGAAGCATTACCTGGGGAAGAACTGGAGCTTGCGAATCATGTTATCTCAAAAATAATACATAGAGGGAGAAATATAGATTAACATTGTAGATTCTGAGGAGGAATCCGAAACACATATAACCTAGGCTTAGTTCACGACTTTTATGAACATGAATAAAGTACTTCAATCTTTGGAACTCAAAAGCACTGACAGGATACTTTCTAGCTCTCTTACAATCCCATAACTATCTACGGAGAATTAAGCTTAACTGTTTCTGATACCTTGAAAATGAGGCAGAGTTGGCCAGAATAGAGTAAGATGAGAACCTATATAAGCTTCTTGGAGAACCTTTTTATAGCACGATCTTAGACTTGAAAGAAGGGAAACATTTCCTAAATGCCCTGTAGCCTCTCGAAGAAAAGTACAGACGTCTCCGTACCGTTCCGCAAGAATATACTAGACACGACTTCATAGACACCCTAGCACACTTGAACTCTGTGCTCTGATACCAAGTTTGTAAAACCCCGAAATCGGGTTCCGAGACGTCACACGATGATTAGGGTCACAAGTGACCCCAAGCTAACCCTTCTACTGGCATAACTCATAAGCAACTGAATAAAAATACAAATACATACAAATCAGCAGAAATTAACTCTTTTCTGAATCTGATCGATACAAAAATGAAATTTTACAGGATTACAATTCTACCTTTACAACCAAAATTGAAAACAAAATACATCACCTTCTATTGACCGTCTATGAAGCCTCTACTACTACTGACGGTAGGTAGCCGGGTCATGACTCCCGACTACCCCAACTCAATATGACTGAATAAAGAAAATACAACACTATAACTCTGCATAACTAACCCAAGCCCTTGAATCAAAAGGACTCATCACCTGCTGACTAGATACCACGAACTGACTGGATCCGAAGGTACAACTATACCTTGTACCTACATTCCGAGAAAATATAGCCCACATCCGAAGATGTGGGTCAGTACCATGGAAAGGAACCGAGTATATGGGGTGTATGCAGTTGTATAAACATCATCATCATAAATATTTATAAGAAATATGCGGGATATATGAAAGACTCATATAGCCCGAAGAAAATCATCATAATCATGAGAGGATGAAATAAATAAATAACACATTTGAGTCATCATATAATTTGTCAATCACTTTCAGTTCATCAAGAATATCAATTCTCATAATGTAAATATCATTTATATCTTTTGAAAGAATAACTTTCACAATTCCACTTTCAAATCACTTCACCATTCACCATAGACACAAGGAAACACACACACACTGGGAGATCCTATAACCAACATAAACCATGTGAGCTACATGGAGTCCAACGTACAACCCACGTTGGGGAGAGTCGTCCTATCATTGCCATCGGAGTAGAACTTCCAGTATCAATTCAAAAACACTAGTGATCGCTATATAAATCAGCCTCAGGCTCACATCCTATGGGGGCACGTAGTTCCAGGGAAGTAAAGTCACTTTATACCTCCCACTCGGTGCTAAAGATTACTCCCGGACTTAGCTCAAAAATTTAAATCAGCCTCAGGCTCACATTAAAGAAAATCCACAATAAAAACTTCAACAATTTTCATCGGGAGCCAATTTGCTACCCCTTTATCATAATCAATAAAAACGTGGATTTCTTTCACAGTCGAGTTCAAAATAACTCATTCACGACCAAAAGGTCAAATCATTCAAAATATCTCAAATATTCAACATCAACGTGCATATAGCACACATTTTCTCAAAGACACAATTTCCAATGGGGTTCAAGACCCAAATATTAAAATCATAGTAAATATCTTTCAAGATTCATGCTTTATATTACCACACATGTAAATTCATCTTTCAAAATCATAAACATCAAGATTTCATAATAATCATCATAAGATATGGGTTCATGCTTCAAATTCATGAAAATAAAATAAAAATCATGTCTTTATAAAGAAAATTACTTTTGGGCACAAGAACGAAAGAGAGTTCTTGTTGAAAACCCCCGCATACCTTGAATAATGAACTTTAGATCGATAGTCATTTTTGAGATGTTAATCGTTCCTTTGAATGATGGTTCTTGGAGTTCTTGAACTAGGAACTTGGAATCTTGAATAAATTTGCAGAATTAATGGTGAACTTTGGAGGTTCTTGAAGTTGGATGTAGGAGCTTAGGGTTTTCTTTTTGAGGAAATTTGATGAAATATAACATATAATGCTTCTAATAGGCTTTAATATAGGGTTTGGATGGATTTTGGGTGAGGGGAAATGACCAAAACGCCCCTAAAAATCAAATAATTCTCGCATCTGTTCTTCGGTGGACTGTTTTGATAGTCTAAGTAGATCAACCATAATGTTTTACTCCGATATCCAAATTGGATGAAACCAATTTCATTAGAAAGAGGACTCTCATATCTTTCCGTTGATATATAGTATCTCACCAGATAAATGTGTACGAGGAGTTATGATCGTTTGAAGTTGACCCAAAAATTCACTTTTGATGTGCTGAAGTAGATCAACCATAACTTTTTGCTCCGATAGACAAATTGGATGAAACCAATTTCATCGGAAATAGGACTCGCAGAGATTTCCGTTTATATAGAGTAGATCACCCAGATCATTATGTACAAGGAGTTATGATCGTTTAAAGTTGGAGAAAAAATACGCCAGGCCTCAATACTTTTTTTCTGCACATTTTACTGTTCAATACTATTCACGATTCGATCGAAATGTTCATAACTCGTCGCTCGGATGTCCGTTTTGGATGATCCACATATCGTTGGAAAGCTTATTCGATACTTTTCGCAATGGTGAGTTATAATCTAAGACATTCCTCACGGAAAATTTATAATTCATTCTAAAAGATAGAACCCAACACGTTTACGCACAAAATTTCAACGAAAAATTTCCCAGGGTATTACAATCCGACTCCTCAAAGTCATGATTATTCGGGTAGAATAACGTGAATCCAGTGTAAATTCTGTTTAAGACTAAATATATCCAAATCATGTAGGATTCGGCTATTATTCCTATATCGAATTTTAATAGGATTGATTAATGATGTTATCCCACTTCAAAAAGGATTAGGAATTTGACTTATTGTGGACACTTAAACGTCTCAGTTCTTGTTGAAGACAACTTTGTTTAGCAGATTTCTTTTTCAAATCAAATTGGGGCCTTTCAGAGTCTATAAAGGGACATCAACACCCTCTTTAATCATTGTAATTCAGCTTGAGCAGAAATTCAAATCAACACCCTCTTTAATCATTGTAATTCAGCTTGAGCAGAAATTCAACTCACGTTCTTTTCCTCTTTTTGAGCTTTCAACACTTTGGCGCGTCTATGGAAGAAGCTTCATAACTCATCGTGAAAGTGTTTGAATCACGAACGGATTGTCGCGTTGGAAAGTAGACTCGCAAGGCTATGTTCTACGCAAAAACCACGCTCATCTTATCACCAGATCTACCCAGGTATCGTTTCAAAATAGACCTTCAGTTCTGTTTCGTCACTGTTTAATTGTTTTGTGCAGTCTCACAAAAACTCTCATATCTTAACTTAGGAACATCAAAATCAGGAGTTGTTTTTTGCGTTGGAAACTAAACTCGTAGATATACGTCTCATATGAAAACCAAATTCAGATTGCATCCGAATCGTCCCAGATATTGCTCCGAATACGGCCTTCGTATCCTGGTTCGCTTTTTATTTCAGCTTTGCGCAGCGTCACGAGAAATTTCATATCTCAACGCGGAAGTGTCGAAATCAGGTGTCATTTTTTGCATTGAAAATTAGATTCGCAGAGCTACGTCTTACATGGAAACCACAACCATATTGCAACCAAATTGTCCCAGATATTGCTCTGAAAACAGCCTTCTGATCCTGGTTCGCTTGTTATTTCAGCTTTGCGCAGCGTCACGAGAAATTTCATATCTCGATGTGAAAGTATCGAAATTAGGTTCCGTTTTTGGCATTAGAAAGTGGACTCGCAGATCTACGTTTCACATGAAAACCACCATCATTGAACTTCTGTATTTCTTCAGGTTCTTTTTCGAAGTTGTAGCCTAAATCTTGTGATACTCTACTTCTCGTCAGATTTGGATACTTCATGAATTTCTTCTTCTACTTCAAGTTTTGGGATGCATAACTTCTGTAATTTGGTGAAGGCCGGACTAGAGCAATATTCAAAGTACCAAAAGTTATTTTACTAGTCGAGAAGACTTCATTGCTTAGAGATAATGAAGAATCCTTTTGCTTTTGCTTTAAAGATGACATCTTCAAAGGACTCCAAATATGCATTCAGGCTTTATACTTTTCTTTATCTTGCTCTTTTACTATATTTTTTTTGTAGAGCCGTTCACATTTTTGACTCATGCTGGCCAGGAGTGATTTGACTTACAATTTAAGATCGTGCATCAATGAGTAGTTTGATTTGTAGTTTAGGCTCGTGCATTGAGAAGTAGTTTGACTTACAGTTTAGGCTCGTGCATCGAGGGGCAGCTTGACTTGTAGTTTAAGCTCGTGCATCGAGGAGTAGCTTGACTTGCAGTTTAGGCTCGTGCATCGAGGAGCAGCTTGACTTGCAGTTTAGGCTTGTGCATCGAGGAGCATCTTGACTTGCAGTTTAGGCTCGTGTATCGAGGAGCATCTTGACTTGCAGTTTAGGCTCGTGCATCGAGGAGCATCTTGACTTGCAGTTTAGGCTCGTGCATCGAGGAGCACCTTGACTTACAGTTTCGGCTCCTGCATCGAGGAGCAGCTTGACTTGCAGTTTAGGCTCGTGCATCGAGGAGCAGCTTGACTTGCAGTTTAGGCTCGTGCATCAATGAGCATCTTGACTTGTAGTTTAGGCTCGTGCATCGAGGAGCAGCTTAACTTGCAGTTTAGGCTCGTGCATCGAGGAGCAGCTTGACTTGCAGTTTAGGCTCGTGCATCAAGAAGCATCTTGACTTGCAGTTTAGGCTCGTGCATCGAGCAGCATCTTGACTTGCAGTTTAGGCTCATGCATCGAGGATCAGCTTGACTTACAATTTAGGCTCGTGCATCGAGAAGCATCTTGACTTGCAATTTAGGCTCGTGCATCAAGGAGCATCTTGACTTGCAGGTTAGGCTCGTGCATCGAGGAGCAGTTTGACTTACCGTTTAGGCTCGTGCATCGAGAAGCAGCTTGACTTGCAGTTTAGGCTCGTGCATCGAGGAGCAGCTTGACTTACAGTTTAGGCTCGTGCATCGAAGAGCATCATGCAGTTTATGCTCATGCCTTAAGGAGCATTTTTGGGAAGAATTCTTGTAATGTAACATTCCTCCCAACCTTTTGCAATGAAGTATTATTGGACTTCAATTTGATATTTACTACCCCCATCGGTTGAAGCAGATATGCATTTGATCTTGGGTCGTCTTTTGAAAGCTGGAGTTTAGAAGCCCCTTGACATTTTTTTCTTTTGCGAGCGATCAATGTCCAAGTACCACCCTTCTTGCTATTGGAGAAGTCGTTTTGCATGGATTTGCTTGTTGTTTTCTTCAAGGCTGGAACCCCAATCGGGTCAAACCTTTCAAATTGTAGCATGATGATTCCCTCACATTTTGATGATGCCACAGAGTGCATGAGTTGTAGAACTTTTGAAATTGAATCTTTTTTATGGTCCAGTTTGGCTAACATGGTTTGCATCAACTGTATCGCCATCATCGATGATGATCTTTTCCTCTTGCATTAATGTCATGATCTTTTCCTTCAGGATGAAGCATTTTGTGGTGTGATGACCAACAATGCGGTGAAATTTGCAGTATTTAGGATCGTCGACTTTGTTTGATTCTTCGGGTCTCTTTGACTTAGGGAGTTCAATGACTTCTTTGGCGAGCAACTCGTCTAGAATTTCAGGAACATCAGAGTCAGAAAAAGGATATACCCTTGCTTGTAACTCTTTCAAAGTTGGTTGATTTTTCACTTCTTGCATTTGTTGCTTTATAGTTTTCACTTTCAGTTTTTGTCTTGTGGAGGCCTTCTTAGAACTCACAATCGTCACTATAGATTCCTCAATTTGGTCATCTGACGAGTCGTTGAATTTCATGACTTTTTTCCTAGGATCAAAAATAGGTGACGCCATTCTATAAGTTGCAATGCTTAACTCCATGTCATGAGCGCGCGTAGATAATTCTTCAAAAGTTCGAGGCTTAATTCCTTGGAGGATATACACAAGGCTCCAATGCATCCCTTGAATGCAAACTTCAACCGCGGAGGTTTCAGAAAGTTGATCCTTGCAATCAAAGCTCAATGTTCGCCAACGATTTATGTAGTCCACTACAGGCTCATTTTTACTTTGTCTTGTGTTTGTCAACTCCATTATGCTGATGGTACGACGGATGTTGTAGAAACGATTTAGGAACTGACTTTCTAGTTGCTCCCAACAATCAATTGATTCAGACTCCAAGTCCGTGTAACAATCGAAAGCGTTGCCTTTCAAAGAACGAACAAACTGCATGACAAGAAGATCACCATGCGTACCAGCACTGCTACAAGTCTCAACGAAATGAGCGATATATTGCCTTGGATTTTCCTTTCCATCAAATTGTTGAAACTTTGGCGGTTGATATCCAATTGGCATTGGTAAGACCTCGATACGCTTAGAATACGACTTTGAGTATCCTACGAATTTTTGTGATGCACCGCCATATTGTGCCTTGATGGTATTTGCAATCATATCTTGCAATTGTTGAACTGTTAAAGTAGCAACCGAAGTAGACTTTCTTTTTTAGTCTTGCTAGGTGACTCATCGACATCCTTATTTTGTAGAGTAAAGCCGGGTGGATAAGCAAGGTCGTGGCTCGATTCTCCAGGGGCGAAGGACTCCAACTTATTCATCAGTTGAGTGATTTGAAGATCTTTATCCTCGACAGATTTCTTCAAAACTTCAATGGTTTGTTCCATTATGGCGAACTTCTCATCCATATCAGTTGCGTCGGCCATCAAGGCATTGACCTTTGTTGAAGTTGGCGAATCAGTCGAATCTTTCGATTCACTAAAATTAACTCCAGTTTGAGAGGATTCATCACATAACAAGGATGTCAAATTACCCCCCAGGGGCTGCAGCTTCAACCGTCATATCAGATTTGCTCTTTTTTCCCTTCTCCAAAGAAGTGAAGTATTCAGAGTCGTCCCAACCACTTATCTTAAATTTGCACCGAGTGAGGGGACCAACAAGGCTGAGCTCATCAAATGTGGCAGTAGCAGAGTTCTTGCACAAGACATCTTTCATATTTTTGACATCCATAGCAGTAGTTGAATTTGATTTGCAGGAAGAAGAGATGGAGAGTAGAACTGGTCTCACTGGGCGTGCCAAAATTTGTTCGCAATAAATTTTCGTTTATGCAGAAAATTAACTGCAAGCAAAAATATAAATAAAAGAAAATAATAATTTAATTAAGATGAAACTTGTAAGTACAATTCCGTTATTCTGTCGATTCTTCTCTCCTAAGTTTTTTCGTGATTCGAGGGCCTTCGCAGCGTGATTCTCAAATGTAGGATGATTTGAGCCTCCTAGAAATGCGTTTGGATCTGCAGGAATTGTCTGACAGTACTTCATCTTGTCGAGTTGAACTTCGGACAGAAAATCAATTCGTTGAAGAACTGTGTAGTCAATACAGAAGTTTCCTCCAATGTTTGTGGAATGAACTTTAGCATGTCATGTTACCCCTATTTATAATTGTAGGGGTAGGCCTGGTTGCTTGTGATTGACCGAAACATGTCATTTTGATACTTGACGACTTTTGACTGGTTCTTGAATTTGAATGAGGTTTTCACATCATTTGTACATGTGCAGTGTCTCATTGGTCTTGAATTTGATTAAGATGCTACGTCACTTGATGAGTTTGGACCTCCAAGTGTAATGGACCTTAAAGTCCTTGATGAACCCAAAATAATTTTAGATCCAATAAAATATGGATCAAATATAAATTTTGTATGAACTTGACCCAATAAATTTTATTGTCTACAGTACCAATCTTTTTCCGGTGCTGCCTAGGGTTTGCTTGTTTTATTTCAACAAAAATTGTTTGCTGTGAGCTATTGGCTTTCCGATTCGGAGGGTGGGTTGTTTTCACCCTAATTTTTTCCTCAGCCTGCTACTTTTTTTTTTGTCTCATTTTTCTTTTTTTGTTCTTTTTTTTTGTTGGATTGAAGACAATTTGCAGCACTTTGTTTGGATCATCAACAACACAAATTAGGTATATGAACAAATCAGCAAAATTTAATATTTAGAAGAATTTATCCCCTTTTTTTATTTTTTGATTTTGATTCTGCAGGGGATACTGCCAGGAAGTCACTTCCACTTCTGAAATACCACCTCGTAATATTGGTAATTTAATCACCCACTAATTGTTGAATTATCCCTTAAATTTTATTTTTGTTATATTAATAATAACTCAATTCACTCTTGTATGGTCTCTTACAGCTATTGCTTTTGTTGCTGGGGGACTAACATCTTTTGCTGGGCTCTATTATGTGTATGTACACCTCACTTCTTGCTTTCATCATAGAAAAATTTGTCTTTTACCCATTTTTTTTGGCCTGAAAACCAATTTAACACTATGTTTGGATGGTTGTTACGTATTGTTTCAAAATGCCTTGCATTGTATTGTGTTGTGTTGTATTATATCTTACTGTATTGTTTTAATGAATACACCATTTTGATACATTGTAGCGTTTTTCATCGTTTCGTAATCTCACACATAGCAATTTGTAGAATAAAGCTAAAAGAAAAGTAGGGTACGGGGTAGGATAAAGGATAAAATACAACAACAACAACATACCCAATGTATTCCCACATTGTGGGGTCTGGAATAAAGGATAAAATAGCATTATTAAATAATAAGTAAAGATAATATGAGAGAAAAAGATAAGGTAACTTTTCGTCACAAATAACAAAACACTATGTAATCATCCAAACATACACTTTAATTAGCAAAGAAAAAACGAATCAGGTTAAGAGGAAAAAATCAATAAGTAGGTGTTAGTGATATTCAGAGTTGGATCTGATTTTGTTTCTTGACCACATTTATTTTCTTGTTTATATAAATATTCTACATGTCCTCTAAGATTAGTTCTTTTGCAGGGATGTTTTCTTTCCTCTCGTCTAATTTCTGAATTTATTATTTTGGCAGGTTTGGCATAAACTGGAAGAACTCCAGGCAAAGTAAGTTGTAACTTTTTGGTTTATTTTGCACTAATTGATGGATAGTTTACTGTCTCTGGTATCTAGTAGATTAGTGTGTTATTTACCCCCTCTCCCCTGCATCAGTTCTTAAAATAATTATTCTGCCCCGCATTACCTTGAAAGAAACGCATTTGCCCCGCACCTGCCCAACCCCATCATGTGACCCTTTTGTGCCTCAGGGGAACATGACTTCTTAGTCTAAAATCCATGGTGCTAAATGAAGATTGAGTGGAGCTGCATATGCTGTTCCACGCGGGCATGAATAAGCTTCACGGGCATCTTTATGTCTTAGTTATATTATTGAAACTCAATTCTCAGAGATTGTTAGTCTCCATATACCATTGTTGTGGTTCACCTCTCAGAGATTGTTAGTCTCAGACTCAGTATACAAATTCTTGTGCTTCTGTCTCTTTACCCTATTTATCTTGTGTTTCTTTACCACCTGTCACATCCTTGATCTTTCAAGTCATCTCTTTTTAATGTATAATTTGCATGTTTTTCCTATATTGGTTGGTTTAGTATTTGAGGTTTTTCTTTAGCAGACAAACTTTGAAGTTTCAGATTTTTTTGAAACCTTTAGGTTAATCTGTCAATGTTAGTAGTTTCTTATGGTGTTTGCTAAGATGGATTTGGTAGAAGGAAGAAAAGGTGATTTTTTTTTTTCGTGTTCGGTAAGATGATGCTCCTGTTTTGCACCATTATGATTTTTGAGGTAGAGTTTGCACTATCAAATTTTAGACTTGAAACCTAAGTTGAATCAACTTGGCCTAAGCTTGCCTAAGTCTTGGTTTAGCTTGACGCTTCTACAATAACTTGTATGGTCTGTCTAATTATTATCCTCTGCATATCTAGGATTCTTCTTTTGTTTCCTTTTGGATTGGTAAAAAGGCCATTACATTGTACCCTGCTTAAAGTGAACACCATGGAGCTTGCATGAGTTCTTAGTCAATGTTATTTCGTATGTTGGGGTAGATCAAACATTGTCCTTTAGATGTAACCATGAGCACTATTTGTCCTCTTAAGTGTGCGAAACTTGAGCACATACAGTCCAACTAATGGTTGAATTTAATCTCCTATAGTCGACACACAATCTCCAGGTATTGTCTTTATTTTTCACAAGGGGGGCAAAAAAGAATGACTAGGTACCACAATTTGAGAGCTTAACATGTCATCAATAATACCTTCGATAGCATCCTTTTGATTAAAGGAATATATGTAAGGCCCCTTAAATTGAAAGGTTGAGCTCCGGTAAAGGAATGGTATGATCACAAGGTTTGTTAGGAGGTAAGCCCTTTGGTTCATCAAAAACATCCTGAACAAACTGTGACAAGACTGTTATCTTGTTAGGAATTGTCTGATGGTCCCTATCTGCATGGTGGCTACTCATGGTGCAAACAACAATTATCCCACTAAAGTGCTGTTTGTCGAACAATTTAAGCAACTTTTCACCTTCAGTAGGGAAAAGTGTGTGCTCTTCCTGGTGACCAATCACGGGCATCACCCTTTCTTCCCTGAAGAATGACATGTGTGGTCTAGTACTCAAGAGTGTGTGCTCCTTCTGGTGACCAAACAAGTTGATCAATTTTTCTTCCATGAAGAATGACACTGTCTGATCTCGTACCCAGTTTTAACTAGAGAAAACACATCTATCCAGTACACACCTAGCACCAAATCACAACCTTCAACTTGCAACAGTCTAATGTCAAAACAGAATGACACTTCCTGCATTTGCCACAGAAAATTTGGAAAATAATGGTGTATGATCTGTCCATTAGCTTCATCCTAGTATAACAAGGAATTATAGAGAGTCTTAGAGCCTTGATCACCTGAGGACTCGCAAAGCTGTGAGTTGAACCACTGTCAATCAGAACAATTAGGGGCATCTTCTTTGCATAATCCAAAATTGTGATAGTGGAACATGAGGTGGTCACCCCCATTGCCACAGATAGATACCTGACCCTCTTCTTGTTTTCTTTATTAGTGTTTTCAACCGTCCTATCGCTGCTTTCTCCCCATGGCCTGTACCTCAGCTCCTTGTTCCAAGTAAGAGCATGAAGTGTTTTAGGTTTGCATTGATGGGCAAAAAAATAAGTTTCATGGCACCTGTAATAGAGATTCCTTTCTTTGAGGGCTTCATTGGTGGGGTTTGGTCGGTCTAGTTCTAGGAACAAAGGTTCCGTTGGTCTGGTTTTGCATAGGTGTTATTGATAAAGAACAATGGGTCTGTTTGATTGATGTTGGTTAGAGGCTCCTTGCTCAATGTCCCTGGATGAAGTGGCTCGATTGTTTGGGTACTGGGATATTTTGGGAGTTGTAGCCCTGTGGAGGGCTCTGAAAGAGGCTTGATATGATTTTGCTCTTTCATAAGAGGCTTCATAGTGGCTATATTGTTATTGTGCTAGGAGTTCTTGGTTTCATAGACTTATGTTTTGCAGTTTGTTATTGACCAAGGGATCTTTGCAATTATTTTTGATGTGCTCAGGAAATGAATTTCATCAGATTTTATGTTCTTAAGATGTTATGATTTCCTTACAAATGGATGTTATGCCTTATAATCTAGATATTATTGCCGAAGTCCTCTGTTTCAGACTGTATCAAATTTTCATGGAATTACTCTAGTTTCAAGAATTTTAATTTTAATTCACACTGATATTTGTCTTAACAGGGAGCGTGGACTACAATTGGTGTGGGACATTCGTTAACGGGAATAGTTTTTAGTAATTTGTGCTTATTTATTAACCTTTTGGCTAAGATCCAATGTAATATCTACTAACAAGTATTGGAATTTGGAAGGAACTGGGGATTTTGATGGTCGTTAGGGGTATCCTGTTTAAACACTAATCTTTGAATAGCAGGACAGTTACTCGGTGTTTAAATGCTCTCCTAGGACCATAGATCTCAACTTTTAAAAATGTTGTTTGAAGTTGAATTGGAAGAGACTCTTTCTAGGAATATTACACCAAACTATAATTTCTTGTATTTGAATAGATCTAATTTACTTTGAAGTAAAAAAAGGTTCATCATATGAAGAAGCAGCAAGAAACAAAGTTGCACAACACGAAAATATATAAATATAAATAGTAATGAAATTGTGGGAATGACCATTTGCTCTTAAACTTGTATTACACACTTCTCATACCTTCAACATAAAATAAAAGGCAGAGACCACAAATTAAACCTTTGATTTTACTTTTAAAGAAAACTAAGAAAATTCAAACAAGATTACCTGCGAAATTACTAAGCATATTTTACCTTTTTAGTAAATTCATTGGTCATCACCATCTACTAAGGTTAAAAAAACACCATGTAGAGATGATGACTTTTATTTTAGATAATTTTTCTTTAAAAAACTTTATCGAACACACAATTTACCAATTAACGCTTCATCTAAGTCTAAGTAATCGCCGGAGATTGTCCGTAGCTCCGGCATCAACTCCGGCAGACGCCTCGGCGTTGCAACTAAGCTTTGGCCTCAATGAAAAAGTGGGCAAAGGCAAGCTGCTTGGTGGAGGAGAAACAGTAGTAAACATCACAGAACTATTTGTGTGCAACATGCTCAATTGGTTCTTGTTAGCATCATCCTTTAGTGGATTCTGTGCACTGCGAGAGCTTAGTGACACGACAGAAGATTGTTTTTTTTCACTTGTCATGTGCAATGAGCTCAATTGGTTCTTGTTAGCATCATCCTTTAGTGGATTCTGTGCACTGCGAGAGCTTAGTGACACGACAGAAGATTGTTTTTTTTCACTTGTCATGTGCAATGAGCTCAATTGGTTCTTGTTAGTATCATCCTTTATTGGATTCTGCGCACTGCGAGAGCTTGGTGTCACGACAGATTTTTCTTTTTCACTTGTCATGTGCAATAAGCTCAATTGGTTCATGTTGGCATCATTCTTCATCGGATTCCCCGCATAGCAAGAACTTGGTGTACCTGTTGATGACATAGACAAAACCATAGAAACATCTTTGGGCAGATCCTTTGGATCCGGACCCAAAGGGTTAGTAGATGAAACCATAGCAACTCTTGATGATTTTCTCTGTATCGTTTCAATTTTATCGGATGTCTCTGAAAGGACAACTTTTGATGATTTTGAGCTCTCTTGATCTTTCTTAGGACTTGATTTTTTTGACTTGACATTTTTGTTGACTTTTCTATTAGTAGGAGGGAGAGAAAATGTCCTATTTTGGGACAAAGTATTGCTATGATTGTTGTAGAGTTGGTGAACACTAGATTTTGAAATAGGAAAAGGAAGAAGAGGCGGTTGTTTTTGATGAGCTAAAAATGGAGGAAATGAATGATACAAAATAGGAGTTTGTAAAATACCATTTTGATAATTAATTGGTGCAAGATTTTCACAAGGGGTTGATGAAAATGTCCTATTAATGCTTTTCTTCAAGCTTCTACCATAGTTTTTGCTAATTGATCCAGCTGTTTCCATTGATCCAAAAACAAGAAGGAGAAGAAAGAAAAAATTATAGTTTAAACAAAAGTATAGCAAAAATAAGGTGGCAATGATTGATTGATCTCAAATAAACAAGGATCAACAATATTAGCCAAAGATAAAAGGGATAACAAGAATTTACATAAACTAATTTAAGCTAAGAAAAGAAGAATATGTGTAAGTATATGCTTATCATATACTCATATACTACAGAGATCTTAATTGCTAAGAGAAATTATAGGAATTCTAGAAAACCCCAGAATGGAGAACGGTAACGTTCTTTACTATCACCAAACGAGACATTATATAAGGGGAGAAAAAGAAAACCACCAACGGCTACTTTAGTTTATTACACTTTTTTTACTACCAATAAAGGTTGGTATGATGATGAATTATTTAAATAGTGAATATGTTGGAATATAATTTTTGGACACTTTTTTTATTTTTAATTTATTTTTGAAAAAATTACATAAATAATTTCATCCTAAAATTCTGACAAGGGATATGGTCGGCTACTTGCTTGTTGAATAGAAGTCCCCATTTCACAATTTTAAAGATTTTATTAAAAAATTACTATAAAGATGACAAATAATTATAAGAAATGAGAATTAAAGGAGACGTTATGCTTGGGATACTATTGGGCGGCAGCCGCCGATTGAATGAAAACCGTTGGATTGGATTATAAAGAAATAGTCGTTGGGCTGATTCTGACCGTCGATCCAGAAAGTGACATCCTTTAAATCAAGTCCATAAACGAGTTATCAATGGTCCCTAACTAAGCCTTTCATTCTTCTTTATTTACCCTCACGTGCAGGCAAAATGTGCTAGCCAGTTGAATTTTTCACTTAAAAATATTAATACTATAATATATATTACTTCATTGGTGTTTGAATATTTAAAAAAAAAAAAAAAATGAAGGGTGAGACTTGTATACAATAATCTCTCTTGTGATTCGATTCTTTATCAAATTTTATGTTAAATGAAAGCTTTAATATATCGAGTTATTTCATTTTAATTTTTGTTAATCTAATCATGAATACGCATAATTGAGTATTCATGATTTATTGTATGTTGAATTTTCTTAAATTTTAACTCCTTGTAATGATGATAACATATCCAGTTTAATTTAACAATTGAGGTAATGGTAATTGGAGAGAACAATGTTTATACTTTATGTGCAGACTTTATCTCGGGAGGTTGTGAAGCTTCTTTAGGTGACTTATATGGTCTTTGACCAATTTTTAACTCATAAGCTAGTGTTGAATTACATGCAAATCTTCATTTTCTTTAATCGACAATAAGACAATTAATCCTGTGTTTTTGATCACTCTTAATTCTCTGGTGAAGTGTGTTTTACCCAAAAATTTAGAATGCTAAACGTTTGTAATTGCCAACATTATGGTCCACAAATATTCATTTGAACACTTTCGAACATAAGAATTGGTCAAGATTGTTTGGAGAGAAAAATAATTAATTAGTACCCACAAGATATACAATATTACTGCACTTACCTAGCATTTTCGTAAGCTAATTTTTTTTTTTTCAACTTTTCATAAGCTAGCTAATTAAATTCTGATATTAAGGACTTATTTATAATGGTTTCTTTGTGGAAACATGAAAGAGACCTTAGCATATTAAAAATGCGTTATATATGATGACTTGATCAATTGTTCATGTTGTACTTATTAACCTGAATTGAGCTTTAAAAGTACTAACCTCGACTCAAAAGAGAAGATAACAAACAATAAATGCTATAAAATACATACGATAACAAAATAGCAAAATGCAAGACAAATAAAACAATAAACAACACATATCGAAGAATAAGAAACTATACAAAATACTAAATTTCACACAAAACATATAGGGGTCGTTTTGTATGGGATAACTAAGGGTGGGATATCATTGAATTATTTTATTCCTTCCTCCTCATAGGACAGTAATCTCACCATTTTATTATATATAATGGAATAGAATAATTCCAAAATTAAATAATACCTTGTATCAAAGTTAATCTCAAACTTTATCTTAGAGTTATTTTTCTTATCCGTTCCACCAAACGATCTCGTGTACTCAAAAGTTTAAGACAATGACTTTCAAGATCTTTTATCTCAGCCATAGAAATATTATGTTGGATGTGACACATGCACTACGTTGCCATCAAAATAAAAATTAGAACCGAAAGTTGGGTTTCTTAATTCTTACCCACCCCCTAAGGCAGCCAACATACGACCAATGACTAGCTCTCAAATATCTAAACCAATGGTTTTTGGTCTGGTTCGATACTTATAGTAAGATCTGACTATAACTAAATTTGCATTTGAACATGTTATATTTAAGGTAATTATAAAATAAATCACTTTTTTTTTAAAATATTTGTTATATTCATCAATTCGTAATTTGTGGTTAAAGAGGAGTCTCACGACTTCACCACGAACTTCTATTGGGATCTAAACCACTCTTGTCATTCGTATCATTATTATTCATTTGCCTACCTTCATTGCTATGTAGCGCTTTATTTTTATATATCTATATAAGTTGGACCTACTGGCTACTGAATATGCACAAGAAATTAAATATTGTTACTGGAAAATTTAATCAATTATGATAAATCATGATAGTAATAGTATAAACTCATACATTCTCGATGTTATTTTGCACAAGCGCGGATGCAACTTTATAGCGTCATGTTCATTCGCAAACAACAACAACATACTCAGTGAGTTTTCATCAAGTGGGGTCTGGAGAGGATAAAATGTACGCAGTTTATACCACTACCTTCAAAAAAATAAAGAGGTTATTTCCGATAGACCCCCGGCTCAAGATACAGAGACAGTAGATAAGGATCGTAATAAAACATGAAACATGCAACAAGAAATACGAAACAAGGTGAAATAACAAAAATAAGGCACCCACAAAGTAATACGATACACGAACCAACCGCAAGCACCCACCTCCCAAACCACCTAACTAGAGACTCCATCCCATTGTTAAGTATCCCACATGGGAAAAGGGATGGGTAATTGGTCTCCTTATATGGACTTGGGCAATCCTCCCCTCATGAGCTAGCTTTTGAGATTGAGTTAGGCCCAAGATCCATTCTTCAGACCCATGAGCAAAGACCTACAATCACAATCAAGCTTACCCCAAAGCGCACCTAACTACTTGCAATGATTCACCTCCATACACTATCTTTCTATCCTAATTCGAGTTCTCCAAACTTTTCTATATAAGATCCTGTACACAATAAATCCGAAGTTTAAATTTTGGTTCAAAGAAATTCTTTGCTGCTATAATTAGTAAGTCACTCACAATTTTCAAAATATAATGAGCCCAAATCTTAAATGTTATTGAATTTGGAGATTAAATACTGAATCCTCCTACTGTTCAACCTTATATAATGTGTACTGAGTTATCATCCTATCTTGTTGCAGCAGTTTCTGAATTGTTTGTCATTTTTTCCTCCTCTTGCCTGGAAATTAAATAAAGTCTATGCAGATTGTTAAAATCTGTAGCCTCTAGGTCGGTGTAATTTTCTATACATATATGTTGACGTAGCGACTGACAAAACCACCGCCCCTGTTCCCTACATAATCTTTTCTCTTAATTAATGTAATCACAAAGATTCATTCTTGCAGAAACCCTAATATTTTACTCATTAATATCTTCTCATTAGTGGTATTATATTACTCCTGAACCCCTTTCTTATATGTTCCCTTCCATTCCATTTGACGACTGTTATGTTGGCGGTTTATACTAAGGAAAACACACATCCACATTTGGTATCTATTGATTTGATCTAAAATATTGAGTGTAGATAAATTTTTATTCTAAATTAATTTTTTTTAGGTATAATTTTCTCAAACAATATTTTTAATGACGAAGTATTTGAATTATTAATTATATTAACTTCTAGAGCTCTACTTGAATTGAATTTTCAACTAAAGTTCAATACCTATGCAGATCCTAAAGTGCAAACTAGCTTATGCCGAAAATTATGTGACTTGGTCCTCTCATATTTAGAAAATTTATACGTAAATGATATGGAAAAGAAATAGGAAAATATTGTTACCTTGTTGATTGAAAAAAAAAAAGATTTAAAAAATCAACGTAATTAATTTAGTTGGATAAATTAAAAAACGAATCAAAATCGATCGAACTTTGCGCACTCCTACCAATTATATTGTCCTTTTCATATATAATAAACTATTGGTGGCTTGAATTCATGGTGATTGGTGATCAAAAGAAAGATATTATAGTATTAAAATGACAGATTATATGGGAGGGATATTCATGAGACCAAGAAAAGGGAGGAAAGCAACTAGCATATAATATTATACATCTTTAGGGATCATCAAACAACTTTCCAAACCTTTATCTTCATCAACCATACGTATCTTTAATTTAATTTAAATTAAAGTATGGGTGGAGCTATAATATTTTTTTTGTCTTATTTTCATTCGGTGTTCGTGTTTGCATCAGGGCTCCCAACAAAATTTTCTTCATACCCAAGGTCGAACCCTCGACCTTTGGTTAAGGGTGGAGCAGCCACATCCACTGCACCACAACCGATGTTGGTGGGTGGAGCTATAATATTAGGTGCGGATAAGATCAATAAATTCTATAATTTTTGTTTTGATTTTATATTTATATCAACAAATTTATTGAATATATATAATTGTGAACTCAATAATTAAGTATGAAGTTATAATTATTCAAAATTTATAAAATTTAGATTCTAGTTCCATCACTATAATGGAGGAGTTTGTTTTTTTTTTTTTTGGCTACATTAAAGCAGCTCAAACCAATCGAATATGGCTAGAGCTAGGTTCCTGAATCTACATTAGAATAAATTTGGGCGCTTTATAGTTATGAGAAAGTAAGGTTATGAGATGAGGTCACGGGTTAAGATCGTATAAACAGGTTTCGACAAAAATAATAGATAAAATTAATATGATAATTAAAACTCCATACATAACGAAAGCTTTAATCCATCAACTTGCTTTTTTAAGATTATGACATGGGAGGATAGTTGTTGTAACTTGTAACGACTTTATAAATTGGGGACCGACCATTTGATTTTTGGAAGCAATTTTTCTGCTGTCCAATTGTTTACTTTTCTAAATTAATTAAAGTCCTCCAAACTAATATCGTTCTCATTTTTTCTTAACTTCCAAGTTCTCACAATACACACACATAGCTTGCGTGTGCTATATATGTAGCATCGTTATGGTTGTTTATGGTGCTCGAACTTTTAGATAAAATCAATAAGTTATTAGATTCTTAAAAAGTAAAATATTTTTAGAATATTTAATATAGGTATAATAATATTTTTAAAAAGTGCCAACATAACCAGAAATAATGTGTATATAACACACAATACATGAAAAATCTTGCTATACGCCTATTTCTCAAATTTTATGAGTTTCTTTTATCTCTTCCTTTTTAAGCTTTCTTTTTCTCCCTTGTTTCCTCATATTAATTATTCCCTTAATTTGTTTATTTTCCTAGGTAATCTTCAAGGATACCCTTTTTTTCACTTTCTTTTTATAGTAATGCATTGTTGTGTTGAGTGTTTTTCAAAAATAACTTTGTTATTTTATAAATATAGAGGTAATTTTGCATGCATCTTTTATAGACCTTACTTATGAAAAAATATATTATTGCTATTGATAATTTTCCGTAATATTATTATTATATACACGTTATTATCATGCTCACATGTGCAACTTTATCTTAGATTAAAGTGAAGGGAGAAAGCACAATGATTTGATGTATTATGCTTGTGTGACACTGAATTGATAAAAATAGGCAAGCAAGAAAATGGTCGGTTCTATATAATTATAATAATATGGTTTCCATGAATCCAATTACTGTACTTTAATTAAATTAATATAGAAGTAAAGGTCGGTTGATTAAAGTAATTGTGTTTGCTCTATTTTATACTGCCAATTTTTTAATCTATTTATTTATTTGGTAAGTTGTGATTACTTAATCATCTCACATCATTAAAAGAAATAAAATATTTGATTTTGGTCTAATAAATTTGTGAATAAAATTGATAAATTACGTATATAGTTTTTATAATTATTTGTTTGTTACTCCTAAATAAAATATAAATATCTTGTTACATTAATTGTGTATTGTGAATTCTCTAGTTAGTTTGACTGATATGATTTTTTTTAATGAACAAAGTTTGTGTTTTGAAAGTGTTGAATCCTACTAATACCCACTCTTATTATTTTGCTATTTGATACACAAATTCAAGGGACAAAGTTGCTGTTTGGAATGCCAAGCAAGATAGATTTGGTAAAGACATTTACTAGGTAGGTGTTATTAGAAGTTGCATTTAGGCAAGCCTTTTGGCCATCTCATTTTTTATATTATTATCAATTTATCATTAGCCACCCATCGATTAAAAAATCGAACCAAATTCGACAAGAATCAAATTGACAAATTTTTTTATTTTTTTTTGGATTTAATTTGATTTTGAAAATTTTAAAATCGATTAAATTATTGATCAATAACTGATCAAAACCTCCCCATGAACACCCCTTCTTATATATACAGATCATTTTCACTTGTTGTAACAAGTGATATCCTATTAATCTCACTTTTAAGGAGACATATTTTTCAAGTGTAAGAATTTTGTTTTATGTTCGACAAAATACTGAAATTGTAAAAAAAAAATTATTTAAATTAAACATCTCATTCTTTAATGCGTTGCCATTAACAACATCGTTTCAAATTGTCGCATCATTTTAAGGAATTAACTACACCACCATTTCGAATTGTTGTATCATTTTAAAGAATGAACGAATGTATATATACTTATGTGACGCGTGATAATTCCAAACAAATTTGGTCGACCGTATAAATTCTTACTTTATTTAAGCTCAATTCATATAACTATCACACCAAATAATTAAAGTGAAGAACAAGTTTAAAACATATAGAAACAATAGAGTAATTAAAGAAAAACAATTTGATCGACCAAATGAAGGTCCTAATATTATCGGGATACTATTAAAAATATGAAGTAAACATGTTAGTTCCTCGTAGCACCTCACTGAATTCTCATCTTAACTTTCGTAGCCTTTCCTTTCCGTGTGCATTTTTGAGGTCAGAAGGTGTGTGAATAAACTTATAAACTGATTAAACTAACTAACAAAATTTTTTTGGCTTTATTTACGTTACGCGTTCGGTAAACACAAAAAATACTTGTAAGTCAAGTATTTGTAATCCAAAATTAGTCATAGTTTTAGGTGGGGTAGGGAGAAACAGAAGAAATATTTGAGAGAGGTGATTAAACGTGACATGAAGTAGTTACAGTTTATTGAGGGCATGACTCTAAATAGAAAGGTTTAGAGGACACATATTAGGATGAGAGGTAGTGCGTGTGGATGAGTCTTAAGCAGTAGTTAGGAGTATTGTGGTGTAGCTTCTCTAGTAATCTTAGGCCCTTGTGCATAGGTTATAGCCGTGGCTGGCTCAAGGGCCAAGCAAGTGAAGCAATCGCTTGAGGCTCCCAAAATTTTAGGGCCTCATTTTTGTAATTATTGTATGTCATGCAATTTGACTTGCTATAAAATTTAAGAAATAATATTTTTTTAATATAGATCAAAACTAAGACATAAGTATTTGTATGGTTATAAATTATCGCTCGATAAATGAGATTTAAAGATAAGTTGTTTTCTAAAAATTTGAAATGTATCATTTTATTTTATTTTGGTTGAAATTTTATGATAGAGAAGTACAAGATCTTTATATAAAATGTTACTTAGTTAATGTGATTGATAGTTAAGGATGGTTAATCAATATTTTCTTTGTACTCCTTTCATTTTAGTTATGTGTCTTAGTTACAATTTAGAGAGTTGACAATTATTTTTCTTTGAGCGTGATTTTTTTAAAATATTTTGAATTGTTAACTAAATAGAGTTAGACTACTTTTTATATAATTTCTAAATATATAAATTTTTTATATAGTATATGTAAATAGACTTATGCTATATTTTTTATTTTTAAAAATTGAAGATTTTACGTCAAAATTTATGTAAAATATTAATTAAATTCAAAGCCTCTTAGTGAAGCTTCGCTTTAGGCCTTCAACGTTCTTGAGTCGCCCTTGGTTAGAACTCCTAGTGCCTTTGATTGGTTGTGAGGACTGTACATCTGTTTTTTCTCCTTGTTTCATAATTTATGATTACTTTGATTACTGTCATTTTGTTTTGAGTCGAGGGTCTATTAAAAATAGTCTCTTTACCTTTTTAGGAATAGTGATATGGACTGCGTACATTTTATCCTATCCAGAGAATATACTGGTGGGGTTGTTGTATTATCATATAACGTCCATTGAGTACTTTTAATTTAATTAGTTAGGTGAAGGAGAGCATTATTTAGATAATTTTTCAACAAAAATTCTACTAATGCAATGATAGCCTACTTTTATAAGATTTATTGGACTCTGGAATAGAAGATACACTACACATGATGGACTTGACAAATGACAATCCATAAAGCCGACTTCACTGCTGAACTTCCCCCATTATTTGTCAGCAAAATCAAAGGAACATTTTTCCAACGCAGTAGTAGAGCTCTTTTTCTCTTTCTCGTTATCCACTCGAAAGGGTAAGTGTATGTAGTCTAAATCACTATTTAAAGGTGAGATCGAGAAGTTATTTCAAGGATCTAATCTAATTTGCATATTACAAGGATCTAGTTTGCAAGGCCGTGCTATCGATAATTATTTTTCATTTTTAAAGTGATGAGATCTCTAATTAAAAACAAAGAAATTTCAACTTTGCTACCATATTCGTAATATAGTTGTAGTAATAAAATCAAATATGTACATCCTCTAGTCCATATTAAGTGAATTATTAGGACTTTTTTCATAATTTAAAATAAGGTAGTTTTAACATAAATTCTATTACAACTCTTGAACCCTTGAAAGTTTACACCAAATTGTCCTCTTAAAACTAGTCATTGTAACTGTTTAATTCCAAGTAGAGAAATTATAATACCTTCAATTTTTTTTTGTGTAATGTCGAAGGCAGATGAATTTTATTCAGGAATTGGTGCCTGGAAGCCTTCTTATGGCGTTTGAGTTCAGGTGCCATTGTACAAAGTTGCGCAAAATAAATTTTATTGGCAACTTATCAAGGTTTTAATGCTTTCCCTCATGATCGAGACCAATTCTGTTTAACTTCTTTTAATGGAAGTGACACTAAATGATCTTATTTATGCAATTTATCCAATTTTATTGGAGTAAAATAGTTAGTGAGTACTCATGCAGCTTAACCCATATGCTTTCAACTCAATTGTAGGCACATAGTCTAAGAAGAAGGACATGATCTCAGGCTGATACTTGCCATGTACCCTTCTTTCAGGTTCATCACAAGGAATTGAAAACTAGAATTTACTTTATTCGATATCAAATAAGAATTGTGAACAAATAGAAAGAGTATTAATATACATGAATCTGGTGTACCAAAAACTCAACGGTTCCTAACGGAATAGGCAACAACGCCACCATGCCATGCAGTGCCATTAAACCACCCCAACCCCAACCCCAACCCCACGCCCGTTGCTTTTGTTTTGTCGTATTGAACTAAATAACATTCACTTTATGCAGGGTGCAATAACTACTTTTTTCCAAATACAAAAGAAGAAAAAAATCCTTAATATGTTTAAGGGAAGATAATAAGACAAGCAGGTTAGCGCCCGTCAAAGTGTAGCTCCAAGCCAAAAGCTCAGGTCAAGGCGCTTTAATCAATTTCAAGGAGTAGGAAACTAATGGCCTAGTTGAACAAATAAATACTGTGCAAACTAATAATTCATAGATAAATAAACACAAAAGAGGGAATCAGTATGCCCACGAAACAAGAGACATTCCTCAGGATTTTATACATGTGGGACGTATATATATATTAATAGACCTAAAAATTAGGTCTTTCTACATGTAGAAAATACTATGCATACACATAAATACATCCACACAATTAACATCTCCTCAATTTGTTGGAATGTTCCACTTCTCGCAAAAAGCACGAGCACTGACGAAGCAATTAGTAAAGTGAATTAGATTCTTGAAACTAGCATGACAATAATTATAGTGAAATATAGATGTCAAGGCACAATAACCTTCTTAACTGATACATAAGATATTGAGATATAATTAAATGTGCATTTCTTAAGCACAACAAAAACAAATGCAGAAGTTCCTTAATCAATCACAATATACTGAAGACTCCAGTCATCTATTTGTGTCATTTGAATGGGCATCTGCAGTTTGGATAGAGGGTGAATCCCTGGTTGGGATTTCTGCTACCACAAACTGAGACAATGGAGAGCTTGCAGTGGATCAAACCCAGACATAGGAGCAGATTCAAAAAGGTTACTGTAGCTTGAATTTTATGGAGCACTGATATAATTTATCAATTGAAAAATTTCAGGGAGCGCACTCGGTACAATTCAATTCATTGTTAGAGAAAAGAGTGTCAAATGTTTAGTGAGCCCAAACAAACTAGACCGTGTACACACTCTATTGAGCATATTTGTACTTATTCTTGAGATCTAATCTCAAGATACCACTGATAGTAAGCCAACGAAGAACTACTTGTTTACCAGCAGAATAAATTAGCATGTACTACGATCCATAAGTGCGGTAAATTAAGCAGAAGAGACAGTCTGCACCCCTCAAAAAAGAAGGCCTTGTAATTGTTCAATACTATGTAGAGATTCTTACGCCAATAGAGAAATTATAATACCTTTTACATTTAATGTTGAAGGGAGATGAACTTAATTCAGGAATTGGCGCGAGGAAGCCTTCCTATGATGGTAAAGTATAGGTGTCATTATAAAAAGTTATGCAAAATGAACTTTCATTAAAAAAACAGAAGAAAAATCGTCCAGAGAGATGTGAATCTGATAAATTCTATGACAACTATTCATGAGGATCTGCCCACCGGATGTGATTTTTGGACTTTTCTAGCGAGATCAATTCTGTTAAACTTCTAATGGAGCCAAAGCTTAAAAAGTGACACTATATGATCATATTTATGCAAATCATCCAATTTAATAGGAGTAAAATGGTTATAGCGAGTGCTCATACAGACAACCCATATGTTTGGGACTAAGGCATGCTAGTTGTTTCAACTCAATTGAAGCATAGTTGGCTTTTGTTTTGTTGTATTGCACTCAATAACATCCACTTTATGCAGGGTGCAATATAAGTCTTCTTTACAATACAAAAGAAGAAGAAAATCCTTAATGTGTAGACAAAGATAGTTAGACAAGTAGGTTAGGGCCTGTGCAAGTGTCAGAGCCAAGCCAACAAGCTAAGGTCAAGCCAATGACCGGTGGGAAAGAAATACGAGATGACCAGAAAAAGAGAGAAGCACAAGAATGGTATACAAAGACTATAATCTAAGAGACGTGAGGAAAGACAACTTGGAAGTGCCAAGAAGAGAGGTAGATCTGTAGGACGGGTAAGACCTCGATTGGAAGAAAAGAACGAACTTTTTCCAAAAAGAAAACTTTAACAAGAAGATGCTGGTGAAGGTTATCAAGCAATACCGATATCAGCATAGGCAGCTCAGCTCAAGCTTCATCTAGCACCATTAATTTTGGACCCTGAGATAGTACTCTATCTCAAAGTGCTATCTGACCATGTTAGAGCCTGGATCTTATCTGCTCTAAGGTAGTACAGACTAAACATAGATTCATACTATGGATATTAGCTCACAAGAAGTTATTAACAAAGGGTAGCCAGGTTGATGAATATGGAGGTGCATTATATTGTGAGAATGCTTTCTGCGTTGTTTGTGTACAGCAATATATTGTAGACTCCAGTCATCTATTTGTGTCATGTGAATGGACGTTTGGACGGAGGTGACTCCCTGGTTGGGATTTCTGCTACCACAAACTGAGACAATGGAGAGCTTGCAGTGGATCAAACCGAGAAATAGGAGCAGATTCAAAAAGGATACTGTAGCTTGCAATTTATGGTGCAGTGATATACTTAATCTGGCAAACTAGGAATTGAAAAAATTTCAGGTAGCACACTCTGCACAACAAAGTTTATACTATAGCTAATTCAATTCATTGTCAGAGAAAGAGTGTCAATGATTAGTGAGCCCAAACAAACTAGAAAGCTTAGTACTTTATCGAGCATATTTGTACTTATTCCTGAGACCTAATCTCACTGCACCCTTCCTAAAAGCTGGTAGGGGAGTTGGGTGCTCTTGTGTTATCTTTATTGATGCTTGTCTTTGGTTGTATTCAAACTTTCTTTTTGTTTGTGGTAATAATATTTTACAGTTTATCGCCCAAAAAAAGGACCCACGAGATACCAACCAGCAGAATAAATTAGCATGTACTAGGTGCGGTAAGTTAAGCAAAAGAGACAGTTTGCACGCTCAAAAAAACAATAAAAGAAGGAAAATAACAACCAAGGTGGTACAACTTACTCTTCCCTTTCTTCCCTCACCATGGAGCCTAGCCTGCCAAAATTAATTCAGAAATAAGCATAAGAGGAAATAAAAGATTTCTGCAAATAGAGGAGATCATTACAAGGCAGAAATCAAGATTAAACTCGGGGACTCCAATACCACTTAATCATATAACAAGTTGAGTAAACACTAAAAGGGATTATAGCAAGATAAAAGATTGATTCTTTTAATCAAAAGAAAAGAGACAATATATCCTACCATTATACAGGGCATTTTAAAGCAAAGAGAACTGATTCAGTAAGCTTAAAAAAAAGAAACAATATTTTCTGGTTTAAATGAGGAACATACACAGCGTGGCAGAAAGCAAAAGATGATGCTCCTCCGGCAGCAAAAAATATAACTGCAAGGACCAAAATCATCGGTAACAACAGAAATTTGTAGCGAGAATTAAATAATTTGGATGAGAAATTCACCACGATGAGCTGGAACTTGCTGGCAATATTCCCTGAAAAAACTAAAATCAAAAATCAAAAATAAAAAAGGAAGGGGGTAAATTTCTGCTAGAAAGGAAAATTGGCAGATTTTTATAAACCTAATATCTGCTTGTATAGCTCGAAGCAATTCCCGATGAGCACCAGCAGCCCAAAGTCTTCTACTCAAACCATAAAGAAAAAAACATGAGACGAGAAATCAAATCGATAAAAATGGTGGATAAATTATGAGAGGAAATTAGGGATAAACAAACGAACCCTCCGAAACGGAAAGCCATAACGCACGTTCGTCTTCAAGCAAACCCTAGCAAGAACAAACCACTCTATTCAATGAAAATTGACTTATTATTTGGGTGGGGTGGGTAGGGACCAATTTAAAAAATAAATAAATTAAAAAAGTCGAATTTGGCGTGTGCCTTACTAAAATTTGTATAAAGTTATGAGTTTAAGGGGTCGTTTCATCGGAATAATTAATCCGGACAGATACCTCGAAATTAATTATTTTAATATATTAATTTATGAAAACCGCACGCGCTAATAAAAGTGATGACAATTCATTATTAATTTAGCATGTTTATGAATTACTTGATAAATTAAATCGAAAATAAATAAAATTAACCAAATAGGAACAGACATTATTGGAGATAATTTTAAGGGTAAAGGAAGAAAAGAGACTAAATTTTATTGGGTTCGAAATTGATAGGACGTCATGTAAAAACTTAGAATTTGTAAATCAAGAAGGTGATAATTTAGATGACAAATAAAAATATATTCAACAACAACAAATTCAGTGTATTCCCACCTAGTGGGGTCTGGAACAAATAAAAATATATTAAAACTTAATATTATTGATATTTTGGACAATTGGCCTACACATGAAATTAATAATAAAGAAAATATAAAACTGTTGGGAGAATATCTCCCTCTAAACAAAAGTCTTTAAACGTCTATATTGTGAAGCAGGGCAAAAACCTTCATAAATCTCCCTTTTTTTATTTAATTTTCTGGCAAAATATTCTTGATTTTCCTTTTTCACACGATCTTCATATATCAACGCTCGTCATATATCACTGTTTCTTACCATGATTAAAAGTTGATATGGGTTGAAAATTGAAGCCATATGTGCAAAAAATAAAAGCATGGGTTAATATTACTGGAGCCTCGTATTATAAGTAAAAAGGTTGAAAGTGAAGCCTTGTACAATGAAAATGAGCGCGGGTTAAAAGTGAAGCTCATGCATTAAAAGTATATGCATGAATTGAACGAAGCCCTAGCATAAAAGTAAGCAGGGGTTGAAAGTTGAAGCCCATAAACATGCATGGATTGAAAATTGATTTTGGTTTTAAAGATAGATTAGCAGCAGGATCAGGATTGTTGAAATTTTGTTTGAAACTTTTTCTCCACATTAGTTTTTTTGAATATTTTTTTTTTTTGACAAAAAATTTCATTATCGTCAAGTTGATTGCAACTTTGATCTTAAACTGTCCTCGATCGAACCATCTGATTTTTGAACCATAGGGTCTGATACCACTTGTTGGGTTTGAAATCGAGAGGACGTTGTGCGAAAGCTTGGAATTTGCAAATCAAGACGGTGATAATTTAGATAACAAATAAAAATATACTAAAACATAATATTATTGATATAATTTGGCTGACACATGAAAACTAATAATAAAGAAAATGTAACACCCCGTAAATTTTTTCGTACACTTATCGCGATTATATGGAGTCCTAAAGACTTGCGTATGGGTTAAATTAAGTTTATGGTGTTCGGAAGTATCCCGTCAATAGTTGTATGTGTAGGTATTGGAATAAGCTTTCCAACGATATAAAGTTTGCCCAAAACAGAGGAGTATTTTATATAAGTGAGCACATTCGAAATTTCAAAACGGTGGCCGGGAAGCCTGTGAACAGTAAATCTGCAGGAAAATTACTGCAGTTAGGCAATCCAACTTTAGACGATCATAACTCCTTGTACAAAAAGAACTGTGTAAGATGCTATATATAGACGAAAAGCTCCGAGAGTCTTCTTTCTGATGAAATTGGTTTCATCCAAATCCAATGTCTGAGTAAGGAGCTATACCAGTTTTACTGCAGCCTATCAAAAACAAAACAGAATTGTCTGACAGATTTTTGGGTCAAATTTAAACGACCATAACTTCTTGTAAAGGAAGAACTGGGTGGTATACTTTATATGAAAATGAAAGCCCTTTGAATTATCTTTCCAATGCAATTAGTTTCACCCGAATCCGATACCGGAGCAAAGAGTTATGATCGATTTACTTCAGCCTGTCAAAACTGTCCACTGGGGATAGATTCGGAATTTATTTCAATTTTTAGGGCATAATGGTCATTTTCTATTACCTTTGGACGAAATTGGTCTTAAAAACCTGCACTTAGCCTCATTTGTATCAGATGTTATCCAAATATTAGGAGAGGTGAAACCCTAGCCAATTTCAACCTCAAATATTTTGTGATTCAACCGTAGAAAATTCAAATTGGTTCCGTAGTTGTGTTCACCATCTCGAAAGCTTTGAGAAGCACCCCATGGTTATGTAAGGAGAATTCTAAATACAAGAGTTCATTGTTAAGGTATGAATATTGTTTATTCTTGATTCTTATCCGTGAATAAGTATTTATAAAGGATTATGAGTATTGTCTTGATGTTGGAAGATAACTAGAAACATAGTTATGACTTGTTGTGTATAAATTGTTAGTAGTAAATTATGGAAGTTGCTGTATTGGATTATGGAGGATGAATTGTGGTAATATATCATTATATTAGTGGTTATGTATGCCTAGTGATCATGTTGGTATTGGATGGTGATTAAGAAGGGAAATAAAAGCTAAGAGTGATGTTGATTCATGAAAATGCATGATATGTGAATGTAATAAGAGTATAAGAGGATGTATGTAGTACTCTTATTGATGAGCTAAAGGATTACTTCCTAGACATTATTTGGTGAAGTTAATACCTAAATGGTAAGGTTTGGTTGCTAATACTAGTTTGCCACAAATGACTTATTGTAGATAAGTGTTCGAAGAGTACGGGAAGTCACTTGTATTGAAGTGGTTATATCAAGGTATGTAAGACATACTCTATCTAATCTTTGGCATGAATAATGACCCATGGCACTCTCAAGTAAGCTTCCAACATTGTCCTACGACACATGACACATAATAACATCATATGATCTTCGACACTACCAATTGAACTTGTTTTCACTTTTAAGATGTCTGGCTAGTCAAAAGAATGTCCATTTACTATTGTTGACTCCGAAATGGTTTAATGAGGTATCCATGATTCTCTACTTCATCTTCATGATATTGATTACCTATTTACATGTTTTTCCTATTGAGGTATCATGGTTTCAAGTTCCATAAAGTGTGACCACAAAGTAACCAATCTCAAAGATTAATTGAATTAAGAAATGGAATGTCTGTATTTTAAATTGATGATATGATGTAATGTATTAGTACCACTGATCAGTTGGCCATTGTATTATAAAGATTATGTATATATGTTATTCCAGGGGTGGTCCCTGATGTATTGTATTAGTACCACTGATCAGTTGGCCATTGTATGACATATGTTATGTATTGATAAGGATTACGGGAAGTAATGATATGAGAGTAATGTGCAGGTATCCCATCAGTTCTTTTAAGTGTGGTCTACTCATACTGTTTATTCATTGGTATCTGGGTTTTGTTAATCTTTTGTATCTCATCTTGATACTCCCTGCCTTACATACTCAGTTCATATTTCCGTACTGACGTCCCTCACGAAGGACCTGTATTCATGCCTGCAGGAACAGGTACTTCAGGTCGTACACCTCCGCAGTAAGAGCCAGGACATTCTATTGTTAGTGGTGAGCTCCAATTGTTTCGGGGCATCCCAAGTCGTCTCTATATGTACCTTTGGTATTTGTATAAAAGTCTTTTGTGGGCGGGAGTATGTCCCGACCCCAACTCAGTTGTGTATCTATGTAGAGGCTTTTGTAGACATATTGTATAGCCATAGGAGTGTTTGGTTGATAGACGTGATGGCTCTGACGGCCAATTACTGTTTATATATATATTTATGCGTGTCTGCTGGGATGATACAGGTACTGTTTTCTTCTATTTACAACGAAGTGCTGCCTAAATTTCTAATTTTCATAAGTAATGTAAATGTGAAAGTATAGGTTATGAATGGGTTCTCCCGGGCCTCCTCGGCTACGGGTGCCAGTCCGCTCTAATGGGATTTGGGGTATGACAGAAGTGGTATCACAAAAGTTCATCCTAGTGAGTCTACAAAGCCGTGTCTACGTAGAATCTCATTTATCGGTGTGTTGTGCACCACATCTATAAACAGGAGGCTATTGGACATTTAGGTATTGTTTTCACTCTCCATTTCTTAGATCGTGCAATAGATCCCATATTAGAGATAAAGTCATAATCAATCGCTTAATCCAATTGTTTTTTTTATTTATTATAGTGACGATGCCGGTTACAAGGAGAAAGAATAAGTGGAAGGGAGTAGATGCAGTGGCCGGAGAAGGTACTAGTAAGTCACCACCGGCACAAGCTGAACAAAGTGAGTCTCAGGCTGAGCATATATCAGGCGCTTCTTCTCCTCCGGAAGGGCCATCTATTAATGCTGTTGATCGAGATTTGAGGGATGCAATACAACTTCTAACGCGTATAGTTGCCGGTCAAGTTCAAGGGCAAGATATTCCTACCACGGGTTCTAGTGGTACGGATAGAGCAGCTAGCCTTCGGACACAGGATTTTCTGAAACTGGATCCTCCTACTTTTATCGGATCAGATATTAATGAAGACCCGCAGGACTTTGTCGATCAAACCCAAAGGGCTCTAGATGTTATGCATGTATCCGGTAAAGAGATGGTTGAGCTAGCAGCATATAGACTGAAAGGAGAGGGTATATTGTGGTACGAGGATTGGAAAAAATCTAGGGGTATTGATGCACCTCCAACTACGTGGGGAGAGTTCAAAAATGAATTTATTGATCATTATCTTCCATTTGAGACTCGTCAGGCCCGTGCAGATCAATTCTTAAATCTTCGTCAGGGTAATATGAGTGTAAGAGAGTATAGTCTTCGATTTAACTCCTTGTCTCGATATGCTTCTAATGTGGTAGATACTATGGACGACAGAGTTCATCACTATGTGAATAGATTGGAACCATACTTGGTTAGAGATTGTACCATTGCTGCTTTGAACAAGGACATGGATATAGCGAGGATACAAGCTTTCGCTCAGAAGATGGAAGATTAGAGGCAAAGAAGAAGAACCCAGGAATCAGAAAAAGGATATTCTAAGCGGCCCAAAGCTATAGGGCAGTTTGTGGCATCTCAGGGAGGTTTTAGGCCTTCGTTCTCTCATAGATTGCCTAGCCCGTTATCTTCTTATCCTGCAATTAGTGCTCCACCGTAATTTCAAAGGTTCGGAGGTAATCAGTTCGGGCAAAGCAGTGAAAATCAGAGTTCGCGAACAGTGGGGTATCAAGGGCAAGGGAGTATGAGTCAATTGAGACCTCCACGACACCCGTGCCCCATTTGTAGAAAATTTCACTTTGGCGAATGTCGGCTTGAGACGAACAATTGCTTTTGGTGTGGTAAGCCAGGGCATATGGCAAGAGATTGCCCACGCAGGACCACAGGTAGTATAACACGACCTACCGGATCAGCTGTTGCGTCATCTTCGGTGCCTCCTTTGAGTACGGGTGCACAACCTATGGGTCACGGTAGAGGTGATAGAGGAGCAGCTAGTGGTAGCGGAGCTCAGAACTGTATGTATGCCCTAGCAGATCGGCAGAATTTAGAGGCTTCTCCAGACGTGGTTACAGGTACGTTGTCCATCTTTGCATTTGATGTGTATGCCTTAATTGATCCTGGTTCTACATTATCGTATGCTACTCCTTTGGTTTCGGGAAGGTTCGGAAGAACACCCGAATTATTAGCCAAGCCATTTGAAGTATCAAAGCCAGTGGGGGAATCTCTTATAGCTAGGAATGTTTATCGAAATTGTGTTGTGAATATTTGTGGTCATGATACGATGGCCGATCTTGTTGAGTTAGAAATGGTAGATTTTGATGTTATTATGGGCATGGATTGGTTAGCGTCTTGTTATGCTACAGTAGATTGCCGTTCTAAGAAGGTATATTTCCATTTCCCAAATGAGGCAGTCCTTGAATGGAAGGGTAATGTTGGCGCGCCGAGAGGTAGATTTATTTCTTACTTTAAGGCAAGAAAAATGATTTCCAAGGGGTACATATACCATCTAGTTAGAGTAAGGGATACAGAGGCAGAGCCGCCAACTTTTCAGACCGTTCCGGTTGTGAATGAATTTCCTGATGTATTTCCTGAAGAACTACCAGGTTTACCTCCTGCTCGAGAAGTGGAGTTTGGTATTGATTTGTTGCCAGACACAGCCAATCTCAATTCCTCCTTATAGAATGGCACCAGCAGAGTTGCGAGAATTGAAAGAGCAACTGAAAGACTTGCTAGAGAAGGGATTCATCAGGCCTAGTATGTCCCCTTGGGGAGCACCAGTATTTTTTGTGCGTAAGAAAGATGGTTCGCTGAGGATGTGTATTGACTATCGGCAATTGAATAAGGTGACTATAAAGAATAAATACCCCCTTCCCCGAATTGATGATTTATTTGACCAGTTGCAGGGTGCCAAGTGTTTTTCCAAGATTCACTTGAGATCAGGCTATCATCAAGTGAGAGTCAAGGATAAAGATATACCCAAGACAGCTTTCCGAACATGGTATGGTCATTATGAATTCCTGGTTATGTCATTCGGGCTGACAAATGCACCCGCAGTTTTTATGGATCTGATGAATAGGTTGTTTAAGCCGTTTCTAGATGTGTTCGTGATAGTTTTCATAGATGATATTCTGGTCTACTCTAGATCAGAAGAGGACCATGTTAATCACTTAAGGCAGGCATTGCAGATTCTTCGTGATCGTAAGTTGTATGCGAAGTTTTCTAAATGTGAGTTTTGGCTCAAGTCAGTGGCATTTTTGGGCCATATTATATCCAGTGAAGGCATAAAAGTTGACACTCAGAAGATTGAGGCTGTGAAGAATTGGCCAAGACCCGCGACGCCTACGGAGATTCGTAGTTTCCTCGGGTTGGCAGGTTATTATAGAAGGTTTGTTGAAGGTTTTCTTCTATTTCTGCATCCTTGACTAAGTTGACGCATAAACCTCCAAGTTTCAATGGAATGATGCCTGTGAAAAGAGTTTCCAAGATTTGAAGAGCAAGTTGACTTCTACACCGGTATTAGTACTTCCTGAAGGCACAAAAGGGTATGCAGTGTACTATGATGCTTCGAGAATTGGCTTAGGATGCGTACTAATGCAACATGGTAGAGTAATAGCCTATGGCTCTAGATAGTTGCGACCTCATGAGAGGAATTATCCCACGCATGATCTTGAGCTAGCTGCAGTTGTATTTGCTTTGAAGATATGGCGCCACTACTTATATGGGGTTCATGTTGACATATATACCGATCATAAGAGCCTGCAATATATCTTCAGTCAGAAAGATCTAAACTTGAGGTAGCGGAGATGGCTTGAATTGTTGAAAGATTATGATGTTGATATCTTGTATCATCCAGGGAAAGCGAATGTGGTAGCGGATGCACTGAGTCATAAGTCTAAAATGGCATCTATAGAAAAGCAGGGGATGATTAAGGATCTTCACCAAGTAGCTAATTTGGGAGTCCGACTTCTCGAAACTCCAGATGAAGAGGTTATTGTACGTAATGCAGCGGAATCTTCATTGATAGCTGAAGTGAAAGAGAAGCAGTATCCAGATCCAATTTTATTACAGTTTAAGGAGGATGTGCAGAGTGGCACGACAAAGGTATTTGAGCTTACGCGAGAAGGAGTGCTTCAGTGTCAGAATCGTTTATGTGTACCTGATGTAGTTGAGCTAAGAAAGAGAATTATGACCGAAGCACACTGTTTAAGGTATTCCATCCATCCAGGGTCGACTAAGATGTATCAAGATTTGAAAGCAATATATTGGTGGAATGACATGAAGAAGAATATTGCCGAATTTGTAGCGGAATGTCCGAATTATCAAAGAGTCAAAGTAGAACACCAGAAACCCGGCGGTTACATGCAATGTATAGATCTTCCAGTCTGGAAGTGGGACAAGATCAATATGGATTTCATCACGGGTTTGCCTCGTACATATCGAAAGTTTGATTCCATATGGGTGATCATTGATAGGCTTACCAAATCTGCGCACTTCTTACTAGTTAAGACAACTTATACGGCAGAAGAGTATGCGAAGTTGTATATTAAGGAGATCGTTCGGTTACATGGAGTTCCAATTTCCATTATATCCGATCGAGGATCCCAATTTACCGCGAATTTCTGGAAGTCCTTTCAAAGGAGTTTGGGGACACAAATAAATCTAAGTACGGCTTTCCATCCTCAAACGGACGGACAAGCGGAACGTACCATCCAGACACTTGAAGATATGCTACGAGCATGTGTATTAGATTTCAAAGGCAACTGGGATGATCACCTACCTCTTATCGAGTTTGCCTACAATAATAGCTATCATTCAAGTATCAAAATGGCACCATATGAAACATTGTATGGAAGAAAGTGTAGATCACCAATAAGATGGTTTGAAGCAGGTAATGCGGTCTTATTTGGACCGAATCTTGTTTATCAAGCAATGGAGAAGGTTAAAGTGATCCAACAACGGCTTGCAACAGCTCAAAGTCGATACAAATCTTATGCGGATGTTAGAAGAAGAGGACTTGAGTTTTCTATCGACGATTGGGTATTCTTGAAAGTATCACCAATGAAAGGAGTGATGAGGTTTGGCAAGAAAGAAAAGTTAAGTCCACGATACATAGGTCCGTATAAGATCATTCAAAGATTTGGACAAGTTGCTTATGAGTTAGAGCTACCTCAAGAGCTCTCAGCAGTTCATCCCGTATTTCATGTTTCGATGCTTCGCAAGTACATCGGAGATCCATTGCACATCACTACTACGGAAGATGTACAAATTACAGAAGATCTCACTTTTGAAGAAATGCCTATTGCTATTCTTGATCGCCAAATTAAAAAGATAAGGAATAAAGAGATAGCATCGGTAAAAGTACTTTGGAGGAATCAACAAGTTGAGGAGATCACATGAGAATCCGAGGAAGCGATGAATATTAAGTACCCTTACCTATTCAGCGATGGGGAGGAAGTTCATGAGACGGAAGAAGAACAATAACAAGTAAGTGTTTATTTTTATGCAAGGATGTTATGATGATGAATATGTTAATTGTAAGCTTGGACATGTATTAATTAAGTAACTATGCTAACATTCGAGGACGAATGTTCTTAAGAGGGGGATAATGTAACACCCCATAAATTTTTTCGTACACTTATCGCGATTATATGGAGTCCTAAAGACTTGCGTATGGGTTAAATTAAGTTTATGGTGTTCGGAAGTATCCCGTAAATAGTTGTATGTGTAGGTATTGGAATAAGCTTTCCAACGATATAAAGTTTGCCCAAAACAGAGGAGTATTTTATATAAGTGAGCACATTCGAAATTTCAAAACGGTGGCCGGGAAGCCTGTGAACAGTAAATCTGCAGGAAAATTACTGCAGCTAGGCAATCCAACTTTAGACGATCATAACTCCTTGTACAAAAAGACCTGTGTGAGCTTCTATATATAGACGAAAAGCTCCGAGAGTCTTCTTTCCGATGAAATTGATTTCATCCAAATCCAATGTCTGAGTAAGGAGCTATACCAGTTTTACTGCAGCCTATCAAAAACAAAACAGAATTGTCTGACAGATTTTTTGGTCAACTTTAAACGACCATAACTTCTTGTAAAGGAAGAACTGGGTGGTATACTTTATATGAAAATGAAATCCCTTTGAATTATCTTTCCAATGCAATTGGTTTCACCCAAATCCGATACCAGAGCAAAGAGTTATGATCGATTTACTTCAGCCTGTCAAAACTATCCACTGGGGATAGATTCGGAATTTATTTCAATTTTTAGGGCATAATGGTCATTTTCTATTACCTTTGGACGAAATTGGTCTTAAAAACCTGCACTTAGCCTCATTTGTATCAGATGTTATCCAAATATTAGGAGAGGTGAAACCCTAGCCAGTTTCAACCTCAAATATTTTGTGATTCAACCGTAGAAAATTCAAATTGGTTCCGTAGTTGTGTTCACCATCTCGAAAGCTTCGAGAAGCACCCCATGGTTATGTTAGGAGAATTCTAAATACAAGAGTTCATTGTTAAGGTATGAATATTGTTTATTCTTGATTCTTATCCGTGAATAAGTATTTATAAAGGATTATGAGTATTGTCTTGATGTTGGAAGATAACTAGAAACATAGTTATGACTTGTTGTGTATAAATTGTTAGTAGTAAATTATGGAAGTTGCTGTATTGGATTATGGAGGATGAATTGTGGTGATATATCATTATATTAGTAGTTATGTATGCCTAGTGATCATGTTGGTATTGGATGGTGATTAAGAAGGGAAATAAAGGCTAAGAGTGATGTTGATTCATGAAAATGCATGATATGTGAATGTAATAAGAGTATAAGAGGATGTATGTAGTACTCTTATTGATGAGCTAAAGGGTTACTTCCTAGACATTATTTGGTGAAGTTAATACCTAAACGGTAAGGTTTGGTTGCTAATACTAGTTTGCCACAAATGACTTATTGTAGATAAGTGTTCGAAGAGTACGGGAAGTCACTTGTATTGAAGTGGTTATATCAAGGTATGTAAGACATACTCTATCTAATCTTTGGCATGAATAATGACCCATGGCACTCTCAAGTTAGCTTCCAACATTGTCCTACGACACATGACACATAATAACATCATATGATCTTCGACACTACCAATTGAACTTGTTTTCACTTTTAAGATGTCCGACTAGTCAAAAGAATGTCCATATACTATTGTTGACTCCGAAATGGTTTAACGAGGTATCCATGATTCTCTACTTCATCTTCATGATATTGATTACCTATTTACATGTTTTTCCTATTGAGGTATCATGGTTTCAAATTCCATAAAGTGTGACCACAAAGTAACCAATCTCAAAGATTAATTGAATTAAGAAATGGAATGTCTGTATTTTAAATTGATGATATGATGTAATGTATTAGTACCACTGATCAGTTGACCATTGTATTATAAAGATTATTTATATATGCTATTCCAGGGGTGGTCCCTGATGTATTGTATTAGTACCACTATCAGTTGGCCATTGTATGACATATGTTATGTATTGATAAGGATTACGGGAAGTAATGATATGAAAGTAATGTGCAGGTATCCCATCAGTTCTTTTAAGTGTGGTCTACTCATACTGTTTATTTACTGGTATTTGGGTTCTGTAGATCTTTTGTATCTCATCTTGATACTCCCTGCCTTACATACTCAGTACATATTTCCGTACTGACGTCCCTCACGGGAGACCTGTATTCATGCCTGCAGGAACAGGTACTTCAGGTCGTACACCTCCGCAGTAAGAGCCAGGACATTCTATTGTTAGTGGTGAGCTCCAATTGTTTTGGGGCATGCCAAGTCGTCTCTATATGTACCTTTGGTATTTGTATAAAAGTCTTTTGTGGGCGGGAGTATGTCCCGACCCCAACTCAGTTGTGTATCTATGTAGAGGCTTTTGTAGACATATTGTATAGCCATAGGAGTGTTTGGTTAATAGACGTGATGGCTCTGACGGCCAATTACTGTTCATATATATATATATGCGTGTCTGCTGTGCTGATACAGGTACTGTTTTCTTCTATTTACAATGAAGTGCTGCCCAAATTTCTAATTTTCATAAGTAATGTAAATGTGAAAGTATAGGTTATGAACGGGTTCTCCCGGGCCTCCTCGGCTACGGGTGCCAGTCCGTTCCAATGGGATTTGGGGTATGACAGAAAATATAAAACTGTTGAGAGAATATCTCCCCTAAACAAAACTCTTTAAACAACTACATTGTGGATGTTATATTGTTATGTATGGGAAGGGTAGTTTCTATTAATAGAGGTCTAAAACCATTCTTTCAAGAAAGAGGTTTGCCAAATATAGAAATATTTTATATTTTTCTTCGGGAAAAGTAAAAGTATTTATGGTTACTTTTATTTTCCTTACAAGAAAAAGTAAAACTTAATTTTGATAAGAAAATCAAGGCAAATACACTAATAAATTTTTGTTATTCCTTTATTTTCTCATAATATAGAGCGTAAAATGACTTTTCTTAATAATCACAATAAATAAAAGAAATCTAAAAAGTCATTCTTGAATTTCAAGAATCGGGAAACTTCAATATATATTGAAAGATAATTATTCGAGTATTCATTATTAATGCTCTATACATTTCGTCGGTTGAGCTTTTTTTGGAACTCTAAACAACTAAAATTAATGCTTGGCTAATCCAACTTAATACAAGAAAGGGGAATTTTAAAATAATGATAAAGTTATCGTCGTGCGATTTAAAGGTCGTAGGTTTAAATCATAAAAACAATAACTAACGCTTTAGTTTAGGCTGTCTATATCTCAATTCTCACCCTACGAACTTGTCCCTCCTCAGATCGATGAATAGTTAAATAGATGTAAATAAAGAGTGCAAGGACTCCTATCATAAGGTTAATATTATTCGTATTTTTGAAAATATTTTTTATATTATAATTATAACTAAAAGAGGATAACAAACATATCTATGTGGCTATCTGACCCATTAGTATTTAGAATAGGTAAAACAGGAATTTTATTAATTCTCCAATAACCACGTCCACTAACTAAAAATACAGATTAATGGTCCATACAAAGTCAATATTTAGGGTAAAAAATTTCATATGTAAATGATGAAGAATCATAAGAGCTTGTAAGTGTGCAACATTGTCACGCCCCAAAATTCCATCGGGACGGACTGGCACCCGAAGCTGAGAATGCCCGGGAGAACCCATTCAAATACCATACTTTCACTTACATGTCACCAAAAATTTGGACAGCACTTCATTGCATATAGAAGGGTCTAATTACCTGTATCAGCACAACACACACAAATATATATATATAATACTTGGCCGTCGGGGCCACCACATATACAAATATAACATCACTATATAAACTTCCATGACTTTACCCTTCCTTATGTCTACAAAGACTCTAGGATATACATGACATAACTAGGGTCGGGACAAACCCCCGCCCACACATGACTCCTGTACAATAACAAAACATAAGGAACCGACTCGGAAAGATCCGAAGCAGACTGGAGCTCACCAACAATAGTTGTATGACCTGGCTCCTATTTGTGCGGTGTATGAGCTGAGGTACCTGTGCCTGCAGCATGAAATGCAGGTCCCCGTGGGGGACGTCAGTACGAAATATGTACTGAGTATGTAAAGCTGTAGATAATCACATATGATATAGGAGCTCAATAGAAATCAGAAACAAGTGAATAAATCGTAATAGGAGTGGACCACACTTACTAGAACTTGTAAAAACCTGTACATTGTATTTATTCAATCACTTTACCTTCATTCTTATCGTCTTTGTAAACATTACTGTACTGCACTGTGACCATTAGGCTGCCTCCAGTACATATCAACTGGGATCGACCCATTCTAGGCTTATGCCCCTGGGATACCACCCATAAACACATAAATAGAGATCGACCCATGCTAGGCTTATGACCCTGGGACACCACCCGATAAGAGAGAACTTCCATCACTTAGTTCAATTAATCTTTGAGATTGTTATTTTGGTCACCACCACATTTTTGATACTTTGAAACAATGATACATCAATAGGAACCAAGTAATAGACCTTCTATACAATAACGATGTAATAAAGACTCATTGGTACATCAACAATGTGTTTCAGAATCATCAATATCACAACAATGAAATAGGAGCCTTTTGGTATATCAATGAAACATTTTGACACTTTATAGAATGGAAACAACTTCGTTGGTAATGTAGAACAATACATGTTTTTGGACAACCTCGAAATCTTACTTGCTGGAACATTGGTGTTTTCATGCCAAAGAATATCGTTAGAGTATGCTTTACATACCTCGTTGTAGATTGGGATACCAATTCAACACAACTTCCCGCCTTTACAAATCACTTATCTACAATGAAATGTTTGGCATCTAGTATTAGCAACCCAACACCACAATTCTCTTCCATAATTCCATACAACCAATATTTGCAAAGCATTCCAAAAACCAACTTGAACGATAGGTTTATGTGTGTATATATATATAATCATCATTTCAATACCACATCATCACACCAAATCCCTTCACAATTCAACATAATCCAACCATGCACAAGAATAATCCAACATCATTTCCAATCATCTTTCAACAACAATCAAATAACATACTTCTTATGATCACATGCATATATATATATACATATCCATATAAATAACACCAACATAATTTACATCCTAACCATAAAATGGCCCTTTTGATTTCAAAGTCCTGTTGGCACAAATAAGGGGTGCTTCTCGAAGCCCTCGAGACGGTGAACACAACTACGGAATCAATTTAGATTTTCTACGGTTGAATCACAAGATAATTGGAGTTGAAATTTGGCTAGGGTTCTTATTATTCAATAATGGATGATAAATAATTGATATGAGGCTAAGTATATGTATATAATGATCAATTTTCGTCCATGAGGTGATGAAAAATGACCATATTGCCCTTAAAAATTTAAGTAAAGCCGAATCTGTCCATGGTGGACTGTTTTGATAGGCTAAAGTAAATCGGCCATAACTCGTTGCTCCGATATTGGATTTAGGTGAAATTGGTATTGTTGGAAAGATAATTCAAAGGGATTTCATTTCATATAAAGTAGGCTACCCAGTTCGTCCTGTACAAGGAGTTATGATCGGTTGAAATTGACCCTAAAAATCTGTTTTGAGAGGCTGAAGTAAAACGAGTATAACTCCTTACTTAGATGTTCGATTTGGATGAAACCAATTTCATTGGAAAGAATACTCAACGATCTTTCTTTTGATAGGTCGTATCTCCCATTTCATTATATTAAGCGAGTTATGATCGTTCAAAGTTGACCCAAAAAATTGGCAAGCCTCAGTAGTTTGTGTGCAGGAAATTTTCCTGCATATTTACTATTCACCATATTCCGGCCACCGTTTTATAGTTTCGAACGTGCTCAATTATATTCGAAACTTATCCGTTTTTGGAAATCTTTCTATCGTTGAAAATCTTATTCAATAACCTTCATATGGAGCCATCGACGGGCAAATTCCGGTATAAATATAATAAAAAAAAATTAATGCCATATAAATAAGACCAATACACGTACTTGAATACGCCAATACATGTACTTGAATGCGGTGTTACAAACATAGACATATATTGAACTATAATAAGGAAGAATACGTAGACAGGCCCCTGAACTTTTTAACTTATTTCGTATTGACACCTCAATTAGCACATGTACTACCTATTGAACCCTTTTTCCACTCACAAATAATTTCAATTAAACACAAATGTGCGACGTGGGATTTAGTGTGTTCTCACGTCCGTGAGGCGCGTGAAATCTATCAAGAGCAACTTATATAACACTCCCAACGATCTTATTACTTTTTTTATTATATTCATACCCAATTTCTTTCTCTTACCTTAATTATTTTTCCCCCTTTCTTCCTGATCTATTCTTCACATCCATCATTTTTCTCCTTTTGCCTTAAATTCTCCTTTTATTCTTCGTCTTAAATTCTCCTTTTATTCTTCAATTTTTTCTCATGCTTCTCTTAAATTCTCATTCTTTTATTAAATTCTTTCTCTTAGTCATTTTTAGTAACAATGTCCAATTCATCTTTCTCATTGTCTTCATTTTCTTTAATTGGACAAGGGATATGCTTATGTGGGGATAATAAAGCTGAAATTAAGATTTCATGAACACAACTCAATACTGGACGGAGATTCTTTTGCTGCAAAACTTCAAAGGCATTCATCTTATATCTCCGTCAAATATCCTCTATTCCTTTGCTGCAATATTGGACGAAGATCCTTAGATTTTTAGTTTAATTTTTCTTTAAACTTGTAGGCGAGAGTTGGATGCAATTACTTCAATTGGTAAGATGACGAAATGCTTTCTCAAGCAAAGAAAGTAATGTGGGATTTATCGAAAAAGTCAAATCATTTGAAGAAGAAAGGAATCGATCAAAAAAATTAATAGTGATATGCATTGGTGTAATTGCGATTTTGGCTACATGAAATTTCTTCAAGAAATGTTCTTAAATTTTTTATTAACATTGGCTTAGGTTGCTTGTATATGAGACTGTTTTGATTTTACTTGAATTTTGGTTAATTATGATTTAGATTGCTTATATGAAACTGTTTTGGTTTGGCTATTTTGTTGTAGTTGATTTGTTTTGACATTAAATTGTGTATGAAGCAATGAAGAAGGAATAAAGACAAGTTGTAAACTATTACTCTACTCTATTTTGATTTTGCTTTTCTGTTGTAATTGATTTAGTTAGATTATTGTACTATGTTATTTCAATGTTCAAACGATTCATTTAAACGATTTAAACTGTCAAATGTTTCACACAAAATGAAGTACCATTCAATAATAATGTAAAGCGCAAGAGCACAAGAGCACAAATGCAAGCTAAGTGATCAGCACTTTTCACATAATAATCTATCATTCAACTGCTCAAAATGAGCTCCAACCATTCATTAAGTATTCATAAAAAAAAAATTAAAACAAACCTCAAAATATAGTTCAGAATCTTCAAATACCCCAAGAAAATACCAAAGAAGATAAACAATTGAGTACAAAAAATACTAGTCAAACAAAGCTGAAGCAACCAAACTCACAATGAATGTGAGTAAAAGTCAACAACAAGTACAACCTTGGTGAAGTGAAGAACCACGCGGTAGAGAAAGAAAATGATATTACCTTCAACTGCATGCATATGGGATATTGACTCAGCCTGTCAATTCTTTGAGTACGACTAGGTGTGTTCACGGTTTGATTTTTAATCAAACCGAACTGCGATTCAAATCAAATCAATTAGAAAAATCGATATTTGGTTATTTGGTTGAGTTTGGTTTAAAATTAGAAAAAAACGATACTAATTCGGTTTGATTTGATTTTACTCTAAAATAATTGATAAAATAACCAAACTGAATATATATATATATATATATATATATATATATATATATATACTAATTATTTATATAGTATTCATAAATACAATATAAATATTTATTACATTTTATATTTTAATCATGATTTCACTTTAATCGTAAAAAGTTCAGTCATATGTCTTCATCCAGTTGACAGTACCTTATGAGATTCTAAATGAATTTCACACTTTAAATAAAAAATGATACTAATTGTGAAAATAATATCTTGTTGTATATTGAAATTTACAGCTAAGATTCATTAAACTATAAACAATCGCTAATTTTAACTTTTTTTTTTTAACCTTGTTGAGCAAGAAATATATTAAATGTAGTTTTTAAATATATTTTAGAAACGTTCATATAGTGTTGTTCATAGCATTTTTCCGAAGTATAAAACTCAGTTGACATTAGGGGTGTCAAACGGGCCGGGTTGACCCGGCCCGAACCGGCCCGACGTACCAAACCGGACCGGTATGACCCGGCCCGGTAAGCCCTAGGGCTTTAGGGTTCCGGGTCCCGGTCCATTTTTTTTTTAAACTGGGCCCGGTTAACCCGGCCCGGACCAACCCGGTCCAGGCCCGCCGGTTAACCGGCCCGACAACAAAAAAAATAAAAATAAAAAATAAAAAATAAATTTTAATTTTTTGGGCCAAACTAGCCGTTGGCCCAACGGCTATATTACCGTTTTTGGGTCCAAACGGCTAGTTTGGGCCCATTTAATTAGAAAAAAAAAAATTTTTAATCCCCAAAATAAATCTATAAATACCCTACAACTTCAAATCATTTCTCACACAATTTTCCACTCTCTCAAATCTCATTCTCTCTCAAATCTCAATTCTCAATTCTCAAATATTCAATATATTTAATTTCTTAAAGTGTTCACTTTAATTTTTTAATTTTTCGTTTACAAAGTACGAGCGGAAGTTTCTAAAGTCGCAATCTTCGGATACTTCCAAAATTTGGTATTGTCGTTCCATCTCTTACGTTTAATTTTTATTTATTGTATTAATTGTTTAATATTTAATTTTATTATATTTGTGTATTTTGAATATTTTTAGTTTAATTTAATTTATATTATGGATAAATTAAAAAACCTCGCTGCTAAAGGTGTAAAAAAATTTTGTCCCGGAAGCGGTAGTGGTAGTAAAAAGCGAATTATTAGCGGTAGAGGTAGTTCAAGTAATAGATATACCCGTGTGACTTTGCCTCCGGTACCGCTTGGTACACCTTTTGAGGAAGAAATAGGTGTAGGTGCTCACGATATGGATTATGTAGAATTTCAGAAAAATTACGGTATAGAAGAAGAAAATGAAGTAGATGCAGTTAATGTAGACGAAGATGGTGAAAATATTGCTGAAACACCCGCAGTAGGAGATGCTAACGTTAGATCTGAATCAGTTAATCTCCCTTCCCGTCCTCCCAGTGCCCCAAAACCCCGTAAAAGAACTAGTATTGCATGACAATTTTTTGAACGTATATCAGATATTGAGGTGCAGTGCAATATTTGTCAACAAATATATAAGCATAGAAGTGGCGGTAAGCAAGGGGGTACGGGTACGTTAATGAGACATATAGTTGAAGATCACAAAAGAGAGTTAAATATTGCAAAAGGTGGTGGGGATGTTGGTGGGTCAACGCAAACTAGAATGAACCCAACAACCGGTCAAGTAGCGAAAAAGTATAATAAATTGAGGGACAGGGAAGAAATAGCTAAAATGGTAGCTGTGGGTTGTTTGCCTTTTAGTTTTCCTTCTTCTGATGCTTTTATTCGTTATATACAAGCAATTTATAATTCTATGTTTAATGGTATTCCTAGAACTACTTGTCGGTCTGATATTTTTAGACTCCATTCACAATATTATTTTTATTTATCAACATTGTTAAAAAATATTCAATGTAGATTGTCCCTAACTTCTGATCTTGGTCGTGCTGTGAATAAAAATAATTATTTAACCGTTACTTGTCATTGGATGGATAGTAATATCATAATGCAAAAACGTATTCTTGCTTTTTTATATGATGAAGATCGTAAACATACTGGACAATTTATTGTTGATTCTATTATTAAAATTGCCAGATATTATGGTATAGAAAATAAAATTTTATGTATTGCTTTTGATAATACTTCTAACAACAAGACTGCTATAACAAAAATAAAATCTACGCTATAACAAAAATAAAATCTCCGCTATCTCCGCCCTTTCCTGAAATTTTTCATATTAAGTGTGCATGTCATATATATAATTTAATTGTAAAAGATGGTCTTGACTTTTTTGAGGTTTATATTGAAAAAATTCGCCTTGTCGTTGGTTTTATTCAAGGAAATAATCGTAGATCGAGAATTAAAGAATTTAAAGTTAAATGTCAAGAAAATGGACTTACACCGATTTTAATGCCTGAGGAAGTTGATACTAGATGGAATTCTACGTATGAATTTTTAAAAACTTGTTATAAATATAGAATTCCTATTACACTAGCTTTTAACCAACATTGTGGTTCATTTGCTGATTCTGCTGATTGCATGCTACATAATTCTGATTGGGTTGTAATTAATGATCTTGTTAAGTTTTTAGAAAAATTTTATGTAGCTACGATTGAATTTTCCGGTGATTACTATCCTACCGTTTGTAATATTTTGGCGTATATAGCCGATATTTCTGGTTTGCTCCAACAATATAAAAATAAAGAAGGTTATAAAGAAGCTGTTGGCGCTATGTTTACGAAATTTAAAAAATATTTTTTCCCGATTCCCCCTATTTACTTGGTTGGTGCTATGTTAAATCCGTGCATGAAATATAATCATATGTGTCACTTTAGTACTCTTATTTATGCTAACTTAGAAATAAATACTAAGCGTGAGTCTGAACAAGTACAACCTGATTTGTGGACGGCTACGGCTGATGCAAAGGATTATATAAAAAAATTATATAATCACTATGCTGATTTATTTGATTCAGCCGTACCTACAAATATCAGTCCAACTGTCGCTCCTCATCCTCCCGAGGAGCCATCATCTTCTAAAAGGCCGACACATAGTGGTTTTCCTGATTCGTTTTATGATTTAACTTGTTGGAACAGTGTGGATGAGAGAGCTTACACATCAACTTATCGGGAAGAGCTGAAATATTATCTGCAGACGCCACCAGAGGATCGCAGACGACAGATCAACACGCTGGATTGGTGGAGGAATAATGAATCGCAATATCCTATATTTTCAAGATTAGCTAGAGATATCTTGAATGTTCCAATGTCAACCGTTGCATCAGATAGCGTCTTCAGTCAGGGACGACAGCAGCTTGGAGACAACCGACACTCATTGGGAAGCAACGCAATGAATGTTTTAGTTTGCCTTAGAGATTGGATTAGAGAAGAAAGAAGAAACCAAGGAATGGAACCGGAGCCGAGCGACGACCTCAAACTTGAAGAAATTATGACTTCACGGGAGAACTCAGCAGAATCAAGTCCAATGCATGGTTTTGCCCCCGTTGACTTCGACTATCCTATGCAAGTTCCCATTAATATTAACATGAATGAGTTGGAAAAAATGATGCATAATTTATAGATTTTTCATTCATGTAAATTGTAAATTTTGGATCATTTTGCAATCAATAAAATTCCACAAATTCATTCACTCCTTAGTCGTTGTTTTTTATTTTTTTTTATTTAATGATTTAAAATTTTAATATCTTCTATAGAAGTGTATATTTAATGTATATATGTGTATATGTTTTTATATATCTTCTATAGAAGTGTATATTTAATGTATACATGTGTATATGTATTGTATATTGGAGTGTATATAGTGTATATTGGAGTGTATATAGTGTATATTTGATTTTTTATTTATTTTTTAAACGGGTTTAGCCGGTTTTTAACCGGGTTTGACCGGGTTTTTGTGGGTTTGACCGGATTGGGTTAAGTGGGCCAGTTTCGGGTGGGTTTTATTTTTTTTACTGTGCGGCTTGGCCCGGCCCAGACCGGTTAAGACCAAAACCGACCCGTAACCGGCCCGAAAACCGTGTAGATTGACAGGACTGGTTCCGGGTTGACCCGGCCCGGCCCGTTAGACAGCCATAGTTGACAACTTAGTTTCACGGTTGAGATACGACACTCAGTTGACATCTCATATGTTATATTGGATTTTTGTTTTTTAAAAAAATTCAACTTTTATTATTAGCTAAAGTTATAAACAGAAAAAATCAGACCAAACCAAACTAAACCGACAAGAACCAAATCGATGGTTATTTTTTTGTTTCGTTTGATTTGGTTTTAGAAATTTAAAAATTGACTAAGTTGATTTGGTTATAATTTTGACAAATCCAAATCGACCATGAACACCCCTAACGTAAGGAAAGCCAACTAGCTTTCTCAGGCTTCATGCTCTTTATCTTTGTTCAAAATTTATACTAAAGAGATATTTAAGCACCAATCAAAAATTTGTTAGATTACGATCTCATGTAGGAATAAATTTAGAATAAGAAAGTTCAAAATCACTAAATAATAAGAGCTCAAGAAGAAAGCAAATTATGAGAAAATAGGACTTATTGAACATGTTATTTTTTTTTTTAATCTTTAAATCACAGACGAGGGGTATTGGAGGCTATTGCTTAGGCTGTTTCTCAGCTTTTTCTTTAATTTATAATTTAGGCGTAGGGTTATTAGGTTTATAATGATAAGACGGCTTCAAAGATTGTTTATTAGTATTAGTACTTTTATGAAATAAACAATAGTAAAAAAGATATTATTTAATTTTAAATTAGAGAATAATAGTAAAAAATAATTTTGTCTATTGTAGAGTTATCTAACATGGGTTAAAAAGTTTAAATAACATTCTTAAGGCTTTTTACTCTTTTAATATAGTATAGATATAGATAGTTAAGTATAGATATAAAAATGTATGAGATAACTTATTTCATTGTTATTGTGTAAATGATTAGATAAATAATTTCAAGATTAACTAATAAGACCAATAATTTGGGTTGATTTTCGATTTTAATTTTGATCTGATCAACAGATATGAAGTAAAATTCGAAAGAAGGCCAAGAAAAAGAATTTGTGTGAAAGAATTAAATAAGATAATTATTTTGAGGAAAATATGGGGTGATTGATATCCTACTCTTTTCTTTTCTTTAAAAACGATTATTATTTTTTAGTATTTAATTATTTTGAAAGAAATAGGGGTGATTTATATTCTATTATTTTTAAATTTAAAAATTGCCAATATACAATCTAGAGGATATATTTGGACGAGAGTTGAATGGTCCGACCCGACCCGACCCGACCCGACCCGACTGGTAATCGTTACATCAGAACTTTCACGAATGAGATTTGGGGAGCTCTGCAGCTACAGTTTGTTTTCACGAAGAACGCTGTGCTAATGGCTTTCCGTCAGATCGGGTGAGTCGTTTTCAGCCTAATTTTGTGATTTATCCCAAACAAATTTTCGAATTTCGTCTCATTTTTTTAATGGTTTGTTTTGAAGACAACTGGCTAGGGTTATTGTTAGAGCACCGAAACAAATAAAGAGATACTGCCAAGAAATCCCTGTTGGTCCTGAAGGAGATTATCGCCATGAAGGTAAAAATTTTATCTTTACGTTTTGATCATCTTGAATAATGAATAGTGGTGCTAAAAGAACATAAATCTTAACATGGGTGAATTGCATTTTAGCATCAAAATTTGATGCCAAGAGTGATTTAGACAGCACACACCACTTATCAAGAGTACAAGTGATCCGTAGGAGAAGCTAAATTTATAGTAGAACAATGGTGAAACTGACATCCACATAGTTGAAGTTATTTCTGGCAAAATCGCTTCATCTCTCCAAGTAATAATAGGCGAGGAGGACATGTGCAGATAGCGTTAAGCTATACCATCAACATCCTCTTATTTCAAAGCCCTCTTCGTTACCCTTTCATTAGTCTTTGGAAGCTCACATACTCAACTGTTGGTAGATCCTTTCTCAGATTTGATTATTCAGTCAGTTTTAGCACTTTGTTGACAGTATAAAATGTGAGCTTTACAGACTCCAGGTCTGGTCGTAGTTTTGATTCTTCCTTCTTTTCCAGTTTTAACTTCATTTGCCTTCTGTGAATTGACTTGCTTCTTTTTACGCAGCTTTCTGGTATCCTTGGTTGTCAACTCTCTATTGTACTGATGTTACTTTATCTCTTTCTTATTTCCTTTCTTTCATTGTTATTCTTTCTTCCACTTCGTCTAAGTTATAGCCCTATTTTAGAAAATTCACATTACATTCCCTCTATCCTGGGTTGATATTTTCTTCTTTACTTTTATCCCCGTACTCGTTGCTTCCTCTTGATCTATTGTTTCGCCAAGGGGACTCGTAGTTATTTTCCCTACCTCTATTACTCATATCTTCTTCCAACTCAAGAAAGGTCGCTGCTGCGCTTTCTTTCTCCTTCCTTGAAAAAATTGAAATGAATGGAGTATAATTTACAAAAACTTGAAGAAAGGGAGGTTAAAAGTACTGTTAAGGCCTTTAAATAATAATAAAAGAACATAGAGAACATATATGCGCCAAAAGATAAAGATAAAAACCTGGAACTTTCTTCGTCGGGCCAACAACTTCTCATCTGAGTGTGTGGCCTGTTGGTCGATAAAGTGGGGTGGAACCTGCTCGACACATGCATCGAATAATAGAGAAGAAAATTATCACCAAAATGAAAATGAGGGAATGTTTTCCCAAAATTCTTCAAGTAAAGTAAAGTATGAAGTGGTGCATTTAGTTTGGATTTTGTGAAATATGATTTTTTTTTTTCGTGTGTGTATTGTGTCATGTGTGCGTGATCAATGGGAACATGGGGAGTTGGGGTGGAACGTGCAATTCTGTGTCGTTTATTAAAGATAAAAGTCAAAAGTCAAAAGATGAAAGAAAATTTGAGATGTATTTAAAAAATAGGTTAAATAGAATCAATATATAACCATCACTATGGTTAAAAACCTGTCTGAATTTGAATTTTAAAAAAATGTAAGAGTTTAAATAACTATAAGAAAACAGTAAAAAATAAAATAACTATCAAAATTTGAATTCTTTAGAAAAGCTATAAAAATTAGAGGCAAACGATAATTATTACCTAACGTAACTAATTTTGTCCTAAAACTATCTCTCTCTTGTGCTGCCACTTGGTTTAATCCTAAGCTAGACTTCCTTCCTTCTTAACATACAATTTATGTATAGATATAGATATTCCTCACTTTGTGGGAATACACCGAGTATATTATTGTTATTGTATGTAGATATAGATATTTCGACTCTCACCCTTATTATCTCTGGTCATTGCAGTTAACGCTTTCACTTATGGGTTTATGTCAATGACGGCTCTCTACATACTCTGGTGAGTACCCTAATTTTGGTTGTATCTTGTTTAAAGAATAAAAAACGTGAAAATCTAGGTTTAGAAGAAACACGTGTCGTTTACATGTATATATAAAATGATGGGTTTTGTAAGAAACTTTTTTCTTTTGGAGCACTTATGTCTTATTTTTATTTTTGCAGGTCACAAAAGCAAATGATCGACATCAATCAGTAAGTCAAGGCTTCTCGTTATTTTTTTCTTCAATTCCCAAATTTGATGTCTTTAACCGGATCATGAGTTCTGCTGTTTTTCATGCATAAGATATTCTAACCTGATTTTTGCACCATTTTTGTCCTCCGTAAAGATTCTTCTTCCTAGTTGATCCATTTTTGTCTTACCATTTGAAATACTCCAGCTAGAACCTGAAGTTTTTAGTGGTCAGAGTGTAGTTTGGTCCTCTTTGGGCTCTCTATTCTTCACGTGTCTCGCCCATAAAGGGTTTATTTAGGCTTAACTTGGGGTCATTGGTTTCTAGCTAGCTTCGTGAGCCTGTTTTCGTTCAGTTTCGTGAGTCTGTTACTTTCTGGGCTCTCTATTCTCCAATCACTTATAGAAGGAACTTACAAAATTGATGAATAAGAGGAAGCAAAATCCTGTTGAGGAGGATGAGCTTCTCTCCTTAGGACAAGTTTTCCGAGCGAACTTTCTGGTTATAGAGCTTTCAGAATCTGCAAAATCTTATATGGTTTTTCCTGCCTTTCCATGTCTCATGAGTTGGTCTTTGTTTCAATACGAACTTAGTTAGCTTCCTATTGGTCTGACTCCTTAATTTGCTTTGGTGATTTTCTGTAGGCCTATTCATAAGCATGTAATGGAGGAGAACAGGAAGAGTGAAGAGAAGCTGAAGAAGATGTCCAAGTGAAAAGGATTATGATCTTTTTCTACTTGAGTAAATTTTGCCTTTTTTGATATGTAATGAGATGCACTTCTGAAGCACAAATAACTCTAAAAAAGTTTCCGAGTATGAAGCCAGAGACTGCATCAAATTCTCTACAAGTTTTGTTCGTTTTCTCATACATGCATATTACGTCTGAATTAGACAAGAATGAAAGAATGCTTCTTTTACTTGCTTCGCTAAACAACCAACATAGTTGAATATTTATACTAGTGAAGTACATAAATGAATGCCTCTCCTTGATTGTTCAATTGCTTTCCCATTCTTCTTCTTGCTTCATTAATAAACAGTTAAGAGTTGGAGTATGTAGTGAGAGTCATGATCCAAGGTTGATTGGATAGAACAATCGATCTGAGGATCGGTCAAAGCAGGAAGTTAGTGACTTCCTCCGTAGTTTTGAGGCTAGGTAAGCAGGAAGTTAGTGGTAGTTGGGAGCGGGGGTTAAGCGTCCAATTCGACTGGGGAACCCTAAATAAAAGAGGCATATCCTTCATTTCACCTATTTTTGTACTCCAGATAAAATTGAAACGTTATGGGAAGTTATTTCACGAAATATTAATCTAGTTCATGAATAGAACTTTGTTTTTAAATAGAAACGAAATTGGCTTGAAACAATTTTTTTGACGTAAGTTTTACGATTGTTTTGTTATTGTTAAGAGATAGACAATCGCGACATTCCTGTTAATGTTTAATTCTTACAAATTAGAACCAAGTGATTCATGGCTTGTGTGTCGAGGCATCAGGTTCATAAACAATACTAGATGAAAGAGGCTAAAATGTTAGCAGGCAAGTGCTTTGTAGCAATAGGTCAAAAGACCTCTGAGATCATGACGATTTGCTAGCAGCACGATCAGTTAATTATCACAAGTTTCACTTAAACTCTGTAACAACTGTGCGATGAGAAAGTTCAGGTAACGGGTTACAATAAAAATTGTAACGATTTTATACTAAGTTGCACGAACGAAACAAGTCATTATAAAAAGCTGGATAGGTCGACACCACAAATGCAAACATAAATCCAAGAATAAAAAAGGTCGAAGGAGGATATAAGATTCTACCTCTAACAGGATTTGCACTTAGCGAGATGAAATTATCTTTCTGGCCTCAAATGGGAATTTTTGTTACTAAGTGTCTTAATTTGTTCCCAGTAGTCGAAGAAGACGGAACGTTCTATAAGAACCCTGCAAGAACTGCGTACATCTTACCCCCTCAGACCCCATCAGGTGGGCATACACTGGGTTTGTTGTTGTTGTTGTTGTTGTTGTTGAATGAGTCGTTCATTCTTCGGGAAAAATTGAGGCTGTAACACTAGAGGTTGATGTTGCCAAAGCTATAAGTCCTTTGGATATTATAGTGGCTAATAAAACAAGATATAAAAATATTTTATCGCTTCTTTTCAGACCATCAATAAAAAAACTCCTCATTTATTTGTAAAAATCCTTTGAAGAATAATATCATATGTTTTTTTTGTTCTACGTTCAATTTCTTATACCACGCACACTAAATCTTAATTATTAATCATTATGTTTCTTTCACAGGCGACATCTTTTGCTTCTGATTCTGTTCTTAAGAGTAAGAGATTCTCGGAAACAAGTTTATACTTATTAATATCATGTCTCATGCTATGTAATATATCATTTATATGATTTAGAACTAAATATTGGATTTGTTTAAATTTATGTTCTTTAAATTCTTAAAGTCTTCACATGTTGAATCTTCAAATTGTTTCCACATTTCTTTTGAATTATTAGGGTTGAAATATACTAAAATTATACCAAATAGACGACGTAAACTATAAGCCATTTGATAAGAGACGCATTTTAATATTTTTAAAAAGTATTTTTTTATTTTATAGTAATTTTGTTATATCACTTCTAATTAGTTGTTATAAATCATTTAAGATTTGTATGCTTCGCTGTTTCAATCGTGATTTTATTATATCACCTGGGATTAATTTTTATGGTCATCTACACACAAAATGATATGTCAACATAAAATATTTGGTTGACTATCGAAATTATATTAGTGCCACAGAAATTGCAATGGAATAGAGGAAGACATACAGTAATATATATTATTTAAAAATGAGAAAACACGTAATTTGGTACGGAGAAAGTATTGATATCTTATTAAAAAATTATGTTAAAAGCATTATAAATCACACAATTAACAACTTAAAATATATAAAAGATATAAAATATTTGATTGAATCTCAAACTTATATCAATGTCACTTAAATTGAAATAGAAGAAAAAGTATTATAAATCACATTAATTAAAATTTCAATTACTTTAATGTTTGATTTTCTAAACTATACAAATCTAGAAAATACAGATGTACATATACAATTTCAGAAATACAAATATACAGATATACATATACAATTGTCACTTTATACATAAACAAAATATTCAGTTGATGTACGACCTGTTTATTTAAGACATACATATACGGCTTGTTCAAATACGAATTATACAATTACATTCAGATATAAAAGTAATAGGATAAAATTCACAAGTAGCATACTTAAGAGTTTAATTACTAGTTTTATAACAACAGTTTCATAATTATATTTTATAGCAACTTTTATTTTGTATTTTTTTTAAATGTTGTTGTAAATACAAAAAAATTATTGCACTTAATTAACTGAAATTAGTTGAGCTATATATGATATAATTACCAATCAAGTAAACATGTTGATTCCTTTTCCATTTAAAACACTTAAAAAACGTGACATCCGTTATAATGAAATAATTCAAATTTCAGTTTTTCACCATTAACAACTGCATATTTTTTTTTTCAATTTCTTCTAAACCAACTCTGTGTTGCTTAATCAAATTGAACTGATTCTTATGCAAAATTAACAGCAATTGCAAAACGAAGCAGTTATTCGATTGAATCAAATTCAATTGTTGATTCATCTGTTATGTTTGTTTGAATTCAACTGTCAGTTAAAAATTCAACCATTACTGCTGTTCAAGGTACATAACCATTATTGCTATTCAGTTCACTTTTTTTTTTTACCATTACTGATGTGCCTATCAAGTTTTGGTTGTCGTCGTCAATTTGTATGTGAAAAAATTATAAAACAAATTAGAGTTAGAATCAAGGCAGCAGTAAAATTGGAATTCAAGTATATGTTGCAAATTTCATCTTTAAAGTTGTTTCAATGGGAAAAAATCAGTATTCTACTCTATTTTTGATGATCGTTTGTTGTTATATTGATTGTTTTAACAATAGAATAATTGTAAACAACTTTCGAATTGAAATGCATTCAATTTTTTTTTTAAATACTAGATAATTGATTGAACGAATGTTTCTGTTGAAGTTGACGATATTCTATGAACCCAGATAAAAGTATAAAATATCTTCGTTCATATGTATTTTTGATGTGTGTAACGATAACACTGCATATGTATTTTTGATATTGTTAATGGTAATACTGCATATGTATTTTTGTTTTGTTGTAGGAATTTTGATATATAAATGTATATTTACAAAATTATTTTAGTTTAAGCTAATCTTGTGTCTATATTTTTTTAATTGAGATGTTGGTTGTGTATCTTTGTTTGCACGTAAATCTGAAAAGTGCGTGTTATAAGAAGTGATATTTGACAAATTTCTGTGTAACATATCAAATTACAAATTAGTAATACTCCAAATGTATTTTTTTGATATGCTTAGTTTTAACACTGCATACATATTTTATATGTGATATATGTAAACACTGCATATGTATTTTTGTTTTGCTTGTGGGAATTTAAGAGTATAAGTGTATATGTGATAATATGTTTGGTGCCTGTTTTACTTTCGTTTGATAAAATTTTTTCTGTATTTTGTATTTTAGAAATGGGAAGCATACCAGTCCTTGTGAAGCACTATGGTCGGTGGACGTACGAAAAGAACTTCGAAGAATATGTCACTGATGCTATACTGTTGAGCACATCAGTCACATTCGTTGAGCTGCACAATGTTTTGACATCTCACTTAAGTCTGGATCTAACCATCAAATGTATTCTAGTGGAATATCAAATCACTCCTAATGCAGGGAAGATAGAAATACATAACGATATGGGTTTAAAAGTGTTTATATTGTAGAAAAAACTGATACAAGACATGAATTGTCTTCCTTTATATGTAAGCATTTTGGATAAAGTTGTAGGGAGCAACTTGGCAAGTTCATCTATATGTGTTGCTGAAAAAGGAATCAACTGTAACAACTTGAAAACAATGATAAATACAACAAATGAAGGAGCTTTGGTGGTTTGTGAAAATACAAAAGCTTTAGATGTTTTTGAGATGGATCCTGTTGAGGTGATTATTTCAGACCCACATCATAAGCATGTTGAGAAGTTTCAAATGCACAGTAACAGGTCAAGTAAGAAAACGTACGTACATTCTATATCTCTCTGATCTTGTTTAATATTAGTTTGGATATGTATTTTTAATGTAATAAATTATGTTGCGTGCAGGTATACATTGTTTTGCAAATCAAGAAACTGTGAGTTTTTAATGCATGCATACGGAATGGGAAAAACAGGAATGTTTAGAATAAGAGAATTCAGACCTCAACATACATGCCCGGTGAAGGACAAGATCTATCCAAGGGTGCATGGAACTAGTATATTGATAGCTGGTATGGTTAAACAGAAGTTCAAAAACCACAAATGAAAATACAGTGCGACGAAAATAAAAAATGACATGAAGGAAGATTTTGGTATGGATTTGATATACACTTTATGTTGGAGGGCAAAGGAAATAGTGTTAGAAAAATTGAGGGGTAAGCCATCAGCATCTTATGGGAAACTGTCATCATACTTATATGTTCTAAATACTACCTATCCGGATTCACATATAAGAATGAAGAAGACAAATGATAATGCGTTCTTGTATGTATTTATCGCTCTATATGCATTCATTAAAGGATTCGATCATTGTAGACCAATCGTAGTTGTTGATGCTAGTCATATGAGAGGAATGTATACTAGGGCATTTGTAACAGCATGTACAACGGATGGAGCAGGTTAGTATCATTTAATTACTATAACTGGTTGTATTTTTTTTTGGCTTTCTGCTGTAAAGTTGAAAAATACGTATATCCAATTCATATATACATATGTGTATATAATTAGATATATGTTCAAAGTTTTCTGAATGAAACATGTAAAATTGATTATGTTTGATAGTAAGGTTGATGTAAAATTTATTATATGTAATTGATACAATTTCTGGTAGATAAAATATATATTTTAATTGAACTATATTGTAATAAATACATATTCAGTTCCTAAATGTATTTAAATAGGCCTGCGCAATTTTTTTTTTATATGCGCAGGTTATATATTTTCTTTGGCATATGTTGTGCTTGATTCTGAAAATTATGAATTATGTATACAGTTCATATATTTTCTTTGGCATATAGTGTGCTTGATACTGAAAATGATGCATCTTAGACGAGGTTCTTCGAGAATCTAAAGGAAGCGTACAGGGTTAGACAAAACATGTGTGTTGTGACTGATAGGAATCCAAGCATCATAAAGGTTGTTGCTGATGTGTACGAAGATGTTCCACATTATGCATGTATGTGGCATCTATGGGGTAATGTGAAAAAACTTTACAGAAAGTCACACGATGCATTGTCGGAGATATTTTATACAATGACCAAATCATATTCAAAGTCAGAATTTCACATGTTAATGGAAAAAGTTGAGACAACTGATATGTGGGTGAAGATATATTTGGAATTGGCGGGTTACGAAAAGTGGGCTAGATCGTATGCAACAGTTCACAGAGGATGGACTTTGACTTCAAACATTGTGGAGTCAATAAATGGAGTGCTTGTATCAGCTAGAGAACTGCCAATTTATGACTTTCTTGAGGAAGTTCGATTACTGTTTGCAAAATAGAATTGTGCAAATAAGCAGGAGGCTTCATATACCTTCAAAACACTCATTGGAAAGTTTAATGACATACTCAGTGAGAACGAGGCTTTGTGTACCCGTATGACGGTATGACCTTTTTGATTTGTGGAAATTTTAATTATGGAAACATAAATATGAAAATACTTTCCATGCAGTTGTAAATAAATGAAAAGATATAAAACATAAAATATATGAACATTTAAAATACATAGTATGTATTTTGCATATGTATATTGTTGTATTGAAAATTACTAACAACTACATGTGTATTTGGTTGCTCTGTAAAAATGTACTCCGCATATGTATTTTTATTACATAAATATTTTTTTATTTTTATGTCGGGTTGTACCAGCCACAAAATATGTATATACGGTACACGATAAACAAAAGCACTTCATTGTTTGCATTAAAGAAAAGAAATGCTCATGTAATGCTTTTCAAATAGATGAGATACCATGTGCACATGCTTGTGCGGTGTTAGAGAAATTTTTTTTGAGAAGGGGCCATACTGTTCTGATTTGTTTAAACCAAAAATAGTTTTGAAGACATATGATGTTCCAATCTACCCGTTGCCACACAACGATGACTGGATAATTTCAGAGACCACACTTGCTGAAATAGTACTGCCTCCAAAATACAAAGACCTCCAGGAAGACCTGCAAAGAAGAATTGTGGAAAATCAGGTCGGGATATGTTTGGAAAGAAGAATATCAACTCATGTGGTGGTTGTGGGGATAAGGGTCACAATAGGCGCTCTTGTAGGAAATATCACAAATGATACATTTCTTTTTCTGTATTGTTTCTTAAATTTTTATTTTTTTTTAATAATGATGAACTAATCCAGTTTAGTTAATGCATTTATGAATCATTTGGCAATTGAAGACAGTAATATCTGAATAATGGAGCTATATATGTTTCAAAATCTGTACATTACATATGTATTTTTAAGAAGCAGTTCATATGTATTTTTGACATAGTAAATATATGTTAGGTTAAAGGTGGTAGCTTTGATTAACAAAACAAGTATATGATTCGTAATTGTTCAAAGTTTTAAATATATGTGACATATAAATATATGTTTGAATTGTATAATGTTATTACTGCATATGAATTTATACTGTAAAAATACATTTGATGTATAATCCAAATGTATTTTTTAAAAAAATTATCACTGCATATGTATTTTGTAACTATAGTCAAACCTATAACTTCATAAAAAAGTCAAATTTATCTTTAATTCAAATTCTCAAGTATAATTATTTTAAATGAACACATATCAAAAATTAAATATTAGGTTTGATCAATATGTATTTTCCAACATCTTTATATTAACACGAAATATGTATTTTTTTGAAAAATATTTAAAATGTATAATTCATATGTATTTTATAGCAAAATATCAACACTGCATATATATTTTGTAAATAACTGCATTAAAATGTCAAATTACACTTTAATTTAAATCCTAATTTATAATTATAATTAATGAAAATATAGTAAAAATGCAAATTAGGTATGTTGCAGTTGTATTTTTGAAGTGTTTGTTTCTAATATTTTATATGTATTTTTTTGCTGAAAAACAATTGATTTATAATACATATGTATTTTTAAGGATAATATGAAAACTACATATGTATTTTTTTTTAACTAAATCACACAGTAAAATGTAGAACTCCTTAAATCTAACACTACATGTTGTATTTAACAATATAGGAATGTGGTGAAAAACTTTAAAGAACAACAACAACATACTAAAGTACATACTAGGAATGGTCCATATGTATTTTTGCAATATTTGGTTTTAACACTGCATATGTATTTTTATACGATATATGTATTTGTAAATATAATATAAAAACTCCGCAAGTATTTTTTAACAAAATCTCACCGTAAAAGTTAGAACTTCATGAAATATGAATAAATTCAAAACATATAATTAGTCTGTACAATCAAAACCTATATCCATAAACTAGTTTCTAAAGTACAAAAAGTTAAAAATCAATAAACCATCATACATCAACAACTTCAGTGACACTAGTTATTCTACTTTGCTTTGCAGGTCTTACGGGTGCTTCGACATCATTAATGACATTTGATTTTTGTTTTCGGATCCCATAATCCCACAAAAGTGCAGCATATCTTGTACGGAGTGCGCTGGGGTCGAACTCAGACGCAATAACTTTGTGACCATAAGAAAGACACTCTGCATACATAACCATAAACACACCACAGTCCCTACAACAAAACAAACAAATTTGATTATATGGTGAAATATATTTTGTACAAAGATACAGTTTTGGTATATGTAATTTCAAAACTTACAAGCTTTCAGTCGGTTGTTGAGGCAAATCATCTTCAAATAAAACATCAAACATATCTGAGGATTCTTTGTCTTTGTATCTTGGATGGTTTTGATGATCAATCCCTTTCTTAACATAGAAATCACATGCTTGGAGACACAATGAAATAATCTTTTCTATTTTCTCGATCTCAGCAAGAACAGTCGCATAATGACCACTGGATTAATATGAATCATACAAGAATATACACCTCTTTAAAATGATAAAACCGAGAGAACCCAGTGATATTTTTTCTTTATATTGACCGGAATAAAAGTGTCTTCCACTGTATGTCATGGCACTGCGGCATGCATACGGAACCCATTGATGTATTCCATAAGATGGTGCTCCTGACCTCCATCTTTAAGATTTTGAGCATCCATAGAATATACATCATTCAACGATCTAATTACGTTCATAAAGTTGCAGTCAACTGTACTGTATTTGTATGATTTGTTTGGCTCATTTTTGTACGAACTGTGCGGCCCATACTTCGACTTCTTCCTCAAGTAGTAAAAAGCAGACATCAATATGTTGCATTAGTGAATACAACAAATTTTAGAGCATTCAAAAAAATTGTATTCTAAATATTACAGTCTATGCAAGTAAAAAATACATATGCAATTTTTTATGTTAATGTAGATAACTTGTGTATCAAAAATTGCATTCTTAAAGTTCATTTACATGCAGACAATGTTATCTGAAAAATTTTTAAAATAATATACTAACCGAGTCTGTCCATGTCTGATCTGCAAATCCCATCGTATAGAATCTATTTTTGTCTTCCACAGTCTCAACACCAAAATGCATATTTGAAATTTCTGATTTTTTCCTCTTTTGATGATCTACTTTTCCTTTCTTGTGTATTTTAAAGATTTGGTAAACCATGAAAACATGTATTGATACAAAAAAATAATTTGTCACTATTCAAAAGAACAACCTCTTAGCAGTAGCTTTTAATAGGTCGGCAGAAATCCAGTCCGTGAAGTTCTTGACAATCTTTGTATCTATTATCCCATCAATCGGGTGATATAAAAATGGATGTTTCTGGGGAAATATGCGTATTACCTCTGCTGAGCTCCCTATATAATTGTAGGATATAAAAACTTAATAAATACAAACATTTTTTCAATACATATTACATAAAAAATTATATATATCTTATTGTACTTACCAGCAGCTGAACCAAATTTTTTAGTGTATGGTGAATCCTTGAATTTTTATGGTCTCCTAATCCTTAACTTTGGTCTGGAAGTTTTTACTTCACGATTAGTGGATGGATGAATGATGATGCTTTTTTGATTGTAGACATTCAAGTTAGGTAGAAACTCATCCGGAATTGTGTTTTGTGAATCAGGCACAATTTTTCATCCCTCTGTTCATCATTGGTTACTTTTTGTGTATTAGGAGGTGTTCTAACTTGCTCCTCCGTACCAAGTTCTACCTCTGAATTAGTGATTCCTCTGTTGATCTAACAAAAAGATTGAAAAAATAATATTACATTTTCCCCATCAAATTGAACCTAAATAACCTCAAAATATATAATAGTTAGATACATACTTGATCATGATCTTCAATAACAGTATCATCAATTTTCTCATCGCTGGTCTGCCAAAAATTGAAAGAAAAAATTTAATTGTCCTATTGATTATTACATGACATGAAAATAAAATTAACATCACTATACATACTTGACAATCATGTTGAACAACCTTATCAGAATGTAAGTAATTCAAATTTATACTTTTGATAAGCTTATCAGGGATTAATTGTTGAGAATCAATTTCAACATTTATTTTTTCAGAATGCAAAACAGTGCACCCCTTGAAAACAAGTATAAAAATCAAAACATCAAACAAACATGTACTTATATCTATTTATATATGTGAATTCAAAACTTTTTCTCTTTCCTTTTGTTTGTACTTCCACCCGGGCTTTTCATTCTGTTTTATAGAGACCCGAGGAAATTCTATATAATAATAAATGTAGAAAGGTGAGGGTGAGGTACTTTGCCCGGCAAACGAAAAGAAAATCCAGGATGACGGCTTTCAAAAGACAAGTAAGAAACGGGGAGAGGGCGACTGAAAAGGAGACTCGACCTACTGGGAGAGGGAGATATATATATATATATATATATATATATATATATATGAAACTTAATTATTTTCCCTTTTACCAAGAAAATTTGCCTCCAATTCCTGATCAACCTCCAAACTTAATCGTTGTGGTGATTTTTCGGTACCAACATAATCCATATTCTGGAGTTCAGGATCTTTATCTGCATGTTGTTGCTACAAATACATATACAAATTAAAATAACCCATTAATACTTGAGTCAAAGTTTTTTTTTTTTTTTGAAATTGAATATACATATTTATATATAACATCAAACTCAAAAATACATATTATAGAACATAACAAAATAATCATCCAGTGTTAAAATACATACGCATTGTTAAAAAACACATGAATAAAACTAAAAATATATATGTAGTTTTCAAAAATACATATGTAGTTTTAAAAAATACATATGCAATGTTAAAAATACATATGAATAAAACTAAAAACACACTGTGTCGCATGTTATAGTGTTTTTAATGAACCAAATAATATTTACTGTTACTAAGTCAATCTTCAATTCTATTCCAAATTTGACAGTTTATTAACCTCAGCTATATTTTGAATATAAAATTCAAAAGTACAAGTAAATATGTATTTGAAACTTTAATATTTACCTTTGTACCGTCAGAAATATTATCCGGAGATCGAACAACATCAGGACTGAAATGTTGTCCAGATTGCTCTTACTCTCCCTCATCAATATTTGTTGCTTTATCAGCTTCAATATCTTCAACCTGCTCCTAAAAAAATTGTGACCAATAACATAACGAGTTATTTTACAAAATGTGTAGTATTTGTATAAGGCAGTCCAATAAGTATATATATTCAAATTAACTAAGATTTTCAAAGAAAAAATTTACCTTGCTTTGAGCAAATGCTTTCTTCAACTTTTTGAATTTTCTTCTCATTAGTCCACGAATTCCTTTAAATTCGCGACGAACCTGTTTTGATAAAAAATCTATATACAAAATTTTTTTCATGAAAAACAAAATATTTGCCAAAAAAAAAAGTACCTCATCGCGGAATGCATCAAAATCTTTCTTAGAAATAAAGGTTTGTTTGTCAACATGACTTTCAGGCTTTGACACAGTTACTTCCTCTACATGACTATCTGGATTTGAGTGTACCTGAGGAAAAATAACCCGAGCTGTTTGCTTTTCTTTCGTCGTTTTTGAAGAAGATACCTGCCATGTTGGAATTGGCTTGAAAATGGTGTCTTCATTCCATCAGCCTTTGCAGCACGAGGAGCTGGTGTCCTCGTTTGGGTATGCTCGTCAAAACTACCTAATTGCTTTTTCCTTAAAGGTTTCTTCACTACTGGTGTTGAGGAATCAACCTTCTGTTTCTTCTTTGAATGTTCGTTGCTCTTTCTTGGTGATGGATCCTGGAAGTCGTCATCAGAATCAACAGAACATTCATGTTGTGTTGCATCCTTTTGTGGTATTTGCAATTTTGATAGCTCCTTTTTCGTTGGCTCTATGTTCTTAAAGACTACCTAGAATAATAGGTAAATAATAAATGTTAAAGAATCAGTTAAACAATTGTAAATGAAAATACATATATATATGTTGTAAAATACATATTAATACATATGTATTTATTAAGAACAAATATTGCCATCGTCATTGAACATAGCATTCATTACAAACTCAAAGCGTGGACGAGGTGCAATAGTCTTCCAATTTAATAATCGGAGAATCCAATTATCAACCTTCGATGCAATCTTTGGTGGGACATTTGAACAACACTTGTAAAGCCACACTTGAATAAACAGTGGCATTCCCTGAATCAAATAAAATTGACCACCAGCTTTCAACCGGTTGTTCAAACTTCTGGCCAAATCTTCAAAAGATAAAGAACCCCATGGAAAATCCTTATATCTTCCACTATCGACCAAATCAAAATGAAGACGGGGTATTACCACAGTTTCAACATTAGATAAAACAAACGAATGCAGGAAGTACAGGATTGCAAATTTTTCAACATCCGCATCATTTTTCTCCCCCCATACTCTCTCCATGAATGTTAGAAATAGTTGTCTTTTCTGTATAATTTTTGCCCCATTGAAATACTTCTCAACCATCCTATTTGGTACACCCTCGTAAAAAATAAAGTCATATCTATTTGACACACAATTCAATCCAGTTATGATGGCAAATTCCCTGGGAGTAAAATTAAGAAAGGTTCCATTAGCACAAATCAAAATCCCAGAAGAAGAACTATCCTTCACCTCAAGCGTCATAACGCATCTGCACAATTGTGCTTGCACTACACATTGTTGCTTCTACATAAAATAATCAAAAATATTTTTCTCGCAAAAGTTTTTAAACTGTTCCTTGTTTAAAATTGCGCGTATGCTTCCATAAATATCTTTGTCACTATAAGAACACATGTGTGGTGCAAATCTTGAAAGTTTTCTGACCATGAATATTTCATCCCGCATCACCTATAAAAAAGAATCATATAACATGCAGCCAACAAATCAATCATCCAATAAAAATAAAAAACATATAACGAACATATGTATTTTTATCATATCAAAACTGTAACAAACTCTGAAAAATACATATCAAATATACTAAAAATACATATAGTCAATATACTGTTCTGGTATTTAAGCTTAAATTAACATGCATATGTATTTTTATCAAATCAAAACTTAAACCAACACTAAAAAATGCATATCATATATACTAAAAATACATATATCCAACAGATATCTGAACATCCTCATCAATATATATATCATCATCACAAATCATCATTTAATCACTAAATATCATCATAACATCAAAATACATATTAATTACATAAAAAAAAATACATATAACTTACAACTTTAACAACATCTTTACTTAGGGCAAAAATACATTTTACTCAAAAATACATTTAGAACAAAAAAATACCTCTTCCTCGCTAACATCTTCAGAATCATCATCAAAAGAGATCTGAACATCCTCATCAACCTTAGTCAAACCTTCAATTTCTTTCGCTTTACTTTTCATCTGGATTTTTTTTGTTTTTTTTTCCTTCTGAGAGGCGATTTCTTCAACGCTTTTTTTTCAAAAAAATTTTCATCTTCAGCGGATCGTTGCGAAACTTCGACCTAATCTCCTCCGGTTTCTCAGATTTCTTCGACGGTAAAGAATTTGAAACAACTTTAACTACATCTTCTTGAGTTAATCCAAGACTAAAAGATGGTCCACAATCATAGACCAAATTCGAATTACTTATAACACTAAATATTTGTGATTTTGGTGTTTGTTCCGCCATTAAAATCAAAAACCTTAAATTCTGATTTTGAGATATATTAGAGTATGCTAATTCTAAAATTTACCCCCAAAAAATGCTAACATGTAATAGTTAAATTAAGAGTTATCTAAAATAGATAAAGATAATCCTTATCGATGATGCTAAAATCGTGCAAAGTGAAAAAATAATTGAAGCGGGAAGATATCGTTTAGGTCGAAAAAAATGAAAAAAAATCTTTCAAAATAATGAAAGAGAAGGCTAATGGCATGAAAATAGGGAAACTGACATTAACTTCTTCATGTGGGTAAAAACTAGGTGTAAACACCTAATTTTTTACTCAAACCCAATATTTTTATACCATTTTAATGTTCAATTAATTTTTATTTTATTTTATTTTATTTTTATTTTTAGGCATTTTAAATTTATCTTATTTTTGAGGTTCGTTTAATATTTTTTTTTAAAAAAAAAAATATACAAAAATAGAATCACATTTTAGATAAGTTTTTATTATTATTTTAAATAAATAAATAAATAAAAACTAATTAAATTATGTTATTTTCCTCTTTTAACTTTTAATAAAGAATCTAGTGATATTAATATTTCTTAATCATATTTCTAAGACTAGCCATTTATTTTATTTATATTTTTTATTATTTTTATTTTTATATTGAAAAAATATAATAATTAAAAAAAAAAAAACTAAAACTACCCTACTTCCCATTACCTCCAACATTCTCCTAACCTTCCCATTAAAAATAAAAACTACCCTACTTCCCATTACCTCCAACATTCCCCTAACTTTCCCACTAAAACTAAAAAAGAAACTACCCTACTTTCCATTACCTCCAACATTCCCCTAACTTTCCCATTAAAACTAAAAACTACCCTACTTCCCATTACCCCCACTTTCCCCATTCTCCCACTAAACCTCCCCATTACCTCCACTACATCTTTCCCCCATTATTCCCTCAACTCCCATTCTCACTCAAACACACACACTCCCTATATAAACACACACATAAAACACTAAAGGGAGAAGACATATGGACTAATTTGTGAAGAAAAACACACACATGCACACATAAGGAACACATAGGGGAAAATAAAAACCAAAAATTCCTCACATCAAAAGACTTTGAGTTTTGGTCACGGTTTAAGTTCAAGGCTTCTTCTTGTTGTTGTTAGGAATTATTTTCGAAAAAGGTAACCCTTAATCTTCCTTTATTATGTAGTTTAAACGATTGTATGAAACTTGATTCAATATTATGTAGTTTCTTAAACTCACATGTGTTGAACCTATTTTAATTTTGATGTTATTAATTTGAGGTTTGTTTAGATTTTAAAATCATGAAATTAAAGTAAAAGTATGAATAAGGTTATTTTCAATGATTTCTTATGTTATCTAGTGTGTATATTTCATTACTTTTACGTAGTTTGTGCTCTACATTAAAAAAAAAATACAATTTGTTTGTTGGTTTGAACTAATATTCATAAAAATGGTTTCGATTTTTGCGTAAGATAATGTTTAGAGTTGTTAATGTTAGAAGACATAGCGGTACATCTAATTAGTTCACGATTAGTGTAATTGTGTTTAAACTAGAACAAGAACATAGGATTCATGCATGCATGCATGCACATAAAAATAGAAAATAGGACACATGAAAAAAACAATAATAGAACATAGGATTCATGCATGCATGCATGCACGTAAAAATAGAAAAGAAGGACATACGGAAAAAAAAAAAAAAAAAGAAACCAAAACAATCCGTGTTATCCATTTTTTTTTATTTTTTGCTTCATATCTTACAAATTACTTTAAAGTTTACTGTGTTAAATCAATTGTCTTAATTGAAGTATATTCATGTTCCATGTAGTGCAGGAAGATCAAATAAGAAAAAAAAAAGGGTTACATTTTAGTCATTGTTAAAATCTTTTGAGGCTTTCAAGTATTCATACATGCATGCATACATTTTTTTTTAACTTAGATTTTCATATTCTTTGTTTATTTGGTCAAGTTAAAGGAACTAATGAGAGTACGTATCAAGTTCACTCAAGTTTAAAAGTTGGTGAATTATTCTGCTAATAGTACTTGAAGTTATGCACACAAATCTCATAAATTTTTTTTTTTATATAAAAGATAGATGTTAACTAACTTTTCTTACTTACATATGGATAATTGATTGTAGATTTTTGTATAGCTATACACTATATAAGGAACTGTGTTTGATTTTATTTGTTTACTTTTATTCCATTTTTATTTATTTTAATTTTTCTTCCTTTTCCTTCGTACAAGTCATTTTCTTTTCTTAAAATGTGCATATAAATTAATTAATGAAGTTCTAAACTTTTCAGCTTTCATGGAAGGAACTTATTGAATTATTGTAACGGACTAAATGTTTTTGGCAGTATAATGTAGCCAGACTTATTTTAATAATCATTTATTTTACGTCAAATGTTAAACTTATTATTATTGCCTATTCTGTTTGATCATCTTGACCATTCTGGACAAGTCATCTTATTATAGTACCTTTATAAGTCTGCTCGATAGTCAAGATTAGGATTATTTACTAGTGAGAGATTGAATAAATTGAGTTATGAAATTATTCAAGACCTGTCATATCTGATAAAATAAAAGAGAGGAAAAACCTATTGTAAGGGAGTGAATTCATAAAATAATGAGTTAGGTTCTTAGCCTCTAAATATTTAATATTTAATATACAAGTGAAAATTAACGATGAAGTTGGAAAGCCCTGCTACCGGCTATTCGTTATAATAAAATTAACCTACCGTTTGAAGCCGATTGGATTAGGTTGGGTAGATTTTACCTATTAGGTGGTTATTTAGATTTTAAAATATGGGACGCTCCATAAGGGCCACGAAGGCGCGAGAAATATATTCAAAATTTGTGGTGAGGCCAAAAAGTACTACTATCGGTAAGCCACACATCAATGCAGTTTTAAATAATTTGAAATAAATTAAAAGCGGGAGGCAAACAACTTTTAGGTTAACGAATATTATAAATCCAAAACAAAAAAAAAAATAATTTAAGCCAAACGTAAGTCATTAAAGCGACCGTGCTAGAACCACGGGACTCGAGGGGTGCCTAACACCTTCCCCTCGATCAACAGAATTTCTTATCCGGATTTCTAGTTCGCAGATCAAAACATAAAAAATTGAAGAGTCATTTCCTTTTGAATAGGGATTCAATAAGGTGACTTGGGACACCCAAACTCAATTCCAAGTGGCGACTCTGTAAATAAAATAATCCCTTTTTCAAAACGTCACTTCAATTGGGAAAACCCATTTTCTCTAAAACCAACTCCCTAGCGGGGGTCGGATGCGGTGTGAAAAAAAATGGGGTGTGACAGATGGCGACTCTGCTGGGGAAATAACCAGAATTCGAGCTTTCATATTGACTTGTTTGGCTTTATTTAATTTTGATATTGTATATTGTTGGCCTAAATGTGTTCTTTGCCTACATGTTTATCGCTTTGATATTATTTGAATTGCAATATAAACTGTCTTCTCTCGCGCACCCATCTGAGTCTTCTGAGATACTATATATTCGGAGATGCGGTATACGCTCCCGAGCTTGAGATACCAGAGATGCGGCAACGCTCCTGGGAAGGATCCTGTAGTCACCCATGATTTAGGATGGAAAGGGACCAACAGTGAGGCCGGAAAGCCCTGCTACCGGTAAAGCTGTCCCTTGCCGACTCGAGTTGTCCGCTCGTTTCATTGACAGTCTAGATACCTAACTACACCAGGTTGAACCTAGTATAACCGGAGCTTAGACATGGCTATTCCTAATAGACTGTGTTTTACTTATATCACGTGTATTTTTTGAATTGTGGGGCTCGACCCTGGGGTCGGGTTCGTCTAGGTCAGGTGTCGCCTTTTGAGACCATCATGCGCATGTTATACGCTACTTGTTGCATTATAGGAAATGCCATATCGAATGTTGACCGGCTTTCAAGTGAATTAATTGATCTAAAAAAAAACGGGGTTAAATAAATTTTTTTATATATATAATATTTTACATAGAATTTTTTATTTTTTTTGAAATTAAGTCGTTTTAACGTCATGGTCTCAGTATGTCTGTTTTCTTTGGTTTTAAAATCGTTCTTAAGAATATCATAGAGCCCATTTTTGTCAAACACAATTAAAATTTTGTTAAATAATTTGGTCCACTATTTTGTTTTAATAATCTAATTATTTCTGATATATCTCGTTCAAACGTCATCAAATTGTCTCTACTCTAGGATGTTCTAGAAGACTTGGATACTTCCTGTTTTGTCAGTTATTATTTTCTCATGCTAAAATCCTATTCCGTGTCGTTCCGTCAACTTCTTTCGAAAATTATCTTTATCCTGCTTTAGGATGTTTAAAATAGAATTTTTATTTGCCATCATTATCAAGAGGGCAATATGAACTCAGTCGGAAGGAGTGACAAGAGGCCGAGGGATGATGAAGTACCCCATTTCATGGTATTAGATAAAGTTCCCAAGCTATTGCGGATATGGTATAACAATATGACTGACTATGGACAAGGAGAAGTGTATAAACACTTGGGATTTTTAAGAAGTCTGTTGAATGTGGAACCACGAAGAGATGTGATAGAATCTTTGGTACAGTTTTGGGATCCTTCACACAACGTATTTCGATTCTCCGACTTTGAGCTTACTCCCACACTGGAGGAAATAGGAGAATTTATTGGAAAGGGAAAGAACCTTCACCGAGGAGAACCCATGATACCGAAGCATGTCACTCCCGAAAGATTTTTCGAGCTATTGCACATAAAAAAGAAGAACATGGGAGGCTGCCTAGAAAATGGATGGTTTCGTCTAGAATTTTTATACGAAAGATATGGTCAGGAAAGGGGATTCGAGTTGTTTAAATCAGAACTTAACAACGGGGGATGCTACCAAACCTGGAAAAAGCACAGTTCTGAAGCATTCATAGTAGCTTTTTTGGGAATCATGGTATTTCCAAAGAGAGGAGGAAAAATCAGTACCAATCTGGCTGCGTTTATTACCGCTTTTGAGAAGAATCCTAAGGTCACCCTCGTGCCCATGATTTTGGCAGACATTTATCGGGCCCTAACGATGTGCAAAAATGGAGCGAACTATTTTGAAGGATGTAACATTCTATTGCAGTTATGGATGCTCGAGCATATACGTTACCATCCATTTGTTGTGGATTTTCGAGTCGAATGGAATGATTATATCAAGGGCCATGAGAAGAGGATAGAAGACCAAAACTTTCCCGAAGGAATAAGAGCTTGGAAGGAGTACTTGGAGGGGTTGACGGCGGACAATATAGTGTGGAATTATCATTGGTTCCCCTCAAAAGAGGTGATATATATGTCTACTTTCCGACCCTTCATCGTCTTAATGGGTCTCCGAGGTGTTCAGCCCTACGTGCCACTAAGGGTCATGCGACAATTCGGTCGGCGTCAGCGTATACCGCCAGTCGAGAATATGAAAGAGTTTATGTACGAGTTCCTCCCTGACATCCCTCTAAGGAAGACAGAGATACTTAAGATTTGGGGAGGATGCATACTTTCAGGTTTCGATCATATGGTGGAAGACCGCGACAAGGGCGAGGTAGACTATTGGTATCTGCCATGGTTTCACGACCAGCCTCTTCCTAAAGCTATGCCAGAAAGGTCAGCCAGAGAGCCAGTGGATCGAGAAGTGGAGATCGAAGTCAGAATTAAGCAAGCTAGACGAGAGGCAGAAGAGAACTATCAATCAACTCTGCACATCTTAAAAAACGATTTGAAAAGGGCCAGAGAAGAATTGGTTCACCATGAGGCGAAATTTGAGGCCAGAATTAGGTCAGTTCGTAAGGAGATTGAAAGAGAGAACTGTGTTGCCATGCAGGCCCTACAAGAAGACCTGGATATAATCACCGGTTCTATGGAACAGCAATCGAGTGATTTTGAGAAAGAGAAGGCCTTTCTGACAAGTACACAGTCGAAACTTCAGGCTCAACTAAAAGCTTCCATGGAACGGGAAAGAGAAATAGCGAGACGCTTCACGGCTTTTCAGAAGGAAGTTGAAGTTGAGAAAAAACAGTGGATGGCCGAACGACAGGCGCTTCGCTATCAGATCGATGACCTTCATGAACTAGAAGGAGACCTAAAGCATACCGTCCGCACTACGCAACATTGGGTGCAAAACTGCCATGAGAGTATGATCGAGGCCAGGGGAGAAGTACTTCAGCTCAATGAAACCTTGATTAATGTTTATGCTAAGTATCTTCACCAAGGTGATGAAAATCTGGGCCGTCAGGCACGTACTCTCGCTCCACATCTGCCGAAAGCATTATCCAGGATCTACTCAAGTCTGAGAGAGGATTAAGTTGCAAGGCATCTTTGGAAGGCATCTTGATGATAATTATTAAATTCCTTGTTTTCTTAGAGTTAGTTTCTTTATAGGTTTTTTTAGTATTTCTACAGTATTCTGAGTCTGTTCTAGTTTTAGATAATTTTTCCTTTCGTTAAAGCTTTTTTTTTAAGAACAGTTTAAAATGTGTGAAAATATTTGCCATACCCATGAACTACGTGATGATCTGATTCATGTAAAACATGATACGTAGGAAACCCTCGGCGGGTGCGATCAAATATTTTTCTTTTTTTCAAGTTTCAAGTAATAATTTTAAGATGTTGGCGTTAAATAAATAAATAAAAATTTAATTCACCAAAGCCGGGATGAAACAAGAGGGTTTTCCTAAGTCCATTTCAGGAAGAGAATTACTTAGGTGAATGACATTTGAGTTAGTTATGAATATGTCAATATTTTTTAAAAAAAAACTCTAAACCCTAACATATTTGTTTCTATTTTAGAAAGAGAAAGAGAAAGAGAAAGAGAGAGAGAGAGGGGGAGAGAGAGAGAATAAGGTGGTTGGTTGTGGTTAAGCTGGCCTCTCACCCGTACAACACAAGATATAAGGGAAAAAGAAAGATGACTCGGAAAGATGGAACAGAATCTGATAATGAAGAAGGTCGAGATCAGTTAGTTCCACGAGAATTCGCATCTTTGGAAGAGAACAGGTTATTGAAGCAACAAATTGCGGAAATGTATCAGGCCTGGGCAAATGGACAAGCCCCGCCTTCCTCGATTCCTGGCCTTTCAGATGCAAATCATCCCAGTTTTACTCAAGCCCAAGTCGACGATCCACTTTATCCGCCTGGGTTTGGTCCATACGCTAATGTGTCTAGCGCTGCTGGCACATCCACCATACGTCCTCCAAATCCATCATTCACGAACAACCCACTTTTTATTCCGGCTGTGACAACTAATATAAATCCTCCATCAATGATGCACAAGCCTATCAACGAACTAAATCATGATCAAGTCTATCCTCCTGAATTGGCATTCAAACCCGTAAATTCATATCAGCCCACTCATCAGCCTGACTCTCGTATCATGATTGAGAAGGCTATTATGAATGAAGAACGAGAAGAGATAGTTAGAAAAGTGAGGAGTCTGGAGCAGAGTATGAGAAACATGCAAGGATTGGGGGGACACAAAAGCGTCTCTTTCAAAGACCTGTGTATGTTCCCTAATGTTCATTTGCCAATAGGGTTCAAGACCCAAAAATTCGACAAATATAGTGGTCATGGTGACCCAGTGGCCCACTTAAAAAGGTATTGCAACCAACTCAGAGGAGCAGGAGGGAAAGAGGAGCTGCTCATGGCCTATTTCGGAGAAAGCCTAACGGGAATAGCCTCCGAATGGTTTATTGATCAAGACATCTCCCATTGGCACGTTTGGGATGATATGGCTCAAGATTTTGTACAACAATTTCAATACAATCTCGATATTATCCCTGACCGCACTTCTCTTGCTAATATGAAGAAAAAACCATCTGAAAGTTTTCGAGAGTTTGCTATAAAATGGAGAGAACAGGCATCTAGAGTCAAGCCGCCGCTGAAGGACCAAGAATTGATTGAATTTTTTCTCCAAACTCAAGAGCCCGATTATTTTCATCATTTACTAGCCGCAGTTGGTAGACCTTTCGCCGAAGCAATGAAAATTGGGGAAATGGTAGAAAATGGAATCAAATCAGGAAAGATCATGAGCCAAACCGCCCTCAGGGCCACAACGCAAGCCATTCAAAGTGGATCAGGTAGTTTCGGAAATCGAAAAAATAAGGAGGAAGGATCCATGATGGCATCAGGGCCAGGCAATGCCCAAAGGGGACGAAACTCCCCTTACTTTCATGTCCAACAGGGACAAACCAACCCTCCTCAACATTATTATACACCTTAACCTGCTGTTCTTAACGCTCAACTGTATGCCCGACCTCCTCAGCGTCCACAATGGCGGGCACCTGCGCCACAAGGTTTTCGTCCGTGTCAGCCAAATTTACAAGCCCCTCGTAATCCGTATGTTCCAGCAGACCATACAAGAGAACAGAGGCCAAAGGAAAACTTCACCCCAATTGGAGAATCATATACGAGCCTGTTGCGGAGATTGGTCAAATTAGGATGGATTGAACCTGTTTTGCCTTTCAAAGTTGATCCGAATGCAAGTTGGTTTGATCCTAATGTAAGGTGCGAGTACCATTCCAACGTCCAAGGGCACAGTACCGAAAATTGTTGGAGTTTGAAGAGAGCCATTGAAAAGTTAATCGAAAGCAAGGCAATCGTAATACAAAAAGAAGAAGCACCGAATGTCACTGATAATCCACTTCCTAATCACAGTAACACAAACGTTGTGGGGATGATTTTTAATGATAAAGACTACAGGCCAACAAGCCAAGCAGTGATGGAAATAGGCGCCTTGAAGGAGAACCCACGTGAAGCACTGAAGTATATGCAAAGAAAACCACTAATCGTAAAGGAGCGAGTTCCATTATAAGACCCCGAGATTCAGAAAAGATGGTATTATACGTTCCTTCAAAGCTAAAGGAAATAGCACAAGATGGGCCAAAACTATATGTTTCAAGTGGTCCTGTAGGGTTCGACCAACAGCGCAACAACATGAAAAAAATAACAGAACCAATTGTCATAAAACAGGCAGCACAACTCCCAGTGACAAACTTGAAAACCATCCCATGGAACTACAACAAAACCACGGTGATGTACAAAGGAAAAGAGGTCATGGAAGAAACCAATGAAACAGGGGGTTTGACTCGATCAGGAAGATGTTATGTTCCAGAAGAATTAAGGAGAGCAAAACAATTTAAAGATAGTCAGGGGCCAATGAAAACACCTGTCACAAATGAAGAGGCTGAGGAATTTCTGAAGAAAATGAAAACCCAAGACTATTCCATTATCGATCAATTGAGAAAAACTCCAGCTCAAATCTCATTATTATCCCTTCTGCTACATTCTAAAGAACATTGTCAGGCATTGATTAAGTTGTTGAATGAAGCATACGTCCCAAAGGAAACTACGGTATGTCAAATAGAAAGGATGGTTCATAGAATATTTGAAGCCAATAGAATCACTTTCACTGATGATGAGTTACCCGCAGAAGGTTCAGGTCACAACAAAGCTTTGCACCTGACTATCAAATGCGAAGGATATTACATAAAAGGGGTAATGATCGATGGAGGTTCAGAAGTAGATATCTGCCCTTTCTCTACTTTGCAAAAGTTGAAAATCAGCCCAGATAAGATTCGGTCCAATAATGTATGTGTTCGGGCTTTTGACGGTGCGAAACGAGACACAATTGGTGACATAGATCTTGTTTTAGTTATTGGACCAGTTGAGTTTATGATCACCTTTCAAGTAATAGACATGGATACTTCCTACAACCTACTTTTAGGAAGACCATGGATCCACATGGCCAGAGCCATACCTTCTACTTTGCATCAAGTAGTTAAGTTTGAACACAACAATCATGAAATCATTATACATGGAGAGAATGACCTTCCCATACATCGAGATCCTTCTGTACCCTGTATCGAAACAAAAGAGGGTTGTGAATCTCCCATTTATCAAGCCTTTGAAATCGTGACAGCTGATCAAGTCATGGAAGGTACGCCAATTCCAGGACCTTATCTCTCTTCCACTTCAATCATGGTGGCTAGCCAAATGCTACAAAATGGTTATGAACCGGGAAAAGGATTAGGGGCTTCGCTGCAAGGAATTACAAGCCCTGTAGATCCATTTGGTAGCCACAACTCCTTTGGCTTAGGATTTGAGCCTACCGCAGCAGATAGAAAATGGGCAAAAGAGCGGAAAAAGAAGGCTTGGAAATTGACAAGTCCAGTTCCACACATTAGCCAATCTTTCACGAAAGCTCAAAAGCAAGAAAATCAATGCCCATATACTAACAAGGATGTGGATGAAATATGTCAAGTCCTCAAGGAAATGTTTTATGAAGTAAACATGGTGAAGATGGGTGAAGGCCCTAGCCATGCAGATGTGCAGTTCGTCGGACCAAATATCAAGCTCACTAACTGGGAAGCCACTCCCCTCCCCACAAGGAAGGAGTCTTGGTAGTTTATTTTGTTGTTTCGTTTTTCTTTCTTTTGTATTTTGGACTATTCTCAGGGTTGTAGTCCACATAGTTTAGTTGCTCTACTTTTATGTTAACCCTCCTATCCTTTCCGATTCAATGAAATTCAAGCTTTCTAGTAAATTTATCTTTTCTTCCCTCTTTTAATCTTTATTATTTTTATCTTATTTCAGTTATGTTAATACTGGCTCCGATAACATGGCATGTACGTGGAGTTCACATTTAGATCCTAAAAATTTGTCTAATCTCGAATCAGCAAGCCAGATGGTAGATGAATACGATGAAGGTGAAGCTGATAAGGAAGTCAAGAAAGGATTGGATCAATTTGAGGATAAGCCCAAACCCAATTTAGATGACACTGAGATAATAAATTTGGGAACTGATGAGGAGGTTAGAGAAATAAAAATAAGTATCCATGCAGATCAGAATATCAGGAATGATATTGTTCAGATTTTGATCGAGTATAAGGATGTTTTTGCTTGGTCTTATGATGATACGCCGGGTTTAAGCACGGATTTAGTAGTCCACAAACTGCCTACCTACCCTGACTTTTCACCGGTCCAGCAAAAGCAAAGAAAGTTTAAAACTGACATGAGCGATAAAATCAAAGAGGAAATAATGAAGCAATTGAGTGCGAACGTGATCAGGGTCGCCCAGTACACCACATGGTTGGCTAATGTGGTTCCCGTACCAAAGAAAGATGGCAAAATCAGAGTCTGTGTTGATTATAGGGATTTGAACAAAGCAAGCCCTAAAGATAACTTTCCGCTGCCCAATATTCATATCCTTGTTGATAATTGTGCTAAACATGAGATCCAATCTTTCGTGGATTGTTATGCCGGATATCACCAGATCTTGATGGATGAAACAGATGCAGATAAGACTGCTTTCACCACCCCGTGGGGTACTTATTTTTACAGGGTCATGCCATTTGGTTTAAAGAATGCGGGAGCTACGTACATGAGAGCTATGACTACTATTTTTCATGACATGATGCATAAGGAAGTAGAAGTATATGTTGATGATGTCATTATCAAGTCTAAGACACGAGTTGATCACGTAGATGACTTGAGAAAATTCTTCAAAAGGTTGCGAAAGTATAATCTTAAGCTCAATCCAGCCAAGTGTGCATTTGGAGTTCCATCCGGAAAACTTTTGGGTTTCATAATTAGCCGCAGAGGCATTGAATTGGACCCTGCCAAGGTAAAATCCATTCGAGAATTGCCGCCTCCGAAGAATAAAACTGAGGTCATGAGTTTTCTTGGAAGGTTGAATTATATAAGCAGATTCATCGCTCAGCTCAGCACTACATGTGAACCGATATTTAAGTTGCTAAAAAAAGATGCTGCTATCCAATGGACGGACGAATGTCAAGGATCATTTGATAAGATTAAAGAATATTTGGTAAATCCTCCAGTACTAGTCCCACCGGAACCTGGTAGGCCTTTATTTCTATATTTGTCAGTGATGAACAATTCTTTTGGTGGTGTTTTAGGACAGCATGATATCACAGGCAAGAAGGAACAAGCAATCTATTATTTGAGCAAAAAGTTCACAAGTTACGAGGTAAAATATACTCTTCTAGAAAAGACATGTTGCGCCCTAACTTGGATTGCTCAGAAGTTGAAGCACTATCTTTCATCCTACACAACCTACCTCATATCTCGAATGGATCCTTTAAAGTATATTTTTCAAAAACCTATGCCCACAGGCAGATTGGCAAAATGGCAGATTTTACTTACAAAATTCGACATTGTGTATGTTACTCGTACTGCTATGAAAGCGCAAGCATTGGCTGATCATTTGGCAGAGAACCCAGTTGACAATGAGTATGAGCCTTTGCGAACTTACTTTCCTGATGAAGAGATAAATTCAATTGAGGAAGAAGTTCAAGATGATATGTATGCATGGAAATTATATTTTGACGGGGCAGTCAATATCAAAGGAGTGGGAATTGGGGCGGTTCTTATCTCACCGACTGGGCATCATCATCCCGCCACAGCACGACTCCGTTTCTTTTGTACTAATAACACAGCAGAATATGAAGCTTGCATCATGGGGTTAAATATGGCAATAAATCTGGGTGTACACAACCTAGTGGTGTTGGGAGATTCCGAATTACTCATTCGACAAATTCAAGGCGAATGGGAAACGAGAGATATTAAGCTCATTCCGTACAAACAATTCTTAGAGGACCTTAGCAAAAAATTCAAGTCTATCGAGTTTAGACATATTCCCAGATCTCATAATGAGCTGGCTGATGCTCTAGCTACCCTAGCTTCCATGATCCCATACCCAGGAAATACATATCTCGGCCCATTAGAGATACAGATACGAGATCAACATGGTTATTGCAATATAATTAATGCAGAACCAGATAATGAACCTTGGTACTATGATATCAAACGTTTTCTAAAGTCAAAAGAATATCCAATACACGCCAACGTAGATCAAAAAAGGACCATTAGGAGACTTGCTAATGGTTTCTTCTTAAGTGGGGAGATTTTGTACAAACGAACCCCAGACTTGAACTTGTTGAGATGTGTTAATATTCAGGAAGCTGAAAGAATCATGAATGAGGTACATTCGGGGGTATGTGGTTCACATATGAATGGATATGTTTTAGCGAAGAAGATTATGCGGGCAGGATATTATTGGTTAACTATGGAGCGAGATTGCTTTTGCTTTGTTCGCAAATGTCATCAGTGTCAAATTCACGGTGATTTGATTCACTCACCACCTTCAGAGCTGCATCCTATGTCTGCTCCTTGGCCATTCGTTGCTTGGGGCATGGATGTAATCGGTCCAATAGAACCAAAAGCTTCTAATGGGCATCGATTCATACTGGTCGCTATTGACTATTTCACCAAATGGGTAGAAGCTGCTACTTTCAAATCAGTCACAAAGAAAATAGTAGTGGATTTTGTTCATTCGAACATCATATGTCGTTTTGGTATACCAAAGTCCATTATCACAGACAATGCAACTAATCTCAATAGTCATCTAATGAAGGAGGATTGTGACCAATTCAAGATCGTGCATCACCATTCTACCCCTTACCGTCCTAAAGCAAATGGAGCCGTTGAAGCAGCAAACAAGAATATTAAAAAGATTCTTAGGAAAATAGTCCAAGGATCTCGACAGTGGCATGAGAAATTACCGTTTGCTCTTTTAGGATATCGTACAACTATCCGTACATCGACAGGCGCAACTCCTTATTTACTAGTCTACGGGACTGAAGCTGTGATACCCGCAGAAGTCGAAATTCCCTCGCTTCGAATCATTAGTGAAGCTAAAATTGACGATACTGAATGGGTCAAATCTAGACTAGAACAGTTATCGTTAATAGATGAAAAAAGATTGACGGCTGCTTGCTTTTGTCAATTATACCAGCAGAGGATGGCGCGAGCTTACAATAAGAAGGTACGTCCTAGAAAATTTGAGGTCGTCCAACTTGTTTTAAAACGCATCCTTCCACACCAAGAAGAGGCTAAAGGAAAGTTTGCTCCAAACTGGCAAGGTCCATACATAGTCAAACAAGTACTATCAAATGGAGCTCTGCAACTTGCGGATCTGGACGGAAAAATGACAGAAAAAGCTATCAATGCCGATTCAGTCAAAAGATATTATATCTGACACACTTGTGCTTAACATTCTCAAGTTGAGATGACGAAAGGCCATCATTCTACTTAACTAAACGTCATTAATCCCTTGTCAGCCCCTCGAGCCTTATTTACCTTTCCTTGCTCACCCTGTTTAGAGCCGAAAAAAAGATTATGAGTTGCCATTGAACTACGTTCGACCTGATTCCTAAATGGATACGTAGGCAGCCCTATCTTGGGGTTCGGTCCGACAAAATAAAAAAAAAATCATGGTATTTTATTTTTTTAAAAAAAAAGACGAGATATATATCCTATTGTCACTTTTACATGGCTCTCAAGCTGTAATTTATCCTAAAAAAAAAAAATGAGTTGCCATTGAACTACGTTCGACCTGATTCCTAAATGGATACGTAGGCAGCCCTATCTTGGGGTTCGGTCCGACAAAATAAAAATAAAAAAATCTTGGTATTTAAAAAAAAAAATGAGATATATATCCTATTGTTACTTTTACATGGCTCCCAAGTTGTAATTTATCCTAAAAAAAGAAAAAAAAAATCCTCTCCTTTGTCCATTAAAGACCTTCCGATCAATTTTTGAGAATGTCAAGACTTGTGTGTTCTATATATATATATAAAAAAATCTTATTGGTGAAAACCCATGGAGGCACCACAAGATATCAAAAAAAAAAAAAAAATCTTATTGGTGAAAACCCTCAGAGGCGCCATAAGACAATGATGAACGAAACAATCCAAATTAGAGGGGTCAATTGAGAAAATCCTAGAAGGAATCACTTTAGTCAAACAAAGTTTTCATGAAAGAACAAAGATCAAGAATGATTTGATTTGATTGAAAGGTGCAGCCTAATTCGAGATTAGACGGTTTTGAAGGTCTACTCCAAGTTGCATGGCATGCGTTATTGAAGTCAATATACACCTCCAAATAAGCTTTCCTACTTTACTGGTAGAAATACCTTCTATTCAAACATGTTGCTTTTATTTTTTTATTTTTTTTTATTTTTTTTATTTTTTATTTTTTTTTGTTTTCCTTATTTCATTTTTACACGCTCTGTTTTTTTTTATGGGTAAGTCTCACACCAAATGCAAAATAAAGAAAAACGAGCAAAATTGACCATGGCTCCCAGAGAAGTTGAGCAGAGATTGTTGGGCACTCACCACCTTGACAAGGACAGAGATCCAGTTAAGATAAGTGTTAAAAATGAAGCATTTGAAAATGAAGAGCAGACTCGTACTGAAACAAACAGAGATGCAACAAAATTTGAAAGACAAAGAACCAAGCTCACCAACCAATTAGTTGAGTCAACTGTATCAAGTTGGGGCAAGGATAAGGCAAACCTCCAAGGGACTCAAGGCCACAAACCAACTACCAAGTTTAAAACTCACATTTTTTTTTCTCTTTCTTTGCTTAAACAGGGGCAAAGCAATCTTGTGAAGTTTAGTGAAAAAAAAAACAAGTATAACAAAGTTAAGTTTTCTTGAATTTTCTTTTTTTTGTTATACTCCTATAATTCTAAATTCATATCAATATAAATGATAATAATAATAAAACCCCTCATATTCAAGGCTGGGGCATTTTTTTTTTCTCTTTTCTAACAAAGAAAAAAAATCCTAATCTTATTCGTCTTCATAGGGTGTCATTCCCTAGTTGACATCTTGTCTCGTCTTCATAGGGATCCATCCCCTAGTTGACATCTTTATTTAGTCTTCATAGGGCGCCATTCCCTAGTTGACATCTTTATCTCGTCTTCATAGGGCACCATCCCCTAGTTGACATCTTATCTTGTCTTCATAGGGCGCCATCCCCTAGTTGACATCTTATCACGTCTTCATAGGGCACCATCCCCTAGTTGACATCTTTCTCATCTTCATAGGGCGTCATCCCCTAGTTGACATCCTTTTCGTCTTCATAGGGCGCCATCCCCTAGTTGACATCTTATCTCGTCTTCATAGGGCACCATCCCCTAGTGGACATCCTTTTAGTCTTCATAGGGCGCCATCCCCTTGTTGACATCCTTTTCGTCTTCATAGGGCGTCATCCCCTAGTTGACATCTTATTCGTCTTCATAGGGCGCCATCCCCTAGTTGACATTTTATTCATCTTCATAGAACGTCATCCCCTAGTCGACATCCTATTCGTCTTCATAGGGCACCATCCCCTAGTTGACATCCTATTCGTCTTCATAGGGCATCACCCCCTAGTCGACATCTTTTTCATCTTCATAGGGCGTCATCCCCTAGTTGACATCCTTTTCGTCTTCATAGGGCGCCATCCCCTAGTTGACATCTTATTCGTCTTCATAGGGCACCATCCCCTAGTTGACATCTTTTTCGTCTTCATAGGGCACCATCCCCTAGTTGACATCTTATCTCGTATCCATAGGGCACCATCCCCTAGTTGACATCTTTTTCGTCTTCATAGGGTGCCATCCCCTAGTTGACCTCCTTTTCGTCTTCATAGGGCACCATCCCCTAGTTGACATCTTTTTCGTCTTCATAGGGCGTCATCCCCTAGTTGACATCTTATCACGTCTTCATAGGGCACCATCCCCTAGTTGACATCTTTCTCGTCTTCATAGGGCGTCATCCCCTAGTTGACATCCTTTTCGTCTTCATAGGGCGCCATCCCCTAGTTGACATCTTATCTCGTTTTCATAGGGCACCATCCCCTAGTGGACATCCTTTTAGTCTTCATAGGGCGCCATCCCTTTGTTGACATCCTTTTCGTCTTCATAGGGCGCCATCCCCTAGTTGACATCTTATTCGTCTTCATAGGGCGCCATCCCCTAGTTGACATTTTCTTCATCTTCATAAGGAGCCATCCCCTAATTGGCATTTTAGGAAATAAGTCTTTCTGTCTTCACAGGGCATGACAATCCCGCATCACATTTTTATAAGCAAAAATCCTAATTCTTTCCCATGCATTCATTAGGATAACTTTCTTTGGTTGCATCATTAAGAATAGGGTCCTTATCTTATCGCGCTCCTAGCCTAAATTTCTATCCATTCATTCATTTTTTTATATTTTTAAACTAGATTATAGTTTTTCTAATAACTCACAAAATTTTTCTAGTGTAAACTGGGGCAGAAAATTTTGTTTGTTTTGTTTCGTCTTCTTTGATTGCTTGCAGGTTTTCTGCGAAGCATAGGTTTATCCAAGAATGAAATTTCATCCCCGGTCAGAATATAGAAGAATGATCAGGTTGAAGATAGTTAGAGTCAGCTCTGTATCTGTAGCAGCCCAACATCTCAAAAGATATTTTTTTAGCTTTTGATAAGGAGAATAAGCATCCAAAGTATTCTATGGACTGTTTTTTGGCAGAGTGTCAATGACTCAATCCAAGTTGCAGGTTCAAATCTCAAATCCTAACTTCAAGATCAAATCTTGGGATCGAGGTACCCACTAGAAGAAGGTGAGGCGATAACTGAAGATCCAAGAAGAAGATCTGAAGCAAGAGAATCAAGACACATAGAATAGATAGAATTTTGTATCTTTCATTTTTAGTTTCATTTTTCTTTTTCTGATGTAATAGAAAGAGCCACGAACCGAAAACTCGACGAGACCTCAAATCGACTCTCCAATTCATCCACTCATTCCTACACCTATTTGAACTACACGTGACCTGATTCTCTTATAACCCGAGATATGTAGGATGCCCAAATCCAGGGCTCGGTCATACCTCTTTCCCACTTATTTACGTATTAATATTGAATAAAGGGTTGAGCCAAAAATTAGTCATGTTTACTTCTTTGCTTGAAAATTCTTCATATTTTCAAGCAAAGAGGGGCATTCTGTAAACACCTAATTTTTTACTCAAACCCAATATTTTTATACCATTTTAATGTTCAATTAATTTTTATTTTATTTTATTTTATTTTATTTTTATTTTTAGGCATTTTAAATTTATCTTATTTTTGAGGTTCGTTTAATATTTTAAAAAAAATATATATATATACAAAAATAGAATCACATTTTAGATAAGTTTTTATTATTATTTTAAATAAATAAATAAATAAATAAAAACTAATTAAATTATGTTATTTTTCTCTTTTAACTTTTAATAAAGAATCTAGTGATATTAATATTTCTTAATCATATTTCTAAGACTAGCCATTTAGTTTATTTATATTTTTTATTATTTTTATTTTTATATTGAAAAAATATAATAATTAAAAAAAAAAAAAACTAAAACTACCCTACTTCCCATTACCTCCAACATTCTCCTAACCTTCCCATTAAAAATAAAAACTACCCTACTTCCCATTACCTCCAACATTCCCCTAACTTTCCCACTAAAACTAAAAAAGAAACTACCCTACTTTCCATTACCTCCAACATTCCCCTAACTTTCCCATTAAAACTAAAAACTACCCTACTTCCCATTACCCCCACTTTCCCCATTCTCCCACTAAACCTCCCCATTACCTCCACTACATCTTTCCCCCATTATTCCCTCAACTCCCATTCTCACTCAAACACACACACTCCCTATATAAACACACACATAAAACACTAAAGGGAGAAGACATATGGACTAATTTGTGAAGAAAAACACACACATGCACACATAAGGAACACATAGGGGAAAATAAAAACCAAAAATTCCTCACATCAAAAGACTTTGAGTTTTGGTCACGGTTTAAGTTCAAGGCTTCTTCTTGTTGTTGTTAGGAATTATTTTCGAAAAAGGTAACCCTTAATCTTCCTTTATTATGTAGTTTAAACGATTGTATGAAACTTGATTCAATATTATGTAGTTTCTTAAACTCACATGTGTTGAACCTATTTTAATTTTGATGTTATTAATTTGAGGTTTGTTTAGATTTTAAAATCATGAAATTAAAGTAAAAGTATGAATAAGGTTATTTTCAATGATTTCTTATGTTATCTAGTGTGTATATTTCATTACTTTTACGTAGTTTGTGCTCTACATTAAAAAAAAAAATACAATTTGTTTGTTGGTTTGAACTAATATTCATAAAAATGGTTTCGATTTTTGCGTAAGATAATGTTTAGAGTTGTTAATGTTAGAAGACATAGCGGTACATCTAATTAGTTCACGATTAGTGTAATTGTGTTTAAACTAGAACAAGAACATAGGATTCATGCATGCATGCATGCACATAAAAATAGAAAATAGGACACATGAAAAAAACAATAATAGAACATAGGATTCATGCATGCATGCATGCACGTAAAAATAGAAAAGAAGGACACACGGAAAAAAAAAAAACAAAAAGAAACCAAAACAATCCGTGTTATCCATTTTATTTTTTTTTGCTTCATATCTTACAAATTGCTTTAAAGTTTACTGTGTTAAATCAATTGTCTTAATTGAAGTATATTCATGTTCCATGTAGTGCAGGAAGATCAAATAAGAAAAAAAAAAGGGTTACATTTTAGTCATTGTTAAAATCTTTTGAGGCTTTCAAGTATTCATACATGCATGCATACATTTTTTTTTAACTTAGATTTTCATATTCTTTGTTTATTTGGTCAAGTTAAAGGAACTAATGAGGGTACGTATCAAGTTCACTCAAGTTTAAAAGTTGGTGAATTATTCTGCTAATAGTACTTGAAGTTATGCACACAAATCTCATAAATTTTTTTTTTTATATAAAAGATAGATGTTAACTAACTTTTCTTACTTACATATGGATAATTGATTGTAGATTTTTGTATAGCTATACACTATATAAGGAACTGTGTTTGATTTTATTTGTTTACTTTTATTCCATTTTTATTTGTTTTAATTTTTCTTCCTTTTCCTTCGTACAAGTCATTTTCTTTTCTTAAAATGTGCATATAAATTAATTAATGAAGTTCTAAACTTTTCAGCTTTCATGGAAGGAACTTATTGAATTATTGTAACGGACTAAATGTTTTTGGCAGTATAACGTAGCCAGATTTATTTTAATAATCATTTATTTTACGTCAAATGTTAAACTTATTATTATTGCCTATTCTGTTTGATCATCTTGACCATTCTGGACAAGTCATCTTATTATAGTACCTTTATAAGTCTGCTCGATAGTCAAGATTAGGATTATTTACTAGTGAGAGATTGAATAAATTGAGTTATGAAATTATTCAAGACCTGTCATATCTGATAAAATAAAAGAGAGGAAAAACCTATTGTAAGGGAGTGAATTCATAAAATAATGAGTTAGGTTCTTAGCCTCTAAATATTTAATATTTAATATACAAGTGAAAATTAACGATGAAGTTGGAAAGCCCTGCTACCGGCTATTCGTTATAATAAAATTAACCTACCGTTTGAAGCCGATTGGATTAGGTTGGGTAGATTTTACCTATTAGGTGGTTATTTAGATTTTAAAATATAGGACGCTCCATAAGGGCCACGAAGGCGCGAGAAATATATTCAAAATTTGTGGTGAGGCCGAAAAGTACTACTATCGGTAAGCCACACATCAATGCAGTTTTAAATAATTTGAAATAAATTAAAAGCGGGAGGCAAACAACTTTTAGGTTAACGAATATTATAAATCCAAAACAAAAAAAAAATTAATTTAAGCCAGACGTAAGTCATTAAAGCGACCGTGCTAGAACCACGGGACTCGAGGGGTGTCTAACACCTTCCCCTCGGTCAACAGAATTCCTTATCCGGATTTCTAGTTCGCAGACCAAAACATAAAAAATTGAAGAGTCATTTCCTTTTGAATAGGGATTCAATAAGGTGACTTGGGACACCCAAACTCAATTCCAAGTGGCGACTCTGTAAATAAAATAATCCCTTTTTCAAAACGTCACTTCAATTGGGAAAACCCATTTTCTCTAAAACTAACTCCCTAGCGGGGGTCGGATGCGGTGTGAAAAAAAATGGGGTGTGACAGTAGGGATCACATAAAATAATGCTATGGATGTTACAAAATTACTTTATGCATTTTTTCCAAAGTAATATACAACTTACACATATACATGTGTGAATGTACAATTGCCACATTATATAGAATTAATAACAATTTATTTGAATTAAAAAAATAATGATTGAAATTTTTTTAAGAAATAATGACTGAATTTTAAAAAATAATAATCTGTACATGAATATCTATAATCTATAATTTATATCTATATATATAAAAATATTATTTGAACTTATTGTCTTCATTGAAAGATTTCACTTCAGAAAATATCGTCTTTTCAGTTTTTTTTTTATAATTATTTTGGTAATATAAACTATTGACTATATTAACAACATAAAAAAAAAAAACTTCCCTCACAGAATAGGATTTTTTTTCCGCCATCTAAAAAAAAAATCAATTCTAACTAAAAGAGGACAACCCAAAAATTCTAAATAAAATATTCAAAAATAAAAAATAAAAAAATAAATAAAAAAAAAGCATTCTCCCAACATGAGACCAAAAAAATTAAAAGAAAAACTTCATTCTCCTATCAAAAGTCAACAACTACCAAAGATCTAATTTTGGCACAACGAAGAAGTTGTTGTTTTTTGGGAAATTATAATGAATTACTATAAATCTTTTCCTTATTTGAAATAGCACAATTAATGCATGTACATGCTAATTTGAGCATCTAAATATATTGTGTTTTTTTTTATCAAACTTGGATTTCCTCTTATGATCTAAACTGCTTCATAGTAACGTTTTCCCTAGAGTATTTTGATATTCAATGCCTATCAAATTTCTGCTTCAAGATGTATGAGATTGAGAGACTGAAATTTCATTGGTGTAATATGAAAATATGTTGCTAAATTTGGGTTAAAGTTGTACACAAAATTGGATACTTAATCTATTAAATCTCTCATTCCTTTTGTCAAACAAGAATAGTTAAGAGTAATCCTCTCTTTGCAATGTCATTTACTTTTGCTGCATAAAATATTAATAAAGTATTAAGTATTTATCATCTTATCTTAGTAGGTATAGTATGTGATGATATTTATTGATATTAAATGAATGTATGTTTCTGATAATGATATTTAGAGAATGTATAGATTCACATAAGTGCAAGAGACCAAAAACTAGCATTATTCTTATCTTTTTGGGGAGTAAAATTTGTATGCACCCGATTTATACATCAAGTCAATACATGTATATCATATGTTTGAATTTAAAGTTCATGTTACTTAACCATGATTAATCAATATATATTTTACTTAATTTAATTACCATAATAAAGAACATTAATTTGATGCATACACCAAATAATTGTAAGTTTTTACCTCTTTTTGGGTCAGTACTTTTTTCCTTTCACGTTTGCAACAGGAAGTTCTCTTCTCCCATTTAAGTAGACAACTAAGATCTAGAAAGAGAATACAAATTTGTTGGACTTTACAATGTGTACCACTGGTCTATAATTATAAAATGTCTTATTAGCGTTTTTTTTTTTGGTATATTTTCAGAAAGATTGATATATAATATCTGCTCACAAACAGTGTTTGAAGATTCAGTGTCGTCTAATTTATGTAAGTATACTTCTGATTTTTTGGTAGATTAGTGTATTATTTCCAGCATTTTAATATTTCTTTACAACAAGAACATGAAGACACAAGAATTTATACACAAAATATTTTATTGCATACATTTAATGTGTATATATATACATTCTATGAGTTTTTTGTGATCTTATTTTAGGTGAAACGGGTGATGTGAATTTTTTTAGCATGTAGGGAAAAAACAGGTTTATTTATAGAATTTTCTACTAATCTTGACACCATCTATGATTATAGGGATAAATTTATTTGTGATTTTTGAGGTAAGTTTTCTAAAATTTTATAAGTTCTTGATATTTACAATCTTGGTAATATCTATAATTAAAAAGACATAAATTTGTTTGTGATTTGAGCCGAGGTAAGTTATCTACATTTTTAGTATGTACTTGAAGTTTACAATAAATAAATGAGAAAATGGTCAAATTTCCTCTCAATCTTTACCCCAAATTTCAACTACACACTTATACTTTGAGAAGGTCCTATGATCCCCCTGAACTATTTTAAAATAAAATTATTACCCCCTGAACTATTTTAAAGTGGAATATATACCCCTCTAAAAACTCATACCCAGATTTTATTTTGATGTGTGGTCTACACGCGCTGTCACGTGTCATGCCACAGAATTCCATGTCATATATCATTTTTTAACTATAAAAAATTAATTCCACATCTTCTTCATCATCATCTTTTTCTTCTTCTTATACTCTTCTTCTTCTTCAATGGCATAGTGAATCATATGAAATTCACACGATATGAAATCTTATCAAAATCAAATCAACAATTAATGCCCAAAAAATATTTGATTTTCACAAAATGGCGTCTTGACAGTGATGGCATCGAAAAATTTAAAATTCCGGTGACTTTATTTTTCAATCTGAATTGATTCAACATTCTCACGTAATTCGAGTTCTTAGATGCCATTGAAGAAGAAGAAGAATAAAAATAAATGTCATTGATGAGTTCTTGGATGTCATTGAAGAAGAAGAAGAAAAAATATTAATTGTCATTGATGGGTTCTTGAATGCCATTGAAGAACAAGAAGAAGAATTGAAGAAGAAGAAGAAAAAAAAAAAATTGTCATTGATGGGTTCTTGAATGCCATTGAAGAAGAAGAAGAATTGAAGAAGAAGAAAAAAAATTAATTGTCATTGATGGGTTCTTGGATGTCATTGAAGAAGAAGAAAAAAAAATATTTAATTACCATTGATGGGTTCTTGGATGTCATTGAATAGGAAGAAGAAGAAGAAAAAAAAAAAAAATTGTCATTCTTGGATGCCATTGAAGAATTGGAGTAAAAGAAGAATGCAAGAAGAAATTTGAAGAACAAGAAAGAAAAATAATAATTAAAATTATATATTTATTTAAGGAATTATTAAAAATAAATTTTTAATTTTCGTTCTCACTCTCTTAAAAGAGAGAGAAATACACTCTCTTGCCATGTCAGTGTTGAAGGGGTAATAATTTCATTTTAAAATAGTTCAGGGAGGTCATAAAACCTTCTCAAAGTATAAGTATTTAGTTGGGATTTGAGGTAAAGGTTGGGGGGTATTTGACCATTTTCTCTAAATAAATCATTATCTATTTTGATAGACAATTGCTAATGCGAAGTTCTTTTGTGAAATCTTGATAAATCTTATGATTAAAGAACAAATTTGCTTGTAATTTGAGGTAATTTTTGTAAAATTTTTAATTGGTTGAATTTTAGTTGTGATTTAAGGTAAAGTTTCTAAATTTAATATGTTCTTGAAATTTACAATAATAAATTATTATCTATTCTCCATAGTACAATTTCTCTTAATGTCTTTCAAATAGATTTTCACTTCGACTTTATAATGTAAATCGATTAAGTTAAATAATATTAGTTTTGTAGTGCATTGTAATTTTTAACTCAAAGTTCTATATCATGTTTAGGGTTGTGCACATATTTATGGCAGAAGTGTTAAGGAATTTCTATAACTTTACCGGTAGAATTCCTACTTCTTAATTCTAAAAGGGTAAAGGACAAAAATAACACCTAAAATAAACTAATTCTACAAAATTAGCACCCAAATTTTTAATACCCGTAAATAGCCACTCGCAAATTAGGTTTTAATTCCGGAAAATAGCCTCGTCATTCGCATATGTGTATCAATCTAGTATAAAAGTGTATCAATGCGGTATCAAAGTTATCAATGTAGTATAAGAGTGTATCAATGTAGTATAAAAGTATTAATATGGTATAAAAGAGTACCAATTGGGTATAGGGACTGCATGTGCCTGCATAGAATTTCTTTCTCTTTTTTGAATTGTGTATCAATATAATAAAAAAGTGAAAATGTATCAATGTAGTATAAAAGTGTACTAATATGGTATAAAAGAGTATTAATTGGGTATATGGACTGTTTGTGCTTGCATAAAATTTCCTTTCTCTTTTTTAAAAAGTGTATTAATGTGATATAAAAGTGTATCAATTGAGTATAGAGACTGCATATACTCGATTAGACCATATAATTAAAAAATGGGATTATTTTAGCTGGACATGGTATGTCCAACTTTTCAAATGTGGATCATTTTTTTAAAAAAAGCTCATACCATGTACTTTTCCCATTCTAAAATAGTAAAAAACAACCCCAGCCCAATTAAATAGTACTAATATTTTCTACCCAACAACATCATCTTCTCACTTCTCAGTCTGTTTCATCAACAAGAAGTCTTAACATTTAACAAAGTTCTTGTTTCATGTGTTGGAACCAACTCATTGCAACTGCCTCAATACATTTAGCTAAATGAAAAAGCTCTTTTTTTTTTCTCTCTTTAATGTGGGTAATTTCTTTGAAAAAGACACTGAAATTAATCGATACATCATTCGTTAACCGCTCGATATGGTCAATTCAATACTGAATCAACCAATATTTTATCGATTAGCTAACAGATTAATATATTCAAAGCTGATCATAATCAATAAAGCAAACCGTTAAGCATAATTTTCGTCCAATTTATCCGATAAACAACCCTAGCAGTATGTAACACATAAATGTGCATTAGTACAAATTTAAAGAAAGAAATAATAAGCTGAGTTCATTTAGAAACATACTCAGTGTATTTCCACATAATGAGGTCTGAGGAGGGTAGAGTATACCACCGCCTTACATGAAGTAGAGAGGTTGTTTCCAATAGACCTCCGGCTTAGGATCGATAATAGTATAGCAATCACAAAACATAAGTTGTAACTGTTCCATATCATGCCTAATCACCTCCCTCCAATATTTTTTCGGGTTAACTCTATCCCGCCTAAAACCATCCATCATTAATGTATCAGACTTTCGCACTGAAGCATCAAAGCCCTTCCTCATCATGTGTCCAAACCAATGTAACCACACTTCTCGCATCTTATCCTTCACCGAATTAAGTCACCCCCAACTTTTTCCTAATAATCTCATTCCTCACCTTTTATTTCTTGGTATGACCACATATTCATCGCAACGTCCTCATCTCCGTCATCTTCAGCTTTTGAATGTAAGAGTTTTTAGCTAGCTAACACTCTGCTCCATACAATATAGCCGGACGAACGACCACTCTATAAAACTCACCTTTAATAGTATGATAAAATAGTCATATCAATAATTGGTAAAGAAAATTAAAGAAATCGGAAAATATCAACAACTTAATATAATCAAAACAAAAAAAAATCAACTTTATATTAGTTTGATATGATTTATAGATTTAATAAATTGAAATAATTAATATAATATTTTTTTACGGAAAACTCAAACTAACCCAATTCATGTACACCCCTTATTTTATGTATATCAATTAGAAAAAATAAATAGTAAATATGTGATAATTTAGAAATTTTAGGCTCTTAAACTGTTATGGAATTTTATTTAAATACACAAATTATAAGGGGTGGTTTGTTAGAGTGTATTGAAAAATATAATGCATGCATTAGTTAACTAATGCAAGCATTAGTTATACACTCTATTTTGTATTAAAGTGTGTATTAGCAATACACTCCATTTTCTATGTATTAGTAATGCAAGGACTTTTAACACATGTATTGACTTATAAAATGACCTTAATACCCCTCAATTTCCCTCTCAAAATATTCACAATTTCTTTTTCAGCCATTTTAATTTTCAAACTCAAAATATTTCACAATTTTTTTCCCGCCATTTTAATTTTCAACATCAAAACATTTCACAATTTCTTTTTCCACCATTTTAATTTACAACAATGGATAGTTGATTTAAATAATCGCAACATATTTTTTCTTTGCTTCGAGGGTCTTTAAAAAAAATTAAAATAAATTCTTGAGACTATTTGTTAATTTTACATCTTGTATTTTATTTTTTTTGACTTTGTTAATCCGTCGGCGTAACATTTCATGCGCAAAGACGAAGGTAATTAATCCAAAATCTCTATATATTAGTTCAACAATATTAATTATATTTGAGATGACAAAAAAAAATTGTTGCAAAAAAAATGTATAAAGTCAAAGAAGGGTATTTTTGTAAACAAACATTTTTGTTATAGAAATTATATAAGATATATTATTTCTTATACATCAAACCAAACAATGTATAAGAAATAATACATGCATAATTACTACAAGCATAACTAATACAAACATTATTAATACACTATATTTTATATTATTTTTATACACTCTACCAAATCACCCCTAAGTAATATCTTTCAACTTAGTAACTGAATATCCACAAATACAACATAATTACAGTTTACATACTCAAATCACTTAAAATCTAAGAGTAATAAATTTCTGATAGAGAACGTTGAGATCTTATAGTAGCATTTTTTGGGGTCTCGTGCCACATCATCTTCAGAGAAAGTAAGAGATAGCAACTTTAGATGTATGTAAGTCTGCTATTCCTTGTTTTTCTCCCTCACGTTTTCCATCAAATTTGACAGTAAAGTTTGATAAATATATGAAAGAAAGACCAAAAGCTGCACTTTGAGAAAACTTGTTAAACCAAAACTAATCATAATAGTAGTATATAACGTTTAAAAGATTATTTGACCACTTTTGTCATCATCTCCGGAAATTATTTTTGTCACCTAGGTTTCTAGCATATAGGATTCATGATAGACTTTAAGGGGACTTTTGGTTGGAGACAATTTGTTTCAAGATTAATTATCTCGAAATGACATAAAAATAATATTGTAATTTCAGAATAACTAATTCCTAAATGAGTTATTCCACGCATTTTATTCCAACTAAACGTAAAGAAGTTTATCCTAAAATTAATTCCAAAATTAGTTATCCCATCATCAAAGTGGAATAAGAATGACTAATTCCGAATGAGTTATATCCCATATATTTTATCTCACTCAAACATAAAATAAGTTCATTCTGAAATTAATTTCAAAATTAGTTATTTCTTTATGCTTGTATCAAACGACCATCTAATCAATTTTAAGATTGGAAAGTTGTTTTAAAACTACTTCGTGTTTCATTTTATTTGTTTTTTATATCAAAATTAATTGTTTATTACTTACTTTGTTTCTTATATTGGCTTTAACTTGCACTTTAATTCACTGTTAAACCAAAATGCGGACGCACATTTGTAAGCTGTAAGCATGCGTTATTTACATGTAAATGTATCGGTAAGAATCGTGCTCGTGCTCGTCGAGTGGAATGGGATTAACTGAGACAACTGCAAACCTTGTGGACTTATTATGTGGATGTATCGTTGAGTTGAGCTCATCGTGCTACTTTATTTTCTGAATGCAGAAGGAAACTTAATTTTGTGATTTATACTACTAAATATCCTTCATGTAGAGCCTAATTTGTAACCGCATTGGTATGAATAATAACATAAATGAGTCATTTTTAATAGAACTGTACGACATATTTGACGAGCTTTTTTCCTAAAATAAATAAAATTATATTAGAGATTATTATTATTATTATTATTAATAATAATAATAATAATAATAATAATAATAATAATAATAATACTAATAATAATAATCTATTCACTGTAATTCTATAAAGTAAGGTCTAAAAAAATAAAATAATGTAAATTATTCAACTGATTCCTCTTCAATTTATGGGACGCTGCCATATGTATGTTGACATGCATTATGCTCAAGGACTATGATTATGAAAGTGTCACTCACACTTTCATATTGCAAATAGTAAGTTCTAAACGATAAATAATAATTGGATGTCTATAGAAGTTTTATATATTTTTCCTCTTACTATACTATAACAGGGAGTTAAAGTAGGTGAATCAGGCAATTTGGATGTTAGTGTAGTAAATTTAAATATATCCGAGAGATTATTTCTTATATATGCTCAACTCAGTAATGCACAATCATAGCAGGTTAAAAAAGAAAAAAAAAACATATTATCCCTAAAGAATACCTAGGAGAATATATGAGCAAAAGATTAAGACGAGGAATTATAAGGGAGAAAAAAAAGAGCTTAAAATTGAATTTGAGAAAAAAGATTATATAGTAAGGTTTTTCATGTATTGATATGTTATATTGACATTATTTCCATCTATGCTCGCACCGATCGGAAATTTACTATACCTATATTGAATACTCTTAAAACACACTATTTTTTAAAAATCTAACATATATTTATCGACATTTTTAAGAACTCGAATTTGCTTGAAAGAACTTGAGTTCATAATTAGAAGACAATTGACGGACTGCACCCTTTTAAATTTTATATAAACTTTTATCCTACTTTTTTTTTAATATAATTATACCTATTCCGCATGTACTGAATTTAATAGACGTCGAAGCATCATATATCTACATATTAATTATGTATCTCGGTAGATTCAAAATAAGAAAATATATCTTAACAAAGGAAAAAAAAACACATTTTCATTGCATGTAATATGTATCTCGACAGATTCTAAACTAAAAAAAAATATATCGGGAGCTAATTATTTATCTCTATAAAGAAAAACATATCTTCATTGGATATATCTGGAGCTAATTATGTATCTCGACAGATCCAAAATCAAATTTTCAGTAATTATGCAAAATACTGAAATTTTTTCTAATTAAACTTCAAACTAGTAGAATTTATCTTGTTGCTATATATTATGACATAATTAAGGCATCATTTGGTGTGAAGGATAACGTAGTATAATTATGGAATAAAATGCAGAATTATTTTATTCTCATTTTTCAGTGATATTAGTTAGTATCAAAATTATTTATCAACTATTTATAACTTATTGATGAGAAAAATTATTATTATATATATATATATATATCGTAATAACTTATCCTAAAATAATTAATCTCTAAATAATTAAATGGGGGTTAACTTGTCACTAACCAAACGACCCCTAAGTTAACATAGTACTAAAACAATTTAAATCCTAGACCAGTACATTATTTTAATTAAATCTCAGCCTTCCACCCGTCCAATCAAACGGTTCAAAAATAATTGTCTTTTTCTTCTTTGTTGCAGCTAGCTGTGTTCTCAGTACATGCAAAACCAGACGGACAGTGACCATTACTCTCCATTTCTCTCCTCAAAATCCATTTTTTCTTCAAAATTCGAAACGCTGAACAGTTAATATTTTCTCCCTTACTAGTTTATTTTTCGTTTTTGTTATTTTTCTGATGAAGTTACACTTATATTTGGTTAAAAAAAAAAGCACAAGTTTCTTTTTTTTCAATGAAATTTCACTAACCAGCTTGTTATTTGTTTCATTTTAGCTAGCTAAGAAGCAAAAACACAACTTTTAGTTTTTCCACCACAGATCCGAGGTTCGAGAAAACTCCGGACGATCGAAAGGTATCATACTAACCTTTAGTTACTAGTTTTGCTATTGTTGTTGCTGGGTTGGAGGGTCTATCGAAAACAACCTTTTTACTTCATTAGTTCTACTTTGTGGGTGAAGTTACACTGGGTATTGTTGATGTTGTTGTGTGGGTTTTGTTGTTGTGAAGTTACACTGGGTATTTGTTGTTGTTGTGTGTGTGGTTGGGGGGGGGGGGGGTTAATTGTTGTTGTGAAGTTACACTGGGTATTTGTTGATGTTGTTGTGTGGGTATTGTTGTTGTGAAGTTACACTGGGTATTGTTGTTTTTGTTGTGTTACACTGATATTGGTGTTGTTGTATTACTCTGGGTATTGTTGTGGTGGTTGTGTTACTTTAGGTATTACTGTTGTTGTTATTGGGTATTGTTGTGGTGGTTGTGTTACTTTAGGTATTATTGTTGTTATTGGGTATTGTTGATGTTGTTGTGGAGAAGTTACACTGGGTTTTTGTTGTTGTTGTTGTGTGGGTGGGTGGTTGTATCGAAAAGAACTTCTCTTTGTTGTAAACGCGTGAAATTACATGAGATATTGTTGTTGCTGATTTGTTTCTCTGGGTATTGTTGTTGTAGTATTACTCTGAGTATTGCTGTGGTTGTTGTGTTACTCTGAGTATTGTTGTTGTTGTTGGATTACACTGGGTATTGTTGATGTTGTTGTGTGGGTATTATTGTTGTGAAGTTACATTGGGTACTGTTGTTGTTGTGTGGGGGGGAGGTAGTAGTATCAAAAACAACCTCTCTACTTCATTAGTGAAGTATACTGAGTATTGTTTAAACCGGATGTTGTTGGTGCTGTTGTGTTACACCGGCTATTGTCGTTGAGGTGTGTGGGTGGGGCAGGTTTTCTATCAAAAACTTCTTTGTTGTTGTTGTTTTTGTGTTACGCTGGGTAATGCTGTTGTTTTGGGGCTTCTATCTAAAACAACTTTTCTATCTCATTAGTTCCACTTGTGGGAGTTACACGGGGTGATGTTGTTATTACATGGAATAAAGATTTATTACCAGCCTTTAGTGGGTTTTTTTAAGTAATAGATGACTTGATTGGGTCTTAACAGTTGGCTCTAATTGTGTTGTTGGTCTGTAGAATATGATGTTTAAGAGAGTTGCTGAATCACAATACGGCAGAGAGTTTCTCAAGTGGTACGAAAGGCATGGATTGTTAAAGATTCTAGTGAGGTGTTTCGCCTTCCACAGGGCACCAGGTGTTGGAGGCATAATTGGAGGTGGTGCACTGGCAGGTGTGATATCGTACCAAAATAGTGAGCGACTGGACAAACTTGAAAAAATATCTTCCCTTAATCTGAAGAAGGCGGAGATGTGGTAAGTTCATGACAAGTTTAATCTTTACTTGAACATTTAATTTATCATTAACCGTACACTAATATTGATCTTTCATTTCAGCTATAAGAATATGAAACAAACCAAAGAAAACCTTCTTGATTGTGAATCGGTGAAAGCTATACTTTCACCTCATCAAAAGAAAAAATCGGTTAAACAGGTATTCTTCTCTTATTCCTTGCATTGTGTCCTCATTTATTATTTGGCAATGTTATCTTAGCTTATATTGAAATATTTTGTCTTCAGGAAGGGTTACTTATCTTAGTAGTCGAAGAAGAAGAAACAGGAGAGGATGAAGGGAAGGGTAGTCATGGAGATCATGGACATCCTCCTCCTGCACGGGTCATGCTGCCCAAAAGTGTTGGTCCATCTCTTTCACCTCTACCCGAGTGTCCATTTTCTGGTTCAATGAGATTCGGTAAGTGTACTATCACATTATTTAATATCTCGCTGACAGGTTAAAATTTTTGTTTATGTTACCTCTTTTATGTTCCTCGAATAAGTCTAATCATCACGCAAGCTCCTAGCCTTGGTGGACGGTGGATAGAGTTACCTGATATCTATGGCTGGTGGGAGGGGCAATTATCATGTGGTTTTAGTCGAGGTGCGCAAAAACTAGTCCGGACACCATGGTTATAAAGAAAAATATCATGGTAGGCTATAGATTTATTAGGGCATAGCTGCAAGGATTGTGATAATAATGAAGAAATTGCAAGGTGTAAAAGAGAGCAAGTGAGTGGGAGATTTCTTCGGAACCTCGTAGGATATGTATTTTGATTACTATGAAAAGCAAGGGCTTTGCTACCCTTTTTTCACTTCAAAGGGATGTTTGCTATGGGGATGGGATAGGGAAAGATCGATTGGGATATCCCAAAATTGTAATTAATATCTCTAACTAAACGCATGATAAATAATCTTGCATTTATCTCGGTGTTATTGTCCTTTATCATCCCTCATACCAAACGGACCCTTTTAGTTTTGGCTTAAGAACTACTCCGTTTATCTCAGTTTATGTGTTCACACTTGTAATTTTATTCTGCCCAAAAAATAATGTCAGAAAAATTAAACAAATATAAACAATGGTTTGGTCAATGACTTGGTGATTTGGAGTGTCTTTAATATAAACGCATTTATCACATTCATTTATCTTGAACCCGTTTACCAACATGGATTGGTCAAACTTCGCATGCCATTGTTCAGGTGCTTGCTTTAGTCCATACAATGACTTAATAAGTCTACACACCTTATTCTCTTTTCATGGAACCACAAAACCCTCAGGTTGCTCCATGTAAATTTCTTCTTCTAATTCTCCATTTTGGAATGCGGTTTTCACATCCATTTGATGGATTTAAAGATCATATATCGCAGCCAAGGCAATTAACATTCGAATCGATGTTTTCCTTGTTACTGGCGAGTATGTATCGAAGTGATCAAGGCCTTCTTTTTGTTTGAAGCCTTTTACTACAAGTATTGCCTTGTATTTGTCAATAGTACCATCCGCTTTCATCTTCCTTTTGAAGATCCATTTGGAACCTAAAGGTTTAATTTTGGGAGGAAGATCAACCAATTCCCATGTATAGTTGCTTAAGAATGAATCGATCTCACTATTGACTGCCTCTTTCCAAAAGGATGAGTCCGAAGATGTCATCGCTTTCTTAAATGTTTGAGGCTCATTTTCTAAGAGAAATGTTACAAAATCCGATCCAAATAAAGTAGACGTTCTTTGACGTGTACTACGTCTTGGATTTTCTTCATTATGTACATTCTCACTTAGTTCATCTCGAGGTCGTTTAGATCCTTCACTGGACTGTTCATGTCTAATTTTATACGGGTAAATGTTTTCAAAGAATTCAGCATTGTCTGATTCAATTACCGTATTTTCATTAATATCCGGATGTTCGAATTTATGAACCAAAAATCGACATGCTTTATTACTTTTAACATATCCTATGAACACGCAGTCCACAGTCTTAGGTCCTATCTTAACCCTTATAGACATAGGAATTTGGACCTTTGCTAGACACCCCCACACTTTGAAATATTTCAACTTGGGTTTCCTTCCTATCCATTTTTCATAAGGAATTGATTGTGTCTTACTATGGAAAACTCTGTTGAGTATACGATTGGCTGTAAGGATAGCCCCCCGGTAGGTTTTGCGGTTAACCGGAACTTATAAGCAAGACATTTATCATTTCCTTCAAAGTTTGATTTTTTCTTTCCGCAATTTCGTTAGATTGAGGTGAATACAAGGCCGTAGTTTGATGGATAGTTCCATTCTCTACACATATTTCGGCGAAAGGAGATTCATATTCTCCGCCCCTATCACTTCTTATCATTTTTATCTTTTTATCTAATTGATTTTTAATTTCAGTTTTATATTGCCTAAATGCATCTATTGTTTCATCCTTACTATTTAACAAATAAACATAACAATATCTAGTGCAATCGTCAATAAGTTATGAAATACTTTTTCCCACCATGTGATGGTGTTGACTTCATATCACAAATGCCAGTGTGTACTAAGTCTAAAGGATTGGAATTCCTTTCAACGGACTTATAAGGATGCTTTGCATACTTTGATTCTACACACGTTTGACACTTTGATTTATTCCACTCAAAGTTTGACAAAATTTCTAAGTTAATCAGTTTTCGTAACGTTTTTTAATTAACATGGCCTAAACGTTCATGCCATAAATCATAAGACTCAAGCAAATAAGAAGAATTTGAACTTTTAAACAATATATCTAGTATCTCTAGTTCTCACTAACAATGTACTCTCTTTCTACAGTATGCTTGCTTCACCTCAGTTAACAATTTGGTGTATGCTTTATATTCTATGTTGGAATTTACATTCGCTGAACTGATTTTGATTTATTTACACAGAATGTTTTCTATAAGTGTATTGACTTTTTTGTCGATATATATCTCGAAATAGTCATAGTGCATGCTTGTTAATGTTTATGATTCCATCTCTGCTATCCCTTCTTTCCTTCCCCCCATTAATTATTATTAGCTAGTACACACCATAGTCCTTTACCCTGGAAAATTTTCATTTCAGCATTCCTTGACTACTATGACCTACCATACAAGGTCAACCCCATCAGCAAAAAAGAACTCAAGTGGTCTGATTATAAAAAAGTGCCTGTGGAGGTGGTTGATGGTGAACAGACGGTGAACTCATCAGGTATCTAGTTTAGAGGGCAGAGCGAAATTAGACATTAAAATGATTTACAGATAATAAACTTGAAACTATTGAGCTATTTGGCCCGTCAACTTGTATTGTGCATTAAGGATTGTTTTTTTGTGATTCCACTGGCATGGATTTGGATTTTGAGCTTCAGGATATTTTTGGGAGTTGGAAATGTAGAAAGTCTGCTGCATGGCTGGTAAAGAGCGATTGAGCTCTGCTGATTTTGTTATGCTTATTTAGACATATGGATTGTTAAATTGTTTTTCTTAGTTGTATTTTTTCTATTTTTTTTTATGTTTGCTTGCTGCACCTCCTCATACACATTTGCAGGATAATTTCTATGTTACTCTAATATCAAGTTTCAAGACATTCTAGGACCTGATATATGTAGAGCAAGTTATTACTACATGCTTGTTTCTGCCTACACCAATAATGCCTTCGAGATTTGCAGAACCAATGTAATTATTGGAAGTTGCTGTCCCATCTTCATTTTGCATGGCTTTTTAATGTTTGTTTTCAATAACATTCACTATAATAAGAGGTCACATTTCTATTTATCAAACTATTTTGAAATGTTTTCTTGAGCATGGGTGTAAGGTTTGCGTTCACTGATCTACCCTCTCCGAACTCCAAACTGTTGGGTTACACTGTTATCTTGTTGTTATCATTTTGGCGTGAGATCTTTATTTTTGCACATAAGATTGAGATTTTAAAAAATTATTTTCTACTATACAATTTATAGGTAGTCAGAAGATCCTTTTTTTTTAACTTCATTTTTCGTCGGAAATTTAAAATTTCCAAAAAGGGATGAGACTAAACTTTTGTCGAAGATCTTGTAACTCAACAGAGGAATTAGAATATTGATACTATTAGCCAATGAGAAAACAATTTATTTGAAGCCAATATGCAGTATTTACAACTGTCCTGATTTTCTTGTTGTTTTCTATTCGAATGTTCCTCTTATCCACCACCTCTTTGATATCTTTAAATGTCTCATATTGTATTATTAACGGAACATGTGTACTAAAGAAGAATGATGTTGTGTCAGACAGATTATATGAACCAACTGGGATTGCAATTTTTTTGGATTCGCACCTTAATTGTACGGAATCCGACTAAATCAAAAATTCACTTGGAAAAGTTCAATATGGAAACCAATTGTTATATGTTCCCTTCCATTCCATTTGACGACGGTTATTTTATTTGATGATTTATACTAAGCGTAAAAGTTATCCACATTCGATATGTATTGACTTGATGTAAATACTGAGTGTGGATAAATTTTTATTATAAATTTAAATTTTTTCATGTATAATTTTCTCAAAGAATATTTTTAATGACTAAGTATTTGAATTATTAATTATATTAACTTCTAGAGCACTACTTTTCACGTAAAGTTAAATACGTATGTAGATTTTAAAGTGCAAACTAGCTCATGCCGAAAATTATGTGACTTGGTCCTCGTATATTTAGAAATTTTACACGTAAATGATATGGAAGAGATAGGAAAATATTGTTACCTTGTTGATTGAAAATTAATAAATTAGAGATTAAGAAAATCAACGTAATTAATTTAGTTTGATAAATTAAAAAAACGAATCAAAATCAATCGACCTTTACGCACACCTACCAATTATATTGTCGTATTCATGTATAATAAACTAATAATAAACTATTGGTGTTTTGCATTCATGGTGATTGGTGATCAAAAGAAAGATATTAAATATAGTATTAAAATGACAGATTTTATGGGAGAGATATACATGAGATCAAGAAAAAGGAGGAAAGCAATTAGCATATAATATTATACATTTTAGGATCATTAAACAACTTTCCAAACCTTTATCTTAGGTACGGATAAGATTAATAAATTCAATACTTTTTGTTTTGATTTTGTATTTATAATTATATTAACAAATTTATGGAGTGTATATAATTGTGAACTCAATAATTAAGTATGAAGTTATCAGCAAAAATTATTCAAAATTTAGATCCTGGCTCCATGACTATAATCGAGGAGCTTCATCTTTTTCTGGCTACATTAAAGCAGCTCAAACTAGTCCAATATAGCTCAAACTAGTTATAAGAAAGTAAGGTTATGAGATGAGCTCACTGGTTAAAGTCGTTCATTTGCTTTTATAAGATTATGACATGATAGTTTGCTTTTATAAGATTATGACATGATAGTTGTTGTAACTTGCAACCACTTTATGAATTGGGGACCGACCATTTGATTTTTTGGAATCCATTTTTCTGCTGTCCAATTGTTTGCTTTTCTAAATTAATTAAAGTCCTCCAAATTAATATCGTTCTCATTTTTTCTTAACTTCCAAGTTCTCACAATACACACACATAGCTTGCGTGTGCTATATATGTAGCATCGTTAAGGCTATTTATGGTGCTCCAACTTTTAGATAAAGTCAATAAGTATGTATTAGATTTTTGAAAAGTAAATTATTTTTAGAATACTTAATAGAGGCATAATAATATTTTTAAAAAGTGCAAACATAACCAGAAATAATGTGTATCTAACACACAATACATGGAAAATCTTGTTATACGCCTATTTCTCAAATTTTATGAGTTTTCTTTTATCTCTTCCTTTTTAAGCTTTGTTTTTTCTCCCTTGTTTCCTCATATTAATTAATCCTTCGTTTATTCTTCTAGGTAATCTTCAAGGATACTTTTTTTTTTCTTTTCTTTTTAACCTGTTATAGTAATGCATTGTTTTGTTGGGTGTCTATCGAAAATAATTTTATTATTTTATAAATATAGAGATAATATTTGCATGTATCTTTTATAGACTTTACTTATGAAAAATATATTATTGCTATTTGTAGGGCTACAGAGTGTGGAAGCGTGATAAATTCAACCAAAGATTACGAGAAATTAATAAAAATAGTAAAATTGACACCGAGGTTTTAGGTGGAAAAACCCTCTTTAAATAGGGTAAAAAACCACCGGCGAGAGAGCCAAAGATTCCACTAATATTGACGAGAGTACAAAATATTTTCTCGGGACTAACAAGACAAAATAGCCCCTTACAAATTCTCTACGAGTATAGAAATACTCAATCAAGAAGTAGAGAAAGAAGAAAATATAAAGGAGAGATTGGCTATTGAAATGTTGTGTGGGTGTCTTTGCAAATGAAGTAGCATTGACTTTTATAGCCAAATCTGGACCTCAAAAGTCTTGCCTTCATATATGAATGCAGCCACCGATGTTGAAAACACAAAGTCACAAATGTCTTCATCATCCACAATTGTTGAAATATGAGCAACAATTGTTGACAAAAGGAGAACAACAATTGTTGACCAACACTATTGATAATGTTCCGTGATATTATATTATTTATGTTATTGTCATGCTCACATGTGCAACTTTATCTTAGCTTAAAGTGAAGGGAGAAAGCATAATGATATATATATGCTTGTGTGACAATGAACTGATAAAAATAGGCAAGCAAGAAAATGGTCGGTTCCATATAATTATAATAATATGGTTTCCATGAATCCAATTACTGTACTTTAAATTAATACAGGATAGAATTAAAGGTCGGTTGATTAAAATAATTGTGCTTGCTCTATTTTATACTGCCAATTTTTTAATCTATTTACTTTATTTAATAAGATTGTGATTACTTAATACTATATATTTTGGTTTCGGTTTTACAAAAATAAATAATAATAATAATAATAATAATAATCAAATCAAATCGATAATATATACAATTTTTATAATTATTTGTATGTTATTTATAAATAAAATATAAATATCTTGTTACAGCGATTGTGCTACTAAGCTTCGAAACAACCCATAGACTTACTTCAAAGTAGGAGCTTGAACTCAAGTATTAGAATGAGTCTTATTAGGTTTTCCCTGGGGGAAGGCCCCCCCGCCAACCCCCGTGAGTCCCGTCCTACCCTACCTTGAACTAAAACTCGAAAACCAAGACACATAACTATAAGAGAGTAGCTGCCAAAACAAGCTCCGTAAGGTCGCACCTAAGATCCGAAGGAATCACGTAACTGCATACCTGAAGTTAGCTTATGCGCGCATAGCCTTATCTTATCTTTGAATACTTCCTTTAAGCGGCTAGAAAGATGTTATTTGTGTTATCTAGTTAGTTCGGCTTATATGATTTTTTTTTTTAAAAGTATAAATAATATAAATACCAATCCTTTTGGAAGTAATTATACTCTCTCCTACATTTTTTATTACTTTACTCTCTCACTCTATTAATATACATAACATAGCCGATATATACATAACATTCTGTGTATATGTTGGGATTTTTGTAATATATTTAGGGAGTAGGAATTTTTTGTAATATTGAAAACATAAGTTATGTATTTGTGTAATTTATGAAGCAAGGTAGTACTTTGGAAGTTTTGTTTGGTTTGTTTTTTTAAATTTTTGATTGTATTCCAACTTAAAAGTTTTCTGGTAAGCACACACATTTATTTGCGATTTGTATACTTTAGCTAATGTAATTAATTTTACTCTCTGTATATCTTGAGTTGGGGTCTGTCAGAAATAATCTCTCTATTTTTTTTGAGATAGTGGTATGAACTACGTACATTATGTGCTTTCCAGACCCCATTAGGTGGGAATTTACTGGATATGTTGTTGTTATAGGTAATATAATTAATACTCACTCTTATTATTTTGATATTTGATTCACAAGTTCAAGCTACACAATTGTTGTTTGGAATATAATGTCAAATAAGATAGGCTTGTTAAAAGCATTTACTTGATAGGTGTTATTAGAAGTTGCACTATCTACTCAAGTATTTTGGCCATCTCATTTTTAATACTATTGTCACTTTATCATTAGCTAATTATAAATTGAAAAATCGAATCGAATCAAATCCGATGAGAACCAAACTAACCCTTATTTTTTTTTTTTTTTGTAAATTTGATTTGATTTTAGAAATTTTAAAATTGCCTAAAATATTTTGACCAATAATCAATCAAAATCGACCTGTAAACACCCCTTCTTATATTTACAGATGATTTTCACCTGTTGTAACAAGTGATATACTATTAAGCTCACTTTTAAGAAGACATATTTTTTCAAGTGTAAGAATGTTGTTTTATGTTCGACAAAATACTCAAATTATAAAATTATTTTATTCAAATTAAACATCTCATTCTTTAATGTGTTGCCATTAACAACATCGTTTCAAATTGTTGCATCATTTTAAGGAATTAACTACTACACCATTTCAAATTGTTGTATCATTTTAAAGAATGAACGAATGTATATACTTATGTGACGCGTGATAATTCCAAACAAATTTGGTCGACCGTATAAATTCTTACTTTGTTTAAGCTCAATTCATATAATTATGTCTATCACCAAATAAAAGAAAGTGAAGAACAAGTTTAATACATATAGAAACAATAGAGTAATTAAAGAAAAACAATTTGATCGACCAAATCAAGGTCCTAATATTAAAAACTATGAAGAAGTACACATGTTAGTTCCTCGTAGCACCTCACTGAATTCTCAACTTTCGTAGCATTTCCTTTCCGTGTGCCTTTTTTTTTTTTTTTTTTTTTCGTGTGCATTTTTGAGCTCACAAGGTGTGTGAATGAACTTATAAACTGATTAAACTAACTAACAACAAAAAAAAAAAATGGCTTTATTTACGCGTTCGGTAAACACAAAAAATATTTATAAGTCAAGTATTTATAATCCGAAATTAGTCATAGTTTCAGGCGGAGAAGGGGGAGATGAAAGAAATATTTGAGAGAGGTGATTAGACGTGACATGCATGGAGCAGTTACAGTTTACTGAGGATATGACCCAAGATAAGAAGGTTTGGAGCACACATGCTAGGATGAGAGCTAGTGCACGTGGATGAGTCTTAGACAGTAGTTAGGAGTGATGTGGTGTAGCTTCGCTAGTAATCTTAGGCCCTTGTGCATAGGTTATAGCCATGGCCGGCTCAAGGTGCCAAGCAAGTGAAGCAATCGCTGAGGCTTCCAAAATTTAGGGCCTCATTTTTGTAGTATGTGATGCAATTTGACTTGATATAAAATTTAAGAAATAATATTTTTTAATATAGATCAAAACTAAGACATAAGTATTTGTATGGTTATAAATTATCGCTCGATAAATCAGATTTAAAGATAAGTTGTTTTCTAAAAATTTTAAATGTATCATCTTTTTCTTTTTTTGGTTGAAATTTTATGATAGAAAAGTAAAAGGTCTTTATATAAAAAAGTTACTTAGTCAATGTGATTAATAGTTAAGGATGGTTAATCAATATTTTTTTTATACTCCTTTCATTTTAGTTAATGTGTCTTACTTACAATTTAGAGAGTAGACAATTTTTTTTTGAGCATGATTTTTTTAAAATATTTTGAATTGTTAACTAAATAGAGTTAGACTACTTTTTATATAGTTTCTAAATATGTAAATTTTTCATATAGTATATGTATATAGACTTATGCTATATTTTTTATTTTTAAAAATTGAAGATTTTATGTCAGAATTTACGTAAAATATTAATTAAATTCAAGCCTCTTTGTGAAGTTTCGCTTTAGGCCCTCAACGTTCCTGAGTCGCCCTTGGTTTGAGCTCCTAGTACCTTTGATTTGTTGTGAGGATTGTACATCTGTTTTTTCTCCTTATTTCATAATTTATGATTGTTTTGATTACTGCTATTTTATTTTAAGTTGAGGGTCTATTAGAAATAGTCTCTTTACTTTTTCAAAAGTAATAATATGGACTGCATATATTTTATCCAATCTAGAGATTATACTGGGGTTATATAACGTCCATCGAGTACTTTTAATTTAATTAGTTAGGTGAAGGAGAGCATTATTTAGATAAATTTTTCAACAAAAATTCTACTAATGCAATGATAGCCTACTTTTATAGGATTTATTGGACTCTGGAATAGAAGATACACTACACATGATGGACTTGACAAATGACAATCCATAAAGCCCACTTCACTGCTGAACTTCCCCTATTATTTGTCAGCAAAATCAAAGGAACATTTTCCCAACGCATTAGTAGAGGTCTTTTTCTCTTTCTCGTTATCTACTCGATAAGGGTAAGTGTATGTAGTCTAAATTACTATTTTAAAGGTGAGATCGAGAAGTTATTTTAAGGATCAAATCTAATTTGCATATTACAAGGATCTAGTTTGTAAGGTCGTGCTATCATTGATAATTGTTTTTCATTTTTAAAGATATGAGATCTCTAATTAAGAACAAAGAAATTTTAACTTTTTTATCACATTCATAATAAAGTTGTAGTAATAAAATCAAATATGTACATCCCCGGGTCCATATTAAGTGAATTATTAGGATTTTTTTCATAATTTAAAATAAGGCAATTTTAACATAAATTCTAATACAACTCTTGAACCCTTGAAAGTTTACACCAAATTGTCTTCTTAAAACTAGTCATTGTAACTGTTCAATTCCCAGTAGAGAAATTATAACACCTTCAATTTATTTATTTTTTGTAATGTCGAAGGCAGATGAATTTTATTCAGGAATTGGTGCCTGGGAAGCCTTCTTATGGTATTTAAGTTCAGGTGCCATTGTACAAAGTTACGCAAAATAAATTTTATTGCCAACTTATCAAAGGTTTTAATGCTTTCCCTCACGACCGAGACCAATTCTGTTTAACTTCTTTTAATGGAAGTGACACTAAATGATCTTATTTATGCAATTTATCCAATTTTATTGGAGTAAAATAGTTGGTGAGTACTCGTGCAGCTTAACCCATATGTTTTCAACTCAATTGTAGGCACGTAGTCTAAGAAGTAAGAAGAGATGATCCCAAGCCAATACTTGCCATGTACCCAAAACTAAAATTTGCTTTATTCGATATCAAATGAGAATTGCGAACAAATAGAACACCTTTCAAGAGTATTAATATACATGAATCTGATGTACCAAGAAATTAACGGTTCCTAACGGAATAGGCAACAACGCCACCATGCCATGCAGTGCCACTAAATCACCCCACCCCCAACCCCACGCCCTTTGCTTTTGTTTTGTCGTATTGAACTAAATAACATTCACTTTAAGCAGGGTGCAATAACTACTTGTTTCCAAATACAAAAGAAGAAGAAGAAATCCTTAATATGTTTAGGGGAAGATAATAAGACAAGCAGGTTAGGGCCCGTCAAAATATAAGCAAGCTCAGGTCAAGGCGTTTTAATCAGTTTCTAGGAGTAGCAAACTAATGGCCTAGTTGAACAAATAAATACTGTGAAAACTACTAATTCATAGATAAATAAACACAAAAGAGGGAATCAGTATGCCCACGAAACAACAGAGACATTCCTCATGATTTTATACATGTGGGACGTATATATATTAATAGACCTAAAGATTAGGTCTTTCTACATGTAGAAAATACTATGCATCCACATAAATACATCCACACAATTAACAGCTCCTCAATTTGTTGGAATGTTCCACTCCTCGCAAAAAGCACGAGCACTGACGAAGCAAATAGCAAAGTGAAATTAGATTCTTGAAACTAGCATGACAATAATTAGAGTAAAATATAGATGTCAAGGCACAATAACCTTCTTAACTGATACATAAGATATTGAGATATACTTAAATGTGCATTTCTTAAGCACAACAAAAACAATTGCAGAAGTTCCTTAATCAATCACAATATATTGAAGACTCCAGTCATCGATTTTTGTCATTTGAACGGGCCTCTGCAGTTTGGATAGAGGTGACTCCCTGGTTGGAATTTCTGCTACCACAAACTGAGACAATGGAGAGCTTGCAGTGGATCAAACCCAGACATAGGAGCAGATTCAAAAAGGAAACTGTAGCTTGAATTTTATGGAGCACTGATATAATTTATCAATTGAAAAATTTCAGGGAGCGCACTCGGTCAAATGTTTAGTGAGCCCAAACAAACTAGAACGTGTACGCACTCTATTGAGCATATTTGTACTTATTCTTGAGACCTAATCTCAAGATACCACCGAAGGTAAGCCAACAAAGAACTACTTGTTGACCAGCAGAATAAATTAGCATGTACTACGAAGGTGGTAAATTAAGCAAAAGAGACAGTTTGCACGCTCAAAAAAACAATAAAAGAAGGAAAATAACAACCAAGGTGGTACAACTTACTCTTCCCTTTCTTCCCTCACCATGGAGCCTAGCCTGCCAAAATTAATTCAGAAATAAGCATAAGAGGAAATAAAAGATTTCTGCAAATAGAGGAGATCATTACAAGGCAGAAATCAAGATTAAACTCGGGGACCAATTCAAAAAAAAAAAAAAAAGATTTTAAAAAGTCGAATTTAGCGTGTGCCTAACTAAAATTTGTATAAATTATGAGTTTAAGGGGTCGTTTCATCGGAATAATTAATCCGAATAGATACCTCGAAATTAATTATTTTAATATATTAATTTATGAAAACTGCACGCGCTAATAAAAGTGATGACAATTAGGGGTGTGCATCGGTCGGTTCGGTTCAGTTTTACGTGTTATTGGTTCGATTTATTGATTTTTGATTTTTAAATATGTAAAACCAATAACCAACCAATAAGATATTTTCTTATCGGTTTCGGTTTATCGGTTTTTGGTCTTTAATGGTTCGATTTCGGTTTAACCAATAAGAAAATACTTATAAAATAGAAATAGCAACAACTAACATAAAAAAATGAAATCTTAATTACCGACAAAATCTATGCAATGCATTTTAAATAAATTGGAAGCTTTAAATGCTTCAAGCTTTTCATTACGATAATAGCCGAACTTTATATTGTGCCTTTGTTGCCTTGAATATGCTAATACTTTGTGAATCACTTAATTGTAAATTTGTAGTGCATATAATCTATAAACATACACATATCTATATAGAGCGAGAGATAGAGATAAAGAGAGAGATTTATATATATAACATAAATATAGATAAAACAAAAACTTAGTATATCCTTATTGGGTTATCGGTTAAACCGATAACCCAATAATCTAAAACCGATATCGAACCGTTTATGCAATAAATTTTTTTATAAAACTAATAGAAAACCATTAACCCGATAACTCAATACCAATAACCCAATAACATTTTTATCGATTCGGTTTATCGGTTGGTTCGATTTTTGCACAGCCCTAATGACAATTCATTATTAATTTAGCATGTTTATGAATTAATCTATAAATTAAATCGACAATAAATAAAATTAACCAAATAGGCACAAACATTATTGGAGATAATTTTAAGGGTAGAGGAAGAAAAGACACTAAATTTTGTTGGGTTCAAAATCGAGAGGGTGTCATGCGGAAGCTTAGAGTTTGTAAATCAAGATGGTGATAATATAGATGACAAATAAAAATATATTAAATCATAATACTATTGATATTTTGGTCAATTGGCCTACACATGAAAACTAATAATAAAGAAAATATAAAATTGTTGGGAAAATATCTCCCTCTAAACAAAAGTCTTTAAACGTCTGTATTGTGGATGTTATTGTGTTATATTATAGGAAGCGGGTTTCTATTTATAGAGGTCCAAAACCATTACTCCAACAAAGAGGTTAGATAAATATGGAAAAATTTTATATTTTCCTTTGGGAAAAGTAAAAATATTTATGGTTACTTTTATTTTCCTTACAAGAAAAATAAAACTTAATTTTAGTAAGAAAATCAAGGCAAAAACCTTAATAAATCTCTCCTTTTTGGTTTAATTTTCTAGTAAAATATTCTTGATTCTCCTTCTTCACACGATCTTCATATATCAACGTTCGTTATATATCACTATTTCTTCCCATGATTAAAAGTTGATATGAGTTGAAAATTGGAGCCCTATGCGCTGAAAATAAAAGCATGGGTTAATATTACTGGAGCCTCGTATTATAAGTAACAGGGTTGAAAGTGAAGCCTTAAATTTTTAGTTTAATTTTTCTTTAAACTTGTAGGTGAGAGTTGGATGCAATTACTTCAATTGGTAAGACGACGAAATGCCTTCTCAAACAAAGAGAGTGATGTGGAATTTATTGAAAAAGTCAAATCATTTGAAGAAGAAAGGAATCGATCAAAAAAATTAATAGTAATATGCATTGGTGCAATTGCGATTTTGGCTACATGAAATTTCTTCAAGAAATGTTCTTAAATTTTGACTAACATTGGCTTAGGTTGCTTGTATATGGGACTGTTTTGCTTTTGCTTGAATTTTGGCTAATTATGATTTAGATTACTTGTGTATGAAACTGTTTTGGTTTGACTATTTTGTTGTGGTTGATTTGTTTTGACATTAAATTGTGTATGAAGCATTGAAGAAGGAATAAAGACAAGTTGTAAACTATTACTCTACTCTATTTTGATTTTGCTTTTCTGTTGTAATTGATTTAGTTAGATTATTGCACTCTGTTATTTCAATGTTCAAACAATTCGTTTAAATGATTCGAATTGTCAAATGTTTCACACAAAATGAAGTACCATTCAATAATAATGTAAAGCACAAGAGCTCAAATGCAAGTGATCAGCACTTTTCACACAATAATCTATCATTCAACTGCTCAAAATGAGCTCCAACCATTCATTAAGTATTCATAAAAAATAAATCTAAAATAGACCACAAAATATAGTTCAGAATCTTCAAATACCCCAAGGAAATACCAAAGTAGATAGACAATTGAGTACAAAGAATACTAGTCCAAATAAAGTTGAAGCAATAAAACTCACAATGAATGTGAATAAAAGCCAACAACAAGTACAACTTAGGTGAAGTGAAGAACCATGCGGTAGAGAAAGAAAATGATATTACCTTCAACTGCATGCATATGGGAAATTGACTCAGCCTGCCAATTCTTTGAGTATGGCTAGGTGTTCTCACAGTTTGATTTTTAATAAAATCGAACTGAGATTCAAACCAAATCAATTAAAAAAATCGATATTTGGTTAGATTTGATTTGGTTGGGTTTGGTTTTAAATAAAAAAAAATGATACTAATTTGGTTTGATTTGATTTTACTCTAAAATAACTTACAAAATAATCAAACTGAATTAATATATATATATATATATATATATATATATATATATATATTATAATTATTTATATACAAATTCATAAGTACAATATAAATATTTGTTACATTTTACATTTTACATTTTAATCATGATTTAACTTTAGCCACAACACGTTTAGTCGTATGTCTTCATCCAGTTGGCAGTACCTTATGAGATTCTAAATGAATTTCGCACTTTAAATGAAAAATGATACTAATTGTGAAATTAATAGCTTGTTGTATATTGAAATTTACAGATAAGATTCATTAAATTATAGAAAATCACTAATTTCAACTTTCTTTTTGAACTTTGTTGAGCAAGAAGTTTATGTGTTCACCTCTTAGGGGTTTATCATATCATTATGTTAAATGTTGCTTTTAAATATTTTTTAGAAATATTCATATGTTGTTGTTCATGGCTTTACCGAAGTATAACACTCAGTTGACATCTTAGTTTCAAGGTTGAGATACAACACTCGGTTGACATCTCATATGTTATATTGAATTTTTTTTTAAAAAAAAATTCAACTTTTATCGTTAGCTAAAGTTATAAAATGAAAAAATCGAACCAAACCAAACAAAACCGACTAGAACCAAATCGGTGATTATTTTTTTTTGTTTGGTTTGATTTGATTTTAGAAATTTTAAAACAGACTAAGTTGATTTGGTTATAATTTTGACCAATAACCTATCCAAACCGATCCATGAACACCCCTAAGTATGGCAAGCCTTAGCTCTCTCAGGTTTCATACTCTTTATCTTTGTCCAAATTTTATATTGAAGAGATATTTAAGCACCAATCAAAGATTTGTTAGATTACGATCTCATGTAGGAACAAATTTAGAATAAGAAAGTTAAAATCACTAAATAATAAGAGCTCAAGAAGAAAGCAAATTATGAAAAAATAAGACTTATTGAATGTGTTAAAATTTTTTAGCCTTCTTTTGCTTTAATTTATAATTTAGGCGTAGGGTTATTAGGTTTATAATGAAATAGCACAATTAATGCATGTACATGTTAATTTGAGCATTTATATATATATATATATATATATATATATATATTTATCAAACTTAGATTTCCTTTTACGATCTAAACTGCTTCATAGTAGTTTTTTTCTTTGAGTATTTTGATATTCAATGCCTATCAAATCAACACATTCTGCTTCAAGATGCATGAGATTGAGAGACTTAAATCTCATTGACGTAACATGAGAATATGTTGCTAAATTTGGGTTAGAGCTGTACAGAAATTGGATACTTAATCTATTGAATCTCTCGTTCTTTTTGTTCAAACAAGAATAGTTAAGAGTAATCTTCTCTTTGCACTGTCATTTAATTTTGCTGCATAAAATATTGGTGAAGTATTAAGTGTTTATCATCTTATCTTAGTAGGTACAGTACGTTATGATATTCATTGATATTAAATAAATGTACTATTTCTGATAATGATATTTAGTGAATGTATATAATATTTTTTTTGGTCCAAAGGGGCATATATTAGAATAAAAGTAGTGTTGTTAAGTTACAAAGCTGCCCGGTGGGGCATCAAAAGATTGTTGAGCCAAGGCTTGGCTATTAGAAAGTAGATTACAAACACACAATTTCCTAGAGTACATAGTTCCTGATTTGTCTGCATCTATGGTGTCTAATACAAACACAGGAGGAACTGGTAGGACTTAAGGCTCCCTTGCGTTGCTTCATTCCTAGCTGCTTTGGCTAGTAGGACATCCGCTTTGTTCCCTTCCCTGAAGATATGCTCCGGATGAATTGCTTAGGCCCTCTCCAACATTGATCTGCAATCAGTAGTAAGATTATCAAGTAGCAAGTTCCCTATAGTTAAAGCCTGAATAGCTTCCAAAGAATCTAATTTTACTTGTAGAGGTGTTAAATTATGGTTGATTGCTATGTTGAGGCCTCTTCTGAGAGCGTGAAGCTCCGCAGTTAGGGGGGTGGTATTGGTTTTGTGTTCTAAAAAGCCCACAATCCAGTCCCCATTATGATCTCTAATGGTATCCCCTATTCCCTCTTGCCCCGTTGAAAGGCACACTGAAACATCAGTGTTACGTTTATACATACCTCTTTTGGGGGGCTTCCAGGTGACTTGGATAGTAATATAAGAGTGTTGGGGGTGATTAGATATAATAAGGTGGTATTCCATTGCCTGAGAGATAATATCCCTTCTCTTAATGTTGTCCTTTTGGTCATTGAAAAGGTTGTTATTCCTAGTTAGCCAGATTCTCCAAAGACAAAAAGGGATGATGTTATCCCAATTCAACCAGTTGTTGAATGGCTTGGCCTTGAGATATTTCCAAATCCCTCTCTAGTTATGGAAACTAATGGATGAAAGAGCTATAGCAATATTAAAAATACTTTGAGCAGCTATACTCTCCCAAAGAAGTTGGGCATTTTTGAAGTGAAAGAAGATGTGGTCACTACTCTCTTCATGAGTTCCAAAGAAGTGACAAAGAGGGCTTAAGTTAAGACCAATTCTGTGCAGGTGTTGACTGGTAGGGAGCTTGTAGTGGGACATGATCCAAAGGAAGAATTTAAGCTTTTTGGGGCATTTAGCTTGCTAGATGTCATTGAAACCTCCAGTAGTGTCACTATTGTGTTGGTTGCTTTTACTGAGAAGAGAGTGGGCAATGGAGGTGGAGAATCTACCATCAGTTAATTGACCCCAAACAAGCTTATCCTCCTGATTATTGTTTTGAAGGATCAAAGAGCTTTGGATCTTTGTCTTGATCTCCATAGGGAGATTAAAAGATAATTCCTGGAGATGCCAAATTCCACTAGAATGGATGTTAGATATAGTAAGATATTCCTCCTCTCTTTGAAGAGGGCCTTGAATCATTGTTCTTATAGGGAATTGGTGGGGAATCCAGCTGTCCCCAAAGAACTTGATGTTGGTTCCCTTTTTAGGGTTCCATTTGTGCCCCTCCATGGTATTAGCCCATCCAGTAGTTATACATTTCCAGGTTCTGGAGACTACTGTGGCTCTCATGCTATTTATGGTAGGACTTTTATACTTGTTTGTAATGATTCTACCCCCAAAGAGTGTGAGGGTTATTGTGGAGTCTCCAAGCAAGGCCAGCAAGGAGAGCATCATTTTTTATCTCACTTTTTTGTATAGACAACCTACCTTCAGTTTTGTACTTGGTTATGGTATTCCATCCCACAAGGTGCAACCTCTTCTTATCAGGGAATACCACAAGGTGCAACCTCTTCTTATCAGATGTAGTGTCCCAAACAAAGTTCCTGATGGTCCTATTTATAGAATCTATGGTTTTGGTAGGCAATTTAATGTATTGCATGATATGAGAGGGGATACTGAAGAGGGTATATTTAGCCAGGGTAGTTCTTCCAGCCTGGTTCAGGTACTCAGTCTTCCACCCACTCAGCTTGTTCCTCATGTTTTCAAGTAAAAATTGAAAGTCCCCAGAGTGTGGTCTTTTGTGAAAGATGGGGTACCCCAGGTATTTACCAAAAGAGGGGCTGGCTTTAATGTTAAGGGTGTTACAACATTCTTGAGCCCTCTCAGTGAAGAAATTCTTAGAGAAGATTAAGCTAGATTTAGCATGGTTGATCCTTTAACCAGATAATTCAGTGAAGGAAGTGAGAGTGCTTTGAATAGCATGACAATCTTCTTTGGTGGATCTTGAGAAGAGAGTTAAGTCGTATTCAAAGAAGAGGTGTAAAATGGTAGGTCCCCTGTTAGTTATTTTGATGGGGTGCCAAAGTTTAGAGGAAACAGGAAGATCAATATTTCTTGACAATCTTTTCATACAAAGAATAAAAAGGTAAGGAGAGATTTTTCTTCTACCATTGATGAGAATGGATATGGAGAACCCAGTGACACAGGACATGATTAACCTAGAAAGGTTTGGGGGAAAGTTGAAGTACTGGAGGGTATCCTTGATGTAAGATCATTTAATTCTATCAAAAGTCTTCTCTAGATAAATCTTTAAGATCATATTAGGGGTCTTCCCTTTCATTTTGTTGAAGTGTGAGATATATTTTTGGACAATAATAAAGTTTCCAACAGTTCTCATATTAGGAATGAAGCTGGCTTGAGTTGGGGCAATGAGGTGGTTGAGGAAAGGCTTTAGCCTATTGACTATGATCTTAGTGATCAACTTGTAGATAGTGTTGTATAGTGCAATGGGTCTGAAATCCTTAGCTTGGTCAACATTTCTACACTTAGGAATCAAGCAAGGACGAGTAGTGTTTGCATGAGGAGGCATGATCCCAGTCCTAAAAACTTCCTGATAGAACTTGGTAGTTTTTCCCCCACTATGTTCCAATATCTTTGGTAGAGAAGAGGGTGGACACCATCAGGTCTAGGTGTCTTCATGGCTTTGAAGGTTTTGAGGGCTTGGGTAATTTTAGTATCTTTGAGGTTTGAGGAAAGGGTATTGCTCTGAGACTTAGTGAGAATTGGGGTAGTAGGGTGCTCAGTAATTTGGTAGGATGGGGAGTTGTTATGTCCAGTGGTGTAAATTTTAGAGTAGAAAGAAATAATATGGGATTCAATGACTTTGGGATCAGTAAGGCAGTTCTCTATGTCATCTTTCAGGCTGGTAATTCTATTGTTCCTTTTTCGATTGATGGTAGAAGTGTGGAAAAACTTTGTGTTGGCATCCCCTTCACTAACCCAGCTTATTCTAGATTTGGTTTGTCAGAACTCTTCCTCAAGTTTAAGAAGAGGATTGTAATCCAGGATAAGCTGAGATTCTAGATCTTGGAGGAAAGAGGTTGAGTAGTATGCATTGGATTTTTGGATACCATCCAGCCTGGCCAGGATCCTTTTAATTTTATGAAAGATGTTTCCAAAAGTTTTTTTATTCCAAATAGTAGCCTCCCTTCGGAAGATATGAAGAATATTGAGGAGGAAGTTGGAGAGGAGGTGGGGTGCGAGGGGGGGGGGGTCAAAGCATTGGTGAACCAAGTTGGTAAAGAAGGGGTGCCTACACCACATAGGTTCAAGCCTAAAGGGTCTAGGATTTGTGTGGATAGTTTGTCTGAGTTGTACTATAAGAGGACAATGATCAGACTTGATCCAGGGGAGGTGGATTACAATAGCCTCAGGGTAATCCTTAATCCAAGAGTCATTGGCTAGGAACCTATCCAGTCATTCAAAAATCAACTGGTTCCTGTTTCTATACCTCTTATTGGTCCATGTGTATCTATAACTCTTAAAACCTAGGCCTTTCAAACTGCATTGATTTATGTAGTCTCTAAAGAGAGAAGATCTTGTATGATTGACCTGGTTACCCTCTATTTTGTCTCTGGCTTGAAGGACTTCATTGAAGTCACCTCCAATGAGCCAATTATCCTTATAGGCTTGGGAGATTTGAATAAGGTTCTCCCAAAGGGTGGTTCTAATGTGGAAATCTAGGCTAGCATAGATTGCAGAAAAGAGCCAAAGATTAGGATCAAAGAGTACCTTCACCATGACATGAATACCTTGGGGGGTAACAGAGATATTGTCCAGCTTGAGAATACTCTCCTTCCAAATTATAACAATCCCTCCAAATTAGTCATTGGCAGAAGATTGAATTTGGGCATCAAATTTGAAGGCATCAGTCAGAGTGTGATACTCAGACATTCTAGTTTCTAATAGGACTAGCATAGCAGGCTTGTGCATCTTCACCATAATATCATATTGTCTCCTGAAGGCAGCACTATTTGCTCCTCTTACATTCCATATAATGAAGTTTATGAGACTAGATAGGTGAGATTCTATTGGCATTAGGGTATGTTTCTTTCCCTTCCAATGAGAGTCTATGGATAGACTCAGAGGGTTCAAGGCTACTGCTGAAGGGACTAGGTACAGTTGGTTTCCTAGGCTCAAGGTACAAACTTTTATTTGGGTTGGACAGTAAGCAATAATAGCTTGCTGGTAGGCTCTTTGAATTCTATCATTATCAGCTTCTCCAAAATATAAGCTTCTGTTTCTTGTTCTCCAAAGCCTGCTAAGATAAGCTCCAATTCCATGTTGGACTTCTTGAGAGTCTCTAGAATCTCCTCTATGTGATTTCTTTGACCTCCTTGGCTTCCTACCTGATCTGTTGGTTGTGGTGCTTGACTCTTCTGGTTGGACCATATGAAATGATGGATCATAGATCGGTGCCCCTAGATGGTTGATTGGGAAGAATGGAAGAGGCTGGAATGCTCGGTTCAGTGGGAAGTTCAGATCTTTTGTAGGCAATTGCTGGGTTGGGTGGAGTGTGTCTGGCTGGAGAAGGGTCTGTAGCCAAACTTGGTTCCTCAACCTGTCTATGGAGTGGTTCAGAGCCTCCTTCAAGATCTGTGCTAGGAATGCAGGGTCCTGGAGGATGACTACTAAGGGTTGATTTCCCAGCTGGAGGTTTACAGTGATCGACTTGTCCTGAAGGAGGGGCTCTAGCCATGATTTGGGTATGTGATCTTGTGGTAGTGGGGCTGAGATGAAGAATAGGGGATCCAGGTGTCACACCCCAAATACCATTGGAGCAGACTGGCACCCGTAGCCGAGGAGGCCCGGGAGAACCCGTTCATAACCTATACTTTCACATTCACATTACTTATGAAAATTAGAAATTTGGGCAGCACTTCGTTGTAAATAGAAGAAAACAGTACCTGTATCAGCCCAGCAGACACGCATATATATATATATAAACAGTAATTGGCCGTCAGAGCCATCACGTCTATCAACCAAACACTCCTATGGCTGTACAATATGTCTACAAAAGCCTCTACATAGATACACAACTGAGTTGGGGTCGGGACAAACTCCCGCCCACAAAAGACTTTTATGCAAATACCAAAAGTACATATAGAGACGACTTGGGATGCCCCGAAACAACTGGAGCTCACCACTAACAACAGAACATCCTGGCTCTTACTGCGGAGGTGTACGACCTGAAGTACCTGTTCCTGCAGGCATGAATGCAGGTCCCCCGTGAGGGACGTCAGTACGGAAATATGTACTGAGTATGTAAGGCAGTGAGTATCAAGATGATATACAAAAGGTCAACAGAAACCAGATACGAGTGAATAAACAGTATGAGTAGACCACACTTAAAAGAACTGATGGGATACCTGCACATTACTTGCATATCATTACTTCCCGTAATCCTTATCAATACATAACATATGTCATACAATGGCCAACTGATCAGTGGTACTAATACAATACATCAGGGACCACCCCTGGAATAGCATATATAGATAATCTTTATAATACGATGGCCAACTGATCAGTGGTACTAATACAATACATCAAATCATCAATTTAAAATATAGACATTCCATTTCATAATTCAATTAATCTTTGAGATTGGTTACTTTGTGGTCACACTTTATGGAACTTGAAACCATGATACCTCAATAGGAAAAACATGTAAATAGGTAATCAATATCATTAAGATGAAGTAGAGAATCATGGATACCTCATTAAACCATTTCGGAGTCAACAATAGTATATGGACGTTTTTGACTAGCCGGACATGATCACTAGGCATATATAACCACTAATATAATGTTATATCACCATCCAATACCAACATGATCACTAGTCACTCTTAGCCTTTATTTCCCTTCTTAATCACCATCCAATACCAACATGATCACTAGGCATATATAACCACTAATATAATGTTATATCACCACAATTAATCCTCCATAATCCAATACAGCAACTTTCATAATTTACTACTAACAATATACACAACAATTCATAACTATGTTTCTAGTTATCTTCCAACATCAAGACAATACTCATAATCCTTTATAAATACTTATTCATGGATAAGAATCAAGAATAAACAATTTTCATACCTTAACAATGAACTCTTGTATTTAGAATCCTCCTTACATAACCATGGGGTGCTTCTCGAAGCTTTCGAGATGGTGAACACAACTACGGAACCAATTTGAATTTTCTGCGGTTGAATCACAAAATATTTGAGGTTGAAATTGGCTAGGGTTTGACCTCTCTTAATAATTTGGATAATTTCTGGGATAAATGAGGCTAAGTGCAGGTTTTTAAGACCAATTTTCGTCCAAAGGTAATAGAAAATGACCATTGTGCCCTCAAAATTTAAATAAATCCCGAATCTGTCCCCAGTGGACAGTTTTGACAGGCTGAAGTAAATCGATCATAACTCTTTGCTCCGATATCGGATTTGGGTGAAATTGGTATCATTGTAAAGATAATTAAAAGGGCTATCATTTCATATAAATTAGGCCACCCAGTTCGTCCTGTACAAGGAGTTATGATCGTTTGAAGTTGACCCTAAAAATCTGTTTTGAGAGGCTGAAGTAAAACGCATATAACTCCTTACGCAGATGTTGGATTTGGATGTAACCAATTGCATTAGAAAGAAGACTCAAAGATCTTTCTATTGATATATGGTAGCTCACCCAGTTCATTATATTGAGGAAGTTATGATCGTTCAAAGTTGACCCAAAAACTGGCAGGCCTCAGTATTTTCCTGCTAATTTACTGTTCACAAAAATCTGTTTTGAGAGGCTAAAGTAAAACGAGTATAACTCCTTACTCAGATGTTGGATTTGAATGAAACCAATTTCATTAGAAAGAAGACTCTCGGAGCTTTTCGTCTATATACAGAAGCCCACACAGTTCCGTTTGCACAAGGAGTTATGATCGTCTCAAGTTGGTGTGCCTAGCTGCAGAAATTTTCCTGCAGAATCACTGTTCACAGGCTTTCCGGCCACCGTTTTGAAATTTCGAACGTGCTCGCTTATATGAAATACTCCTCTGTTTTGGGCAAACTTTATATCGTTGGAAAGCTTATTCCAATACCTACTCATACAACTATTGACGGGATACTTCCGAACACCATAAACTTAATTTAACCCATACGCAAGTCTTTAGGACTCCATATAATCGCGATAAGTGTACGAAAAAAATTTACGGGGTGTTACATTATCCCCCCCTTAAGAACATTCGTCCTCGAATGTTAGCATAGTTACTCAGTTAAGACATGTCCAAGCTTACAATTAACACATTCATCATCATAACATCCTTGCATAAAAACAAACACTTACTTGTTATTGTACTTCTTCCGTCTCATGAACCTCCTCCTCATCGTTGAATAGGTAAGGGTACTTAATCTTCATCGCTTCCTCAGCTTCCCATGTGATCTCCTTAACTTGTTGATTCCTCCAAAGTACTTTTACCGATGCTATCTCTTTATTCCTTATCTTTTTAATTTGGCGATCAAGAATAGCAATAGGCATTTCTTCAAAAGTGAGATCTTTTGTAATTTGTACATCTTCCGTAGTAGTGATGTGCGATGGATCTCCGATGTACTTGCGAAGCATCGAAACATGAAATACAGGATGAACTGCTGAGAGCTCTTGAGGTAGCTCTAACTCATAAGCAACTTGTCCAAATCTTTGAATGATCTTATACGGACCTATGTATCGTGGACTTAACTTTCCTTTCTTGCCAAACCTCATCACTCCTTTCATCGGTGATACTTTCAAGAATACCCAATCATCGATAGAAAACTCAAGTCCTCTTCTTCTAACATCCGCATAAGATTTGTGTCGACTTTGAGCTGTTGCAAGCCGTTGTTGGATCACTTTAACCTTCTCCATTGCTTGATAAACAAGATCCGGTCCAAATAAGACCGCATCACCTGCTTCAAACCATCCTATTGGTGATCTACACTTTCTTCCATGCAATGCTTCATATGGTGCCATTTTGATACTTGAATGATAGCTATTATTGTAGGCAAACTCGATAAGAGGTAGGTGATCATCCCAGTTGCCTTTGAAATCTAATACACATGCTCGTAGCATGTCTTCAAGTGTCTGGATGGTACGTTCCGCTTGTCCGTCCGTTTGAGGATGAAAAGCCGTACTTAGATTTACTTGTGTCCCCAAACTCCTTTGAAAAGACTTCCAGAAATTCGCGGTAAATTGGGTTCCTCGATCGGATATAATGGAAATTGGAACTCCATGTAACCGAACGATCTCCTTAATATACAACTTCGCATACTCTTCCGCCGTATAAGTTGTCTTAACTGGTAAGAAGTGCGCAGATTTGGTAAGCCTATCAATGATCACCCATATGGAATCAAACTTCCGATATGTACGAGGCAAACCCGTGATGAAATCCATATTGATCTTGTCCCACTTCCAGACTGGAAGATCTATACATTGCATGTAACCACCGGGTTTCTGGTGTTCTACTTTGACTCTTTGACAATTCGGACATTCAGCTACAAATTCGGCAATATTCCTCTTCATGTCATTCCACCAATATATTGCTTTCAAATCTTGATACATCTTAGTCGACCCTGGATGGATGGAATACCTTGAACAGTGTGCTTCTGTCATAATTCTCTTTCTTAGCTCAACTACATCAGGTACACATAAACGATTCTGACACTGAAGCACTCCTTCTCGCGTAAGCTCAAATGCCTTTGTCGTGCCACTCTGCACATCCTCCTTAAGCTGTAATAAAATTGGATCTGCATACTGCTTCTCTTTCACTTCAGCTATCAATGAAGATTCCGCTGCATTACGTACAATAACCTTTTCATCTGGAGTTTCGAGAAGTCGAACTCCCAAATTAGCTAGTTGGTGAAGATCCTTAATAATCCCCTGCTTTTCTATAGATGCCATTTTAGACTTACGACTCAGTGCATCCGCTACCACATTCGCCTTCCCTGGATGATACAAGATATCAACATCATAATCTTTCAACAATTCAAGCCATCTCCGCTGCCTCAAGTTTAGATCTTTCTGACTGAAGATATATTGCAGGCTCTTATGATCGGTATATATGTCAACATGAACCCCATATAAGTAGTGGCGCCATATCTTCAAAGCAAATACAACTGCAGCTAGCTCAAGATCATGCGTGGGATAATTCCTCTCATGAGGTCGCAACTGTCTAGATCCATAGGCTATTACTCTACCATGTTGCATTAGTACGCATCCTAAGCCAATTCTCGAAGCATCACAGTACACTGCATACCCTTTTGTGCCTTCAGGAAGTACCAATACCGGTGTAGAAGTCAACTTGCTCTTCAGATCCTGGAAACTCTTTTCACAGGCATCATTCCATTGAAACTTGGAGGCTTTATGCGTCAACTTAGTCAAAGGTGCAGAAATAGAAGAAAAACCTTCAACAAACCTTCTATAATAACCTGCCAACCCGAGGAAACTACGAATCTCCGTAGGCGTCGTGGGTCTTGGCCAATTCTTCACAGCCTCAATCTTCTGAGTGTCAACTTTTATGCCTTCACTGGATACAATATGGCCCAAAAATGCCACTGACTTGAGCCAAAACTCACATTTAGAAAACTTCGCATACAGCTTACGATCACGAAAAATCTGCAACGCCTGCCTTAAGTGATTAACATGGTCCTCTTCTGATCTAGAGTAGACCAGAATATCATCTATGAAAACTATCACAAACACATCTAGAAACGGCTTAAACAGCCTATTCATCAGATCCATAAAAACTGCGGGTGCATTTGTCAGCCCAAATGACATAACCAGGAATTCATAATGACCATACCGTGTTCGGAAAGCTGTCTTGGGTATATCTTTATCCTTGACCCTCACTTGATGATAGCCTGATCTCAAGTCAATCTTGGAAAAATACTGGGCACCCTGCAACTGGTCAAATAAATCATCAATTCGGGGAAGGGGGTACTTATTCTTAATAGTCACCTTATTCAATTGCCGATAGTCAATACACATCCTCAGCGAACTATCTTTCTTACGCACAAACAATACTGGTGCTCCCCAAGGGGACATACTAGGCCTGATGAATCCCTTCTCTAGCAAGTCTTTCAGTTGCTCTTTCAATTCTCGCAACTCTGCTGGTGCCATTCTATAAGGAGGAATTGAGATTGGCTGTGTGTCTGGCAACAAATCAATACCAAACTCCACTTCTCGTTCAGGAGGTAAACCTGGTAGTTCTTCAGGAAATACATCAGGAAATTCATTCACAACCGGAACGGTCTGAAAAGTTGGCGGCTCTGCCTCTACATCCCTTACTCTAACCAGATGGTATATGTACCCCTTGGAAATCATTTTTCTTGCCTTAAAGTAAGAAATAAATCTACCTCTCGGCGCGCCAACATTACCCTTCCATTCAAGGACTGCCTCATTTGGGAAATGGAAATATACCTTCTTAGAACGGCAATCTACTGTAGCATAACAAGACGCTAACCAATCCATGCCCATAATAACATCAAAATCTACCATTTCCAACTCAACAAGATCGGCCAAAGTATCACGACCACAAATATTCACAACACAATTTCGATAAACATTCCTAGCTATAAGAGATTCCCCCACTGGCGTTGATACTTCAAATGGCTTGGCTAATAATTCGGGTGTTCTTCCGAACCTTCCCGCAACCAAAGGAGTAGCATATGATAATGTAGAACCAGGATCAATTAAGGCATACACATCAAATGCAAAGATGGACAACGTACCTGTAACCACGTCTGGAGAAGCCTCTAAATTCTGCCGATCTGCTAGGGCATACACACGGTTCTGAGCTCCGCTAGCACTAGCTACTCCTCTATCACCTCTACCGTGACCCATAGGTTGTGCACCCCTACTCAAAGGAGGCACCGAAGATGACGCAACAGCTGATCCGGTAGGTCGTGTTATACTACCTGTGGTCCTGCGTGGGCAATCTCTAGCCATATGCCCCGTCTTACCGCACCAAAAGCAATTATTCGTCCCAAGCCGACATTCGCCAAAGTGAAATTTTCTACAAATGGGGCACGGGTGTCGTGGAGGTCTCAATTGACTCATACTCCCTTGCCCTTGATACCCCACTGTTCGCGAACTCTGATTTTCACTGCTTTGCCCGAACTGATTACCTCTGAACCTTTGAAATTGTGGTGGAGCACTAATTGCAGGATAAGAAGATAACGGGCTAGGCAATCTATGAGAGAACGAAGGCCTAAAACCTCCCTGAGATGCCACAAACTGCCCTATAGCTCTGGGCCGCTTAGAATATCCTTTTTCTGATTCCTGGGTTCTTCTTCTTTGCCTCTGCTCTTCCATCTTCTGAGCGAAAGCTTGTATCCTCGCTATATCCATGTCCTTGTTCAAAGCAGCAATGGTACAATCTCTAACCAAGTATGGTTCCAATCTATTCACATAGTGATGAACTCTGTCGTCCATAGTAGCTACCACATTAGAAGCATATCGAGACAAGGAGTTAAATCGAAGACTATACTCTCTTACACTCATATTACCCTGACGAAGATTCAAGAATTGATCTGCATGGGCCTGACGAGTCTCAAATGGAATATAATGATCAATAAATGCATTTTTGAACTCTCCCCACGTAGTTGGAGGTGCATCAATACCCCTAGATCGTTTCCAATCCTCGTACCACAATATAGCCTCTCCTTTCAGTCTATATGCTGCTAGCTCAACCATCTCTTTACCGGATACATGCATAACATCTAGAACCCTTTGGGTTTGATCGACAAAGTCCTGCGGGTCTTCATTAATATCTTATCCGGTAAAAGTAGGAGGATCCAATTTCAGAAAATCCTGAGTCCGAAGGCTAGCTGCTCTATCCATACCACTAGAACCCGTGGTAGGAATAGCTTGCCCTTGAACTTGACCGGCAACTATACGCGTCAGAAGTTGTACTGCATCCCTCAAATCTCGATCAACAGCATTAATAGACGGCCCTTTCGGAGGAGAAGAAGCGCCTGATATATGCTCAGCTTGAGACTCACTTTGCTCAACTTGTGCCGGTGGTGACTTACTAGTACCTTCTCCGGCCACTGTATCTACTCGCTTCCACTTATTCTTTCTCCTTGTAACCGGCATCGTCACTATAATAAATAAAAAGAAGCAATTGGATCAAGCAATTGATTATGACTTTATCTCTAATATGGGATCTATTGCACGATCTAAGAAGTGAAGAGTGGAAACAATCCCTAAATGTCCAATAGCCTCCTGTTTATAGATGTGGTGCACAACACACCGATAAACGAGATTCTACGTAGACACGGCTTTGTAGACTCACTAGGACGAACTGCTCTGATACCACTTCTGTCACACCCTAAATCCCATTGGAGAAGACTGGCACCCGTAGCCGAGGAGGCCCGGGAGAACCCGTTCATAACCTATACTTTCACATTCACATTACTTATGAAAATTAGAAATTTGGGCAGCACTTCGTTGTAAATAGAAGAAAATAGTACCTGTATCAGCCCAGCAGACACGCATATATATATATATATAAACAGTAATTGGCCGTCAGAGCCATCACGTCTATCAACCAAACACTCTTATGGCTGTACAATATGTCTACAAAAGCCTCTACATAGATACACAACTGAGTTGGGGTCGGGACAAACTCCCGCCCACAAAAGACTTTTATGCAAATACCAAAAGTACATATAGAGACGACTTGGGATGCCCCGAAACAACTGGAGCTCACCACTAACAACAGAACGTCCTGGCTCTTACTGCGGAGGTGTACGACCTGAAGTACCTGTTCCTGCAGGCATGAATGCAGGTCCCCCGTGAGGGACGTCAGTACGGAAATATGTACTGAGTATGTAAGGCAGTGAGTATCAAGATGATATACAAAAGGTCAACAGAAACCAGATACGAGTGAATAAACAGTATGAGTAGACCACACTTAAAAGAACTGATGGGATACCTGCACATTACTTGCATATCATTACTTCCCGTAATCCTTATCAATACATAACATATGTCATACAATGGCCAACTGATCAGTGGTACTAATACAATACATCAGGGACCACCCCTGGAATAGCATATATAGATAATCTTTATAATACGATGGCCAACTGATCAGTGGTACTAATACAATACATCAAATCATCAATTTAAAATATAGACATTCCATTTCATAATTCAATTAATCTTTGAGATTGGTTACTTTGTGGTCACACTTTATGGAACTTGAAACCATGACACCTCAATAGGAAAAACATGTAAATAGGTAATCAATATCATTAAGATGAAGTAGAGAATCATGGATACCTCATTAAACCATTTCGGAGTCAACAATAGTATATGGACGTTTTTTACTAGCCGGACATCTTAAAAGTGAAAACAAGTTCAATAGGTAGTGTCGAAGATCATATGATGTTATTATGTGTCATGTGTCGTAGGACAATGTTGGAAGCTTACTTGAGAGTGCCATGGGTCATTATTCATGCCAAAGAATAGATAGAGTATGTCTTACATACCTTGATATAACCACTTCAATACAAGTGACTTCCCGTACTCTTCGAACACTTATCTACAATAAGTCATTTGTGGCAACTAGTATTAGCAACCAAACCTTACCATTTAGGTATTGACTTCACCAAATAATGTCTAGGAAGTAATCCTTTAGCTCATCAATAGGAGTACTACATACATCCTCTTATACTCTTATTACATTCACATATCATGCATTTTCATGAAATATCCCTCAACATCACTCTTAGCCTTTATTTCCCTTCTTAATCACCATCCAATACCAACATGATCACTAGGCATATATAACCACTAATATAATGTTATATCACCACAATTAATCCTCCATAATCCAATACAGCAACTTTCATAATTTACTACTAACAATTTATACACAACAATTCATAACTATGTTTCTAGTTATCTTCCAACATCAAGACAATACTCATAATCCTTTATAAATACTTATTCATGGATAAGAATCAAGAATAAACAATATTCATACCTTAACAATGAAATCTTGTATTTAGAATCCTCCTTACATAACCATGGGGTGCTTCTCGAAGCTTTCGAGATGGTGAACACAACTACGGAACCAATTTGAATTTTCTGCGGTTGAATCACAAAATATTTGAGGTTGAAATTGGCTAGGGTTTCACCTCTCTTAATAATTTGGATAATTTCTGGGATAAATGAGGCTAAGTGCAGGTTTTTAAGACCAATTTTCGTCCAAAGGTAATGGAAAATGACCATTGTGCCCTCAAAATTTAAATAAATCCCGAATCTGTCCCCAGTGGACAGTTTTGACAGGCTGAAGTAAATCGATCATAACTCTTTGCTCCGATATCGGATTTGGGTGAAATTGGTATCATTGTAAAGATAATTAAAAGGGCTATCATTTCATATAAATTAGGCCACCCAGTTCGTCCTGTACAAGGAGTTATGATCGTTTGAAGTTGACCCTAAAAATCTGTTTTGAGAGGCTGAAGTAAAACGCGTATAACACCTTACGCAGATGTTGGATTTGGATGTAACCAATTGCATTAGAAAGAAGACTCAAAGATCTTTCTATTGATATATGGTAGCTCACCCAGTTCATTATATTGAGGAAGTTATGATCGTTCAAAGTTGACCCAAAAACTGGCAGGCCTCAGTATTTTTCTGCTAATTTACTGTTCACAAAAATCTGTTTTGAGAGGCTAAAGTAAAACGAGTATAACTCCTTACTCAGATGTTGGATTTGAATGAAACCAATTTCATTAGAAAGAAGACTCTCGGAGCTTTTCGTCTATATACAGCAGCCCACACAGTTCCGTTTGCACAAGGAGTTATGATCGTCTCAAGTTGGTGTGCCTAGCTGCAGAAATTTTCCTGCAGAATCACTGTTCACAGGCTTCCCGGCCACCGTTTTGAAATTTCGAACGTGCTCGCTTATATGAAATACTCCTCTGTTTTGGGTAAACTTTATATCGTTGGAAAGCTTATTCCAATACCTACTCATACAACTATTGACGGGATACTTCCGAACACCATAAACTTAATTTAACCCATAAGCAAGTCTTTAGGACTCCATATAATCGCGATAAGTGTACGAAAAAAATTTACGGGGTGTTACACCAGGTTGGTTCCCCTGGATCCAGGAAAATAATTGATGATGAGGTGACATAACATGTGGCGTCCACCTCACTCAAATATCACGCCGTGTGGTCCTTAACTTGCCATGATGGAAAAGTGTTAAAATTAGGGGTATTCTTGATTACTTTGATAACAGCAAGGTTATATTTGATCTCATAATTTAACTAGGGGCAAACTTGACCAATATATCAAAGTAGAGGGGTATTTTTAACTCTTTTCCTATTAAAAAAAATTGCTGACCCCTTTTTTCTTTAAAAAAACAACATAACTGCATATTTAAAATTGAACTAAAAAAAAAGGCAGAATACATCGTCAAGCCCCTTAACTTGGCGTCATCTTTCACTTTGGTACCTCAAGTGAACATTGCTCATTTTTGGCACCTGAACAGTTATCAACTGTCATTTTGACACTTTTTTTACAATTGTTGATTTTAAGAAGTGTGTGTAATAACACGTTGCTGACATGACATACTGACCAATTAAAAAAAGGCATGTGGCATTCACGTATAAAATAATAATTTTAAATAAATTATAATTTTAAAAATTATTTTTTAAAATAATTAACTTAAATTTTAAATAATAAATAAATAATTGATCGCCGGCGACGACGACGGCGACGGCGCAGTCACTTGCTATATTTTCCAATGAAGTCACTGACCATAACCTTCAAACTCCGGCTGCAAAATCTCCAATGAAGCCACTAACCATAACCTTCAAACTCCGGCTGCAAAATCTCCGACGCCGTCGACGTCGTTATTTGTAAAAGATATACAACGATGGAAACTGGAGGCGCAACGTAACCTGAGCAACCAACGATCAAAGTTGACTTCTCTACGGACTCAATGGCTTTCTTTATCCTCTACTGCTTGATCTTATGTCAGTGATGTAGTAAATTCTTATCTCTCCCAAAAATAAACTTCGAACAAATGCGTAAGTAAAATTACATAAAACAAAAATAAAGCTTCCTCCGAATTTTTGCTTTCTTGATAATTTTTAAGAGCCCATTAAATAGTTTCAATAATTGCATGAAGTTCTAACTTCTCATTAATTGAAGAATTTGTATTTGTGAGTTTGATCGAAGCTAAAATTTCGATGAAGAAGTGGAGAAAATGGTGATATCTGTGAATTTGTGTCTATGAGATTAAATAATTATATCATTAATGACAATTGTGATGATGATTTCGGTGGATTAATGGTGTAAAGAGACCCAAAAATGGTGATGAAGAAAAAGGGCCAAAAGAATAAAGATGAAGCATATTTTTTTTAATTAATTTCGGATAAATATGAACCTTTACGCTCTGAATTCGAATGTCTTACACTCTTCATGCCATGTCAGCTAAAAATGTCAAAATGACATAGTTAATGACTGATTCAGGTGTCAAAAATGAACAATATCTACTTAAGATATCAAACTAAAAGATAACGCTAAGTTGAGAGATGTGACAATGTATTCTGCCAAAAAAAATAGAAAGAGGGCATATAGGAGAGGATAGTGGCGAGATATATACACTTTTTCCAACCATGACCCACTCTTGTCCTTTTTCCATGACCCATCAGTGAGACCTTAGTAAGAGAGATGCTAGAGCAGAACCTACCTAATCTAGTCTAGTGTTGAAAATGCTTCTATAAAAGGTATGTTTTGGTATGAAGAAAAATATTTTCTTGAAAGCTATTTTTGTGGGATTATGCAGAGTATATTGTTTTCCATCAAATCTGTCAGAAAAGTTTGATAAAATATTTCAAAGAAGAACAGAAGCTGCACTGTAGCAAACTTGATAAACCAAAACTAATCATTATACTAGTATATCTTAAAAGGGCCCATTTGATGATGAAAATTAAAATTATAAGTAATTTCTTTCAACTTAGTATCTGAATGTCCACAATTACAATATATCACGGTTTACATAATCACTTAAAATCTACCAGTAATAAATTTCTGATAGAGAATGTTGATGCTTATAGTAACATTTTTTGGGGTCTCGTGTCACAACTTCAGAGAAAATAAGAGACACCTTTTAGATGTATGTAAGTCTGCTATTCCATTTTTTTTTTATCCCTCACGTTTTCCATCAAATCTGACAGTAAAGTTTGATAAATATATGAAAGAAAGACCAAAGGCTGCACTTTGAGAAAACTTGTTAAACCAAAACTAATCATAATAGTAGTATATAACGTTTAAAAGATTATTTGACCACTTTTGTCATCATCTCCGGAAATTATTTTTGTCACCTAGGTTTCTAGCATATAGGATTCATGATAGACTTTAAGGGGACTTTTGGTTGGAAACAATTTGTTTCAAGATTAATGATCTCGATGTGGCATAAAAATAATTCTGTAAATCCAGAATAACTAATTCTTAAATGGATTATTTCATGCATTTTATTCTAACCAAACATAAATAAGCTTATTCAGAAATTAGTTATCCCATCATCAAAGTGGTATAAGAATAACTAATTCCGAATGAGTTATATCTCATATATTTTATCCCACTCAAACATAAAATAAGTTCATTCTGAAATTAATCTCGAAATTAGTTATTTCTTTAGGCTTGTATCAAAAGACCATCTAATCAATTTTAAGATTGGAAAGTTGTTTTAAACTACTTCGTGTTTCATTTTAGTTGTTTTTTATATTACTTACTTTATTTCTTATATTGGCGTTAACTTGCACTTTAATTCACTGTTAAATCAAAATGCCGACGCACATTTGTAAGCTGTAAGCATACGTTATATACATGTAGATGTATCGGCAAGGATCGTGTTCGCAGGGGCGGATCCAAAATTTTAAACTTGTGGGTTCTATGGGCTTCTTTCCTGCCACTAAGCTATTTCTTGGTTTAGTTATGAGTTCTCACCTATTAATATTTATAACTTTTGACGATTTTTCTATATAATTTTAAGCCTTAAGGTAGCGGGTATGAGTTCCCGAGAACCCACACCTTTTACTCTACATTCGCCACTGCGTGTTCGTCGAGTGGAATGGGATTAACTGAGACAACTGCAAACCTTGTGGACTTATTATTTGGACGTATCGTTGACCTCGTGCTACTATATTTTCTGAATACATAAGAAACGTAATTTTGTGATTTATAGTTTTATACTACTATATATCCTTCATGTAGAGCCTAATTTGTAACCGCATTGGTATGAACGATGGACATAAATGAGTCAACTCTAATAGAACTCTATAACATATTTGACGAGCTTTTTCCCTAAAATAAATAAAATCATATTAGAGATTATTATTATTATTATTAATAATAATAATCTATTAAATGTAATTCTATAAAGTAAGGTCTAAAAAAGATAAAATGACGCAAATTTTATCCGAGAGATTATTTCTTATATACGCTCAACACAGTAATGCACAATCATAGCAGGTTAAAAAAGAAAAAAAAATTATCCCTCAAGAATACCTAAGAGAATATATGAGCAAAAGATTAAGACGAGGAACTAAGGGAGAAGAAAAAAGGTTAAAATTGAATTTGAGAAAAAAAATTATATAGTAAGGTTTTTCATTTATTGATATGTTATCTTGACATTATTTCCATCTATGCTCGCACTGATCTTCAAAAATTTACTACACCTATATTGAATACTTTTAAAACACGCTATTTTTTGAAAACCTAACACATACTTATCGATATTTTTAAGAACTCGAACACCATAAATGTCATGGCAATGCTACATATCACATGCAATCTATGTGTGTATATTGTGAGAAATTGGACTTCAAGGAAAAGAAAAAAAAAACTCTAAATTAAACTGCGGTACATTGCTAGAATTTGAAATTTCAAATTTTGAATATTTGATTCTCCATTAGACTTTTGAGATTTTTGCTTGAAAGAACTTGAGTTCATAATTAGATGACAATTGACGGGATGCCCCCTTTTAAATTTTATATCAACTTTTATCATACTTTTTTTTTTAATATAATTATACCTAATCCGCATGTACTAGAATTTAGGAGATGTCGAAGCACCATATATCTACATATTAATTATATATCTCGGTAGATTCAGAATAAAAAAATGCATCTTAATAACAAAGGAAAAAAACACATCTTCATTGCATGTAATATGGATCTCGACAGATCCTAAACTAAAAAAATATATATCGGGAGCTAATTATGTATCTTTATAAAGATAAACATATCTTTGTTGGATATATCTGGAGTTAATTATGTATCTCGATAAATTCAAAATCAAATTTTCATTAATTGTGCAAAATACTAAATTTTCTCTAATTTAACTCCAAACTACTGGAATTTATATTATTGCTATATATTATGACATAATTAAGGGATCGTTTGGTGTGAACGATAACGTACTATAATCATGGAATAAAATACAGAATCATTTTATTCTCATTTTGTCAGTTATATTAGTTAGTATCAAAATTATTTATCAACTATTTATAACTTAGTGATGAGAAAAATTATTCTCTCTATATATAGCGTAATAACTTATCATAAAATAATTAATCTCTAAATAATTAAATGGGGGTAACTTGTCTAACCAAACGACCCCTAAGTTAACATAGTACTAAAACAATTTAAAGTCTAGACCAGTATTTATTTTAATTAAATCTCAGCCTTCCACCCGTCCAATCAAACGGTTCAAAACAATTGTATCTTTTTCTTCTTTGTTGCATCAAGCTGTGTTCTCAGTACATGCAAAACCAGACAGACAGTGACCATTACTCTCCATTTCTCTCCTCAAAATCCATTTTTTCTTCAAAATTCGAAACGCTGAACAGTTAATATTTTCTCCCTTACTAGTTTATTTTTCGTTTTTGTTATTTTTCTGATGAAGTTACACTTATATTTGGTTCAAAAAAAAGCACAAGTTTCTTTTTTTTCAATGAAATTTCACTAACCAGCTTGTTATTTGTTTCATTTTAGCTAGCTAAGAAGCAAAAACACAACTTTTAGTTTTTCCACCACAGATCCGAGGCTCGAGAAAACTCCGGACGATCGAAAGGTATCATACTAACCTTTAGTTACTAGTTTTGCTATTGTTGTTGCTGGGGTTGGAGGGTCTATCGAAAACAACCTTTTTACTTCATTAGTTCTACTTTGTGGGTGAAGTTACACTGGGTATTGTTGATGTTGTTGTGTGGGTTGTTGATGTGAAGTTACACTGGGTATTTGTTGATGTTGTTGTGTGGGTATTGTTGTTGTGAAGTTACACTGGGTATTGTTGTTTTTGTTGTGTTACACTGATATTGGTGTTGTTGTATTACTCTGGGTATTGCTGTGGTGGTTGTGTTACTTTAGGTATTATTGTTGTTGTTATTGGGTATTGTTGTGGTGGTTGTGTTACTTTAGGTATTGTTGTTGTTGTTATTGGGTATTGTTGTTGAGAAGTTACACTGGGTTTTTGTTGTTGTTGTTGTGTGGGTGGGTGGTTGTATCGAAAAGAACTTCTCTTTGTTGTAAATGCGTGAAGTTACATGAGATATTGTTGTTGCTGATGTGTTACTCTGGGTATTGTTGTTGTAGTATTACTCTGAGTATTGCTGTGGTTGTTGTGTTACTCTGAGTATTGTTGTTGTTGTTGGATTACACTGGGCATTGTTGATGTTGTTGTGTGGGTATTATTGTTGTGAAGTTACATTGGGTACTGTTGTTGTTGTGTGTGTGGGGAGGTGGTAGTATCAAAAACAACCTCTCTACTTCATTAGTGAAGTATACTGAGTATTGTTTAAACCGGATGTTGTTGGTGCTGTTGTGTTACACCGGCTATTGTCATTGAGGTGTGTGGGTGGGGCAGGGTTTTCTATCAAAAACAACTTCTTTGTTGTTGTTGTTGTTGTGTTACACTGGGTAATGCTGTTGTTTTGGGGCTTCTATCTAAAACGACTTTTCTATCTCATTAGTTCCACCTGTGGGAGTTACACGGGGTGATGTTGTTATTACATGGAATAAAGATTTATTACCAGCCTTTAGTGGGTTTTTTTAAGTAATAGATGACTTGATTGGGTCTTAACAATTGGCTCTAATTGTGTTGTTGGTCTGTAGAATATGATGTTTAAGAGAGTTGCTGAATCACAATACGGCAGAGAGTTTCTCAAGTGGTACGAAACGCATGGATTGTTAAAGATTCTAGTGAGGTGTTTCGCCTTCCACAGGGCACCAGGTGTTGGAGGCATAATTGGAGGTGGTGCACTGGCAGGTGTGATATCGTACCAAAATAGTGAGCGACTGGACAAACTTGAAAAAATATCTTCCCTTAATCTGAAGAGGGCGGAGATGTGGTAAGTTCATGACAAGTTTAATCTTTACTTGAACATTTAATTTATCATTAACCGTACACTAATATTGATCTTTCATTTCAGCTATAAGAATATGAAACAAACCAAAGAAAACCTTCTGGATTGTGAATCGGTGAAAGCTATACTTTCACCTCATCAAAAGAAAAAATGGGTTAAACAGGTATTCTTCTCTTATTCCTTGCATTGTGTCCTCATTTATTATTTGGCAATGTTATCTTAGCTTATATTGAAATATTTTGTCTTCAGGAAGGGCTACTTATCTTGGTAGTCGAAGAAGAAGAAAAAGGAGAGGATGACGGGAAGGGTAGTCATGGAGATCATGGACATCCTCCTGCTGCACGGGTCATGCTGCCCAAAAGTGTTGGCCCATCTCTTTCACCTCCACCCGAGTGTCCATTTTCTAGTTCAATGAGATTCGGTAAGTGTACTATCACATTATTTAATATCTAGCTGACAGGTTAAAATTTTTGTTTATGTTACCTCTTTTATGTTCCTCGAATAAGTCTAATCATCAAGCAAGCTCCTAGCCTTGGCGGACGGTGGATAGAGTTACCTGATATCTATGGCTGGTGGGAGGGGCAATTATCATGTGGTTTTAGTCGAGGTGCGCAAAAACTAGTCCGGACACCATGGTTATAAAGAAAAATATCATGGTAGGCTATAGATTTATTAGGGCATAGCTGCAAGGATTGTGATAATAATGAAGAAAACTTGCAAGGTGTAAAAGAGAGCAAGTGAGTGGGAGATTTCTTCGGAACCTCGTAGGATTTGTATTTTGATTACTATGAAAAGCAAGGGCTTTGCTACCCTTTTTCCACTTCAAAGGGATGTTTGCTATGGGGATGGGATAGGGAAAGATCGATTGGGATATCCCAAAATTGTAATTAATATCTCTAACTAAACGCATGATAAATAATCTTGCATTTATCTCGGTGTTATTGTCCTTTATCATCCCTCATACCAAACGGACCCTTTTAGTTTTGGCTTAAGAAATACTCCGTTTATCTCAGTTTATGTAACACACTTGCAATTTTATTCTGCCCAAAACATAATGTCAGAAAAATTAAACAAATATAAACAATGGTTTGGTCAATGACTTGGTGATTTGGAGTGTCTTTAATATAAACACATTTATCACATTCATTTATCTTGAACCCGTTTACCAACATGGATTGGTCAAACTTCGCATGCCATTGTTCAGGTGCTTGTTTTAGTCCATACAATGACTTAATAAGTCTACACACCTTATTCTCTTTTCATGGAACCACAAAACCCTCAGGCTGTTCCATGTAAATTTCTTCTTCTAATTCTCCATTTTGGAATGCGGTTTTCACATCCATTTGATGGATTTGAAGATCATATATCGCAGCCAAGGCAATTACATTCGAATCGATGATATCCTTGTTACTGGCAAGTATGTATCGAAGTGATCAAGGCCTCTTTTTGTTTGAAGCCTTTTACTACAAGTATTGCCTTGTATTTGTCAATAGTACCATCCGCTTTCATCTTCCTTTTTGAAGATCCATTTGGAACCTAAAGGTTTATTTTTGGGAGGAAGATCAACCAATTCCCATGTATGGTTGCTTAAGAATGAATCGATCTCACTATTGACTGCCTCTTTCCCAAAGGATGAGTCCGAAGATGTCATCGCTTCCTTAAATGTTTGAGGCTCATTTTCTAAGAGAAATGTTACAAAATCCGATCCAAATGAAGTAGACGTTCTTTGACGTGTACTACGTCTTGGATTTTATTCATCATGTACATTCTCACTTAGTTCATCTCGAGGTCGTTTAGATCCTACACTGGACTGTTCATATCTAATTTTATACGGGTAAATGTATTCAAAGAATTCAGCATTGTCTGATTCAATTACCGTATTTTCATTAATATCCGGATGTTCGGATTTATGAATCAAAAATCGACATGCTTTACTACTTTTAGCATATCCTATGAACACGCAGTCCACAGTCTGAGGTCCTATCTTAACCCTTTTAGGCATAGGAATTTGGACCTTTGCTAGACACGCCCACACTTTGAAATATTTCAACTTGGGTTTCCTTCCTTTCCATTTTTCATAAGGAATTGATTGTGTCTTACCATGGGAAACTCTGTTGAGTATACGATTGGCTGTAAGGATAGCCTCCCCCCGTAAGTTTTGCGGTAAACCGAAACTTATAAGCAAGACATTTATCATTTCCTTCAAAGTTTGATTTTTTCTTTCCGCAATTTCGTTAGATTGAGGTGAATACAGGGCCGTAGTTCGATGGATAGTTCCATTCTCTACACATATTTCGGCGAAAGGAGATTCATATTCTCTGCCCCTATCACTTCTTATCATTTTTATCTTTTTATCTAATTGATTTTCAACTTCATTTTTATATTGCCTAAACGCATCTATTGCTTCATTCTTACTATTTAGCAAATAAACATAACAATATCTAGTGCAATCGTCAATAAGTTATCAGATATTTTTTCCCACCACGTGATACACATTTGCAGGATAGTTTCTATGTTACTCTAATATCAAGTCTCAAGACATTCTAGGACCTGATATATGTAGAACAAGTTACTACTACATGCTTGTTTCTGCCTACACCAATAATGCCTTCGAGACTTGCAGAACCAATGTAATTATTGGAAGTTGCTGTCCCATCTTCATTTTGCATGGCTTTTTAATGTTTGGTTTCAATAACATTCACTATAATAAGAGGTCACATTTCTATTTATCAAACTATTTTGAAATGTTTTTCTTGAGCATAACAACTCTTTATCTCTTAGAAATGGGTGTAAGGTTTGCGTTCACTAATCTACCCTCTCCGAACTCCAAACTGTTGGGTTACACTGGTATCTTGTCGTTATCATTTTGGTGTGAGATCTTTATTTTTGCACATAAGATTGAGATTTTAAAAAGTTATTTTCTACTATGCAATTTATAGGTAGTCAGAAGATCCTTTTTTTTTTTTCCATTTTTCGTCGGAAATTTAAAATTTCCAAAAAGGGGTGAGACTAGACTTTTGTCGAAGATCTTGTAACTCAACAGAGGAATTAGAATATTGATACTATTAGCCAATGAGAAAACAATTTATTTGAAGCCAATATGCAGCATTTACAACTGTCCTGATTTTCTTGTTGTTTTCTATTCGAATGTTCCTCTTATCCACCACCTCTTTGATATCTTTAAAAGTCTCGTATTATTAACGGAACATGTGTACTAAAGAAGAATGATGTTGTGTCAGACAGATTATATGAACCAATTGGGATTGCAATTTTTTTGGATTCGTACCTTAATTGTACGGAATCCGACTAAATCAAAATTCACTTGGAAAAGTTCAATATGGAAACCAATTCATAGAGTCTTTAATTTATCGCCACCGAGATCGTGATTGTTATTGCTTTCACCGATTCTTTTTCGTTATACGCAATGCTTATGATCGTTAATCAATTCATAAGTTCAATTATTATTTATTTCAATAGGAAAAGATGTGAACTTTTTGGCATGTAATTAGCAAGGGTGTACATGAACATTTATTTCATGTAGTTGTTGATGCTAGTCATCTGAGAGGAATGTATATCGGGACATTTGTAACAACATGTACAATGGATGGAGCAGGTTAGTATGAATTTGTAATAATTATATTGTAAAACTTGTTATATGTTTTTGTATTTCTATGTATCACTTGAAAATACATATTTCCACTAGATATATACATATCTGTATAAAATTACCTGGAGTTTCAAAGTTTCATGAATTAAAACATTTAAAAACGATTATGTTTTATAATTATGTGTCTAAATTTTATTATATATAATTGATACCATTTATTTGATAAAATATACAGTTTTAATTACCTGTATATATAATAAATACATATGCAGTTCCTATATGTATTTTTATTTTACTGCACATAATTATTTTGTATATACAGATCATATATTCCCTCTGGCATATGGTGTGATTGATTCTGAAAATGATGCATCATGGACGTGGTTCTTTCAGAATCTAAAGAAAGCGTACGAGGAAAGACAAAACCTGTGTGTTGTTTCTTATAGGAATCCAAGCATCATAAAGGCTATTAGCGATGTGTACAACGATGTTCCACATTATGCATGTATATGGCATCTATGGGGGAATGTTAAAAGACTTTACAGAAAGTCACACGATGCATTGTCGGAGATCTTTTATACAATGGCCAAATCATATTCAAAGTCAGAATTCCAAATGTTAATGGAAAAAGTTGAGGCAGTTGATATTAGGGTGAAGAATTATTTGGAATTGGCTGGTTACGAAAAGTGGGCTAGGTCCTATGCCACAGTTAATCGAGGGGGGACTTTGACTTCAAACATTGCGGAGTCAATAAATGGAGTACTTGTATCAGCTAGAGAACTGTCAATTTATGACTTTCTTAAGGAGGTTTAATTATTGTTTGCAAAATGGAACAGCAAAAATAGGCAACAGGCTTCATATACCTGCACACCACTCATTGGAAAGTTTTATGACATACTCAACGAGAACAAGGTTTTGTGTACTCATATGACGGTATGATCTTTTACATTTTTAGAATTTATACTTCTGAAAAAAATAATTAATAGAGTAACTTCCATTAAGTGCTAAATGAATGGAAACATTTGAAAAAAATAAAAAAGTTAAGGAAAATATTATGTACTCTGCATATGTATTTTTACTCTGTATATGTATTTTTTTCTGAAAAAATGCTGGTGTGCTTACAACATATCGTATAAATATGAATTTCATCTTTTTGTAGCATATTATTAAACTTTTTATTTTTGTATCAGGTTGTACCAGCCACCGAATATTTGTATATGGTACACGACAAACAAAAACACTACATTGTTTGCCTCAAAGAAAAAAATGTTCATGTAATGCATTTCAACTAGATTAGATACCATGTGCATATGCTTGTGCGATGTTGGAGAAGAAGAATTTTGAGAAGGGGCCATACTGTTGTGATTTGTTTAAACTAAAAATTCTTTTGAAAACATATGATGTTCTCATCTACCCGTTGCCACACAAAGATGACTGGCTAATTCCAGAGAGCGTACTTGGTGAAATAGTACTGCCTCCAAAATACAAAAGACCTCCAGGAAGACCTGCGAAGAAGGATCGTGAAAAATCAGGCTGGGATATATTTGGAAAGAAGAACATCAACTCATGTGGTTGTGGGGCTAAGAGTCACAATAGGCGTTCCTGTAGGAAATATCGAAAATGAAACATCTCTTTCTGTATTATTGCTTAAAATTTTATTTTCATTTTTTATAAACTTGAACTATTTTTTTAATCATCATTTGACAAGTGAACACAGTTAAATTTGAATTCTGCATATGTATATGTTGAAAGATCTGAACACTGCATATGTATTTTGAATGTGTAGTTCATATGTATATTTAGCATTGAATATACTTTTTAGGTTAAAGTTGGTAACTTTGATTAACCAAACACTTATTTGGTTCGTAATTGTTAATTGATTTAGCCACATATGACATATTCTGCAAATCTATGTTTGAATTTCAAAATCTTAGCGCAACATATGTGTTTATATGATAAAAATATATTTAAATGTATAATACATATGTATTTTTAATAAAAAATATTAACACTGCATATGTATTTATGTAAAATAAAATATCAGCATAAATTACAGAATTGTATTAAAAGTTCAAAATTATCTTTAATTTCAATTTTCATTTATAATCATATTAATTGGACACATATCAAAATAAATATTAGTTATGAACAATATGTATTTTAGAAAAAACTTATTATTAACACTGCATATGTATTTTTATGCTAAATTTTACATATTTTTTAGCAAAATATGAACACTGCATATGTATTTAACATAACATTGGCATTTTAAACTAAAAATTTCAGATATACTTTTGGAATGCTTAGGCATAACATTGCATATGTATTTTTCTCATTAAAAACAATACATATGTATTTTGTAGGCATAAAAATTCCTGCATATGTATTTTAAGCATAATATGAACAATACATATGTATTTTTTAACAAAATCACACAGTAAAATGAAGAACAACATAAAAGACTCGTATTAAACTTGAATTAGTACTATATAACCTACAATTAGAACCTATCTACATCCATAAACCAACGTCTAAACTATATAAAGTAATCAATCCATCATCTATCATACATCAAAAATTTCAGTTACACTAGTTATTCTACTTTGCGTTGGAGGTCTCAAAGGTGCTTCAACGTCACTATGGGCATTTACATCTTGCTTTCTGGTCCCATAATCCTACAAAATTGCAACATATCTTGTACGGAGTGCATTGGGATCGAACTCATTCGTAGGAATTTTGTGACCATAAGAAAGACACTCCGCATATGTAACCATATAGACACCATAATCCCTACAGAAACAATAAAAAGGAACACATATATGCTTTAATATATATTTTACAAACATACAATTTTGTTATATGTAAATTAAATAACTTACAAGCTTCCGCTCGGTTGTTGAGGCAAACTTTCTTGAAATAACACATAAAACATATCTGAGGAGTCTTTGTCTTTGTATCTTGGATGGTTTTCAACATGAATTTCTTTCTTAACGTAGAAATCACAATGTTCAAGACACAATGGGATAATCGCAGCTAGTTTTTCAATGACATTAAGAATAGCCGAATAATGAACAGATGATTCATATGAATCATATAGGAATATGCACCTCTCTGAGAAAGATAAAATTGCTAGCACCCAATGATGTTTTTCCTTTATATTTACTGGAACATAAATGTCTTCCACTGTATGCCATGACACAGCAGCATGCATACGGAACCCATTTATGTATTCATTAAGATGTGCCACATGTCCTCCCGCCGTAAGGTTTTCAGCATCCGCAGAAAAAACATCACGAACAAATCTAATTATGCTCATAAAGTTGCAATCTACTGTGCTGAATTTGTAAGACTTGTTGGGGTCATACTTCGACTTCTTCCTCAAGCAGTAGAAGCAAACATCAATATGCTGCAGTAAGTAAGAACACAAATTTTAGATAATTCAAACGATTTGTATACTAAATTTGGCATGTGTATGTAATATAAAAATACATATGTAAGTTAAAGTGCATCACATCATTTCTTATATAATAAAAAATTACATAAAAAAAATACTTATTTCCACCTGCATATGTATTTACTACCATAATATGTAGTTTAATTAGTGCTATAAATTAAAAAAAAATATTGTAAAAAAAATATGCTAACTGAGTCGGTCCATACTAATCAGGGAATCCCATTGTGTAGAACCAGTTTTTATCTTCAACAGTCTCAATTTCGAAATGCATCATTGGAATGGTTGATTTCCCCCTTTTATAATGATCCGCATTTTCCTTCTTGTTTTTTTTTTGTTAATCAGTGTATGTTAAATCATGAGAACATAATATAATTTTAAAAAAAAAACTTAAAACAATTCAATAGAAATACCTTTTAGCATGAACTTTGAGAAGGTCTTCAGAAATCCCATCCATGAACTTGTTGACAATCTTCGTATCCACAATTCCATCAATTGGATGATAAACAAATGAATGTTTCTGTGGGAATATACGTATGTGCCCTTCCGAGCTCTCTATATTGTTACGTAATACAAACAGGTAACTATTAAAAAGTATTTTGCATAACATGTTACATTGTAAACTAAATATATAACTAATTGTACTTACCGGCAGCTGAACCAAATTTCATCATGTAAGGTGACTCTTTGAATTTGGATGGTCGCCTAATCCTTAACTTAGGAATAGGAGTTTGAAGTTCACGATTAGCAGAGGGAAGAACAATGTTTCTTTTACTACTATATACATTCAAACTAAGAAGCAAGTCATTAGGGATTATGTCTTGTGAATCAGGAAAAACAATTTCATCCCTTTGTTCATCAGTGGTTAATTCTTGTATTTTAGGAGCTGTCATAATCTTCTCCTCCGTACCAAGATCAACCTCTCCGTGCATGTATGCTTTAGATCTTGATCCAACGTTCTCTTTGTTTTCCTTTAAAAATGGAAAACAGTTTATTTTTTAATGTCAAAAATAACCTACATAACCTCAGATATATTCATAATACATACCTGACAATGATCTTGAACAATAGATTCAAACCTTTTATCATTAAATTATTCATCGATTTGTTCTTCTTCAAAAGTTGCCAATGGATGTCTCGTGATGCTCTCTCTTTGGTATGCATTAAGACTTGGTAACAACTCATCTGGGATTGTAAACTGCGAATCAGATAAATTTGTATCATCCAATTTCTCATCAGTGATCTGCAATAGAAATGAAACAAAATATAGAGAAAATGGTCAAATACCCTCCCAACCTTTACCCCAAATTCCAACTACATACCTACACTTTGAAGGGGTCCTATGACCCCCCTGAACTATTTAAAAATGAAATATATACCCCCCAAACGCTAACGCCCAAATGCATAATGGAAAGTGAGCGACACTCACCTGCTATTTAATGCCACCTAATTTTCACGTAAAATTGTCTTTTTTATATAAAAAAATTAATTACTATTCTTTAATATATATATATATATATATTCTCTTCTTTTCTTTCCCTTTTCATTTCCCTTTAATATTATTCTTTTCTTTCCCAGATTCTCTCCTTTTTCTTTCCATTGTTCAGATAGCAATCTTAGCCATAACTTTTAGAAAAATTCATTAAGAAAAGGAATTATATCAAATGCTTGATGGAGATAAAAAAGCTAAAAATAATAGCTTTTGCTACCTCAGTTAACGCTAAGTCGATAACAGTTTTTTCACTTTTAGGATCAACAATCTGAGTTAAATTGCCAAAATCAATTTTAATCAAGTGGGTGTCACTATTGGGGATGACCAATTTGGTGGTTTTGATGGAATTGAAGATGACCAATTTGGTGATTTTAGAGTCTTTGGTAGAAGTAATTGTTAATTTTGCTATTTTGATGGAATTGAAGATGACCCATTTGGTGTTTGTGTGTTGAAATAATGGTTAATTGAGTTACTTTTTGATGGAATTGCAAAATTTGGGGTGTGTGTATGGAGCAACCATGGTGTGTTATTTTTTATGGAATTTCAGAATTTGATGTGTGTGTGGAGCATCCATGATGTTTTGTATTTTGTTGAAGAGAACAAAGAAAATGAAGAAGAAGAAGAAGAAGAAGAAGAAGAAGAAGAAGAAGAAGAAGAAGAAGAAGAAGAAGAAATGCCATTGATGAGTTTTTGGTGCCATTGTTTGTGAAGAAGAAGAATTGAAGAGGAAGAAAGAAAAATGTCATTGATGAGTTCTTGGATGTCACTGATGCCATTGTTTGTGAAGAAGAAATAAATTATTGTTGTTGTTGTTGATTTTGCAAAGAAGGAAGCTCTTTCTTTCTCTCTTGTTATTTCTTTTTTTTTTCTTCAAGAAAATTTAGTGCTTTAGGATTGTTGGTGTAGGTTTTTGTTCTAAGAAGAAAGAACGAACCTCACTCTTTGTAACTTTACAAATTACTATACAATCAATTTAGTGCTTCAGGCTTTTGTAGCTTTGTATCATTTCTTATGGAATTTTGAATTTCCTTTTTAAAGTGAAATAAATGGATTTTTTTGTGGGTTTTATATTTGGACACATCCATGAATTAAAATAGAGAAAGATGAAGAAGAAAATGTATTGGAGATGAGAAATTAATCTTGGACACCATTGATGAGTTCTTGAATCTTTTTTTCTTGAGAAAGAAAAGAAGAAGAAACAAACGTATAAGGCAACAAAATCTTTTGGTTTTGAATCCTTTTGAAAGAGATTATTAACCCTAAAGCTTCAATTTTAGAATGGAGGTTACTATTGAAAGTTTTGAAATGGTAGACAACAAAACTCAAACTTCAAGCTTTGAAAATGACAAAAATAAAAAGGAAGAAGATGGAAGATTTAATGGCTAACAAATGAGGAGTTTTTAAAAAGAAAATAAAATAAAAAAAATTAGATTACACATGGCTTAAAAAATGCAGATTTGTGTACTGTAGGCAAGTCCTATGCGCGTAAGGGAAGTAAATACACTTTCTTGGACATGTCAGTATTTTAGGGTCATAAAAAATCAAAAATAAAAGTTCAGGGGGGTAAAAAATTCAGTAAAAATAAGTTTAGGGGGGTAATGGGTCACCTTTAAAGGTTGAGTGTGCAGTTGGGATTTCGACTAAAGGTTGGAGGGGTAATAGACCATTTTCTCAAAAATATATAATTGTCTTATGGATTGTTATGATTTTTACATCACATGAACTGAAGTTCAATTCATTATACATACTCGATCATCGTGATGAACAATCTCCTCAGAAAGATTATAATCCAAATTTATACTTTGGAGAAGCTCATCAGGGATTAATGTCACGCCCCAAAATTCCATCGGGCCGGACTGGCACCCGAAGTCGAGAAGGCCCGGGAGAACCCGTTTAAATACCTGTACTTTCACTTACATGTCACCAAAAATTTGGGCAGCACTTCGTTGCATATAGAAGGGTCTAATTACCTGTATCAACACAACACACACAAATATATATATATATATATATATATATATATATATATAATACTTGGCCGTCGAGGCCACCACATATACAAATATAACATCACTATATAAACTTCCATGACTTTACCCTTCCTTATGTCTACAAAGCCTCTAGGATATACATGGCATAACTAGGGTCAGGACAAACCCCCGGCCACACATGACTCCTGTACAATAACAAAACTTAAGGAACCGACTCGAAAAGCTCCGAAGCAAATTGGAACTCACCAACAATAGCTGTATGACCTGGCTCCTATCTATGCTGTGAATGAGCTGAAGCACCTGTGCCTGCAGCATGAAATGCAGGTCCCCCGTGAGGGACGTCAGTACGAAATATGTACTGAGTATGTAAAGTTGTAAATAATCATATGTGATATGCGGAATCAAGAAAATCAGACGCAAGTGAATAAATCATAATAGAAGTGAACCACACTTCATAAACACTTTTAGGATCATGTACATTATCATTAATCTGAATTGGGTTCTTGAATTCAAACACATTTGTGGAACGGTATACATTCGTTCATTTCATTCTTTACAATTATCGTTCGCCATTACCTCCTCCTCCCGAACCTCCAACCACCTAACAATAATCAATACTGTACCGTACTGTGACCATTAGGCTTCCCCCAATACATATCAACTGGGATCGACCCATGCTAGGCTTATGCCCCTGGGATACCACCCATAAACACATAAATAGGGATCGACCCATGATAGGCTTATGCCCCTGGGATACCACCCGATAAGAGAGAACTTCCATCACTTAGTTCAAAAGCTTTTGAGATTATTACATTAGTGTTCATGCCAATATAGTACCTTTGGAACAATGATACATCAATAGGAACCAAATAATAGACCTTCTATACAGTAACGATGTAATAAAGACTCATTGGTACATCAACAATGTGTTTCAGAATCATCAATATCACAACAATGAAATAGGAGCCTTTTGGTATATCAATGAAACATTTTGACACTTTATAGAATGGAAACAACTTCGTTGGTAATGTAGAACAATACATGTTTTTGGACAACCTCGGAATCTTACTTGACGGAACATTGGTGTTTTCATGCCAAAGAACATCGTTATAGTATGCTTTACATACCTCGTTGTAGATTCGGATACCAATTCAACACAACTTTCTGCCTTTACAAATCACTTATCTACAATGAAATGTTTGGCATCTAGTATTAGCAACCCAACACCACAATTCTCTTCCATAATTCCATACAACCAATATTTACAAAGCATTCCAAAAACCAACTTGAACAATAGGTTTATGTGTATATATATATAATCATCATTTCAATACCATATCATCACACCAAATCCCTTCACAATTCAACATAATCCAACCATGCACAAGAATAATCCAACATCATTTCCCAATCATCTTTCAACAACAATCAAATAACATACTTTTTATGCTCACATGCATATATATATATATATATACATATCGATATAAATAACACCAACATAATTTACATCCTTACCATAAAATGACCCTTTTGATTTTGAAGTCCTGTTGGCACAAATAAGGGGTGCTTCTCGAAGCCCTCGGGATGGTGAACACAACTACGGAATCAATTTAGATTTTCTACGGTTGAATCACAAGATAATTGGAGTTGAACTTAGGCTAGGGTTTCTTATTCTTCAATAATTTGGATGATAAATGATGGATATGAGGCTAAGTATATGTATATAATGACCAATTTTCGTCCATGAGGTGATGGAAAATGAGCATATTGCCCTTAAAATTTAAGTAAATCTGAATCTGTCCATGGTGGACTGTTTTGATAGGCTAAAGTAAATCGACCATAACTCTTTGCTCCGTTATTGGATTTGGGTGAAATTGGTATAGTTGGAAATATAATTCAAAGGGATTCCATTTCATATAAAGTAGGCCACCCAGTTTTTCCTGTACAAGGAGTTATGATCGTTTGAAGTTGACCCTAAAAATTTGTTTTAAGAGGCTGAAGTAAAACGAGTATAACTCCTTACTCAGATGTTGCATTTGGATGAAACCAAATGCATTAGAAATAAGACTCTCGAGGCTTCTCATCGATATATATCATCTCACACAGTTTATTTTTTACAAGGAGTTATGATCGTTTAAAGTCGACCCAAAAATCTGTTTGGCTGCAGTACTTTTGTGTGCAGAAAATTTCTGCACATTTACTGTTCATTGCGTCCACCGTTTTCAAGTTTCGAACATGCTCGCTTATATCCGATACTCTTCTATTTTTATAAATCTTTATATCGTTGGAAAGATAACTCGATAAACTTTGCATAGAAACTTCGACGAGCAAATTCCGGTATAAATAAAGTCGATTCCTATACACATATAATCAAACTATACACTTGAAACCATCTCAAAATAATCAATACTAATACTTAAACTCATATATACCTAACTTATGATCAATACATATACTCCAACACATATAACCATGGCTAATGCACGTAATTAAGTATGGGGTGTTACAATTAAATGTTGAGAATCAATTTTAATGTTTGTTATATCTGGATGCAAATCAGTGCACCCCTTGAAAACAAGCAAAAAAAAAACAACTTCAAACAAAAATCCAGTTGTATATGTGTAACACTTCAATTTTCTGAACCAGAATGCCACACGGTGCCTATGACCCTGAAGGATCACAAGCTAACCCATGACTGATATTTGTAACTGTACACTGCAATGTATAACGTAATAATGCGAAAAACATGAACATGTAGGCCATAAGGTTCAACTAAATAAAGAATCTATAAAATAGTAACATCCATGTGGGTGAAAGATACCCAAAACAACTGTAAACTGAATCAATTCTGAACTAAATCTGAAAGCCTCTAAATACTATCTGACTAAGGAGTTAAAGAAACATGTCTCCAACTAACTCTAAAAAATTGAAAACTAACTATAATAAATAATGAATCAAATCATAATGTCTTCGAATAAAGAGGACTCACTGTAACTCTGCGACTGGAAATGCTACTGCTACTGCTGATCTAGAGCTCGTATCTCTGGACCTATGGTGTAACATGAAAAGAAAGCACCATAGTGCAAATGCGTCAGTACGAGGGAATATACTGAGTATACAAGTGAGGTAGGCTAAATATAAACAGGGTTTACATGCATGAACAATACTAACTGACTGACTTCTATGAACGTAAGAGTACAAACATGCATACATAGTAACTGAAATCATGGGTTTATGATAGCTAGTCCTGTATGCTAATACATGGTTTACTGATGGCTAACATGACTGGTACTGAAATTTTGATAACATGGGCGACTATATCTGACAATCCTGAATCTGATGGAACTATCTGATTTTCATACTATAACTGAGTGTGATTGTATCTGACAGTCCTGATATACTGAAATCTGAAGACCTATCTGAGTTCTTTTACTGAGATTGATTCTAAAACTGTGGTAGGTAGTTGTTTAACCGTCATGCCCCAATAACGCATATAGCTAAGTTGGGGTCCAATCTCAGCCTCGACTGGAGGGGTGTCAATACCGCGCCACTGGTAAGGACAGTTGTGGGTGACCCTTAGCTGGCAGGTATTCAAAAGGAGAACGGTGGGAACCCTAAACTGACAGGTTAAGCCACTTCATCAACCCAAATCTAAAAGTCTATAATGTCTCAACCTACACTGGCTACGTAGTTCTGAAACAGAAGGATGACTGCTAAGAATCACACTTTAAACTGGTAGGTGAGTTCCCATCCTTGGGTTCACTCGGTACTAACTTCTACTCCCATATGAAGAGACTAAACATGATTCAACTGACTGTACATGGACTGATTAACTGACTTCCATTGACTGATGGAGTAGTACTATTATCTGAGATTTAACTGAGATCATGAGATTTTTGAGGTTTCCTGAGTCACATGACTGACTGATTTCTATAGATTATAGCTTGACTGAGATTATCATGATAACATGACACGACTCTAGGCACACAACTATGTTTTTCGGGTACGAATACCCCTAGGACTCGATAGAAGGAAACTGACACACATTACATGACTTGATCATAAGATTTGAGTTCACAATTTATAATATCATAAGTAGGGGATATCATATTTCATATAGTTATTCAACATCTTAAACATTGTAGGGAATGCATGGATATATTTCGTGTACATATTGTATATATCCATTATCTTACATGCTTCATACCACCACAATAGCAACACATAAAAAGCATGGAATTCATATTGAAGTATATAGCTAACATGGACTTGTCATTTAGACACCATAGAACCATACAAACATGAAATTCTAGCATCCTAAGCATTTTAGCAAACACCTTGCATGCATTCTTTAAGGCATAGGTCTGTTTCATACTCGCACCATATTAAACCGCCTAAAGTTCATGGTTTTCAATTAATAAATATATATATTCCATGAAAACACCTTTAGACAACACATTGAAACTTAAACAACAATCGTCAACATGTACATACTCATATCACCACAAAATGTTTACAAAATAATATTTAAAACATGGTTCTTGAGCGTTATAAACGAATTGGATCCATAGATAAACACTATGCATACCTTAGAAAGAGGACCTTGATGATTTGTTGCAGAGTTCTTAGATTGGGAAACTTAATTCTCGATTATCTTGAAAAAAGGCTTGAATCTTGCTTTTGAGAGATGAGTTTGATGGAAACCCTAATCTTGTGGTTGAAAGCGTAAGAGAGGGTTTTTGAGATGCTTAACTGAAGAAAAATAGGAAAAATTATGCCTCTTTAGGGTTATAAGTTGTGAAAGATAAAGAAAATGACCAAAATACCCTTGCAAAAATGCCCTTGAATTGCTGGAAAAATATACTTGACGCCATCCGTGACAGGTCGTCAGGTCCGTGATAGGCCATCACGAATGGTCTTCACAAAAGGGGTCCAAATTCTTGATTTTCTGCCCAGGACTGACGACGTCATCAGAATGTGACGACGTTGTCAAAAAGGTCGTCAGAAACGTGATAGCCCATCAGAAACGTCATCACCGTTTTCCAGCTTGATGTGCTGGAATAAAATAGGGATAACTCTTTGCTACGATATCAGATTTAGGAGAAATTGGTATCGTTGGAAAGCTAATTCAATTATCTATCTATTTATAGGTCATGAGATAAAAAATTCCAAGTATAATGAGAGATGTTCTCATTTGAAGTTGACTATACCAATATCCTTCTCAAGAATTTAATCGGTAAGGATGTTTTAATTCGTCTGATAGCTAGGAGTTATTTGAAGCCTTAATATACATCTAACTTACTCATAAAACTATAAAAGAACCATGATGCACTATGGATGATCTTGGTACATGGATCTAATATTGGTTTGGATTTTTTGGGGTATTACAATATCTCCCTCTTAGATACATTCGTCCTCGAATGATGACTGCTTGAGAGGGGAGAAAAGATAAAATGACGCATACACTGATCATGCTCAACTGACATATGATTTTAGGACTGAATTGAATTCTAAACTGAATATAGCCCAACTGAATGTGCATATCTGATGCATGATTGATAAGCTGAACTCATGAATGCATGACTGATGTTCGGATGAACTAAAATTTCTCACAATGAGAATGCATATCTGATGCGTGATCGCTTGAATGAACTGATACATGATTGCATGATAAGCTATGCATTGATACTTGATACCAATTTTATACTAGAATTTTGAACATGTAACTCAATAAGCTTAAGGAAAATAGTTGCCTCGAGCTAAGTCTGAATTAGCGAAGAAAAGATGAGGGTACTTGGTTTGCATGTCTATTTCTGCTTCCCAAGTAGCTCCCTCCATGGAATGATTCTGCCAAAGAACCTTGACTAGAGGGACTTCTTTATTCCTCAGCCTACGAGTCTGATAGTCGAGGATTTTGACTTGAATCTCTTCATAAGAGAGGCTATTCTAAATGTCAACATTCTGAATAGGGACTACAACTGCTGGGTCACCTATGCCCTTCTTGAGCAAACAGACATGGAAGACTGGATGAACTGAGTCTAGATCTGAAGGCAATTCGAGCTCATAGGCTACCTTGCCGAAGCGACTGAGAATCTTGAAGGGACCGATATATCGGGGACTGATCTTTCCCTTCTTGCTGAATCTCTTCACTCCCTTCATGGGAGAGATCTTGAGATAGACATAGTCATCGACCTTGAATTTAAGATCCTTTCTACGAACATCAGCATAAGACTTCTGTCGGATCTGAGCAACCCGGACTCTTTCTCTGATCAACTGAACTTTCTCTAAGGCATCGAATACTAAGTCAGGACCTATGATGCAGCCTCACTAACTTTCAACCAACCGATCGGAGACCTACATCTCCTACCATAGAGAGCTTCGAATGAAGCCATTTGAATACTGGAGTGATAGTTGTTGTTGTCTGCAAACTCAATCAAAGGCAAGTGGTCATCCCAGCTTCCCTTGAAATCAATTGCACACGCCCTTAGCATATCTTCTAGAGTCTGAATGGTCCTTTCTTCTTGACCATCTGAGGATGAAATGCTATACTAAGATGAACTTGGGTACCAAGACCCTTTTGGAACGCTTTCCAGAAGTGAAAGGTGAATTGGGTATCTCTTTCTGAGATGATACATAGTGGAACACCGTGTAATCTAACCAGCTCCATGATATAGAGTTTGGCATAATCCTCGGCTAAGTAAGAGGTACGAACTGGAAGGAAATAAGTTGACTTGGTCATTCTTTCTACAATGATCCAAACTGAATCATGCTGATGACCGTTCTAGGCAAACCCGTCACGAAATCCATGTTCACTTCTTCCCATTTCTAAGTAGGAATGGTGAACTCCTACATGGAACCACTAGGTTTCAGATGCTCTATCTTAACTTACTGATATGTAGATCACTTAGCCACAAACTATGCAACGTCCCTCTTCATCCCACTCCACCAATAGATCTCCCGTAAGTCACGGTACATCTTAGTGGCACCTGGATGAATAGAGCATCGCACACTATGCGCTTCTGCAAGAATTCACTGCCTCAAGTCATCTACACCGGGAACACACAGACCACCCTGACAATGAAGAACACCATCTCCCCCTTGGGAGAAAACCTCTACTTTCTGACTCTGAACTAACTCTTTTAGCTTGACAAGGCTAGGATCCCTGTCTTTATTCTCTTTGACCTCGGAAACTAGAGATGACTCTGAAGTACTCTAAATACATACACCACCCTCTGAAGAGTCGACTAAGCAAACGCCTAGTCTGGCAAGCTGATGAATCTCCTGAGCTAATTTCTTCTTACTATCCTCAACATGGGAAACACTACCCATGGACAGTCTACTAAGTACGTCGGCCACTACATTGGCCTTGCCAGGATAATAAAGGACACTCATGTCATAATCCTTCAAAAGCTCTAACAACCTTCTCTGACGAAGATTGAGATCTTTCTGAGAAAAGACATACTGAAGGCTCTTAATCAGTGAAGACGTCTATATGAACACCGTATAGATAATGCCTCCAAATCTTTAAGCCAAATAAAACTGCTGCTAACTCAAGTTCATGAGTAGGATAATTCTTCTCATGGGGCTTTAACTGTCTGGAGGCGTAGTGTAATGCCCTGGAAAATGGGTCTCGGAGCGTCACACGGTGCTTGAGGCTACGAGTAGCCCCAAGCTAACCCTTTGAGCCATTTTTATTCAGTTCAACACAAATCAGTGGGGTTTCCATAAATAACCCTCAAATATCAATAGAGTAATCATCGTCCAAGAATAAAAGAATTTCAGAAAGATAACAAAATACGACTTATTAGTCAACTCCCAACATCTATACTAGTCTACCAAGCCTCTAAGAAAATCAATAAAACCAGCGAACCATTGAGACATGCCCCAACCGACTCATACTCAGTTATCAAATGTAACCAATTCCGTGAAACCAACATCAAACGTCACGTCCTCAGAACATGAGGACTCACCACAACAGAGGATATAGAATAGTGTGCCCAAAGAATCACTGTCGAACCTGAAACTGAGCACCTGAACCTATATATCAAGAAAATGCAGCCCACATCCGAAGATGTAGGTCAGTACCATGGAAAGAAACCGAGTATATGGGGGTGTATGCAGTTGTATAAACATCATCATCATAAATATTTATAAGAAATATGCAGGATGTATGAAAGACTCACATAGCTCGAAGAAAATCAACATAATCATGAGAGGATGAAATAAGTACTATAACACATGTGAGTCATCATATAATTTGTCAATCACTTTCAGTTCATCATAAAAAAATCAATTCTCATAATGTAAATATCATTTAAATCTTTCAAAAGAATAACTTTCACAATTTCACTTTCAAATCACTTCACCATTCACCATAGACACAAGGAAACACACACACACACTAGGAGATCCTATAACCGACATAAACCATGTGAGCTACATGGAGTCCAATGTACAACCCACGTTAGGGAGAGCCGTCCTATCCTTGCCATCGGAGTAGGACTATCGATATCAAATCCACACAAACTAGTGATCACTATATAAATCAGCCTTAGGCTCACTCCTATGGGGGCACGTAGTTCTAGGGAAGTAAGGTTGCTTTATACCTCCCACTCGGTGCTAAAGATTTCTCCCGAACTTAGCTCAGATCATTTTAAAGACAATCCATAACAAAACAATTTCAGTAATATATAATTATACATCGGGAGTCATCATGCTTCCCATCTATCAAAATCAACCACGTTGTGGATTTCTTTCACACTCGAGTTCAAAACAACTCCATTAAGACCAAAAGGTCAAATCATTTAAATTATCTCAAATATTCAACATCAACGTGCTTATAACACACACTTTCTAAAAAAATACAATTATTCACGACCCAAATATCAAAATCATGATAAATATCGTTCAAGATTCATGCTTTATATCTCCACACATGTAAATTAATCTTTCAAAATCATAAATATCAAGATTTCATAATAATCATCATAAAATATGGGTTCATGCTTCAAATTCGTAAAAATCAAATAAAAATCTTGCCTTTGTAAAGAAAATTACTTTTGGGCACAAGAACGAAAGAGAGTTCTTGTTGAAAAACCCCACATACCTTGAATGATGAACTTTAGATCGATACTCATTTTTGAGATGTTAATCGTGTCTTTGAATGATGGTTCTTGGAGTTCTTGAACTAAGAACTTGGAGTCTTTAATAAATTTGTAGAATTAATGGTGAACTTTGGATGTTCTTGAAGTTGGATGTAGGAGCTTAGGGTTTTCTTTTTGAGGGAATTTGATGAAATATAACATATAATGCTTCTAATAGACTTTAATATAGGGTTTGGATGGATTATGGGTGAGGGAGGATGACCAAAACGCCCCTAAAAATCAAATAATTCTCGAATCTGTCCTTTGGTGGACTGTTTTGATAGTTTGAAGTAGATCAACCATAACGTTTTATTTTGATATCCAAATTGGATGAAACTAATTTAATTAGAAAGAGGACTCTCATATCTTTTCGTTGATATATAGTATCTCACCCAGATCATTGTGTATGAGGAGTTATGATCGTTTGAAGTTGGAGCAAAATTACGCCAGGCCTCAGTACTTTTTCCTGCACGTTTTACTGTTTACTACTATTCCCGGTTCGATCGGAATGTTCTTATCCCGTTGCTCGGGTGTACGTCTTGGATGATCCACATATCGTTATACAGATTATTCGATACTCTACACAATGGTGGGTCATAATATAAGATATATTTCGCACGAAAAATTTATAATTCATTCTAGAATATAGAATCCAACACGTTTACGCACAAAATTTAAATGAAAAACTTCCCGGGATATTACACATAAGCTATGACTCTACCATGCGGCATGAGGACATAACCTAAACCTACTCTGGATGCATCACAATGTACTACGAATCCATCAAAATCATCGGGAAGTGCTAAACTGGAGCTGAGGTGAGTCGAGTCTTCAACTCCTAAAAACTCTTCTCGCAAGGTTTTGACCACTGAAACTTGTGCTTTTTCTGAGTCAATCTGGACATAAGAGATGCAATAGAAGAAAATCCCTCGACAAACCATCTGTAATAGCCAGCCAAACCCAAGAAACTCCTGATATTTGATGTAGAGATAGGGCGAGGCCAGTTTCTTACCGCTTCAGTTTTCTGAGAAACTACTCTAATACTATCACCGGAAATAATGTGGCCAAGGAATTCTACTGATATTAGCCAAAATTCTCACTTACTGAACTTGGCGAACAACTCGTGATCCCTGAGAGTCTGAAGAACAATTATGAGATGGTCTGAATGATCACGCTCTGTGTGAGAATAGACTAGAATATCATCTATGAAGACTATGACGAATATGTACAAGTACTTCTTGAACACCCGGTTCATCAAGTCCATGAAAGCTGCAGGGCCATTGGTAAGACCAAAGGACATGACTAGAAATTCAAAGTGACCATACCGAGTACGAAAAACTATCTTTGGGATGTCCATTCTCTAACTCTGATATGATGATAGCCTGATCTGAGGTCTACCTTGGAGAAATAACTGGCACCCTAAAGTTGGTCAAATAAGTCGTCTATTCTAGGGAGCGAATACCTATTCTTGACCGTGACTTTGTTGAGCTAATGGTAATGAATACACATTCTGAGAGAACCATCTTTATTGCACACGAATAAGACTGGCGTACCCTATGGGGATACATTGGGCCTGATGAATCCCTTATCTAAGAGATCCTTCAACTGATCTTTCAGTTTCGTGAGTTCTATTGGTGCCATTCTGTATGTCGGAATAGAAATAGGCTAAGTATCTGGGAAAAGGTCATTGCCAAAGTCTATTTTCTTTTTGGGAGGAATGCCTGGAAGATCTTCGGGAAAGACATCTAAATATTTATTAACTACTGGGATTGATTCGATACTAGGATATTCAGAATTGGAATCCTTAATATGCATGAGATAATACACGCACCTCTTAGAAATAATTTTCCTTGCCCGAAGGTAGGAAACAAGCTGACCCCTGAAAGACAAAGTGCTACCCTTCCACTCTAGGATGGGCTCATTCGGGAACTGAAACTGAATTATACTATTTCTATAGTCGACTATGGCATAGCAGGAATGAAGCCAATCCATGCTGAGAATGACATCAAAATCAGTCATCTTTAACTCGACTAAATCTGCTGATATGGATTTCTGAAATATCATAATCGGGCAGTTCCTGTATACCCGCCGAGCTATGATGGTTTTACCCACTGGGATAGAGATTGAAAATAGATCTGCTAAAATTTTAGGACTGATTCCTAAATCGCCTGCTATGTATGGAGTGACCAAAGACAAGGATGCACCTGGGTCTAGCAAAGTATAAACATGAACATGCAAAATTTATAACGTACCAGTAACGACATCAGGAGAATTTTCCTGATCCTGTCGGGTCTGAAGAGCATAGAGTCTATTTGCGGGTTGCCCACTAGTAGCACTGGAAGTGGAACCATGCTGGTTCGAGCGACCAGACTGATCTGTGGAATGATTCTGCTGACCCTGAGAGCCTGGATGAGGACACTCCTAATCCTGTGGCCTGACTTACCAAAACCAAAACAGACATCACTACTGGCTCTACAAATACCCTTGTGGTTATTACTATAAGTCTGATAAAGGGGATTTGTTCGGGCACTGCTAACTCTGCCTTAAGTTTTAGAGCCTGGTGCTCTGTCTCTGTTTCCATCCCTGAACTTTGGCACTGGGACACTAGCGGAGGAAGGGGATGGAACTATTGACTTAGGATGAAACTGCGAATGATTTCCTCCCTCTAATTTGGGCTGAGAAAAACTGAAACTGCCTGATCTTGCTCTCTTGTTCTGTCTCTTTCTAGTCTTAACCTTCTGCTCATCTATCTGTTGAGCATGGGTCATGAGCCTAGCTAATGTCATATCACTGTTCAGCATCGTAAACCTACACTCATTTACCATGTTATCATTCACCCCTGACACGAACTTGCTCATCTTAGCCCTGTTGTCTGCAACCATATGAGGGTCATATCTGGCTAGCTGAGTAAATCTAATAGAATACTCTCTAACCGTCATATTTCTCTGCCTGAGATTAATGAACTCAAGAACTTTGGCCTCTCTCAGCTCTTGGGGAAATAATCTGTCTAAGAAAGCTGCGCCAAATTCTTCCCACTCAACATGACCTGCATCCTCTAACCTTTCTGCTAACCACTGCTTATACCAAGTGTGAACGACATCCTGCAATTGTTATGTGGCTAACTCGGCACTCTGAGAAGAAGTGACTCTCATGATATCAATGACCTTTTGTACTTGGTCAATAAATTCTTGAGGATCCTCGTCTAGATTAGATCCAAACAAGGACAGAGGGTTCATTCGGGTGAAGTCTCGAATCTTAGATGCTGCTAAATTAGCCACTGGGTTGGCCGGAACGACTACTGGTCATTTATTTTAGGCAGCTATAGACTGAGAAAGAGCGGTAAATATGGTCCTGAACTCCGCATGAGAAACATGTTCGCCCAAAGAATCCTTGGTTTGAGGAGTTGGCTGATTTCTTCTCTTTGGAGGCATGTTTCTGAAATAAGAGAAGAGCGGATTAGACTGAGAGACTGACTTGAAATGATGTTTACAAGCACAACATGAATACTAAAGAAAGTCAACTATTCCTAAAACATCTCATAACCTCTTGTACATAAATGTGGCACCCAACACACCCATGTACAAGACTCTATTAGATGCGGCTTCCAAACTTCCTAGGACTCTATTGAACCTTAAGCTCTGATACCAAGTTTGTAACGCCCCAATTTTTTGAATCAGAATGCCACATGGTGCCTATGATCCTGAAGGATCACAAGCTAACCCATGACTGATATTTGTACTTGTACACAGCAATATATAACGTAATAATGCGGAAAACATGAACATGTAGGCCATAAGGTTCAACTAAATAAAGAATCTATAAAATAGTAACATCCATGTGGGTGAAAGATACCCAAAATAACTATAAATTGAATCAATTCTGGACTAAATCTGAAAGTCTCTAAATACTATCTGACTAAGGAGTTGAAGGAACATATCTCCAACTAACTCTAAAAAATTTAAAACTAACTAAAATAAATAATGAATCAAATCATAATGTCCTCGAATGAAGAGGACTCACTGTAACTCTACGACTAGAAATGCTACTGCTACTGCTGATCTAGAGCTCGTGTCTTTGGACCTATGGTGTAACATAAAAGGAAAGCACCATAGCGTAAATACATCAGTACGAGGGAATATACTGAGTATACGAGTGAGGTAGGCTAAATACAAATAGGGTTTACATGCATGAACAATACTAACTGACTGACTGATATGAATGTAAGAGTACAAACATGTATACATAGTAACTGAAATCGTGGGTGCATGATAGCTAGTCTTGTATGCTAATACATGGTTTACTGATGGCTAACATGACTGATACTAAAATTCTGATAACATGGGCGACTGTATCTGACAATTCTAAATCTGATAGAACTATCTGAGTTCTGTACTGTAACTGAGTCTGACTGTATTTGATAGTTCTGATATGCTAAAATCTGTAGACCTATCTGAGTTCTTTTACTGAGACTGATTCTAAAATTATGGGAGGTAGTTGTTTAACCTACATGCCCCAATAATGCATATAGCTAAGTTGGGGTTCAATCTCTACCCCGACTGGAGGGGTGTCAATACCGTGCCACTGGCAAAGATAGTTATGGGTGACCCTTAGCTGGCAGGTATTCAAAAGCAGAATGGTGGGAACCCTAAACTGAAAGGTTAAGACACCTCATCAACCCTAATCTAACAGTATAAGATGTCTCAACCTACGTTTTCTACGTAGTTCTAGAACAGAAGGATGACTGCTAAGAATCACACCCTAAACTGGTAGGTGAGTTCCCATCTTTGGGTTCACTCGGTACTAACTTCTACTCCCATATAAAGAGACTAAACATGATTCAACTGTCAGTACATGGACAAATTAACTGACTTTCATTGACTGACGGAGTAGTGTTATTATCTGAGAGTTAACTGAGATCATGAGATTTCTGAGGTTTCCTGAGTCACATGACTGACTGAGTTCTATAGATTATAGCTTAACTGAGATTATCGTGATAATATGACATGGCTCTAGGCACATAACTATGTTTTTCGGGTACGAATACCCCCAAGACTCGATAGAAGGAAACTGAAGCACATGACATGACTTGATCACAAGATTTGAGTCCACAATTCATAATATCATAAGTAGGGGATATCATATTTTATATATTTATTCAACATCTTAAACATTGTAGGGAATGCATAAATATATTTCGTGTGCATATTATATATCTCCATTATCTTACATGCTTCATACCACCACAATAGCAACACATGAAAAGCATAGAATTCCTATTGAAGTATATAGCTAACATGGACTTGTCATTTAGACATCATAGAACCATACAAACATAAATTTCTAGCATCCTAAACATTTTATCAAACACCTTGCATGCATTCTTTAAGGCATAGGGGGGTTTCATACTCATACCATATTAAACCACCTAAAGTTCATGGTTTTCAATTAATAAATATATAGATATTCCATGAAAACACCTTTAGACATCACATTGAAACTTAAACAACCATCGTCAACATATACATACTCATATCACCACAAAAAGTTTACAAAATAATATTTAAAACATGGTTCTTGAGCTCTATGAATGGATTGGATCCATAGATGAACACTACGCATACCTTAGAAAGGGGAACTTGATGATTTGCTGGAGAGTTCTTGCATTGGGAAACTTAATTCTCGATTATCTTGAAAAAAGGCTTGAGTCTTGCTTTTGAGAGATGAGTTTGATGGAAACCCTAATCTTGTGGCTGAGAGTGTAAGATAGGATTTTTGAGATGCCTAATCTTTAGCGTTATAAGTTATGGAAGGTTAAGGAAATGATCAAAATACCCTTACAAAAATGCCCTTCAATTGCTGGAAAAATATACTTGACGCCATCTGTGATAGGCCGTCACGAATGGTCATCACAAAAGGGGTCCAAATTCTTGATTTTCTACCCAGGGCTATGACATCATCAAAAATGTCGTCAAAATGTGACGACGTCGTCAAAAACGTGATAGCCCGTCAGAAACGTTGTCACTGTTTTCCAGCTTGACATGCTGGAATAAAGTGGGGATAAGTCTTTGCTACAATATCGAATTTAGGAGAAATTGGTATCATTGGAAAGATAATTCAATTATACATCTATTAATAGGTCATGAACTCAAAAATTTCAAGTATGATGAGAGATATGCTCATTTGAAGTTGACTATACCAATATCCTTCTCAAGAATTCAATCGGTAAGGAATGTTTTGATTCGTCTGATAGCTGGGAGTTATTTGAAGCCTTAATATACATCTAACTTACTCATAAAACTATAAAAAAAATCATTATGTACTATGCATGATCTTGGTACATGGCTCTAATAATAGTTTGGATTTTTCGGGTATTACAATATGTTTATACAGGACTATACATAAAATAACATATAACTGCACAAAAAAAGTAATTACATTTGTTCACTCAAAAGAATAATCATATTTTAGTTATTTTTTACCGTTGTACCATCATGATTCTCATTCAAATTCTGATCAACAGTAGGGCAGAATTGTTGTGGTGTTGTTTCGACACCAGCATAATCCATCTGTTGTGCTTCAACCTTTGTATCTTCATGTTGTTGCTACAAGTATAATTTGAATAAACTACTATTATTTGATTTCACTTAATATGTATATACCAACCCACTAAAAATACATAGTGTTGAAAAATACATTTCTTGACACACTGCATATGTATTTTGTAATACATTTCATATGTATTTTTTGAAAATCAACTCATATGTATTTTTTGAATAAACTACATATGTATTTTTAGCAATATACTGCATATGTATTTTTTTACAAACTCTGGATATGTATTTATCAAAATACATTTCTTGACACACTGCATATGTGTTTTATATTACATTTCATATGTATTTTTTATATCAAATCATATGTATTTTTTGTATAAACTTCATATGTATTTTTAGCAATATAATGCATATACATATTTTCATATACTCTGCATATGTATTTTGTTAATACTGTGGATATTATATAATAATAAAACTTTTAACTTGCTACGTTCAATTGCTTTGACCATTTTTTTGAATTTTTTCTTCACTAATTGACGAATTCGAGTAAACTCTTCACGAACTCCTTTAGACACTTGATGAACCTGTATTCATACAAATTTAGTAAACACATATTTTTAAATGTAAAACAAACATTTGACAAAAAAAATTACCTCTTCGCGGAGTGCATCAAAAAATTTCTTAGAACTAAATGTTCCTTTCTTAAGATGACTCTCACGCTTTGACACGGATACTTCCTCTACATGACTATCTGCCTTTGACTGTACCTGAGGAAAAATAACCCTAGTTGTTTGCTTCCCTTCCTTCATTTTTGAAGAAGAAGCCTGTTGTGTTGGAATTGACTTGAATACTGGTGTCTTCATTACAGCAGCCTTGGCAGCACGATGAGGTGGAGTTCTAGTTTAGGTACGCACGTCAATAATATTGACTTGCTTTTTCCCTAAAGGTTTATTCACTACTGGGGTTGATGAATCCACCTTCTGCTTCTTCTTTGAACGTTCGTTGATCTTCTTTGGTGGTGGATCTTGGAAGTCATCGTCAGAATCAACTGAACGTTCATCTTCAGTTACATCCTTCTGTGGTATTTCAAGCTTTGCCAGTTCCATTTTAGTTGGCTCTATGTTCTTAAATACAACCTACGAATATGTTAAATAATATGTTAAACAATTGAAAATGAAAAAGAATATAAGTATACAATACAATACATATCAATGCATATATATTTGTTCACAACAAACCTTGCCATTGTCCTTGAACATAGCATTCATCAAAAACTCATACCGTGGACGAGGTGCAATCGTCTTCCAATTTAATAATCGGAGAATCTGATTCTCAACCTTCAATGCAATCTTTGGTCGGACATTTGAACAACACTCATATAGCCACACTTGAATAGCCAGTGGCATTCCCTGAATCAAACAAAATTTGCCCCCAGCTTTCAGCCGGTTGTTCAAACTTCTAGCCAGATTTTCAAAAGATAAAGAACCCCATGGAAATCCTTATATCTGCCTCTATCTACCAAATTAAAATGAAGACAGGGTATAACAACAGTGTCAATGTTAGACAACAAGAATGAATGTAGGAAATACAAAATTGCAAATTTCTCAGCATTCTTATCATTGTTCTCCCCCATACTTTCTCCGTGAATGCTAGAAATAGTTGCCTTTTCTGTATAATTTCTGCCTCATTGAAATAGTTTTCAATCATCCTATTTGATAAACCCTTATAAAAAATAAAGTCATACCTATTAGACACACAATTCAATCCAGTTATGATAGCAAATTTCATTAGAGTAAAACTAAGAGAGGTGTCATTGACACAGATTATAATCCCAGAAGAAGAACTACCCTTCACCTCAAGTGTCATAATGCATCTGCACAATTGTGCTTGCACTACACACTGCTTCTTCTTCATAAAATAACCAAAAATATTATTCTCACAAAAGTTTTTAAACTGTTCCTTGTTTAAAATTGCGCGTATGCTTCCATAAATATTATTGTCACTGTACGAGCACATGTGTGGTGCAAATCTTAAAAGTTTTCTGACAAGGAATATTTCGTCCCGCATCACCACCTATACTAAGTAAAACTACCACTTCTTAATCTGTAAACAAAATTCAATTAAACAAAAAAAAACATATAACATGCATATATATTTCAGATGATTAAAATGCATATGTATTTTGATCAAATCATAACTGTAACCAACACTGAAAAATACATATCAAATGTACTAAAAATACATATAGACAATAGACTATTATGATAGTTAAACTAAAATAACATACATATGTATTTTGACCATATAAAAAATACAACAAACACTGAAAAATACAAATACTCAAAAATGCATATCAACTACACTAAAAATACATATAAGTAAAAATTATTCAGCTGTACTAAAAATACATATCAACTATACTAAAAATACATATCACCTATACTAGAAAAATATATATCCAAATACTATTCATGAGTAGTTAATTCAACAATATATTTTCACATAGTCCCTAAATATCATCATAACAGAAAATGCATAATTACTTGAACACACACAAAAAAAAATACATTTACAAACCAAAAAAATACCTCTTCCTCACTTTCTTCTTCAGATTCATCATAAGATTTGTCAACATCGTCTTCAATTTCTTTAGATTTTCTTTTCTTCTCGTACCATTTTTTAGTTTTTTGCTCCTTTGGAGAAGGAGTTTTCTTCAACCCTTTTCTTTTAAATTTCCGTCATCTTCACTTCGTCGTTGCAAAACTTCGACCTAATCTATTTTGATCTACCAGATTTCCTCAACAGTAAAGGATTTGAAACAACAATAACTAAATCTTCTTGAGTTAACCCAAGACTAAAAGATGGTGCATCATACACTAATTTCATATTTCTTGTACCACTGTTTATAGCTGTTTTGGTAGTGTGTTCATCCATTAAAACACAAAACTCTTAAAAATTAAATTTTTGATGAATTAAAGTAGGAAAAAAAATAAAACGCTCACATGCAAAATGCGATTAATAATTACCTGAAATATGGGAAGCAAATCCTTATCACAGATCGTGCAAGAATCATGCAAAATGCAATAAGATTGAGGAGAGAGTGATGGTTAATCGCAAAAAAATAGGAAAAAGAAATTTAAATTAAGGAAAAATAAAGAAGGAGGAGTGAAAAAGGGGGATTTTATCACAATAAAAAATTTATTCAGCAAAAAAATAGAGATCACTTAAAATAATGCTACATATGTTATAGAATGTAATTAGGTAAAAGTGTTGCTATTTTTTATAATTAAGTAATTAAGTATTTTAATATATGTATTTTGCCCATAAAAATATACCCACAAAATAATCCCATTATTATTTAATTCTAGTGTTATAATTCTAATATAACTTGTTACCTACCAAACGAATCCTACAATTTAAGGCAAGAAAAAACACTCCCGTCCTTTCTTTTGTTTTCTTTTGGACATAATAAACATACTAAAAATAATCTATCCCCATAAATTCCCCATCTCAGTTACTAGTGTAGCTCCTTGTTATTCTCATTTTTGCTTCAGGTTCTAATTTTTATTTAGTCTATGATTTAGTATATTAATTATGTTTTATGACTTCTCCCCTAACAGTAACTTTCATGATCCAATAGATATAAATTATCTTGTGACGTATGTTTGAGTTTATTATATTTGGGTGATTAATTTGCATGATCATCTTTGCTAAATTCTATGGTCACTGCTAAATTTTCTTGAATTTGCAACTCAAAGACAAAACATTAATTTTATTAGTTGATAAAATTCCAATTCAATAGAGTAATCCAAGATTCATGTACTAGAGAAGTTTGGAGTCAATTTTAAATTTGTGTATACAGAAATGTCACCTTTGTGACAACTCTATATTGAATTGAAAATTTATCATTTTCCACAATACTAGTATGATATTGAAGCTAAATTAACTTGTTGATTACTTGATTCCAAGGCTCCTAACGAATAGCAGAGGGCGCGAGGGTTCATCCGAACATCCTTTGCTCAATTACATACAAGGTAAAAAATTTCTGTAGTAAAAATCATGTCTCTGTCACTGATAAAGAAATTTGAGGTTAACAACTGTGAGAATATAAATAGCAATAAGAATAGTATATAAAATCCTACTTGAAAAAAAATTGTATTGTAGTGTCTAGAAATAATAGGGTGTCAATGTAATTATATAGACAACAATTCAAATAATTTTTCTCTCTATTATTTCTCACATAGTATCAGAGTCAGGTTCAACCAATTCATTGTTTTTGAAGTTGGGCCCCCTATTTTATATTGTTCACGCTCCAGATATTCAGTCTTGGGCGTGCGGAGGTGGGGGGTGTTAGAGTCCCACATCGGTGGGTTAAAGGGTCCTTGGTCTCCTTATATGGTCTTGGATAATCCTCTTCTTATGAGTTAGCTTTTGAGGTTGAGTTAGGCCCAAGATTCTGGAACAGACCTCAGATCTCTTTTCACGGGAGTGCTGTAAGTAAAGTCGGATCGAGGCTGTTTGCAACATAATTTAAATTCATGGAAAATAAATTTTAACCACAAACAAAAATATGAAGAAACAATAATTTTTTATTGATAAACGATTGTGGTTACAAATATGTTCCTCCCTTGATTCTTCCCTCTTGATTTTCTCCGTAATTCGAGGGCCGTTAGTGTCTTATTCTTGAATATAGGATTATATTTGTATGAATATCCCATTATTTTTTGTGGGATATTGGAGATCCCGATCTTTTTACGAATATCCATCAGCTTATGGGATATTCAAGATGCTTGTTTCAGGAACATGTTACCCTTTAAATAGGTGAGGGTAAAGTAGCCTTTTAGAACTCTAACAGAATTTGAATTCTTATTGAAGAGTCCACAAATTTTAGATGTCTACAGAGGCCATGAGGTAATTTACGATATATAAAGTCAGATCGAGGCAATGAACATACATTGTTCGTATTTTGTGATATATAAAGTCAGATCAAGGCTATGAGCATATGTTGTTCATATTTTGCAATATATAAAGTCAGATCAAGGCCATGAGCATACGTTCTATATCTTAGTAGGAGGTAATTTGGTGTCCTGAAGGAGTAAGAAACAGAGTGTGGTTGCTCGATCTAGCGCCGAAGCAGAATATCGTGCTCGATCTAGCGCCGAAGCAGAATATCAACTTGTGACCGGGTTTGGATCAAACAATTGCTGAGAGAACTAAAATTTAGAGAAGTCGGTAAGATAGAACTTGTATGTGATAATAAAGCAATCCTTCATATTGCATCTAATCCAGTGTACCATGCACATAGAGATTGATTGTCACTTTGTCAGAGAAAAGATACCTTCGTGAGATATTGTTACAAAATTTGTGAAGTTAAGTGATCAACTTGCAGATATCTTCATCAATTCTCTCACCAGTCCTTGTATTAATTACATTTGTAACAAGCTAGGTACATATGACTTGTATGCACCAGCTTGAGAGGGGGTATTAGAATATAAGTAGGAATAGTATACAAAATTCTAATTGGAAAAATAATTGTATTGTAGAATCTATAAATGGGGTGTCAATATAATTATGTAGACAATAATTCAAATAATACTTCTCTCTATTATTTCTCACAACAACGTTAATGTTATAAAACAAGAAAGAATAAAGAAGAAGAGTAGAGAGAATAGAGAGAGTAATTCTTATTTCTTTCTCTTGAGTGATGATAGATCATAAGATTGTAAATACAATAAACAAAACCCCTCTATTTATAGGGGAAATTTACTCCTAGTTTGATGTAACACCCCAATTTTTTGAACTGGAATGCTACTCGGTGCTTATGAACCCGAAGGAGCACAAGCTAACCCATGACTAATATCTGTACCTGTATACTTCTTAATATATCATAAAATGCGAAAACATGAACACGAAAGGCCATAAGGTTCGAACTGAATAAATGTCTGATAACAAAATGTCTGAAAAGGGTATAACAATACCAAAACAAGTCATAAATATTGAAAATAATAAGATCTAAATATCTAATCTAACATCTAGTCTGAAAGCCGCTAACTGAACTGAATAAGGAGTTGAAGGAACATGTCTCTAACTGAATCTATCTAGCAATTGAATAGTAAATGTAGCAATAATCATATCATCCTCAAATGAGAAGTACTCACTGCAAACTCTGAACATTGGAATGCTACTGCTGATCTGGATCTCGTGCCTCTGAACCTATGGTGTAACATAAGAGAAAGCACCATAGCATAAATGCGTCAGTACGTCTGAATGTACTGAGTATACGAGTGAGGTAGGCTAAATTCAAAGGGTTATATGCATGAACAATGCTAACTAATATGAATGTAAGAATACATACATGCATAAACAACTATAACTGAACTCGTGATGATGCTGACTACTGAATCTGAATGTTGATGACATGAATTTACTGTTACTGAGGTACTAAATAGATTATTGACTATTTCTGACAGTTCAAATTATGAAGAACTGGTTTGAATGACTATGTCTAACAGTCCTGAAATTGAATATTAGTAATGTGAGCTATGACAACTGATATAGTTGATATAACTGTAATGATCGGACTAATCGTTATGATCGATACTGAGTGAGTGTATCTGACAGTCTAAGTTCTGATGGAACTATCTAAGTTCCATTCTACTTGGAGTAACTAAATCTAAGATCAGTCCTATCTAGCGGGTGATCATGAGTATACTAATAATAAGGATGATTTGACTTAGTTTGAGATCAGTCCTATCTAGCGGGTGATCTTTAAATCTAATGATTCTAACACTGATTAATCATAGTTGAGATCAATCCTAGCTAATGGGTGATCTTGAAGTCTATTTACAATTATAAGCATTGACTGTATCTAACAGTACTGAATCTGTACTACTAAGCTGAGTTGACTATATCTGAAAACCCTGATTCTATAACTAAAATTGTGGGATGTTTTCATCTAACTGACATGCCCCAAGCTAAGCTGACTGGGGTCCAATCTCTGTCCTGACTGGAAGGGTGTCAGTACCGTGACATCAGTAAAGACATTTGCTGTGGAGTTAGTCCTAATCTAGCGGGTGACTCTTGGAATCAATCCTATACATATAAATATGCTAACGGGTGACCCTTGAGTATGTCAGTCCTATCTAATGGGTGACATCTCGTACCTACACTAGAAACGTAGTTTTGGAACTTAGAGATTGCTTCTAGGGATATCAGTCCTATTTTAGCGGGTGAGCCACCATCCCTAGGTTTGCTCAGTGCTAAATCCTAATCCGATCTAAAAGACATTGAACTAAATAACTGGGCTAAACTAAATAACTTAACTGAACTGATTTGCTGAACTAATACTGATTAACTAAACTGATACTAGTTGTATTGTTTAGCGAAGCTAAAACTGAATTTACTGGATTCCGCTAATGGACAGAATATAATAAGTTTTGAGGACTGATTAAGAGTACTGAAGTTACTTAGATTTACTGTGATTACTGAGGTTACTGAGCACTGAGATTACTGAGAATACTGAACTACTGAGATTACTGAGTTTTCCTGAGTCACATGACTGACTGATTTCTATAGATCATGGATTGACTGAGAGTATCGTGAAAACATGACATGGCTCTAGGCACACAACTATATTTTTATGGAAGGAAACTGACACACATGACTGACTTGAGTATTTGACCAACATCAACAACCCATAATATCATAACTTGGGGAATTCCATGAAGTGCATGCATATCATACATTTTGTACATAAGTAGGATTTGCAAGTAAGCATGGCATAATATCATAAAACTAGATTCATAATAACACATAAAGATTATATCTTGGCATCATTCAACACAAAAACATGATCAACAATCCAATCATAACATGAAAACCATAATATATAGTTTTAGAAAAGGGTTCTTGAACTTCATGGATGAAAGGAGTCCATGAATGAATACATGCATACCTTAGAAAGAAAACCTTGATGATTTGCTAGAGAGTTCTTGGATTGGGAAACTTAATTCTTGATTATCTTGGAAAAAGGCTTGAATCTTGCTTTTGAGAGATGAGTTTGATGAAAACCCTAATCTTGTAGTTTAGAGTTTAAAAGAGGGTTTTTAATCTGCTTAACTGGAGAAAAATAGGAAAAACTATGCCTCTTTAGAGTTATAAGTCATGGAAGGTGAAGGAAAAGACCAAAATATCCTTATAAAATAATTTTCCAGTTTCTGAAAATCATAGCTGACGACCAAGGCTGATAATCCGTCAAATTTGTGATAAGTCATAAAAAATGTCGTCATATTTGTAATAAGTTATCACAAATGTCGTCACTTGGGAGCTAATTTCTGCCTAAGGCTGACGACCTTCATGATAGGGCGTCACAAATGTGATAAGCTATCACAAATGTCATCACTTAGGAGATGGTTTCTTCCTAAGGCTGACGACCTTCGTGATAGGGCGTCACAAATGTGATAAGCTATCACGAATGTCGTCACACTGTTTCCAGCCTGATATGCTGGAGTAAAATAGGCCTAACTCTTTGCTCCGATATCGGATTTAGGGAAAATTGGTATCGTTGGAAAGATCATTCAAATATATTTTATTTGATATATAGTAAACCACCCAGTTCGTCATATACAACAATTTATAATCGATTGAATTTGACCCAAGTTTTGACACTCACTAAAAATTGAATGATAGGAAAGCTTTCAATTTGTACTTGAGTTAGGTGACCTCTATGATCTAAATTCATGCTCAAATAGATTTCCACATTACATAATTGATTAACATACTAAATTTATATAGGATATGAGGCTTTTAAAACATCCACGCATAGGAATGACGGATTTTCATTCTAGTCCAAAATGTGGGATATTACATCTGAGTAAAAGACGGATGCTTCAAATCCTAATAGATATCAAAGTAGATCTTGATAGACATTCACTATAATGTAAATACATTTATAACACTCCCCCTTTATTGTCTAATTGGTAGATAACGTGCCTCGTTAAAACCTTACTAGAGAAAACCCAGTGGAAAAAAAATCTAGTAAAGGAAAAAGAGTACACTTCTCTAACAATACGCATATAGGCTACCTCATTAAAAACCTTACAAGGAAAACCCGGTGGGACAAAACCTTGAAATGGAAAAATAGTACAGCATGTATTTACTCCCCCTAATGAGAACATCCTTGAACTTTTGCCTCCCAATCTTGTGCAACATTTTCTTGAAAGTTACAATTGGAGAAGATTTGGTGAATAAATCAGTCACATTGTTAGTTGAACAAATACTTTGCACGTTAATATCCTCATTCTTTTGTAGCTCATGTATATAGAAAAGCTTTGAAAAAATGTTCTTCGTTCTATCTCCATTTATGAATCCTCCCTTAAGATGTTCTATGTATGTTGAATTATCTCCGTATAAAATTATGGGTAGATTGTCATATTTCACACCACATTTTTCTCGAATGATATGTATCATAGACCTCAACCATACACATTCTTGGCTTACTTCATGAATAGCTATTATCTCAGCATGATTCGATGAAGTGGCTACAATAGACTGCTCTGTATATCTCTAAGATATGACAGTACCACCACATATGAACACATAGCCTATTTGAGACCGAGCATTATGCGGGTAGGACAAGTACCCAACATCAGCATAACCAATAAGATTCGGACTGCAATATTTAGAATAAAACAAACTCATGTGTTTTATCCAATTTTGATGTCTCATAGTAGGAGCAGAAATATACCTTGCTAACAAATTGACTGAAAAGGATATAGGCCTTGTAGTATTTGTAAGGTACATGAGTGCATTAATTGCACTAAGATATGATACTTCATAACCAATCCAATTCGATATATTTCGAACTTCAGCAAATAATCTATTGCTTTAAAAACTCTCCAAGAGTTCCAATGATGTTCAAGCAATAATCTTATACAATATAAGGATTATAAATAAGTTTCCTAGAAACTTTTATATGCTTCAAGCAGTTTGAATCCTTAAAAGTTTTAACATAAGTTTTGTCAAGTGACAATATTCAACATTTCATGAGTGCCATCTTCAAGTCCCATCGATTCATCCCTAAGACGTCTTTATATGGATAAGACGTTGAGTTTGAATCTCAATACACCATATTGATGATATTATGATAGCTATGGAAAAATAATGGGTATTTAATGAAAAGTCATGAAATTCGACCCATTAAATATGCTCCATTCCATGAAGTGAATGTGGTAGCAATATATGATAAGTCTAAAATATGACAACTTACTTCATTCTTGAGGTGTATTTGATAGCAGTGAATAATATGTCTAATAGAAGACAAGTGATTAAATGCACGAATATATGCATGGAGGGACAATACAATAATGATCATCAAAAGTGACGATATTTTCATACGCTTATATGATTATAAGATATACTAGAGAAGAATTATCTACATCATATGTATGCCTCGATTTGCTTCTGAAGTAGGAAATCTTGATAGAGGTTATAAGTTATCATAATTTGATTGGCTTAAGGCACGATTATATTCAATTCCTGGGGAATGAGAAACTTATTAATGCAAACGTTCACTTGATTGTTATTGTATCACAACTCACCTCCGAAAGAGGTTGAATAATTTTGAAATCTATTTCTGAAGTAGTAAATTTGAAATTTATTTATATAATAGTAAATACAAAATTTACTAAAGCAAAAATATATATCATGGTAAACTTGGAGTTTACTAGGTTAAAAGTTCATAAGTTGACAAGAACGATTGTGATATCCTGAAGATGTGTATACTGAGTATTGAACATATATTGAAGAATTAGAAAATTATTTATGAACTTTAATGTTGCTTGTTCTCATGATAAGTTGGTTGGACCAACTAATTTTGGGATTGGATCCCTCAAAATCTGAAAAGAATAAAAGATGAATAGGAGATCGTTCACCTATCATGTGATATGTTGGAAAGATGCATCAATAAGAAGATCACATGTACATTCATTGTCAATAAGCAGTTTGACATTCATAAAGTCGTTTTCTCAACAAAATTGAGTTAAGAACATAATTTTTAGATTGTGAAATTAAGAAAGTTATCTTGATGATGATGGTTTGGCATTGGATGCCTTCGATAAATAGCTAAACCATCGCTAATGAGAACAAAGCTTCATGTGTTGATCTGAAATATGATATGTGGCATACAATAACACTTGTATGCATTAGACCAATAAATTATGATTACTTCTTACCCTCAATTGGTTCAAGGTCATGAACCAACTATTCCATCTAATAGTTTTGATGTGCAGTATACGATTAATAAATATACCATGATGCACAAAGATAGATCCATCAAAAAAGATGGAGGATGTATGTTAGCTTTCCTAACATAGGGGGAGATTATAAGCAACTATGAAGTATGTTAGGAACTATCATCAGATCCTCATTCAAAAGATAATTCAAGTCAAATGCTGAATGCATCTCATATTTAAGCTACAAGTTCTCATATTTTATGTCTCTAAAGGACAAAGTCTATGCATACGTGAAGCGTGATAGATCAATCGGTTCCAAATGAAATTGTACTTGTATAAAATAAGGAGCAAATAATCATAATAAGAAGATAATATGCGCTTGAAGAGCCTATGACATAACACTTCATGAAACTTTATGAGAGGTTTATGTACCTGAAAATAATGAAGTGATGAGATCTCAAAATGTTATGTTGCATTGTGAACCAATACAAAATGATATATCATCAATATCTTTGAACAATATCGGCGCAATATTGTGAAAGATTATGAGGATCTGAATTCTACGTTTATTTAAGCATGTTGACGTAGAAACATTCATCAAGCGACATGAAGGAATGCATTTTGGTAAGCGTAAAACTTATTTGATTTGCAGTCCAGACACTTGAAGATGTCACTCATGAAATGTTGAATATTGTCACTTGATAAAACTTATGTGAAAACTTTTAAGGATTCAAACTGCTTGAAGCATATAAAAGTTTTTGGGAAACTTATTTATAATCCTTATATTGTATAAGATTATTGCTTGAACATCATTGGAACTCTTGGAGAGTTTTCAAAACAATAGATTATTTGCTGAAATTCAAAATATATCGAATTGAATTGGTTATGAAGTATCATATCTTAGTGCAATTGATGCACTTATGTACCTTGAAAATACTACAAGGCCTATAGCCTTTTCTGTCACTATGTTAGCAAGGTATATTTCTGCTCCTACTATGAGACATCAAAATGAGATAAAACACATGAGCTTGCTTTATTCTAAAGATTACAGTCCCAATCTTATTGGCCATGCTGATGTTGGATACTTATCTGATCCGCATAAAGCTCAGTCTCAAATAGGATATGTGTTCATATGTAGTGGTATGCCATATCTTAGAGATATACAAAGCATTCTATCATAGACACTTCATCGAATCACGCTGAGATAATAGCTATTCATGAAGCAAACCGAGAATGTGTATGGTTGAGGTCCATGATACATCTCATTCGAGAAAAATGTGGTATGAAATATGACAATATACCCATAATTTTATGCAGAGATAATTCAACATACATAGCACATCTTAAGGGAGGATTCATAAATGGAGATAGAACGAAGCACATTTTGCCAAAGCTTTTCTACATACATGAGCTGCAAAAGAATGATGATATTAACGTGCAATAGATTTGTTCAACTGACAATGTGACTGATTTATTCACTAAATCTTCTCCAATTGCAACTTTCAAGAAGATGTTGCACAAGATCGGGAGGTAAAAGTTCAATGATGTTCTCATTAGGGGGAGCAAGTACGCGTTGTACTCTTTTTCCCTTTCAAGGTTTTGTCCCACCAGGTTTTCCTTGTAACGTTTTTAATGAGGCATCCTATATGCGTATTGTTAGAGATGTGTACTCTTTTTTCTTCACTAGATTTTTTTTTCCACTGGGTTTTTTCTAGTATGGTTTTAACAAGGCACACTATCTACCAATTAGACATTCAAGGGGGAGTGTTATAAATGTATTTACATTACAGTGAAATTCTATCAAGATATATCAAGATCTACTTTGATATCTATTAGGATTTGAAGCATCCGTCTTTTACTCAGACTAGGAGTAAATTTCCCCTATAAATAGAGGGGTTTTGTTCATTATATTTAGAATCATATAATCTCTCATCCCTCAAGAGAAGAAATGCTTCAAATCCTAATATATATCAAAATAGATCTTGATAGACATTCACTATAATGTAAATACATTTATAATAGTCCCCCTTGAATGTCTAATTGGTAGATAATGTGCCTACTTAAAACCTTATTAGGAAAAACCCAGTAGGAAAAAAATCTAGTGAAGGAAAGAGAGTATACATCTCTAATAATACGCATTTCGGCTGCCTCATTAAAAACCTTACAAGGAAAACCCAGTGGGATAAAACCTCGTAAGGGAAAAAGAGTACAACGCGTATTAACTCCCCCTAATGAGAACATCCTTGACCCTTGCATCTCGATCTAGTCCAGCTTCTTCTTGAAAGTTGCAATTAGAGAAGATTTGGTGTATAAATTAGTTACATTATCAGTTGAACAAATCTGTTGCACGTTAATATCATCATTCTTTTGTAGCTCATGTATGTAGAAATGCTTTGGCAAAATTTGCTTCGTTCTATCTCCATTTATGAATCCTCCCTTAAGATGTGCTATATATGCTGAATTTTCTCCCTGTATGAAATTATGGGTAGATTGTCATATTTTACACCACATTTTTCTCGAATGAGATGTATCATGGACCTCAAACATATACATTCTCATCTTGCTTGATGAATAGCTATTATCTCAGCATGATTCGATGAAGTGGCTACGATAGACTGCTTTGTATATCTCCAAGATATGGCAGTACCACCATATATGAATACATAGCTTATTTGAGATCGAGCTTTATGTAGGTCAAATAAGTACCCAACATCAGCATGACCAATAAGATCAGGACTGCAATTTTTAGAATAAAACAAGCTCATGTGTTTTATCCTATTTTGATGTCTCATAGTAGGAGCAGAAATATACTTTGCTAACAAATTAACTGAAAAGGCTATAGTCCTTGTAGTATTTGCAACATCGGGGGAGTCCTCCTACTCCTAACGGGAAGGCAAAGCATTGAATCTATTCTGGAGCAAACCGCCAGCAGTGCTGGAAGAAGTACCATGAGTAGGAGTTGGACGAGCTACAGGAGCTGGAGCACTAGCAGTCTGAGCCTAGGGGCGAACTTCACGGTTACCCTGTTTGGTATGAGGACAATTTCTAAAATCGTGGCCCTCCTGGCCACATCCATAGTAGCCCTTCTGACCCCACAAACACTTACCCCCGTGATCCCTACCACAACTCGTTCATGGTGGACGGTTAGGCCGGTTACTCACAGTTTTCTGAGATCCGAACATAGAAGACCTATTTCCCTATTCTTGCCTACCTCTAAGTATTGGAGCAATAGCTGATGATGGTGCTAGCATAGATAAGCAGCTCTGAAACTAAGGGCGATTCCCTCCTTACGGTCTATTCTGACCATAAGTAGGTTGCTCGGATCTGGCTCTCTTATTCCCACTTACTTTATCCCTCTCTTTTATCTTATCTGATTCGATCTGTTGGTCATGGGTCATCAGTATGGAAAGATTCATCTCACTATTAAGCATAGCTGATCTACACTCCTTAACCACATAGCTTGACACCCCTGTCAAGAATTTACCCATATTGGCTCAGTTGTCGGCTATCAGATCTGGGGCTTATTTTGCTAACAGATTGAACTTCAAGAAATACTCCTTAATAGTCATGGAGCCTTGCCGTAAGTTCATAAACTCCTCTACTTTTACCTCTCTCAACTCTAGCGGAAAGAATTTATCCAGGAATGCATCCTGGAACTCCTGCCAAGTCATAAAAGTAGTACCCTATACTCTAACCTTTCTCCATGCAACCACCCAGTCATATGTAAAGTCTTTTAATCTGTAGGATACTAACTTAACACTCTCCTCCTCAAACACGTGCATTACCTGTGCGATCTTCCTTATCTCCTCTAGATACAACTGTGGATCCTTACCTACCTTGGACCCATAAAAATTTAGCGGATTCATCCGCATAAAGTCATGAATTCTTGCGGTAGCTAATTTACCTCCCTATTATTGTGGAGCCGGGGCCTGGTTGGCCTGAACGTTAGTGGTAATAGCTTGGGCAAGTGCCTAAAAGGCTGCTCTGAACTCAGCGTGGGATACATTCTCATTCAGGGGATCGGCAGGCTGAGGTTGCTGACCCGTGTTATTTCTTCTAGCTCGGCGAGGAGGCATATTCTGAAAGAAGGGAGCACGAATTAATAGCTGAAAGGGAACAACTGTAAGCACGATAGACTTCTAAAAGAATGAAACGACCCCTTTTTTTTCTAAAACATTTTGTAGACTCTTTCTCATAGATATGGCGCGCTACACACCGATGATCAAGACTCTACTTAACGCAGGTTGTCAAACTCCCTATGACTCCAATAACCTTAGGCTCTGATACCAAGTTTGTAACGCCTTAAAAATGGGCCCCGAGGCATCACACGGTGCTTCAGGCTACAAGTAGCCCCAAGCTAACCCTTTTATCCATTTTTATACCATTCAACACTTATAATCAAAGTCATCATAATCAAAACATCTAAACATCCTCCATAATATCATACTGCAATACGAATGAAATACAAAAAGTAAAAATATACGACATCTCTGACAAATCTGATCAATATATCCATCTAGTCTGACAAGCCTCTACTAAAATGTATATCTATGAGCCATTGGGACAAACCCTAACTAACCCGAACTCAGGAAATAAATTGAACGACTCAAAGTAAATGAGGAAATCTAAATAACTAGTCCTCGGACCATGAGGACTCACCATTGAAGAGGATGTAAATCAACGTGCTCAGATAATCATGGTCAAACCTGGGAATGAGCACCTGAACCTACATTATAGGGAAAATATAGCCCACATGCGAACATGTGGGTCATTACCATGGACTATGTACCGAGTACATGGGGGTGCATAAAATAAACATATTTATATATATATATATATATATATATGTATATATATATTTAACGATCATGTCATAAGTTTTCTTTTCAAATCATGCAAGACATTTGTAAATGGCTCATAAAGCTTAAAAGAAATCTAAAATCTAAAATCATACACAATGAATGGTAAAATATGTCAATCTGGATATCATGAGCCATTACACTTAATCCAAATATCAAGATTCTTTTCTTATTCTCTCATCAAGAAATCTCAGTGAAATCTGGAATACTGAATACATCATAAATCTGCATTTCAAATCTCTTTTAAATTAGTAAAATCAATCTAAGAATGAGGGACGACTCTTTGGGAGGTTCTTCTTACCTTGCCATCAGTGTAGAACAATCTCATCTCAGTGATCACTATCTCAATTTTCCACATATAGTGGAAATCAATGTCTCAACCTTCGGTGGCACGTAGTTCTGGGGTATGAAATCATAGTAACATACCCAACTCGATGCTAAATACTATTCCCAATACTATGCTCAAAAATCTCAAGAAAAATCCACTTTAAGGATAATCTCATATTTCTTAAGCTAAATAAATGATAAAATCCGTAACTCGTTTCATAAAGTGGATTTTAACTCTGTTGTGACCAAAAGGTCAAATCTTTTTACACTTCATCAAAAATAGTCTAAACTTGGGTGCATGGAGTACATAAATTCTCAAAACAACAATATCAATGTGGGTTAATGACCCTTATAGCGATACTTAATCAAAACATTTCAACATTTATGCTTTATATCACAAGCATGCATAATTTATACGAAAATCTAAAAAATTTCAGTCTTTAATCATAACAATAATCTCAAACTCATGGAGTTTATTTTCTAAACATTCAAAATAATCATAGTATCTTGAACAACAACATAGGACAAGACTTATCACTTCAAACTCATGATAAAACATATAAAAATCATGTATCTTTGTAAAATAATGCAAACTTTGGGCACAAGAATGAAAGAGTGTTCTTATTCATAACCCCACATACCTTTATGGTAACGGATTCGTTGAAATATTGGACCCTCAATGTTGATTGTGTAACCCTAGTTATTTTTCTCCTTTAGTGCTCTTAGATGATGAACTTAGACTGATAATAGGGTTATGGTGTGTTTAGAATCTATTAAATTCGAAAGGTTAAGTTTAGGGGTGTGTAAGGAGTGCCAAAAGACTTAATTGCCCTCAAAATAACCCAAAAACGGAGTGTTTAAATCACTTGAAACCATAAGATATGCGCCTCATATGATATCGCATACATTTATATAGGCGCCGCATATGATATCGCATATATTTATATAGGCGCCACATATGATATCGCATATATTTACATAGGCGCCGCATATGCTATGGCATATGCTTTCCAGTGGCCATGTGCGATTGGTTAGGTGACGCACTCTATTTTGCAAAGTCATAACTCCTAGCTCGGGTGTCGGATTTTGGTGAAATTGGTATCGTTGGAAAGATAATTCGATTATCTATAATTTTTTGGGTAGAAATATGCAGAAATACCACATATTTATCAAGTTATTCTTATTCAAAGATGATTCTTGCGAATTCAAACACTAAAACTTGATGGATTTCAAAACTCTTAGCTTGTACTACGTTAAGTGACTTATATAACCACACTTAGCACATCATAATCTCTCTTATAACTGGGGTACTCTTGGTAATTTAGGTACCAAAATATGGCTTACAAAATTGGGGTTTTCACATAAACGAACAACGGTTTGTTTTCTAGCTTAGGAAAGTACGGGGCATTACACATTAATAAGTTTTTTATTCCCCAGGAATGGAATATAATCGTGCCTTAAGTATATCAAATTATGATAGCTTATAACATCTTTCAAGATTTTGCTACTTCAGAAGCAAATCGAGGCATACATATAATGTAGAGAATTTTTCTCTAGCATATGAAAAAAAAAGAATCACTAATAATACAATTTTACTTGATAATAGAGGCAAATATATGTAATAGTATTTTGTTTAATAAACTAAAGAAATATAATAGTAATCATAATAATAAGGTAATATACGCATATTAACTCCCCCTAATGAGAACATCCTTGAACCTTTGCATCTCGATCTTGTGCAGCATCTTCTTGAAAGTTGCAATTGGAGAAGATTTGGTGAATAAATCAGTCACATTGTCAGTTGAATGAATCTTTTGCACGTTAATATCATCATTCTTTTGTATCTCATGTATGTAGAAAAGATTTGGCAAAATGTGCTTCGTTCTATCTCCATTTATGAATCCTCTCTTAAGATGTGCTATGTATGTGTCACGCCCCAAAATTTCATCGGGCTGGAATGGCACCCGAAGCTGAGAAGGCCCGGGAGAACCCGTTCAAATACCTGTACTTTCACTTACATGTCACCAAAAATTTGGGCAGCACTTCATTGCATATAGAAGGGTCTAATTATCTGTATCAGCACAACACACACAAACATATATATATATAATACTTGGCCGTCGGGGCCACCACATATACAAATATAACATCACTATATAAACTTCCATGACTTTATCCTTCCTTATGTCCACAAAACCTCTAGGATATACATGACATAACTAGGGTCGGGACAAACCCCCACCCACACATGACTCCTGTATAATAACAAAACATAAGGAACCGACTCGGAAAGCTCCGAAGCAAACTAGAGCTCACCAACAATAGCTGTATCACCTGGCTCCTATCTATGCTGTGAATGAGCTGAAGCACCTGTGCCTGCAGCATGAAATGCAGCCCCCCCGTGAGGGACGTCAATACAAAATATGTACTGAGTATGTAAAGCTGTAAATAATCATATGTAATATATGAGCTCAATAGAAATCATAAAAAAGTGAATAAATCGTAATAGGAGTGGACCACACTTACTAGAACTTGTGACAACCTGTACATTGTATTTATTCAATCACTTTACCTTCGTTCTTATCGTCTTTGTAATCATTAATGTACTGTACTGTGACCATTAGGCTGCCTCCAGTACATATCAACTGGGATCGACCCATGCTAGGCTTATGCCCCTGGGATACTACCCATAAACACATAAATAGGGATCGACCCATGCTAGGCTTATGCCCCTGGGATACCACCCGATAAGAGAGAACTTCCATTACTTAGTTCAATTAATCTTTGAGATTGTTATTTCGGTCGCCACCATATTTTTGATACTTTGAAACAATGATACATCAATAAGAGACATATAAAAAGACCATCAATGCAATAACAATGAAGTAAGAACTCATTGACACATCAATAAAGTGTTTTGGAATCATCAATATCACAACAATTAAATAGGAACCTTTTGGTATATCAATGAAACATTTTGACACTTTATAGAATGGAAACAACTTCGTTGGTAACGTAGAACAATACATGTTTTTGGACAACCTCAGAATCTTATTTGATGGAACATTGGTGTTTTCATGCCAAAGAACATTGTTATAGTATGCTTTACATACCTCGTTGTAGATTCGGATACCAATTCAACACAACTCCCCGCCTTTACAAATCACTTATCTACAATGAAATGTTTGGCATCTAGTATTAGCAACCCAACACCACAATTCTCTTCCATAATTTCATACAACCAATATTTGCAAAGCATTCCAAAAAACAACTTGAACAATAGGTTTATGTGTATATATGTATATATAATCATCATTTCAATACCATATCATCACACCAAATCCCTTCACAATTCAACATAATCCAACCATGCACAAGAATAATCCAACATTATTTTCAATCATCTTTCAACAACAATCAAATAACATACTTCTTATGCTCACATGCATATATATACATATCCATATAAATAGCACCAACATAATTTACATCCTTACCATAAAATGGCCATTTTGATTTCGAAGTCCTATTGGCACAAATAATGGGTGCTTCTCGAAGCCGTCGAGACGGAGAACGCAAATACAGAATCAATTTGGATTTTCTATGGTTGAATCACAAGATAATTTGAAGGTCAAATTTGGCTAGGGTTTGTTCTTTCCTATGATTGATGATGAAGATGAGTTTTTGAACTCATATACATGTATATATACACATATTCCCGTCCATAATATCATAGGGAATGACCAAAGTGCCTTTAAAATTTAAATAATGTCAAATCTATCCTCTGGTGGACTGTTTTGACAAACTAAATTAGATCGACCATAACTCTTTGCTCCGATGTTGGATTTGGGTGAAATTTGTATCGTTGGAAATATAATTCAAAGGGATTTCATTTCATATAAAGTAGGCCAGCCAGTTCATCCTGTACAAGGAGTTATGATCGTTTGAAGTTGACCCTAAAAATCTATTTTGAGAGGCTGAAGTAAAACGAGTATAACTCCGTACTCAGATGTTGGATTTGGATGAAACCAATTGCATTGAAAATAAGACTCAAATATCTTTCTTTTCATAGGTCAAAGCTCTCCCAGTTCATTATATTGAGGGAGTTATGATCGTTCAAAGTTGACCCAAAAAACTGGCAGGCCTCAGTAGTTTGTGTGCAGGAAATTTTCCTGCACATTTACTATTCACAATATCCCGGCCACCGTTTTATAGTTTCAAACGTGCTCGATTATATCCGAAACCTATCCATTTTTGGAAATCTTTATATCGTTGGAAAGCTTATTCAATAACCTTCATATAGAACCATCAACGGGCAAATTCCGGTATAAATAAAATAAAAAATTAATTCCATATAAATAAGACCAATACACATACTTGAATACGCCAATACACGTACTTGAATACGGAGCGTTACATCCTTACCCACTTTAGGACATGCGTCCTCAAATGTTAGCATAGTTATTCAACCAAAAGAAGTTCAAGTCCACCATTAACATTCACATCATCATATAAATACTATGCATATATAAACAAAAACTTATTTGTTAATGTTCTAACTCCGTTTCTTGAACTTCCTCTTCATCTTTGAACAAATGAGGGTACTTAGATTTCATTGCTTCCTCAGCTTCCCATGTAATCTCTTCCCTTTGACGATTCCTCCTACATACTTTTACCGATGCTATCTCTTTATTTCTCATCTTCTTAACTTGGCGATCTAGAATAGCAATAAGCACTTCCTCATAGGTAAGATCTTCCGTAATTTGCACATCCTCAGTAGAAGTGATATGTGATGGATCTCCGATGCACTTTCGAAGCATTGACACATGAAATACCGGATGTACTAATGAGAGCTCTTGGGGTAGTTCTAATTCATAAGCAACTTGCCCACATCTTCGAATAATCTTATACGGGCCTATATATCATGGACTCAACTTTCTTTTCTTGCCAAATCTCATCACCCGTTCATTGGCGATACCTTCAAAAATACCCAATTGCCTAACGAAAACTCTAGCCCTCTTCTTCTACTATCCGCATATGACTTGTGTCGAGTTTGGGCTATTTTCAATCGTTGCTGAATTACTTTGACCTTCTCTATGGCTTGATAAACAAGATCCGGTCTGAACAAAAGAGTTTCACCCACTTCGAACCATCCTATTGGTGATCTACACTTCCTTCCATATAAAGCTTCATATGATACCATTTTGATACTTGAATGGTAGCTATTATTCTAGGCAAACTCAGTAAGAGGTAAATGATCATCCCAGCTACCTTTAAAATCTATAACACATGCTCGTAGCATATCTTCAAGTGTTTGAATGGTGCGCTCTGCTTGTCCATCCGTCTGAGGGTGAAAAGTTGTACTCAGATTCACTTGTGTTCCCAAACTCCATTGGAAAGACTTCCAAAAGCTTACGATAAATTGAATTCCCCAATCTGATATAATAGAAGTTGGCACTCCATATAATCGGACTATTTCTTTAATGTACATCTTCGCATACTCTTCAACTATGTAAGTGGTCCTATCTGGTAGGAAATGTGCGGATTTGGTAAGCCTATAAACAATCACCCATATAGAATCAAACTTTTGGGATGTACGAGGTAAACCAATAACGAAATCCATGTTGAACATGTCCCACTTCCAAATTGGAAGATCTATGCATTGCATATAGCCTCCGGGCTTTTGGTGCTCAACTTTAACTCTTTGACAATTTGGACATTTAGCTACAAATTCTGCAATGCTCTTCTTCATGTCATTCCACCAATGCATATCTTTCAAATCTTGATACATTTTGGTTGATCCTGGATGAATGGAATACCTTGGAAAATGTGCCTCTGTCATAATCTTCTTTCTTAGCCCGTCTACATCCGGCACACACAATAGGTTTAGGCACTGAAGTACTCCTTCTCGCGTAAGCTCAAATGCCTTGGTTGCACCACTTTGAACGTTCTCCTTAAGCTGTAATAAAATAGGATCTGCATATTGCTTCTCTTTCACTTCAGCTACTAATGAAGATTCCGCAGCATTATGTACGATAAGCTCTTTGTCCGGAGTTTCAAGAAGGCGAACTCCCAAACTAGCTAACTGGTGAAGATTTTTAATCATCCCTTGCCTTTCCATAGGCGCCATCATAGCCTTACGACTTAACGCATCAGCTATCACATTTGCTTTCCCTGGATGGTACAAGATATCAACATCATAGTCATTTAATAGTTCAAGATATCTCCGCTGCCTTAAATTTAGATCTTTCTGATTAAAAATATATTGCAAGCTCTTATGGTCAGTATATATATCAACATGAACCCCATATAAGTAGTGGCGTCATATCTTTAAAGCAAAAATAACTGCTGCCAGCTCAAGATCGTGTGTAGGATAATTTTTCTCATATGGCCGCAATTGTCTAGAAGCATATGCTATTACCTTACCATACTACATCAATACACATCCTAAACCAATTCTGGATGTATCACAATACACTATATACCCTTCGGTGCCTTCTGGAAGTACCAACACGGGTGTAGAAATCAACTTGTTCTTTAAATCTTGAAAACTCTTCTCACAGGCATCATTCCATTGGAATTTGGATGCTTTATGGGTTATCTTGGTTAAGGGTGTTGAAATGGAAGAAAAGTCTTTAACAAACCTTCTATAATAACCGGCCAACCCGAGAAAACTATGAATCTCCGTAGGCGTTGTGGGCCTTGGCCAGTTCTTCACAGCTTCTATCTTTTGAGAATTAACCTTTATCCCTTCACTAGATACAATATGACCCAAAAATGCCACCGACTTTAACCAAATCTCACATTTAGAGAACTTTGCATAAAGCTTACAATCACGAAGAGTCTGCAATGCCTGTCGTAAGTGATTGGCATGGTCCTCTTCTGATCTAGAATAAACTAGAATATCATCTATAAAAACTATCACAAATACATCCAGGAATGTCTTAAACACCCTATTCATCAAATCCATAAAAGCTGCAGGTGCATTTGTTAGCCCAAATAACATAACTAGAAACTCATAATGACCATACCGTGTTTGGAAAGCTATCTTGGGTATATCCTTCTCTTTGACCCTCACTTGGTGGTAACCTAACCTCAAATCAATCTTAGAAAAGCACTTGGCGCCCTGTAACTGATCAAATAAATCATCAATTCTTGGGAGAGGATATTTATTCTTAATAGTCACCTTATTCAATTGTCGATAATCAATACACATCCTCAGCGAGCCATCTTTTTTGCGCACAGATAATACTGGTGCTCCCCAGGGGGACATACTAGGCCTTATGAATCCCTTCTCTAGCAAATCTTTCAATTGCTCTTTCAATTCTCGTAATTCTGCTGAGGCCATTCTATACGGCAGAATGGAGATTGGTTGGGTGCCTGGTATTACATCAATACCAAACTCTACTTCTCGTTCAGGAGGCAAACCTGGAAGATCTTCAGGAAATACATCAGGAAATTCATTTACTACTGGAACAGCGTGAAGAGTCTGTGGCTCCGCTTCTGTATCCCTTACTCTAACTAAATGATATATGTATCCCTTGAAAATCATTCTTCTTGCCTTAAAATAAGAAATAAATCTACCTCTTGGCGTGCTAATTTTACCTTTCCATTCAAGGACTGATTCATTTGGAAAATGGAAATATACCTTTTTCGTGCAGCAATCAATTATGGCATAACAAGACGCCAACCAGTCCATACCCATTATAACATCAAAATCTACCATTTCTAACTCTACAAGATCAGCCATCGTATCACAACCACAAACAGTTACTATGCAGTTTTGATAAACCCTTCTAGCTATAATAGATTCCCCAACCGGTGTGGATACTTCAAATGGCATAACTAATAGTTCGGGTATTCTTTTGAACTTTCCAGCAACCAATAGAGTAACATAAGATAATGTAGAACCGGGATCAATTAAGGCATATAAATCAAATGAAAAGATAGACAATGTACTCGTAACCACATCTGGGGAAGTCTCTAAATTCTGTCGATCCGCTAGAGCATACGTACGATTTTGAGCCCCGCTAGAACCTGTGACTCCTCTATCACCTCTAACACGACCCATTGGTTATGCACCCTTCCTGAATAAGGCATCGATGATGATGATGCAACAAATGACCCCGTAGGTCGTGCCATACCCCCTATGTCCCTTCGTGGGCATTCCCTTATCATATGCCCCGACATACCACACCAAAAGCAAACATTGGTCCCCAGCCGACATGCGCCCAAATAATACCTTCCACATTTATTTCATGGTTCTCGAGGAGGTCTCGATTGGATCATATTCCCTTGCCCTTGGTACCCCACTATCCGCAAACTCTGTCTCTCACTTCTATGCCCAAATTGATTTCCTCTGGACCCTTGGAACTGTGGTGGGGCACTAGCTGCAGAATAAGAAGATAATGGCCTAGGTGGTCTAGCAGAAAACTGTGGTCTGAACCCTCCTTGAGATGCCATGAACTGCCCTGTAGATCTGGCCCTCTTGGAATATCCTTTTTCTGATTCTTGTGTTCTTCTCCTCTGCCTCTGATCTTCCATTTTCTGTGCAAAAGCTTGGATCCTCGCTATGTCCATATCTTTGTTCAAAGCAGCAATAGTACAATCCCTAACTAAATACGGATCCAATCCATCCACATACCGATGAACTCTGTCATCCATAGTAGCTACAACATTAGGAGCATATCTCAACAAGGAATTAAATTGGAGACTGTACTCCCTCACGCTCATATTCCCCTGATGAAGATTTAAAAACTGATCTGCACGGTCCTGACGAATATCGAATGGTAGATAATGATCAAGAAATGCCTCTTTGAACTCTTTCCAAGTAGCTGGGGGTGCATCAATACCCCTAGATCGTTTCCAGTACTCATACCAATATATAGCCTCCCCTTTAAATCTATACGCCGCTAACTCCACTGTCTCTCTACCCGTTACATGCATAACATCTAAGGCCCTTTGAATTTGATCAATAAAGTCCTGTGGGTCCTCGTTAAGATCTAATCCAGTAAAAGTGGGAGGATCCATCTTAAGAAAATCCTGTGTTCGGAGACTAACCGCCCTGTCTATATCACTAGGACCTGCAGTAGGAATAGCTTGCCCTTGAGCTTTCCCAGCAACTATACGAGTCAAAAGTTGCACTGCATTTCTAAGATCTTGATCAACAACATTAATAGGTGGCTCTGGGGATATAGTTCTCCTCCTCCTTATTTCTTCTGGACTGGGGGAAGTTTTTTATGCATGCTCAGCTGGAGCCTCACTTTGATTAGCTGGTATAGTGGGTGACTTACTAGTCCCCTCTTCGGCAGCCACATCTACTTGCTTACCGGTATTCTTACTTCTGGTATCCGGCATTCTTACTGTAATAAGAGAAACAAACTGATTCAGTGGTCAATTATGACTTCATATACAATATAAGCTCTATCGCATGATCTAAGACATGAAGAAAAGAAATAATTCCTAAATGTCCATAGCCTCCTGTTTATAGATGTGGTGCACAACACACCGATAAACAAGACTCTACGTAGACACGGCTTTGTAGACTCACTAGTATGAACCGCTCTGATACCACTTTTGTCATGCCCCAAAATCCCATCGAGCCGGACTGGAACCCGAAGCCGAGAAGGCCTGGGAGAACCTGTTCAAATACCTGTACTTTCACTTACATGTCACCAAAAATTTAGGCAGCACTTCGTTGCATATAGAAGGGTCTAATTACCTGTATCAGCACAACACGCACAAACATATATATATATATATATATATATAATACTTGGCCGTCGGGGCCACCACATATACAAATATAACATCACTATATAAACTTCCATGACTTTACCCTTCCTTATGTCTACAAAGCCTCTAGGATATACATGACATAATTAGGGTCGGGACAAACCCCCGCCCACACATGACTCCTGTATAATAACAAAACATAAGGAACCGACTCGGAAAGCTCCGAAGCAAACTAGATCTCACCAACAATAGCTGTATCACCTGGCTCCTATCTATGCTGTGAATGAGCTGAAGCACCTGTGCCTGCAGCATGAAATGCAGCCCCCCCGTGAGGGACGTCAATACGAAATATGTACTGAGTATGTAAAGCTGTAAATAATCATATGTAATATATGAGCTCAATAGAAATCATAAAAAAGTGAATAAATCGTAATAGGAGTGGACCACACTTACTAGAACTTGTGACAACCTGTACATTGTATTTATTCAATCACTTTACCTTCGTTCTTATCGTCTTTGTAATCATTAATGTACTGTACTGTGACCATTAGGCTGCCTCCAGTACATATCAACTGGGATCGACCCATGCTAGGCTTATGCCCCTGGGATACTACCCATAAACACATAAATAGGGATCGACCCATGCTAGGCTTATGCCCCTGGGATACCACCCGATAAGAGAGAACTTCCATTACTTAGTTCAATTAATCTTTGAGATTGTTATTTCGGTCGCCACCACATTTTTGATACTTTGAAACAATGATACATCAATAAGAGACATATAAAAAGACCATCAATGCAATAACAATGAAGTAAGAACTCATTGGCACATCAATAAAGTGTTTTGGAATCATCAATATCACAACAATTAAATAGGAACCTTTTGGTATATCAATGAAACATTTTGACACTTTATAGAATGGAAACAACTTCGTTGGTAACGTAGAACAATACATGTTTTTGGACAACCTCAGAATCTTATTTGATGGAACATTGGTGTTTTCATGCCAAAGAACATTGTTATAGTATGCTTTACATACCTCGTTGTAGATTCGGATACCAATTCAACACAACTCCCCGCCTTTACAAATCACTTATCTACAATGAAATGTTTGGCATCTAGTATTAGCAACCCAACACCACAATTCTCTTCCATAATTTCATACAACCAATATTTGCAAAGCATTCCAAAAAACAACTTGAACAATAGGTTTATGTGTATATATGTATATATAATCATCATTTCAATACCATATCATCACACCAAATCCCTTCACAATTCAACATAATCCAACCATGCACAAGAATAATCCAACATTATTTTCAATCATCTTTCAACAACAATCAAATAACATACTTCTTATGCTCACATGCATATATATACATATCCATATAAATAACACCAACATAATTACATCCTTACCATAAAATGGACCTTTTGATTTTGAAGTCCTGTTGGCATAAATAATGGGTGCTTCTCGAAGCCCTCGAGACGGTGAACACAACTACGGAATCAATTTGGATTTTCTACGGTTGAATCACAAGATAATTTGAAGGTCAAATTTGGCTAGAGTTTGTTCTTTCCTATGATTGATGATGAAGATGAGTTTTTGAACTCATATACATGTATATATACACATATTCCCATCCATAATATCATAGGGAATGACCAAAGTGCCTTTAAAATTTAAATAATGTCAAATCTGTCCTCTGGTGGACTGTTTTGACAAACTAAAGTAGATCGACCATAACTCTTTATTCCGATATTGGATTTGGGTGAAATTGGTATCGTTGGAAAGATAATTCAAAGGGATTTCATTTCATATAAAGTAGGCCACCCATTTCGTCCTGTACAAGGAGTTATGATCGTTTGAAGTTGACCCTAAAAATCTATTTTGAGAGGCTGAAGTAAAACGAGTATAACTCCTTACTCAGATGTTGGATTTGGATGAAACCAATTGCATTGAAAATAAGACTCAAATATCTTTCTTTTCATAGGTCGAAGCTCTCCCAGTTCATTATATTGAGAGAGTTATGATCGTTCAAAGTTGACCCAAAAAACCGGCAGGCCTTAGTAGTTTGTGTGCAGGAAATTTTCCTGCACATTTACTATTCACAATATCCCGGCCACCGTTTTATAGTTTCGAACGTGCTCAATTATATCCGAAACCTATCCGTTTTTGGAAATCTTTATATCTTTGGAAATCTTATTCAATAACCTTCGTATGGAACCATCAACGGGCAAATTTCGGTATAAATAAAATAAAAAATTAATTTCATATAAATAGGACCAATACACGTACTTGAATAAGCCAATACACGTACTTGAATACGGAGCGTTACAGTATGCTAATTATATTAAAAAATTAGCATGGGCATAAGAATAGTAAATTACTATTCTTTAGAAATGTGATATTATTAAAGAAATATGTTAGGAATTAAATTACTCAAGATACATGAGTGCACCAATTGTACTAAGTTATGGTACTTCATAACCAATCCAAATTGGTATATTTCTCATTTTAGCAAATAATCTTATTGCTTTTGAAAACTCTCCAAGAGTTTCAATTATTTTCAAACTATAAGCTTATACAATATAAGGATTATCAATAAGTTTTTTAGAAACTTTTATATTTTGAATCCTTAAAGAAGTTTTCATACAAATTTTGTCAAAGTTACAATATTCAACATTTTACTCTCCATATGTTAGGAGAGTAAAATAAGGAGCAAATAATGTACCTTGACATATGGATTGCTTATGAAGTACCATATCTTATTTGGTGTAAATCAACTAAGGTATGATACTTTTAGAGAATCATATTTAGTAAAACTTATTTACTAAATCCTTCAGATTTATAATCTATAATGTCAAGTGAAAACTAGGAGACTATTACTACTTTTAAAAGCTTATAATCTATAATCCTTAAATGAGTGATTCTTAACCCGCATATTGTCATTTTTAACAAAGTGACAATATATCAAATTGGATTAGTTATGAAGTATCATATCTTAGTGAAATTTATGCACTCATGTACCTTACAAATACCACAAGGCCTATAGCCTTTTCAGTTAATTTGTTAGCAAGGTATATTTCTGCTCCTACTATGAGACATCAAAATGGGATAAAAATTTTATTCTTTAGTAATTCTCCCTTCATTCTACGTGTTGTACACATGAGTAATTTACTATTTATTAAAGAAAATGGGATAAAACACATGAGATTGTTTTATTCTAAAGATTACAATCCCAATCTTATTGATCATGCTGATGTTAGGTACTTATCTGACCCGCATAAAGCTCGGCCTCAAATAGGTTATGTGTTCATATGTGGTGGTACTGCCATATCTTGGAGATAAAACACATATTGTCATTTTGAATGATACTCTCTCCATCCTATTGAATGTTATGATAAGTACCCAACATTTCACGCTTCACGCATGCATAGACTTTTTTTTTTGCATTGTCTCGTAAAACAAAAATGTTATATTAATGAATCACTATATCTAGTCACTCTCTCTAATCATGCTTAAGACAAGTGATTTAATGAACGAATATATGCATGGAGGGACAATATGATAATGATCATCAAAAGTGATGATATTTTCACACGCTTATATGATTATAAGATATTCTATAGAAAAATTCTCTACATTATATGTATGCCTCGATTTTCTTCTGAAGTAGCAAAATCTTGAAAGAGGTTATAAGCTATCATAATTTGATAGACTTAAGGCATGATTATATTCCATTCATGGGAAATGAAAAACTTATTAATGCAAACGTGTAGTTGATTGTGATTGTATCATAACTCACCTCCGGAAGAGGTTGAATAATTTTGAAATCTACTTTTGAAGTAGTAAATCTGAAATTTATTCATGTAATAGTAAATCTGAAATTTATTCATGTAATAGTAAATCTGAAATTTACTAAAGAAAAAGTACATGTTATGGTAAACTTGGAGTTTACTAGAATAAAAGTTCATAAATTGATATGAACGATTATGACATCTCGAAGATGTGCATGTATTGAAGAACTAGAAGTTTTTTCAAGAATTATTTATGTCGTTTGTTCTCATGACAAGTTGGTTGGACCAACTAATATTGGGCTTAGATCCCTTCAAATCTGAAAAGAATAAAAAGTGAATAGGGGCCCATTCACCTATCATGTGATATGTTTAAAAGATGCATCAATAAGATGATCACATGTACATTCATGGTCAACCTACATTTAACATTCATAAAGTTACTTGTTCAATATAAATTGAGCATAATTTTCAGATTGTGTAATCAAGATAATTAATTTTGATGATGATGGTTTAGCATTGAATGTCTTCGATAAATGTCTAAACCATTGTTAATGAGAACAAAACTTAATGTATTGGTCTGAAATATAATATATTGTAATAGCATTTGTATGCATTAGATCAATAAATTATGATTATTTGCTCCATATTTTTTAAGGACTATTTCATTTGGAACCGATCAGTCTACCATGCTTCACGCATGCATAGACTTTGTCCTTTAGGAACACAAAATAAGAGCATTTGCACTTAATATGAGATGTTTTCAGCATATGACATATTGAATTATCTTTTGGATGAGGATATTGTGATAATTCCCAACATATTTCATAGCGCTTATAATCTCCCCCATATGTAAGAAAAACTAACATATATCCTCTACTTCTTTGAGGAATCTATCGTTGTGCATTATGGTATATTCATTCATATACCGCACATCAAAATTATTATATGGAATAATTGGTTCCCGACCTTGAACCAATTAAGAGGGAAGAAATAATCATAATTTATTGGTCAAATGCATACAAATACTATTGCAATATGAAGCAAGCCGAGAATGTGTATGGTTGAGGTCCATGATATATCTCATTCGATAAAAATGTGGTGTGAAATATGTCAATCTTATGATCTATCATCCCTCAAGAGAATAAATAAGAATTACTCTCTTTGTTCTCTCTACTCTTCTTCTTTATTCTTTATTATTTTATAACACGTTATCAGTACGAGACTCTAACAAACAAGGTGAGATTATAAATCTAAAGGATTTCAAGGTTAGTAATTCTTTATGTTATCTTTATTTTGATACTATTAATATAATTATTATTGGATTTGAGGAAAAATAATTGGTTTGGAACCATTTATATTTTAAATTTATTCCTCAAAAATAATATTATCAAAAAGAATGATAATATGTTGGGTTCAAGTTCCATCGATTCAAGCCTAAGACGCCTTTATATGGATAAGATGTTGAGTTTGAATCTCAATACACCATATTGATGACATTATGATGGCTAGGGTAAAATAATGGGTGTTTAATGAAAAGTTGTGAAATTCGATCCATTGAATATGCTCCATTCCATGAAGTGAATATGGTAGAAATATATGATAAGTCTGAAATATGATAACTTACTTCATTCTTGAGGTGTATTTGGTAGCAGTGCATAATATGTCTGAAAGAAGACAAGTGATTAAATGCACGAATATACGCGTGGAGGGACAATATGATAATGATCATCAAAATTTACGATAGTTTCACATGCTTATATGATAATAAGATCTACTAGAGAAGAATTCTCTACATCATATGTATGCCTCGATTTGTTTCTAACTTGAAAGAGGTTATAAGCTATCATAATTTGATAGGCTTAAGGTACGACTATATTCAATTCCTGGGAAATGAGAAACTTATTAATGCAAACGTGCACTTGATTGTGATTGTATCACAACTCACCTCCGAAAGAGGTTGAATAATTTTAAAATCTACTTCTGAAGTAGTAAATCTGAAATTTATTCATATGATAGTAAATCTAAAATTTACTAAAGAAAAAACACATATCATGGTAAACTTGGAGTTTACTAGATTAAAAGTTCATAAGTTAACATGAACGATTGTGAATCCCGAAGATGTGCATACTGAGTATTGAACATATATTGAAGAATTAAAAAATTCTTCATGAACTTTAATGTTGCTTGTTCTCATAATAAGTTGTTTGGACCAACTAATTTTGGGATTGGATCCCTCAAAATTTGAAAAGAATAAAAGGTGAATAAGGGCCCGTTCACCTGTCATGTGATATGTTGAAAAGATACATCAATAAGATGATCACATGTACATTCATTGTCAACCTGCAGTTTGACATTCATAAAGTTGCTTGCTCAACAAAATTGAGTTAAGAACATAATTTTTAGATTGTGCAATCAAGAAAGTTATCTTGATGATGATGGTTTGGCATTGAATGCCTTCGATAAATAGTTAAACCATCGCTAATAAGAACAAAGCTTCATCTGTTGATCTGAAATATGATATGTTGCATACAACAACTCTTGTATGCATTAGACCAACAAATTATGATTATATCTTTGCCTCAATTAGTTCAAGGTCATTAACCAACTATTCCATCTAATAGTTTTGATGTGCGATATACGATTAATGAATGTACCATGATGCACAAAGATGGATCCCATAAGAAAAGGGAGGATGTCTGTTAGCTTTCCTAACATAAGGGGGAGATTATAAGTAGCTATGAAGTATGTTAGGAATTATCATCATATCCTTATTCAAAAGATAATTCAAGTCAAATGCCGAACGTATCTCATATTTAAGAGGCAAGTGCTCTTATTTTATGTCTCTAAAGGACAAAGTCTATGCATACGTGAAGCGTGATAGACCTATCGGTTCCAAATAAAATAGTACTTGTATAAAATAAGGAGCAAATAATCATAATAAGAAGGTAATATGCGTTTGAAGAGCCTATGACATAACACTTCATGAAACCTTATGAGAGGTTTATGTACCTAAAAATAATGAAATGATGAGATGTCAAAATGTTATGTTGCATTGTGAACCGATACGAAATGATATATCATCAATATCTTTGACACAATATTAGCGTAATATTGTGAAAGATTACGATGATCTGAATTCTACATTTATTTAAGCATGCTGACGTAGAAACATTTATCAAGTGACATGAAGGGATGCATTTTGATAAGCGTAAAAGTTATTTGATTTGCAGTCCAGACACTTGAAGATGTCACTCATGAAATATTGAATATTGTCACTTGACAAAACTTATGTGAAAACTTGTAAAGATTCAAACTGATTTAAGCATATAAAAATTTTTGGGAAACTTATTTATAATCCTTATATTGTATAAACTTATTGCTTGAACATCATTGGAACTCTTGGAGAGTTTTTAAAGCAATAGATTATTTGCTGAAATTTGAAATATATCGAATTGGATTGGTTATGAAGTATCATATCTTAGTGCAATTGATGCACTCATGTACCTTGCAAATACTACAAGGCCTATAGATGAGACATCAAAATGGGATAAAACACATGAGTTTGTTTTATTCTAAAGATTGCAGTTTCAGTCTTATTAGTCATGCTGATGTTGGGTACTTATCTGAGCCGCATAAATCTCGGTCTCAAATAGGCTATGTGTTCATATGTGGTGGTACAGCAATATCTTAGAGATATACCAAGCAGTCTATCGTAGCCACTTCATCAAATCATGCTGAGATAATAACTATTCATAAAGAAAGCTGAGAATGTGTATGGTGAGGTCCATGATACTTCTCATTCGAGAAAAATTTGGTGTTATTATCTATCATCCCTCAAGAGGAAAAATAAGAATTACTCTCTCTATTCTCTCTACTCTCCTTCTTTATTCTTTCTTGTTTTATAACATCTAATTGGCAGATAATGTGCCTCATTAAAATCTTACTAGAAAAAAACCCAGTGGAAAAAAATCAAGTGAAGGAAAAAGAGTACACATCTCTAACAATACGCATATAGGCTACCTCATTAAAAAACTTACAAGGAAAACCCGGTGGGACAAAACCTTGAAAGAAAAAAAGAGTACAGCGCGCATTTGCTCCCACTAATGAAAACATCCTTGAACTTTTGATGCACTCATAACAAACATGCGGGTCAGATAAGTACCCAACATCAGCATGACCAATAAGATCGGGATTGCAATCTTTAGAATAAAAGAAGTTTATGTGTTTTATCCCATTTTGATATTTCATAGTAGGAGCAGAAATATACCTTGCTAACAAATTAACCGAAAAGGCTATAGGCCTTGTAGTATTTGCAAGGTACATGAGTGCATTAATTGCACTAAGATATGATACTTCATAACTAATCAAATTCTATATATTTTGAATTTCAGCAAAAAATCTATTACTTTGAAAAGTCTCCAAGAGTTCCAATGATGTTCAAGCAATAAGCTTATACAATATAAGGATTATAAATAAGTTTCTCAGAAACTTTTATATGCTTCAAGCAGTTTGAATCCTTAAAAGTTTTCACATAATTTTTGTCAAGTGACAATATTCAACATTTCATGAGTGACATCTTCAAGTGTTGTAACGCCCTGGAAAATAGGTTCCGAAGCATCACATGGTGCTTGAGGCTACGAGTAGCCCCAAGCTAACCCTTTGAGCCATTTTTATTCAATTCAACACAAATCAACGAGGTTTCCATAAATAACCCTCAAATATCAACAGAGTAATCATCATCCAAGAATAAAAGAATTTCAGAAAGATAACAAATTACGACTTATTAGTCAACTCCCAACATCTATACTAGTCTGACAAGCCTCTAAGAAAATCAATAAAACCAGCGAGCCGCTGAGACATGCCCCAACTGACAAATACTTAGTTATCAAATGTAAACAATTCCGTGAAACCAACATCAGACATCACATCCTCAGAACATAAGGACTCACCACGACAAAGGATGTAGAACAACGTGCCCGAAGAATCACTGTCGAACCTGGAACTGAGCACCTGAACCTACATTCTGAGAAAATGCAGCCCATATCCAAAGATGTGGCTCAGTACCATGGAAAGGAACTGAGTATATGGGGGTGTATGCAGTTTTATAAACATCATCATCATAAATTTTTATAAGAAATATGCAGGATGTATGAAAGACTCACATAGCCCGAAGAAAATCATCAAAATCATGAGAGGATGAAATAAGTATAATAACACATGTGAGTCATCATATAATTTGTCAATCACTTTCAGTTCATCAAGAATATTAATTCTCATAATGTGAATATCATTTAAATCTTTCAAAAGAACAACTTTCACAATTTCACTTTCAAATCACTTCACCGTTCACCATAGACACAAGGAAACACACACACACTGGGAGATCCTATAACCGACATAAACCTTGTGAGTCAAATGGAGTCCAACGTCCAACCCACATTGGGGAGAGCCATCCTATCCTTGCCATCGGAGTAGGACTATCGATATAAAATCCACACAAACTAGTGATCACTAGATAAATCAGCCTCAGGCTCACTCCTATGGGGGCACGTAGTTCTAGGGAAGTAAGATTACTTTATACCTCCTACTCGGTGCTAAAGATTTCTCCCAGACTTAGCTCAGATCATTTCAAAGACAATCCACAACAAAACAATTTCAGTAATATATAAATATACATCGGGATCCATCATGCTTCCCATCTATCAAAATCAACCACGTTGTGGATTTCTTCCACACTTGAGTTCAAAACAACTCCATTAAGACCAAAAGGTCAAATCATTCAAAATATCTCAAATATTCAACATCAACGTACTTGTAACACACACTTTCTCAAAAAAACACAATTTCCAATGGGGATTCACAACCCAAATATCAAAATCAGGATAAATATTGTTCAAGATTCATGCTTTATATCTCCACACATGTAAATTCATCTTTTCAAAATCATAAACATCAAGATTTCATAATAATCATCATAAGATATAGGTTCATGCTTCAAATTCGTAAAAATCAAATAAAAATCATGCCTTTGTAAAGAAAATTACTTTTGGGCACAAGAACGAAAGAGAGTTCTTGTTGAAAAACTCCACATACCTTGAATGATAAACTTTAGATCGAGATTCATTTTTGAGATGTTAATCGTGCCTTTGAATGATGGTTCTTGGAGTTCTTGAACTAGGAACTTGGACTCTTTGTAGACGCCTAATTTTGTCCCTCCCGAAGACCCAAGTTATCCATTTTTACCCTCGTCTTACCATGTGTACTACCCCATATAATAACCTCCGCACAAAAAGACAAAATAACCAATTAACAAATTTTATCTATTCTAACAACCCATACCCTACCCCCACCTCACCACTACCCCTACCCCCACATTACCCCACCCCCCACTCTCTTTTTCTTGTCAAGAAAGAAAACCTCAAAAAATATATATCTACACATACACCAAGAGAGGAAGAAGAGGGACAAGTAACAAAAATCAAACAAAAAGAAAAATCTGCACTCTCTCTCTCTAAAAACTCTATTCTCTCTCTCTATACTCTCACTTTCTCTCTCAAAAATGTCGTCGGTGTTCGACTGGAGCTCCGTCCACCACAATACCACCATCTTTCCCCTCTCTCTATCATCTCTCTCCCTAAAAAAAAAAAGAATCCGCGGCGCCGGCCTTCACGCCGCTCCGACCGACGCCATCTCCGATCAATGACGACGGTCAGCCTGTCGCTGCCTTCGCTCCTCCGATGCCATTCTCAACATCACCCGACCGTACTCGACCCGATCTCCCAACCCAAGACAACCGCCGACTCTCGGCCAAACCGCCAGATCTCTGCCGGCCGAGAATCGCCCAGATATCCGCGGTGCGTCGGTCAGCCGACCAGCTCCTACAACCGTCGGCCAGATCCTACCAGCCCATCTTTACCGTTGTTATGACCTGATCTCCGTCGGCCAAATCCGACTAGCTCCCCGTCCGACGAAACAGCCGGCGAACCGGCGTTGCCGTCGAAGAACAGGCGTTGTTGTCGTTCTTTCCGTCGCCTGGGTTTTGAGTCACCTTTATCGAATCTCATCTTTGTTCTCAGTTGAGTTTCGTATAGTAAGGTTTTATTCACGGGTTTTGGAGCTGTCCGACTATTATTTTAATACCGAGTTTGGTTTGTTCGTCGTGAGGTTCTCTGATCGAGTTTTGGTCTTCGGATCTCTTTATTATCGACAAAAGCATATGTCAGTGAGGTCCATTTCTTTAACCCGCTCTCTTTTATTTATCTTGTTATATTGAATTGATTGTGATTATGTGTGTTGTGATTATGATTTTGTTGGATTTTTGTTATGTTAATGTTATGATTGTGATGCTTGGTTGTTTGGTTTTGGTAGATTAAGGCATAAACTTGATCATGTTCTAATGGATGGATAGAAAGAAAGTCGGGAGATGGAATTGAAAAATTGACAAAAGGATAGATTCGGTCTTTAGTCGAGAACGCATAGGCAAACGTAGGCCGGGTAGGCAAATTTAGGAATAACAATTTGTTGGAAGTGTTTTGAATATGTGCTTGAATGATAAATTCTATTTTATTGCACGAAAAGTTTAAATTGTACTCATTTGGCCAGGGAATGCCCTGAAGGATTTGTATTAATTTATCCGGGAATGCCCCGAAGTACCTTGTACCGGAGGACGTCCGTGATGAAGGCCCGGGGCATCGGGTAAAGCATTAGTTTAGGATTAGCGTAGGTTTATTTTTTAGTCCCTGTCTATTTCGGGTTGTAATAATTGGACTGGACTTACATTTTGGTTTGGTTTGTTTTGTTTAGTTTGATTGTTCTGCGTGCTTTTTCTGTGGTTTATACACTTCATAATGGCAAAATAGTCGATACACTCCACCAAGCAACCGTGGTCGAACCACGGGATCGAGGGGTGCCTAACACCTTCCCCTCGGTCAACAGAATTCCTTAGCCGGAATCTCTGTGCGCAAACCGGTTTAAGAGTCAATTGGTTTCGAAAATGGATTCTCCGAAGGTGACTTGGCACACCGGATTATGCCAAGTGGCGACTCTGAATAAAAAACGCAAATAATCCCTTTTTCGAAGCAATTTCTCATTTCTTGTCACTTAAAATAATAAAACCCTTTCGAACTTTAAAAATATTTCAATTTTTTGGAGTACGCGTTAAAAAAGGGGTGTGACATCTTCTAACGACTCTGCTGGGGACTATGACAAGTTTTTAGAATTCGAGCTATTTTTGGAGTCGTATCGGCTTTGTTTGGCATTACGAGTGTATAAACATTGTCTGTGGTTATTGTTTGTGTTATTTTTACTTTTTGTGTTTTTCGTGCTCTTTGTTTATATTATTTATCCTATGTGTTACCGCTTTATATCTGTCATCATGAGTCCACTCCCCGGCCTTCTTTGTGCAACAAGTCTCGGAGCGCACGTCATGCGCACGAATTCTAGTTGAGTCACCTTTATTTTAGGGGGGGAGCCATTGGATGTATGGAGTAGGTGGAAAGCAAAGCAGCCACTATCGACCATATGCTCCCCCGAACGGCCTTGTTAGTAAACCACAACGTAGGTCAGCCTTTAGGTCATTCTTATGTGCATCATATTGAGACCTAGCGGGGCCTATACGGTCCTTTGTAGGAGACTCACCTTTAAAGCATCCCTACGTGCTAACTGTTGCATATTTGAGGGTAACGGGGTCATTTGACAGATTGATTTAAAAAAAAAAACAAAAAAAAACAAAAAAAAAATAGAAAGCGAGTCGAAAAAAAGAGAGGAATGTCGTAGTTTATTTTAGAATTCATTATGGCTTTTGTTTTTCACAATCCAAAAACTCAAAAGGATTTTTTACGTTTTGTAAAGTACCGCAAATTCAAAAAAAAAAGGGAGGAAGTTTTGTTTGCTTGTAAAAAACTAAAAATGCTAAAAAGATTTTTCTGTATAATTGGTGGTGTCAGTCTTGGTTAAAGCGTCTAGTTAAAAAATAAAATAAAAATAAAAAAAAGGTTTATTCGTTTGTTTTTTATTGTGTTTCTTTAGTTGGGGTCAATTTATTAGATAATCGGTAATTGTCCAATCTGGATGAACTACGCACCCCTGATTCTCCTCTTGCGGGAGTGAGATACGTAGGCAGCCTATTGTTGGTTCGGGGATCTTATTTAAAAATTCAAAAAAAAAAATGGTTTTCTTCACTCTTTATTTAGAGTAGGTGTTTCATACATATCTAGAAAAAAAAAGAAAAAAAAGAAAAAAGATTTTCCTCAATAGTCGTAGGGTTCATTTTTGGTTGATCTTATGTCAAAAATCCAAAAAGATTTTCTACACTCTTCATTTAGAGTAGGTGTTTCATGTACATCTTTAAAGGAAAACAACAACAAAAAATATTTCCCTTTAACAGGTTCAGGTTTCATTTTTCGCATGAAATTCAAAATAAAAAAAAATCCAAAAATATTTTTTCGGTAATCATAGATTTCATTTTGTACAAAAATCTGAAAATTCAAAAAGATTTTCTTCACTCTTCATTTAGGGTAGGTGTTTCATATACATCTCTAAAAGAAAACTACAAAAAGATTTTTCTTTAATAGTTTCAAGTTTTATTTTCCCATGAAATTCAAAATCAAAAAAAAAAAAACCAAAAGATTTTTCTTTGTTAATCATAATTTTGATTTTGTATAAGGATGTTAAGCCTAAAAATGCAAAAAAAAAAAAAAAAAAAGAAAAATTCGTCAGTTCTTTTGACAATTTGTTATTTACTTTTCTTCTTGAAGTTTCAAAAAGAAAAAAAAAAGAGAAAAAGAGTTCAATTGGCCATTTTGGCACGACTTCACGAACTACGCACACCTGATTCTCCCCTTTCGGGGGTGAGATACGTAGGCGCTCTTCTTGGGTTCAGTGATCTTTTAAAATAAAATAAATAAAATAAAATAAAATAAAAATAGAGAGGCTTTGAAAAACTGTTGAACTCTAACCATTTGCTATCTCTTGTCCAGTTAGTTTAAGGTGGTTGGTTTGTGGCATTTTGGCTGGTCCTCCATATTGCTCCAACTCACAGAGGAAGTTATGGCCAACAAGGATACCGAGTTAGTTGTCACTAATCAGACAGGGAGTTCGGGGAATGAGAATGTAGGAGATAATGAAGAGATTCGGAAATTAAGGCGGCAAATAATAGAAATGCATCGAGCTTGGGCTAATGGGTTGCCGCCTCCTCCGGTTCCCACTGATAATCTGGAATATCTGTCTATCTTGCCTCCCGTATCACATGCACAATTGCCTATTTTTGTTGATATGCCACAACATGCATCAGGATCGACTCCGGGGCAACAATATCCAACCACTTCCAATATTCATTTCCTCACTCCTCAATACAAAATTACCACATGCTCGGCTCCGCCTGCTATTCATACTTTTGTAGCCCCACTTCCGTCTGAAGCTCCTGCTTTTAATGTTAATCCAACGGTTGTGATTCCTCACTCTACAAGCGACCCTGTATTGAATATTTTTAGTGATCAGCATTACGTTCCCGAGCCCATATTTAAGTCGACTGGTCCGTACGTTTTTCCTCAACCACCTGAATTTCCTCCTAACACTGAGAAACCTGTTATGACAGAAGAACAAGAGGAAATAGCCAGAAAATTGAGAAGTTTGGAACTGACTATGAAAAACTTGCAAGGACTTAGGGGGTACAAAAGTGTCTCATATAAAGATCTGTGCATGTTTCCAGGTGTACATCTTCCTCTTGGTTTTAAAATGCCGAATTTTGAGAAGTATGAAGGACATGGCAATCCTATAGCACATTTGAGACGCTATTGCAACCAGCTAAGGGGCGCTGGAGGGAAGGAAGAGTTGCTCATGGAATATTTTGGTGAGAGTCTTTCAGGTCTAGCTTCAGAATGGTTTGTTGACCAAGACATCGACAAGTGGAATAGCTGGGATGACCTGGCTAATGAATTTGTGCAACAATTTCAATACAATATGGAGTTGATTCCTGACGAGAAATCCTTAACTAATATGAATAAAAAGAGTACTGAAACTTTCAGAGAGTATGTGATTAGATGGTGTGAACAAGCTGCTAGGGTGAAACCGCCAATGAAAGAAAGTAAGATAGTGGAGGCGTTTATTCAAGTGCAGGATGAAACATATTATAAACATTAAAAGCGACTACTCAAGAAATTCATAAAGGTTTGGATGTATGGGAGGAAGGAAGAATGTGGAAGATGCATCTTCCATTGCAGTTGGACAACAGGCATGGGCAAGAGGACCACACCATCGTTACCCACGGGCTCAAACCCAAGTTTATGCCCAAGCTCCACAAAATCTTTACCAAAATCCATTATATCCCGTTCCCCCACCTCCATATCAAGTGTATAATGAGCAACCTTATGTTCAACCTCCATTTTACCCACACTGGCGTGCGCCAACTCTGCCGAGTCATCCCCCAACTCCACATACATACTGAAGCCCTTCTAGGCCTGGTTTACAATTTAAGAGACAAAAGTCGAGAGATAACTTCACACCCATTGGAGAGTCGTGTGCAAGTTTATTCCAGAGATTGGTACAGTAGGATATAATCACTCCTCTCCTTGGGTATACTCCCGACCTACATTCAGGAAGTTTTGATCCTAATGTACGATGTGCATATCATTCTGATGTTCAGGGTCACAGTATTGAAGATTGTCGGGCTTTAAGAAGAGAAATTGAAAAGATGATTCAAGATAAATCAATCATGGTACAGAACATTGACAGTGAGGAAAGCTCTAGTTATGTTGATATGCAAACCAGTGGCTAAGATGTCGGGTTGAGAAATTGAGAAGTCACCCCTCTCCCTACTAGGAAGAGGTTTGGTAGCTTGTTTTGTTTTATTTTCTGCTATTCGAACTATCTCAGGGTTGTAGTTCGGGATCTATCTTGTTTTGTCCTTTTGTTGTTTATGTTCAAACCCTTCTATCTTTTGTTTCAACTAAATTAAGTGTCCCATTTTTCTTTGTGCTTTAAATACGTGTCGTTTGTTTGTTTTCTTTGCATAGTACATTTTGTGTTAACTATAGTGATATGACATGCTAGTGAAATTTTTAGCCAGATCTTAAAATTCAGTTTAAGCATGAACATTGAATCAGAGGGTTAAAGTTAGAAAAAGAGAGCATATGAGAAAATAGATAGAGTGCTGAGACATTTGGTGACAAGTTAAGGCAATTATTTTGAGAATCACAAGAACAACTTGGTCATCGATCGAAAGGCAAGTTTCAATTAGGTCAAATGGTGGATGTGTGATCCCTATATCAAGGTTAACCGGAAGATAATCAACTCCACAGAAGCATGAATCACTCGATGTGAGGGATGCATAACAAAGGTAGAGTTGTATCTTTGACAAGTATATAAAAAGAGGTGAAACACATGTTCGAGGCAAGTTAGTGTTGTAAAACATGTCATAAGTGATATTCGTCATGTACTTTCATATTGCATGCTATATACTTGCATTCTCAAGGATTGATATGATGAAGGCATTTCATTCTGCTATCCAAACATTGTGTCATCCTTTGTTTACCCCATTTGAGCCTTAGTGTTATTTTCTTTCATACCCCTCTTTTGAAATCAAGATAGAGTAAGCAAAGTTCAAAGAATAGTGTCGAGTAAGAAGATAAAGTCAAAAGTTACAAAAAAGAGACAAAAATGGTTCCAAAAAGAAAAAGTGTCAAGAAAAATAGAGTTAGAAAAAAAGAATCGCAAAGTGAAAGAGCGAATAAAAAAAGAAGAGAGAAAAATCAGATCAAAGCAAAAGGACAAGCTGCCAGAACTACGCATGACCTGATTCTCCTCTCTCGGGGGTGAGATACGTAGGTTGCCCTACTAAGGGCTCGGTCCAACCAAATAAATAATTTAAAATAACTCAGTCAAAAGAAACTGGGGCATGAGTTAATCCTCATTGTTTGAGTCGATTCCAAAAGTTTTAAGTCCTAACCCACTTCAAGTGTCGTTTGGGCCTCACGCCATCCTTTCTTTCTAACCCTATCCAAAAACCAAGTTACAACCAAATAAAAGGCCTTCAGGTCAATCTTTGGGGATGTTAAGGCAAAGTATGCAAGGGATATGCTGATGTATTTGGGAACTACCTGTCTTCCTCAGCCCAAGGAATCAAGAGAGAAATAAAAATGAGAGAGTCTTATTGGTGAAAACCCTCACGGGCATCGTAAGGCAATAGTAAGTTGAGAGAGATAAAAAAAAGAGAAAGAGAGAGTCTTATTGGTGAAAACCCCCATGGGCACTGTGAGACGATTGTGAGTTGAAAGAAAAGAGAATAAGAGAGTCTCATTAGTAAAAATCCTCACAGACACCATAAGACAAGGGTAAGCTGAGGGAAAGACCCTTCAAAACATCACTAGCCGAATGAGGTCTGAATGCAATTGGTCTAAGGAAACAACTCAATTTCAAGGCCATTAACTCAACAATAATTGGTAGAAAGGTTGGATGATCCAAAAGGCATGGCATAATCATTAGAGTTGACTGTCATTTTTAGAAAATTTGTCATTTCTTTGTTTCAAATGGGAACACTCATTGTCTTTTCTTTCTTCTCTTTATTTTGTTTTGTTTTCTTGAGTCAGTGGTCCAAATAAAAGTCATTGTCATTTTTCTCTTGTTTTTCAGTCAAGTCCATATCAAAATAAGTGAGAAAAGATTTCAAAACTGGCCACCAACTTCTTCAATTACACAATGCAAGGCAAAGTCAGCATATGAAAGAGACATAATTGTGAACTTATTAAACACCAAGGTTTGAAGGATTTATCTGAGAAGCATGACAAAGCAGAGATACTGTGGTTATTTTGGAGTCACTCTTAATGATCTGAGTTTGGGTCAATGACACGACAAAGCAGGGGCAAATGTCAGCAATTTGAACAAAAATGAAGGGAATGAACACTAGAGCAAATGCCTGGAAAGCCAAATGCTGTAAACTACCACTAGGTTTTTAAATGACGAAATTTCTTTATTGAAACAGGGGCAAATTCGTTTCACTTGATTCAGCTACCATTGGAAATGCACATCCATGAAACTTTACTTTCTGTTCAGGACCCTCCTGGAAAATGGGACTTTACTTTTTGTTCAGGACTCTCCTGCAAAATGGGATTTTACTTTCTGTTTAGGACCCTCCTGGAAAATGGGATTTTACTTTCTGCTCAGGACCCTCCTGGAAAATGGGATTTTACTTTCTGTTCAGGACCCTCCTTCAAAATGGGATTTTACTTTTTGTTCAGGACCCTCCTGCAAAATGGGATTTTACTTTCTGTTCAGGACCCTCCTGGAAAATGGGATTTTACTTTCTGCTCAGGACCCTTCTGAAAAATGGGATTTTACTTTCTGTTCAGGACCCTCCTGCAAAATGGGATTTTACTTTCAGTTCAGGACCCTCCTGGAAAATGGGATTTTACTTTCTGTTCAGGACCATCCTACAAAATGGAATTTTACTTTCTATTTAGGACCTTCCTGGAAAACGGGATTTTACTTTCTGTTCAGGACCCTCCTGGAAAATGGGATTTTACTTTCTGTTCAGGACCCTCCTGCAAAAAGGGATTTTACTTTTTGTTCAGGACCCTCTTGCAAAATGGGATTTTACTTTCTGTTCAGGACCCTCCTGGAAAATGGGATTTTACTTTATGCTCAGGACCCTCCTGGAAAATAGGATTTTACTTTATGTTCAGGACCCTCCTGGAAAATGGGATTTTACTTTCTGTTCAGGACCCTCCTGGAAAATGAGATTTTACTTTATGTTCAGGACTCTCCTGGAAAATGGGATTTTACTTTATGCTCAGGACCCTCCTGGAAAATGGGATTTTACTTTCTGTTCAGGACCCTCCTGAAAAATGGGATTTTCGTTTCTGTTCAGGACCCTCCTGAAAAATGGGACCACGCTTTCAAAATTAAATACTGCCTTATGATAATCCTTGTTCAGGTAATCCCAGCAACATTTGTAAGGAGACGCACTTCCTTGTTCGGGTAATCCCAGCAGCACAACAACATTTGTAAGGAGACGCACTTCCTTGTTCGGGTAATCCCAGCAACATTTGTAAGGAGACGCACTTCCTTGTTCGGGTAATCCCAGCAACATTTGTAAGGAGACGCACTTCCTTGTTCGGGTAATTCCAGCAAAATTGGTAAGGAGATACACTTCCTTGCTTGGCCAATTCAAGAGACATTTGTAAGGATATGCACTTCCTTGTTTGAGCAATTCAAGAGACATTTGTGAGGAGACGCACTTCCTTGTTTGAGCAATTCAAGAGACATTTGTGAGGAGACGCACTTCCTTGTTTGAGTAATTCAAGAGACATTTGTGAGAAGATGCACTTCCTTATTTGAGTAATTCAAAAGGCATTGGTAAGGAGACGCACTTCCTTGTTTTGGTAATTCAAGCAGCATTGGTAAGGAAACACACTTCTTTGTTTTGATAATTTAAGCAACATTGGTAAGGAGATGCACTTCCTTGATTGGGTAATTTGAATTTTTGCTTTTTAGGTGATGCACTTCCTAACGTAAATCTTGACTCCTAGAAGATGCACTTTCTAGTCGAGTTATCGCACTTAACCCTAGGGAGATGCACTTCCTTGCTAGTTTTCATTTGTCAGGTGGCACACTTTTTAACTTAAACTTGTATCTCTAGAAGACGCACTTTCTAGTTAGAATCCCTCACTTTAATTCTTAAAAGATGCACTTCCTAGTCTTCGTTATTTAATTTTACTCTTAAGAGATGCATTTCTTAGTCAGAGTCATGATTAATCATTGCAACATGCAAGTAGGTATGATGTGATTTTTCCAAAAGTCTTCTGATGATAAACTGGGGCAAAAAATTCAATTTCTGTTTTTGAAACTTTACTTTTCTGGCAAATAAAACCTCTTTATAATAATATTTGTTCGGAATAATTTTCTTTTTAGTTTTGATGTGGTTTTAGGAGCCCGCCTGCAGAACAGGGCGAAGAAGTGGAAAGCATAGCAACAAAGTGATGAAATAGCAAGTCAGGAGCCCGCCTGAAGAACACGGTGATGAAAAAGCAAGTCAGGAGCCCGCCTGGAGAATAGGGTGAAGAAACGAAAAAGTCAAGCAACAAAGCAAAGTCATTGAAAGCCAAGCAACAAGGTGAAAGAAATTGCAAGTCAGGAGCCCGCCTGGAGAACAGGGTGATGAAAGTCGAGTCAAGAACCAACAGAAGCTGTTTAGATAGGATTTTTGTAATTTCCTTTATGTTTTAGCTTTTAATTTTTATTTTTGATGTAATAACAGAGCCGCGGACCGGAACCTCGATGGAACCTCACTCGACTCTCCAACTCGGTATAGTCCACCGCCTACCAAAAGTTGAGATACTTGTCACTCGATCCTCTCGTAACTTGGTTGGGTAGGTTGTCCTAATTAAAAACCCGATAGCCCTTCTTTCTTCTGTTTCTTCCTTTGAATAATGGTCGGGACAAAATTCTGTTTCGTTGTCTACTTTTTTGTCTGAAAACACTGCGTGTTTGCATTCAAAGGGGGCATGATGTAGACGCCTAATTTTGTCCCTCCCGAAGACCCAAGTTATCCATTTTTACCCTCGTCTTACCATGTGTACTACCCCATATAATAACCTCTGCACAAAAAGACAAAACAACCAACTAACAAATTTTATCTATGCTAACAACCCATACCCTACCCCCACCTCACCACTACCCCTACCCCCACATTACCCCACCCCCCACTCTCTTTTTCTTGTCAAGAAATAAAACCTCAAAAAATATATATCTACACATACACCAAGAGAGGAAGAATAGGGGCAAGTAACAAAAATCAAACAAAAAGAAAAATCTGCACTCTCTCTCTCTAAAAACTCTATTCTCTCTCTCTATACTCTCACTTTCTCTCTCAAAAACATCGCCGGTGATCGACCGGAGCTCCGGCCACCACAATACCACCATCTTTCTCCTCTCTCTATCATCTCTCTCCCTAAAATAAAAAATAAAAAAAAGAATCCGCGGCACCGACCTTCACGCCGCTCCGACCGACACCATCTCCGGTCAACAACAACGGTCAGCCCGTCGCTGCCTTCGCTCCTTCGACGCCGTTCTCAGCGTCACCCAACTGGACCCGACCCGATCTCCCAACCCGAGATAGCCGCCGACTCTCGGCCAAACTGCCAGATCTCCACCGGCCGAGAATCACCCAGATCTCCGCGGCGCGTCGGTCAGCCAACCAGCTCCTATAGCCGTCATCCAGATCCGACCAGACCATCGTTACCTCCATCATGACCTGATCTCCGTCGGCCAGATCCGACTAGCTCCCCGTCCGGTGAAACAGCCGGCGAACCGGCGCCGCCGTCAGAGAACAGGCGTTGCCGCCGTTATTTCCGTCGCCTGGGTTTCGAGTCGCCTTTATCGAATCTCGTCGTCGTTCTCGGTTGAGTTTCGTATAGTAAGGTTTTATTCACGGGTTTTGGAGCTGTCCGACTATTATTTTAATACCGAGTTTGGTTTGTTCGTCGTGAGGTTCTCCGATCGAGTTTTGATCTTCGGATCTCTTTATTATCGACAAAAGCATGTGTCAGTGAGGTCCATTTCTTTAACCCGCTCTCTTTTATTTATCTTTTCATATTGAATTGATTGTGATTATGTGTGTTGTGATTATGATTTTGTTGGATTTTTGTTATGTTGATATTATGATTGTGATTCTTGGTTGTTTGGTTTTGGTAGATTAAGGCATAAACTTGATCATGTTCTAATGGATGGATAGAAAGAAAGTCGGGAGATGGAATTGAAAAATTGACAAAAGGATAGATTCGGTCTTTAGTCGAGAACGCATAGGCAAACGTAGACCGGGTAGGCAAATTTAGGAATAACAATTTGTTGGAAGTGTTTTGAATATGTGCTTGAATGATAAATTCTATTTTATTGCACGAAAAGTTTAAATTGTACTCATTTGGCCGGGGAATGCCCTGAAGGATTTGTATTGATTTATCCGGGGAATGCCCCGAAGTACCTTGTACCGGAGGACGTCCGTGATGAAGGCCCGGGGCATCGGGTAAAGCATTAGTTTAGGATTAGCGTAGGTTTATTTTTTAGTCCCTGTCTATTTCGGGTTGTAATAATTGGACTGGACTTACATTTTGGTTTGGTTTGTTTTGTTTAGTTTGATTGTTCTGCGTGCTTTTTCTGTGGTTTATACACTTCATAATGGCAAAATAGTCGATACACTCCACCAAGCGACCGTGGTCGAACCACGGGATCGAGGGGTGCCTAACACCTTCACCTCGGTCAACAGAATTCCTTAGCCGGAATCTCTGTGCGCAAACCGGTTTAAGAGTCAATTGGTTTCGAAAATGGATTCTCCGAAGGTGACTTGGCACACCGGATTATGCCAAGTGGCGACTCTGAATAAAAAACGCAAATAATCCCTTTTTCGAAGCAATTTTTCATTTATTGCCACTTAAAATAATAAAATCCTTTCGAACTTTAAAAATATTCCAATTTTTTGGAGTACGCGTTAAAAAAGGGGTGTGACAATCTTAAATAAATTTGCAGAATTAATGGTGAACTTTGGAGGTTCTTGAAGTTGGATATAGGAGCTTAGGGTTTTCTTTTTGAGGGAATTTGATGAAATATAACATATAATGCTTCTAATAGGTTTTAATATAGGGTTTGGATGGATTTTGGATGAGGGAAAATGACCAAAACACCCCTAAAAATTAAATAATTCTCGAATTTGTCCTTTGATGGACTGTTTTGATAGTATGAAGTAGATCAACCATAACGTTTTACTCTGATATCCAAAGTGGATGAAACTAATTTCATTAAAAAGAGGACTCTCATATCTTTCCGTTGATATATAGTATGTCACCCAGATCATTGTGTACGAGGAGTTATTATCATTTGAAGTTGACCCAAAAATTAGCTTTTGATAGGCTGAAGTAGATCGATCATAACATTTTTCTCCGATAGAAAAATTGGATGAAACCAATTTCATTGGAAAGAGGACTCGCAGAGCTTTCTTTTGCTATATAGTAGATCATCCAGATCATTATGTACAAGGATTTATGATCGTTTAAAGTTGGAGTAAAAATACGCCAGGCCTTAGTACTTTTTCCTGCATGTTTTACTGTTCACTATTATTCACGGTTTGATCAGAATGTTCATAACTCGTCGCTCGGGTGTCCATTTTGTATGATCCACATATCTTTGGAAAGATTATTCGATAATCTACACAATGGTGGGTCATAATCTAAGACATTCTGCAAGGAAAAAATTTATAATTCATTCTAGAAGATAGAACCCAACACGTTTACGCACAAAATTTCAACGAAAAATTTTTTGGGGTAATACAAGTGTCTGGACTAAAAATCAAATAAGTTTTAAGCTTACCAAAATGCATCCCTTCATGTTACTTGATAAATATTTCTATGTCAGCATGCTTAAATAAACGTAGAATTCAGATCGTTGTAATCTTTCACACTAATGCGCCAATATTGTGTCAAAGATATTGATGATATATCATTTCGTATCAGTTCACAATGCGACATAACATTTTGAGATCTCATCACTTCATTATTTTTAGGTATATAAACCTCTCATAAGGTTTCATGAAGTGTTATGTCATAGGCTCTTCAAGAGCATATTACCTTTTTATTATGATTATTTACTCCTTATTTTATACAAGTACTATTTCATTTGGAATCGGTTAGTCTATCACGCTTCACGCATGCATAGACTTTATCCTTTAGAGACATAAAATACGAGCACTTGCAGCTTAAATATGAGATGCATTCAGCATATGACTTGAATTATCTTTTGAATGGGGATGTGATGATAATTCCTAACATAATTCATAGCTGCTTAAAATCTCCTCCTTATGTTAGGAAATCTAACATACATCCTCCATCTTCTTTGATGGATCCATCTTTGTGCATCATTGTACATTCATTAATCGTATACCGCACATCAAAATTATTAGATGGAATAGTTGGTTCATGACCTTGAACCAATTAAGGGGAAGAAATAATCATAATTTATTGGTCTAATGCATACAAGTGTTATTGTATGCAAGATATCATATTTCAGATCAATACATAAAGCATTTTTCTCATTAGCGATGGTTTAGCTATTTATCGAAGGCATTCAATGCCAAACCATCATCATCAAGATAACTTTCTTGATTGCAGAATTTGAAAATTATGTTCTTAACTCAATTTGGTTGAGCAAACAACTTTATGAATATCAAACTGCACGTAGACAATGAATGTACATGTGTTCATCTTATTGATGCATCTTTTCAACATATCACTTGATAGGTGAACAAGCCCCTATTCACCTTTTATTCTTTTCAGATTTTGAGGGATCTAATCTCAAAATTAAAGTTCATGAAGGATTTTCTAATTCTTCAATATATGTCCAATACTCAGTATGCACATCTTCGGGATATCACAATCGTTCATGTCAACTTATGAACTTTTAATCTAGTAAACTTCAAGTTTACCATGATATGTGTTTTTGCTTTAGTAAATTTCAGATTTACTATTATATAAATAAATTTCAAATTTACTACTTCAGAAGTAGATTTCAAAATTATTCAACCTCTTTCGGAGGTGAGTTGTGATACAATCACAATCCATTGCACGTTTGCATTAATAAGTTTCTCATTCCCCAGGAATTGAATATAATCGTACCTTAAGCCTATCAAATTATGATAGCTTGTAACCTCTTTCAAGATTTTGCTACTTCAGAAGCAAATCAAGGCATACTTATGATGTAGAGAATTCTTTTTTAATATATCTTATAATCATATAAGCATGTGAAAATATCATCACTTTTGAAGATCATTATCATATTGTCCCTCCACGCGTATATTCGTGCATTTAATCACTTGTCTTCTTTTAGACATATTATGCACTGCTACTAAATACACCTCAAGAATGAAGTAAGTTGTCATATTTTAGACTTATCATATATTGCTACCACATTCACTTCATGGAATGGAGCATATTTAAAGGGTCGAATTTCATAACTTTTTATTAAACACCCATTATTTTGCCTTAGCCATCATAATATCATCAATATTGTGTATTGAGATTCAAACTCAACATATTATCCATATAAAGGCATCTTAGGCATGAATCGATGGGACTTGAACCAAACATATTATCATATTTTTTGATAATATTATTTTTGAGAAATAAATTTAAAATATAAATGGTTCCAAACCAATTATTTTTCCTTAAATCCAGTATTAATTATATTAATAGTAGCAAAAGAAAGATAACATAAATAATTACTAACCTTGAAATCTTTCAAATTTATAATCTCACCTTGTTTAGCAGAGTCTTGTGATGATAACGTGTTATAAAGCAAGAAAGAATAAAGAACAGGAGTAGAGAGAGTGATTCTTATTTCTTCTCTTGAGGAATGATAGATCATAAGATTGTAAATACAATGAACAAAACCCCACTATTTAGAGGAAAAATTTACTCTTAGTCTGAGTAAAAGACAGATTCTTCAAATCCTAATAGATATCAAAATAGGTCTTGATAGATCTTGATAGAGATTCACGATAATGTAAATACATTTATAACACTCTCCCTTGAATGTCTAATTGGTTGATAATGTGCCTCGTTAAAACCTTACTAGAAAAAAACCCAGTGAGAAAAAAATCTAGTGAAGGAAAAAGAGTATACATCTCTAACAATACGCATATAGGTTGCCTCATTAGAAACCTTACAAGGAAAACCCGGTGGGACAAAACCTTGAAAGGTAAAAAGAGTACAGTGTGTATTTTCTCCCCCTAATGAGAACATCCTTGAACTTTTTCCTTTCGTTTTTGTGCAGCATCTTCATGAAAGTTGCAATTAGAGAAGATTTGGTGAATAAATCAGTCACATTGTCAGTTGAACGAATCTGTCGTACATTAATATCATCATTATTTTTTAGCTCATATACGTAGAAATCTTTGGCAAAATGTGCTTCGTGCTATCTCCATTTATAAATCCTCCCTTAAGATGTATTGTATATGTTGAATTATCTTTGTATTAAATTATGGGTAGATTATCATATTTCACACTAAATTTTTCTCGAATGAGATGTATCATGGACCTCAACCATACACATTCTCGGCTTGCTACATGAATAGCTATTATCTCAGCATAATTCGATGAAGTGGCTACGATAAACTGTTTTGTATATCTCCAAGATATGGCGATATCCCCACATGTGAACACGTTGTATGTTTGAGACCGAAATTTATGCGGGTTAGATGAGTACCCAACATCAGCATGACCAGTAAGATTGGGACTGCAATCTTTAGAATAAAATAAACTCATGTATCTTATCCCATTTTGATGTCTCCTAGTAGGAGCAGAAATATACCTTGCTAACAAATTAAATGAAAAGGCTATAGGCCTTGTAGTATTTGCAAGGTACATGAGTGTATCAATTGCACTAAGATATGATACTTCATAACTAATCTAATTCGATATATTTTGAATTTCAGCAAATAATCTATTGCTTTGAAAACTCTCCAAGAGTTCCAACGATGTTCAAGCAATAAGCTTATACAATATAAGGATTATAAATAAGTTTCCCAGAAACTTTTATATGCTTCAAGCAGTTTGAATCCTTAAAAGTTTTCACATAAGTTTTATCAAGTGACAATATTCAACATTTCATGAGTGACATCTTCAAGTGTCTGGAATGCAAATCAAATAAGTTTACGCTTACCTAAATGCATCCCTTCATGTCACTTGATAAATGTTTCTACGTCAGCATACTTAAATAAACGTAGAATTCAAATCTTCGTAATCTTTCACAATATTGTGCCAATATTATGTCAAAGATCTTGATGATATATCATTTCGTATCGGTTCACAATGCGACATAACATTTTGAGATCTCATCACTTCATTATTTTCAGGTACATAAACCTCTCATAAGGTTTCATGAAGTATTATTTCATAGGCTCTTCAAGCGCATATTACCTTTTTATTATGATTATTTGCTCCTTATTTTATACAAGTACTATTTCATTTGGAACCAATTGGTCTATCACGCTTCACGCATGCATAGACTTTGTCCTTTAGAGACACAAAATAGGAGCACCTACAGCTTAAATGTGAGATGTGTTCGGCATTTGACTTGGATTATCTTTTGAATGAGGATCTGATGATAATTCCTAACATATTTCATAGTTACTTATAATCTCCCCCTTTTGTTAGAAAATCTAACCTACATCCTCCATCTTCTTTGATGGATCCATCTTTGTTCATCATTGTACATTTATTAATCGTATACCGCACATCAAAACTATTAGATGAAATAGTTGGTTCAAGACCTTGAACCAATTGAGGGGAAGAAATAATCATAATTTATTAGTCTAATGCATACAAGTATTATTGTATGCAACATATTATATTTCAGAGCAACACATGAAACTTTGTTCTCATTAGCGATGGTTTAGCTTTTATCGAAGGCATTCAATGCCAAACCATCATCATCAAGATAACTTTCTTGATTGCACAATCTGAAAATTATGTTCTTAACTCAATTTGGTTGAGCAAGCAACTTTATGAATGTCAAACTGCACGTTGACAATGAATGTACATGTGATCATCTTAGGTGAACGAGCCCCTATTCCCCTTTTATTCTTTTCAAATTTTGAGGGATCCAGTCCAAAATTAGTTAGTCCAACCATCTTATCATGAGAACAAGCAACATTAAAGTTCATGAAGAATTTTCTAATTTTTCAATATATGTTCAATACTCAGTATGCACATCTTCGGGATATCACAATTGTTCATGTCAACTTATGAACTTTTACTCTAGTAAACTCCAAGTTTACTATGATATGTGTTTTTGCTGTAGTAAATTTCAGATTTACTATTATATAAATAAATTTCAAATTTACTACTTCAGAAGTAGATTTCAAAATTATTCAACCTCTTTTAGAGGTGATATGTGATACAATCACAATCAAGTGCACGTTTGCATTAATAAGTTTCTCATTCCCCAGGAATTGAATATAATCGTGCCTTAAGCCTATCAAATTATGATAGCTTATAACCTCTTTCAAGATTTTGATACTTTAGAAGCAAATCGAAGCATACATATGATGTAGAGAATTCTTTTCTAGTATATCTTATAATCATATAAGCGTGTGAAAATATCGTCACTTTTGATGATCATTATCATATTGTCCCTCCACGCGTATATTTGTGCATTTAGTCACTTGTCGACATATTATGCACTGCTACTAAATACACCTCAAGAATGAAGTAAGTTGTCATATTTCATACTTATCATATATTGCTACCGCATTTGCTTCATGGAATGGAGCATATTTAATGGGTTGAATTTCATGACTTTTCATTAAACACCCATTATTTTGTCTTAACCATCATAATATCATCAATATGGTGTATTGAGATTCAAACTCAACATCTTATCCATATAAAGGCATCTTAGGCATGAATTAATGGGACTTGAACCCAACATATTATCATCTTTTTTGATAATATTGTTTTTGAGGAATAAATTGAAAATATAAATGGTTCCAAACGAATTATTTTTCCTCAAATCCAATAATAATTATATTAATAGTAGCAAAAGAAAGATAACATAAAGAATTACTAACCTTGAAATCCTTCAGATTTATAATCTCACCTTGTTTGGCAGAGTCTCGTGCTGATAACGTGCAATAAAGCAAGAAAGAATAAAGAACAGAAGTAGAGAGAGTAATTCTTATTTCTTCTCTTGTGGATGATAGATCATAAGATTGTAAATACAATGAACAAACTCCTATATTTATATGAGAAATTTACTCCTAGTCTGAGTAAAAGATATAATGCTTCAAATCTTAAACATTCACTACATAAATACATTTATAACAGTTAAAAGTAAGAGTGTCAAACGGGCCGGGCCGGGCCAACCGGGACCGGCCCTCCCATTTTAACCGAGTTGCGGGCCAGTTCCGGGTCGGGTTTGACGTTAACCGGGCCGGACCGGGCAGGGCCGGTCCGGGCCAAACAATAAAAAAATTAAAACCCACCCTAACCTGGCTCACTTAACCCAATCCGGTCAAACCCACCAAAACCTGGTTAAAAACCGATCAAACCCGTTTAAAAAATAAATAAATAATCCAATATACACTATATACACTCCAATATACAATATATATTTTTAAAAAAATATATAAAGTATAAACAATTACACATATATACGTACCATTCAATATATAATTATATATGACTATACGTACTACTTTAAATAAAACATATTCTATAATAGTATAATATATATATACACTACAATATATATATATATATACTAATTTATAAAACATATACACATGTATACATTAAATATATACTACTTTAGAAGATATATACTCATATATATGCACCATTCAATATATATGTACTACTTTAAATAAAATATATACTACAATATACATATATATATATATATATACAACAATATGTATATATATATAGTTACGTACTAATTTATAAAACATATACACTTGTATACTTTAAAGATATACGTCTATAGAAGATATATACACATATATACGCACTATTCAATATATATGTACTACTTTAAAAAAAGTATATACTACAATATATATACTAATTTATAAAACATAAAGTAATGTATACGTTAAATATACACGTCTAAAGAAGATCTATTCACATATATACACTCTATTCTATGTATATGTAATACTTTAAATGAGATATACTACAATATATATACATTACAATATATATTTGTATAGTTATATACTAATTTATAAAATATATACACATGTATACGTTAAATATACACGTCTATAGAAGATCCATTCACATATATACACTCTATTCTATGTATATGTAATACTGTAAATGAAATATACTATAATGTATATACATTACAATATATATTTATATAGTTATATACTAATTTATAAAATGTATACACATGTATACGTTAAATATACATGTCTATAGAAGATCTATTCACGTATATACACTCTATTCTATGTATACGCACCATTCAATGTATATATACTACTACTTATAAAATATACTACATTATATATACATTACAATAGATATAGATATACTTATATACTAATTTATGAATCATTTAAACATGTATACATTAAATATACACTTCTATAGAAGATATATACACGTGTATACACACCATTCAATGTATATATACTACTACTTATAAAATATACTACATTATATATACATTACAATATGTATAGATATACTTATATACTAATTTATAAAACATATACACATGTATACGTTAAATATACACTTCTATAGAAGATATATGCACAAATATACAAAACATATACTACTTAATATAATAAATTAATAATATTTGGTAGTAAATTAATAATATATTAGAAGTGAGTTTTAAATTTAAAGTAGAAAACTAGAAATTCAATTTAAAATTTTAAATCATTAAATAAAAAAAAATAAAAAACAATGACTAAGGAGTGAATGAATTTAGGAAATTTTATTGATTGCAAAATGATCCAAAATTTATAATTTACATGAATGAAAAATCTATAAATTATGCATCATTTTTTCCAACTCATTCATGTTAATATTAATGGGAACTTGCATAGGATAGTCGAAGTCAACGGGGACAAAACCATGCATTGGACTTGATTCTGCTGAGTTCTCCCGTGAAATCATAATTTCTTCAAGTTTCAGCTCGTCTCTCGGCTCCGGTTCCATTCTTTGGTTTCTTCTTTCTGCTCTAATCCAATCTCTGAGGCAAACTAGAACATTCATTGCATTGCTCCCCAATGAGTGTCGGTTGTCTCCAAGCTGTTGTCGTCCCTAACTAAAGGCGCTCTCTGAAGCAACGGTTGACATTGGAACATTCAAGATATCTCTAGCTAATCTTGAAAGCACAGGATATTGTGATTCATTATTCCTCCACCAATCCAACGTGTTGATCCGTCGTCTGCGATTCTCTGATGCCGTCCGAAGATAATATTTTAGCTCTTCCCGATAAGTTGATGTGTAAGTTCTCTCATCAACACTGTTCCAACAATTTAAATCATAAAACGAATCAGAAAAAATACTATGTGCCGGCCTTTTAGAAGATGATGTCTTCTCGGGAGGATGAGGAGCGACAGTTGGAGTGATATTTGTAGGTACGGCCGAATCAAATAAATCAGCATAGTGATTATATAATTTTTCTATGTAATCCTTTGCATCAGCCGTAGCCGTCCACAAATCAGGTTGTACTTGTTCGGAATCATGGTTAGTATTTATTTCTAAGTTAGTATAAATAAAAGTACTAAAGTGACACATATGATTATATTTCATGCACGGATTTAGCATAGCACCAACCAAGTAAATAGGGGGAATCGGAAAAAAATATTTTATAAATTTCGTAAACATGGCGCCAACAGCTTCTTTATAACCTTCTTTATTTTTATATTCTTTGAGCAAACCAGAAATATCGGCTATATATGCCAAAATATTACAAACAGTAGGATAATAAGCACCGGAAAATTCAACCGTAGCTACATAAAATTTTTCTAAAAACTTAACAAGATCATTAATTACAACCCAATCAAAATTATGTAGCATGCAATCAGCAGAATCGGCAAATGAACATGTTGGTTAAAAGCTAGTGTAATAGGAATTCTATATTTATAACAAGTTTTTAAAGATTCATACGTAGAATTCCATCTAGTATCAATTTCCTTAGGCATCAAAATCGGTGTAAGTCCATTTTCTTGACATTTAACTTTAAATTCTCTAATTCTCGATCTACGATTATTTCCTTGAATAAAACCAACGGCAAGACGAATTTTTTCAATATAAAGCTCAAAAAACTCAAGACCATCTTTTAAAATTAAATTATATATATGACATGCACACTTAATATGAAAAATTTCAGGCAAGGGCGAAGATAGCGTAGATTTTATTTTTGTTATAGCAGTCTTGTTGTTAGAAGCATTATCAAAAGCAATACATAAAATTTTATTTTCGATACCATAATATCCGGCAATTTTAACAATAGAATCAGCAATAAATTGTCCAGTATGTTTACGATCTTCATCATATAAAAAAGCAAGAATACGTTTTTGCATCACGAAATTACTATCCATCCAATGACAAGTAACGGTTAAATAATCATTTTTATTTACAGCACGACCAAGATCAGAAGTTAGGGACAATCTACATTGAATATTTTTTAACAATATTGATAAAAAAAAAATATTGTGAATGGAGTCTAAAAATATCAGACCGACAAGTAGTTCTAGGAATACCATTAAACATAGGATTATAAATTGCTCGTATATAACGAATAAAGGCATCAGAAGAAGGAAAACTAAAAGGCAAACAACTCACAGCTACCATTTTAGCTATTTCTTCCCTGTCCCTCAATTTATTATACTTTTTCGCTACTTGACCGGTTGCTGGGTCCATTCTAGTTTGCGTTGACCCACCAACATCCCCACCACCTTTTGCAATATTTAACTCTCTTTTGTGATCTTCAGCTATATGTCTCATTAACGTACCCGTACCCCCTTGCTTGACTCCACTTCTATGCTTATATATTTGTTGACAAATATTGCATTGCACCTCAATATCTGATATGCGTTCAAAAAATTGTCATGCAATACTAGTTCTTTTACGAGGTTTTGGGGCACTGGGAAGACGGGAGGGAGATTAACTGATTCAGATCTAACGTTAGCATCTCCTACTGCAGGTGTTTCAGCAATATTTTCATTATCTTCGTTTAAATTAACCGCATCTACTTCATTTTCTTCTTCTATACCGTAATTTTTCTGAGCTTCTACATAATCCATATCGTGACACCTACACCTATTTCTTCCTCAAAAGGTGTACCAAGCGGTACCGGAGGCGAAGGCACACGGGTATATCTACTACTTGAACTATCTCTATCGCTAGTAATTCGCTTCTACTACCACTACCGCTTCCGGGATAAAAAATTTTAACACCTTTAGTAGCGAGGTTTCTTAATTTATCCATAATATAAATTAAATTAAAATAAAAATATTCAAAATACACAAATATAATAAAATTAAATATTAAATAATTAATACAATAAATAAAAATTAAACATAAGAGATGGAACGACAGTACCAAATTTTGGAAGTATCCGAAGATTGCGACTTTAGAAACTTTCGCTCGTACTTTGTAAACAAAAAATTAAAAAATTAAAGTTAACACTTTAAGAAATTAAATATATTGAATATTTGAGAATTGAGAATTGAGATTTGAGAGAGAATGAGATTTGAGAAAGTGAAAAATTGTGTGAAAAATGATTTGAAGTTGTAGGGTATTTATAGATTTTTTGGGGGATTAAAAAATATTTTTTAAATTTTTTTTTTTTTTTTTACTAAATGGGCACAAACTAGCCGTTTGGACCCAAAAACGGTTATATATCCGTTGGGCCAACGGCTCGTTTGGCCCAAAATCCAAAATATATACATATTTTTTTTAAAATTTTTCGGGCCGATTAACCGGCGGGCCTGGACCGAGCTTGGTCCAGATCGGGTTAACCAAGCCCATTTTAACAAAATAACCGGTCCAGGACCCGAAATCGTACTTATCGGGCCAGGTCAAACCGGGTCGGGCTAGGTAATTGGGCCGGGTCGAGCCGACCCACTTGACACCCTTAGGTAAAAGTGTTTTAACTGTATTTTGAGGGGTTTGAAGTCACATGAGTGTTAGTATGAAACGTCTACGCGAACTGTCTGATAAAAGTGTACCTGATGATATCATAATCGAAATATTACATCGTTTGCCTTCAAAATCTCTTGCAAGATTTGAATGTGTGTGTAAGCATTGGCAGAAGTGTATTGCTGATCCGTCTTTGGATTATAGTTGTCGTTCTCAACGATAGAGTCCTCACCCATACATGTTGGGCTTCTTTTGTCAAGCTAGAGACATCGGTCCTGAAGAAATCCATTTTTTTCTTCTCGTCGAAGAAATCATCAGAAGTGATTGATGGCAGTTTAGATGAATCAGTCAATTTTCTTGACAAGGAATTGTATATTGTTGCCTCTTCTAATGGTTTCATTCTTAGCGCTGAGGCTTTAAGATATCAGATGATTTACTATGTTTATAATCCTGCAACGAGGCAGCATGTTTCTGTCCTTATACCTCAAATGTCATGCATGAAATTAGCAGCTATTGGATTTCATTGTAAAGTAGATGACCCTGAAAAAAATGTGATCTCCTTTACTATAGTTCACTATGCCTTACCTTGGTTAGATTTTCGTTTGAGTGTAACAATTGAAAGCTTCTCTTCTCATACTAACGTGTGGACTACCATCTATCTTACGTTAGAGGTACCTCTCGAAGTCTGCCTTTATAGTTGGGACAAATTAGCATCAGATGGGGTAATCGATGGAGTGTTCTGTTGGATTGCCAGAAATTCAGAACAGATCATTCTTTATGATAGTGTCAATTGGCATTTCTGGGGTTTAGATTTGCCTGAAGAGATGGTTGATTGCGGAGCCACTTGTACTGCTCTTGGAGTATCGGGTGGGGTTCTCTGTTATGCATTGTGTAACGATTTAAAGATTACTGTGTGGTGCCTCGAAAGCAATATTCGTAGTCAAGATGCAGTATGGGTCAGGAAGTATGCTGCAAATATCAGTAAAGCACTTCGTAATTGTCTTGCAAACTCTAGTATCGAGATTACAGACATGAACATTCATCCGTCAATCCGCACATCCTTTACTTACTTGTAGGTAATAAGGTTGTTATATCATATGACTCGGAAAAGAATATTGCAGAGCTTTTGTATGATAACGGAGTGCCTAGTCCGTCAACATTTTACTTATTATTCGCTTATGAGTGGCATCAATGGCCGCGTTTACTCTAGACTTATCGATTTGAAGAACATTATCATTTTTGTTTATATGCATTTTCAAGATTTTGTGCAGGTGCTTTCAGTTGTATTACATCCCTGGCCATCTTTAATTTGCTTTCTCAAGATTTATGTATGAACACAAAAATACCCTCACGTGTATTGGTTGATGTATTAATCCTAATATCACATGTTCACAAATCAAACTATCCCCAAGGAAAATATTATCGTCCTTTCTTTGGTGATGGACGTAAACATAAAACTAGTTCTATATATTCTAGCTTCATCATTTGATTGTGTTCGTAAATATGCCCTTTGTGCTTTTTCGGTATCGTTGGAAAAAATAAGTCAAAGATGTACGAAACCAAAATTAGTTAGGATTTGGTATTTTATATTCATGTCTAAATAGGATTTATTTATAGTCAGAAATTAGAGAGTAATAGGTTTTCCTATTTTGAGTTGAAGTAGGTTTCGTACTATTATATATAGGGATTCTGCTACCTATTATCGTATTGTGGGAGATTGTAAAGAGCATTCATAGTTTTTCCTTATTACAATTACAATTCATAGGATTGTAAAGGGCTTGTTTTCATATCACACGGGTGTTGCAAAGAAACGTCTACGCGAATCATCTGATAAAAGTGTAGTTGAGTTTTGTGAGGATATCTTACTCTAAATATTACATCGTCTGCCTTCAAAATCTTTGGCAAGGTTTGAATGTGTGTGCAAGCATTGGCAGAAGTGTATTGCTGATCCGTCTTTGGATTATGGTTGTCGTTCTCAAAGATGGAGTCCTCACCCCAGAATGATGGTTTTCTTCTGTCAAGGTAGAAATTCTACTAGAGAATATCCGAGAGGGATGGCCTTGGCTCAGCGGTAAGCTTGCTTACCGTGGTGTGCCAGCGTCGGGGGTTCGAAACGCCCCTTCAGCAAAGCTGGGGTGAGGGCGCGTAGGTCAGGCCCGAAGTGGTCCCCCCTCCCCGACACCTACGGAGTAGGTATGAACCGGGTCGTCCCTCAATATCCAAAAATTCATTTCTTCTCATCATCGAGGGAATCATCCGAACTACTTGATGATAGTTTAGATGAGTCTAGTAAATTTTCTTGGAAGGGGATCGTATATTATTGCATCCTCTAATGGTTTCCTCCTTATTGCTGATGATTTGATAAATCAGAGGGTTTATTATGTTTATAATCCTGCAACGAGGCAACATTTTGACGTACATGTAACTCAAACGTCCTGCATAAAAGTTGCAGCCGGCTGATGACCCTGAAGAAGATATCATCTCTTTTACTATAGTTCGATATGTTATGAAAAATCACTTGGATCTTAATCCGAGTGTAACAATTGAAAGCTTCTCCTCTGAGACTAACGCGTGGACTACCATCAATCTCACACTAGATCTACCTCTCGGATTGCTCTGCCCTACTAGTTGGATGAGAGATTCATCAGCTGGTGTAATCGGTGGAGTGTTCTGTTGGATTGACAAACTACGCACTATTATTCTTTATGATAGTGTGAATATTCCATTGACTCAAGAGATGAAGCAAGGATACTCCACACGTGTTTCTGGAGTATCGGATGGGGTTCTCCATTATGCATTGTGTAAAGAAGCAAAGATTACTGTGTGGTGCCTAAAGAGCGATATTCGTAGTCAAGATGCAGTATGGGTCAAGAAGTATACTACACCTTTAGGTGCATTTTTATATTTAATCCATGTTATTCCAGCTTTGGCCGAGGTGACGAGTATGGAATTTCATCCTGATAACCCACACATCTTATATTTTTTTGTAAGTGGTAAGTTCTTGTCCATATGACTCAGAAAATCATAATGCTGAACTTTTGTATGATATCAGAAAGCATACTTCGAAAGCAGGTTTGTTCTACTTATTCTTTCGTTATGAGTGGCATCAATGGCCGCGTCTTCTCAACACTTAACAATTGGCACAAATTCTTTCGTTATGAGTGGCATCAATGGCCGCGTCTTCTCAACACTTAACAATTGGCACAAAAGTAACTCTAGTGTATGTCTGCATTTACTCCAGCCAAGGTTCTACTATATAACAGAAAAGTAAGTAAAGCCAGGCCCTAAGGAGCAACACACTGATGGTCAGTCTGAGCGTGTCATTCAAGACTCTTGGAGGATATCTTGAGAGCTCGTGTTATTCACTTTATACTCTTTCAATTTCTTGATAGTTAAATTTGTGTTGCAATAAACTACATGTACACCAATGGTGTATTGTACTCTATAAGTTTAAGTTATATCTTCATTTTCTTACTGAATCGTTCCACATATGAAATTACACTAGATATATTGTTGTGTTTTTAATTGCATCTGCAGCGAGGAATTATGTTTTCGACAAGGATCGAGTTTAGTTACGAATTTCGTCATTCGCTAAACCAATATTTTAATACACATAATAAAGCAATTTTTAACCTTGCAAACCTTTAAACATTACATAGTAGTACACATTCTTGATGTTTATTACCTAAAACCATAGTCAGGAGTTCCTTTCTTTTCATCTTCAATCCCCCTTTATACAACTTGAACAACTTCAAAAAAATATACTATATAAAACAAGCAAAACATTTCAAATAGATATCCATACTTGGATTTTTGTTCCCCATACCCAAATAGACATCCGTATCTGCATCAATTCATGTTCCTGGCCCTAGACTCCACGAAGTTTCAACCAGACACTTGATCCGCGCTACCTCAAAGTGCGAGGAGAGTAGGAGTAGTAGTAGTAGACTGTGGAGGATTAGTAAGCATGTGAACAACTTCCCTCATAGTAGGCCTAGCACAACTCTCTTCTTCAACACACATCATAGCAATCTTGAACAAATTGACAACACTTGCAAGAGGGTAACTATGAAGCCTCGAGTCGACAACTGCTAAAACCGAGGCTGCATCAGACGGCTGAGATAATTCGGACATTGTTTTATTAACCCATCTTACTATATCTACACCGTCCCCGAATTCACCAACAGGCTTGTGACCTGTGATCAGTTCCAACAGTACAACTCCAAAACTGTATACATCACTCTTTTGGTCAACTTTCAATGTGTATGCATACTCTGTGACATATCCAAACAAAAATATTGCTCAGAAATACATTAATTGCACATTTTAATGTTTGGACAAAACTTATAAATAGATTTTGTCCTGGAGCATACCTTTAAAATCCTACTATTTTTAACCCCAGTTCAGTAAATTCTAAAAGTTCAAACATTGACCAATAAAAAGGGACTTCAATGTTTGTAGATAAAGATCCCCAAAAAATAATCTGATGACATTTTTGGACAGTCCGAGCAACATAGCTTAAAGGTTATATGCACAACAAAGTACAATCTTTTCATCATCACTGTAATTTAATCTATTTAAGTTAACTAGTACTACTATCATTCTTTAATATTATCAATTAATGGTTATCATTAAATATTACGAGTGATCTAATTGTGTAAATACTTTTTCATAGTAATATTTCTAAAACATAAACTAATAAAAGAAGTTTATTTTAGATATATGCACAGACAATGTAAAGAGTTTATTTTAGATACTGTAATCAACATGATTTGGGAACAAGCAAATTACGATAAGTAATCTGGTATAACAGGTAAAACTACAGTAGTAGTGAAAATCTTTCAAATTAACAATCAATGTACATGATTTAAATCCTAAAGTATTGATATATTATCAAAAGGATCTTGATTTTCAACAAAATATTTATTTTTTGTTTCCAAAACAGTAATAGAAAAACTAAGAAAAATAAGGATGGTAATTTACCTGGTGCAATGTAGCCATACGAACCCGCGATAGAGGACATGCACTCTGAGGCACCAGCATCCTGCAAGAATTTGGCTAGGCCAAAGTCAGCAACATGAGCTTCATAATCAGAATCCAGCAGAATATTATTGGACTTGACATCCCGATGAATAATCGAAGGCGAACAATCATGGTGCAAATAGCACAATCCCTTTGCAGCTTCCACAGCAATACGGTACCTCGTCTCCCACTTCAAATGTGCACCTTTTGCACCATGCAACATTTCACCTAAGCTCCCATTCGACATGTACTCGTACAACAACAAGTTTGTGTCTTTGTTAGAGACATATCCTAGTAATCGCACGATGTTCCTGTGCCTTATCCTTCCTAGTGTTTGGATTTCAGCAGAGAAACCGTGATCATGATGTCCGGTTCCTCGGCCTACAAGCTTCTTAATTGCAATGTCGATGCCATTTGACATCGACCCTCGATACACTACACCAGCTCCCCCTTTCCCAATTATGTTCTCCTCTTTTAAACACTCCAAAACATCATCAGCTCTGAAATCAAGTTTCTGGAATGCCGTTAACTTCCAAATTTTCGAATTCTTGAACTTTTCCTTCTTGATGAACAACACAGTAACAGCCAACAGCAATGCAACAGTGACTAAGATGATTATTGTAATCACCAATTGGGTAGTTGTGAACTTCCCAGAACGGATTTTGTGGCCGTTTTGTGGTGAATTGGAAGTTGACGGACAAAAAGTAGCCCGGGGGAAACAGAGTTTCGGATTTCCTTCAAAAGACCTGCCGCTGAAGAACTTTAACTGTCCGTTGGTCGGTCTCCTGCCAGAAAGATCATTGTAAGAAAGATCCAAAACCGTTAAACCATTCATCCCTCCAATTTCTCCAGGAATGGCGCCATTCAATTGGTTTCTTGACAAGTTGAGCGCGTTCAAGCTTTTTAATTTGCTGATTTCTTTTGGTACTTCACCAACAAGTTGGTTTCTGCTCAAGTCAACCAATGTCAGTTCTGAACATAGAGCCATTGAACTCGGGATTTCACCAGTTAAATTGTTGCCTCTCAAGTCGATGGTCAGGAGTTTCTTTAAATTAGCGATTTCTTCAGGAATTTCACCGGATAATCTGTTCATATCAAGTGACAGAGTCACTAGGTTCTTCAAGCTCCCTATTGATGGAGGAATGGTCCCAGTGATCCAGTTGTTGGAAAGTATAAGTTTAGTGAGATTATTCGCGTTAATCTCCGTTGGCAGCTGACCAGTGAAATAGTTGTTATCAAGTTCAAGCATATCCAGTGCAGGTAACTTGAAAAAACCAGCTGGAAGAGTACCATTTAGGTAATTCTTCTTAACGCGAATTCGAGTAAGCGACTTGCACTCACCAAGTTGTTCAGGAATTGGACCAAAGAAGTAATTCTCCATCAGAATCAGAGTCTTTAACCTCCCTCCTTTACACAAATCAGGTGGTATCCTTCCAGTAAGATGATTAGTAGTAACATCAAGGAACAACAACCTCCCGTTACGCCCAAGATTTTGGGGCAATTCAAGGGTAAAATTGTTGTCCCAAATCTGCAACGTCTCAAGATTTGGAAGGTCGCCTACGAAAGAGGGAATTGGACCATGCAAGTTGTTTCTGAACAAGTTAATCAGTGTCAAATTCTGCAACTTCACGAAACTCTCCGGTATTTCTCCAACCAGTTGGTTTATCGACACATCAAAAGACATCAGACTCTCTAAACCAGAAAGCTCAGAAGGTATCCGACCTGTAAACCAGAAACGAATTCAAGATTCTAAATTTATCAAAATTATGAGCTCAAAAACTCAATATTTACTATAATTGTTTGCACATAAATAGGGACTCTCTATTAACTGTCATACACTCTATAACAACATTTTAGAAAGCAATCCAAGATTTAAACTTAACATATTCAAGATTCTAACAACAACAACATTTATGTAACATTTAGCATTCAAGATTCTAAATTCATTAGAAATATAAATTGAAAAACCAAATATTTATGTAATATTTTGCACATATTTCACTGTAACTAAAGTTTTTTTCTGAAGCCAACATTTTATGTTACATTATATTATACCTTTTCTATAACGACAGTTAACTATAGCAGCCAAAAGATATCCAGAGAAACGACGTTGTTATAAAGAAATTCAATTGTATAAGTAAGAACTTGGAGGGTTCATCAATACCTGTAAGCCTGTTCATTTGGAGAAACAGACTATGCAACTTCTTCAAATTTGCAAGACTTGGAGGAATTTCACCATCAAGATTACAACTTCCAAGATCAAGAAGTTTAAGGGTACTAATATTACCAAAGTCAGGTGGAATACCCCCTTCATAACTATTAAAATAACCCAATTTAAGTTCTTCAAGATTTGGTAACAAAGCCAAACTCTTTGGTATTTTACCAGAAAGTGAATTTCCCTCTAAACCCAACCACTTTAAACTTTCAATATGTGAATAAACTTCTGGTATTTCCCCATGAAAATAGTTACCACCAAGATGTAAATTTTCCAACTTCTTCAACTTAACAAACTCAGTAGGTAACTCACCAGTAAAATTGTTGTTATAAATATCAAAAGATTCAAGATTTACTAACCCCAACAATATTTCACTAGGGAAAGGGCCAGAAAAATTGTTGAAAGAAAGATTAACATATTTAATAGAAGATAATTGTGACATTTCCAAAGGAAGTGTGCCAGTAATATTATCTCCAAATATCATAAGACTTTCAAGATTATCTAAAAGACCAATTTCAGGTGGAATTGTTCCAAACAAAGGAACATTAGTTATGTTCAATGATATCACACGTGAATTATTGTTACATGTAACACCAGTAAACGTGCAATATGCAAATGGATCATTATTTTCTGTGTTGTTGGTCCAGTCAAGAAGACCAGAACTTCCAGGAGCAACAAGAGATTCTTTGAGTTTCAAAAGGGTATTAAGATCAGAGATTGCATTAATGGTGAAAGCAAAAAAGAAGAGAATAGGAAGGAGGAGAAAGGATATTTTCATTGGGAGTGACATTGTTGTTGCACTGTTAGCTTTGTTTGGTTTGTAAGAAATTTAGGATAGGCTTTAAGGCCTATTTGAAGTACTGAGTATTTACTACTGTTGCACTTGGCCAAAGTGGAAGGAGAATCAAAATCTCTATTTATTACATTACTTAGATATATAAACCTTTTTTGGCTATGAATAATATGTGTTGGGAGTGGGAGATGGGAGAGAGTAGTAAAAATATATTTTAATGACCACATTAATCATTTTGTGCTCTTTTATTTTGATTGTTCTGGGACTCAATTAGTTAGAATTTTTGTTGAAAAGATATTGGATCAAAATATTTTCTATTATAAAGGTGGTTTTAGTTTAAGCGCTTGGTCTGGATATATCTAAATAAGAATTAAAGAATATTGATTATTGCACCATAGTTTTGGGTGGCAGTATTTTCATACTCTAGCTTTGATGAAGATTTCCTTTTTGAGTTGTTTTTAGTCCTTAATTAGTTGGAATTGCGAGTTCATGAACATCTTCTTTTGGCTTAATTAACCATTTGATTAGTGGCCGGAGTCATATTCTAGGTACTAATTCGGTAAAACCTAATAGCTTCTGTTCAACTCTCTTTATTTAAGAATAAGAAATTCATATTATACGTATAAATAATATATTCAGAATCACTCGTATAGCCACATGTAGTGTAAGATGGACGGTCAAAAATCTTTCAGAAAAAATTATATGTACTCTATTTGTCTCATTTTATGTGACACCATTTTCTTTTTAATTCGTCTAAAAAATGAATATCATCTTATCGTAACTAAAACAATTTAACTTAACTTTAAAGCTATCTTTTAACCCTTAGTGAAATAGCTTATGACCACATAAATATTTAAAATTATTTTAAATTATAAATTTTAATATTTTTTTAAAATACTATATTAAGTCACGTCAGAGTGAATTAAGAGAGTATAGTATACATAGAAAATTATGCAAAAGTTATTGGTCAAAAAACACTTCTCATATATATATTTATTAAATACTATTGAACATTTTTAATGAAATTTTCGACTTATTCCAGACTAAATAAGAAATAATTATTTGTAGATAAAGTTTTTCTTTGGTCTAAGTAAAATGATTGTATCAGCAGACTTTAGAAGCAATGGTTGGATGAGTAACAGTGTAAATTACTGACGGCTTTCGGTGAATTTCTTTTGATGATTGACGCTTCTGTGTCTGTCTGCAAATCCAGTGGTGCAGTTGATATATAGATATTGGCTTTTTAGACTTTGATTTATACTAGCAAAGTTGTACAAAATAAATAAAAAGTGATATCTCTTGTTTAGGTAGTTTCAAAGTAGTTTATTAAGTATAACTTCCTTTTCAGTTTGGTCCTCTAAATTTATTAAATAGGTACTTCTGGTAGTAAATAAATCATGTATGTTAAATTTGATGGAGATTTTTAAAAAAGAAAAAAAGGAATTGATTGTAACTCATATAGAGTGTAGGTTTATGCCATTTGTGCTCTATTTATTATTTCTAGTACTCCCTTCATTTCATAATAAATGAATTGTTAGAGTATTTTTGCCATTTCAAAATAAGTGAATCATTGAATTTTTTTTTCAAATTTACCCTTAAGGATTTGACACTCAAGGGACCCATCAACTGAAAAAGAATAAAATAAATATGATTTTGTATTTTGAACAAGGGTAAAAATGAAAAATTATGTTAAATTTATATCTTTTATTCTTTTTCTTAATTTGTGTGTCAAAGTCCAACAATTCATTTATTATGAAACGGATGAAGTATTCTTTTGAGTTAAGGGTCTATCATAAATAATTTTACTATCTTGAAAAGGTAAATAAAATATCATCTTTAGACTCCACTTATAAAATTACATTGGGTATACCATTGATGGTGGTGTTACTGTATACTTGTTTACGTTGCGATTTTGCAAGATTTAAAGGGTTTTTTTTCCTGTTATTTCACTTATCATAATTTCAAAGCTACTATAGGTCGATGAAGAACATGTTCAAGTTCTCTTAACGGTGTTCTTGCGTTTTATTCTTAACGCATTTTACTCACATAGTCTGGTATTTTTAGTCGTTTCTAATCTTATCTAGTAGTAATATAATTTTGAGTGCACAACCATATTAACTCAGCGTATTAACATTCAAATCTTTGCAATATCTATCTTGTGGATACATATTATTACTCCTTAACAATACAATATTCATTATCATATAACATTACCAATCTTGAGCGACAATCAAGATTTTCAATGAGGGGGTTTAAAATTGAATACACAAATTAGCTGAAGGGAGTTCAACATCTACTATATATACATAAAAAAATAACTTTTATAATATACAATTAATATAATTTTTCATCAAAACAAGCTCAAATAAATCTCCTCATACAAATTGTATGTTAGCTCCACCCTTGCCGTTCTTATTCTATCAAAATTTACTTCTTTAACTTTGGAAGATACTATCCTTGTATGTTTAGTGTGGGCAACAAATTGCTTTAGGCCCGCCCATTGGGGGTTAAAATGGGTCATCATGGGGTCCCTTGGCAAAGGCAGTGTGTGTCCTTAGGCTAACAAACACTCTGACTCCCATTTTGGCATTGCGTTAAAAGTCCACTCTTTTTGTTCTCTTCTTTTCTATCCAACCAATCTCACCATCTTTTTCATAAGGGACCCTACTTTCTGAATTTCAGCATGGACATTTTAATATCTTTGTTCTTATTGGAACACCAATAATATCTCTTTTTTAAAAAAAAATTAACTTGTCCATGATCCTCATGTTCAGTATAATCACATAATTGAAGCCTAAAAAAAATTACATATAGAGATTTTATAACAGCGAACTTGCAAAATAAATCTATATATCATAAAAAGATGTATCGTTTTTTACTTTGTTTCACCTTAATTGTTATTTGAACAAGTATACCACCATCTTTGTGGAGTAGAGATATTATTTCCGATAGATCTTCGGCTCAAACAAACAAAGCATGTGAGAATGAATAACAAAATAACAATGCACCTAACAAGTGTAGCAATCGATATTCAAACATACTCGAGAGAAAAAAAAAAAAGAAAAACAGAAGGGAAAGATGAAAAAAAAATAAAAAATTACACAATACCAACTCTTATGGTCAATCTATTTTTTGAGAGTCCATTAAGTTTTGTTTTGTTTTTTTGTCCAAGAATCAGATTTAGTTCGTTTGACATAGGACACAAACATTCGACTCAAGTCAAAATACTCTCAATCTTTGTCAGTTGAGCTAAAGCTCGAACACCAAATAGCTGTAAATATCAATCTATAGCTAGTGTTTATATTAAAGTAAATAATTTAATTTTAATATTTAAAGTTTAATATAAAAGCATGGAGTCTTTCCGTCTCGATTTATATGATGATGTTTCACGAGATATGAAATTTATAAAGAAAAAAAGCGTTTGAAACTTGTGATTTATAATGTAAGATATAAATCATCTAACAAAGATAAAAATGTAAAAATTGAATCAAATAATATTTAACCAGAAAAGCATGATATTATTTTAAGGATAAATGAAAAAGAAAAGTACCACCAAATTGGAACAAATGAAGTTTGAATTAATTATGTATAGTTGACTCAAATTGAATAAATGTCACTGTAACTAATTGGGGATGAATGGACTGAGAATCATAATGAAGAAATGAGTACTAGCTATGAGACTCCTTTATTCATTGAAAAAATTTAGACGACTTTTGTTCTTATGCTTTATATTTATAAATTATACATAAAGCAGCAAGAGAATAAAACCGCAGGTTTCCAGATGATTTGCAACAATTATGGAATATTGTAATTTGTTTGGCCAAAGTTTTTGAAAGTTATAATAGTGTTGTTTCATAAATGAAATTTGAGAAAGATAGAATATTGTACGTACTTTATTTTATATTGTGGAGGTTGAGATGGTGTTTCAAAATTTAAAAAGAAAAAACATATTTTTTTTTCTAGTAACCAATTATTTTTAGGAGTATCCTATTTTTTGGGGAGATTTGCACACCAATTGTGATTTAGTTTTTCTTGTTTTTCACCTAGGGTTTGATCTTTATTTTGATATTCGATTAATTTAAATGGAAAAGGATCAAAAATATCCCTCTACTTTCATTAATTGGCCATATTTATTCTTTGTGAAATTATAGGATCAAATATACTCTCACCATTAGTAAAATAATCAAATGTACCCTTCATTTTTACATTTTTTCATCAATGCAAGTTAAGAGCCATGTGGCTTGATATTTTGGGTGAGGTGGCTGTCATGTAGCGTGCCACCTTAGCATCCAATTTTTCTTCTCTTTTTATTTTAATTTTTATTTCCATCAAATTTTTATTAATATATTTAATATTATTAATTTCAAAAAGAAAAGTAAAATATTAAAAAAAAAAATCAATAGCAGCCCTTTTTTCCCTTAGCCGTGAACTTCCACCACTCCCTGCACCACCACAGCTCCACCAACCACCACCCCTAACTTTCGTCATTTCGTCGAACCTCACCGGAGATGGAGATGACTTCTTCGGTGATGGTGAAATGGAAAAGGAAAGAGCAACTGGGGTTTTCTCAACAGTGCTTATATTTATACTTTTTATAATCCAATTCTTTTGTGTGCATAATTTTTTTTTAATCAATCTGATGTATCCTAAAAGAGAAATGACTAGTCATTTATTATAAAAGATTTAATTGCCTAAATTTATACTTCTTAGCTATATAGTCTTTCTCAATTTTCCTTTCAGTAAATTTGACCTTGCAGGTTCCCTTTTCTAGCAAAATTCAGTAAATGCCTCTATAATTTTGAGTGTCTTTATTACAACACCATTTGCTTATTTCACATTTTCATCAATTTCCTCACTGAAAAACTCTACCTTTATGACTCTTATGTTCATTTGTTGATGTCAAAAATCCAAAAAAGTTTGAATCTTGGTGAGTTTTTATTGTTGTTTTCTTGAAAATATGAATTGAATTCTTGATAAAATTCATTGAAAATGTGTTCTTTCACTGGAAGTTTGAATCTGTTGAGTCTGTTTTCCATTCTGTTGTTGTCACAAATCATAAAGTTTGGATCTTGATGAGTTCTTATTGAAAACATGAATTTGATTCTTGATAAAAATTTGATGAAAGTTGTGTTGTTTCACATTTTTTATCCATTGTCTTACTGAAAGTTTGAATCTTTTGAATCTTCCGGTGAGGTTCGACGAAATGACGAAAGTGAGCGGTGGTGGGTGGTGGAACTATGGTGGTGCAGGGGAGTGGTGGAAGTTCACGGCTAATGGAAAAAAGGGCTGCTATTGATTTTTTTTTTTTAATATTCTACTTTTCTTTTTGAAATTAATAATGTTAAATATATTAATAAAAATTTGATGGAAATAAAAATTAAAATAAAAAAGAGAAGAAAAATTGGATGCTGAGGTGGCACACCACATGGCAGCCACTCACCCAAAAAATCAAGTCACATGACTCTTAACTTGTATTGATGGAAAAATGTTAAAATGAAGGGCATATTTGATAACTTTACTAACGGTGAGGGTATATATGATCCTATTATTTTACAAAGGGTAAACATGATCAATTAATCAAAGTAGAGGGGTATTTTTGATCCTTTTCCCTTTAAATTCGTGTCGAAAAATCTCGCTTTTAGAGGTAAAGAGCTCTTTACAAAAAAATAGTTCTACGACTAATTCAAATTCGTGTTAGAAAATTTCACTTTAAGGGATAAAATACCTCATATCTTTGATTAGGCACAAAAAAAGACATATCGTTACACTGCAACTTTGGAGGCATCATTTTCAGTTTGTTATGCTAAAACAAACTCAAATGAGTACGTCTCCTTAAAGGCTATCCAAACTTGCATCTTTTCTAATAAATTACTTTCGAGAACATTATTTTTATATTGTTTCTAAGAACAACAAAACCAAATCCAAATGCCACTTAAGAATGGAATAGAATTTACTTGCTGGATGACAATCTTAACTTTAAAATAATTTCACAATAATCAACTTTACGAATTTTTTATAAAATAAAATATTTTTTTTAAAAGGATTAATTTTGGGTCGTCCTTGTTGCAGGAGGCAATATGCAGACAACATTTTTCTAAATATATATAGAGAGAGATGCTATACACTGCTTAAAGTGGCTTTGAATTACTACTTTATGCTTTGAATTACTTATCGATATGTTACGTTAAACTTGTCTCGTTACTCCATGTTAGAAGGTAATTGTGCACTTCCACAAATAGTTTGAATATAACGTATTTTCTCCGAAGCAATCAAAACCACACATCTTAATTAATTGAATTTGTGAGTCATCGTATATTACATGGACTAAAATCAAAATTTATTAATAATACAGGGACCGGATATGGCAATTCTCTCAAAATAAAGAAGATTAAAAATATCATATAAATCCTAAGTATATTATTAAAGAGAATTTATATGCGGCAGAAATTGTGTCCAACAAAGTAGAATATATTCCCCTTTTTTTTATCCCTTCAACCATTTAATCCACTATGAAAGCTAAGGTAGAACAGATTCTTATTCTCTGTCCAAAAGTCTTTAGTGGGTAATTAGCATTTAGGTATTAGAATCCAAGAATATAATAAATACTCTTGCAATATGTGTTTATGTTTGAGAATTTTTTGTTATGCTATTTTTAATATTTTATCGTGATTTCTTCACTTTCATTATTTTTTTTTTCTATATTGTATTGATATGTTTTGTTCTGAGCCGAGATTTATCGAGGAAAGTTTATTTATCTCTCGATCAAAGCAAGGGTAAGATCTCTCATAAACGTTTTTCTTTTCTAATTTTACGTGTGAAATTACTATGACGTTGTTTTACTATTTTGCAAATTCAAATAGGGTGATGTTCTATTTCTTGGATCATTATATTTTAATTGGATCTTTCTGGGGGCCAATGATTTTATCTATTGGCAAGTACAATTTTGTTAACTAATGTTCTTACAATGTTCATTAGAAGACAAGTTACTGTTTGACCCAACAAATACTGACTTAAATAATCAAATTATATATGCAACTTATAAAGAATAAGAAGTCAACAAATAAATGTAGGAAAAAAGAATATAAAGAAGGGAAAAAGAAAGTGAGAATACAGACAGCTAGTGATGGTTGTGCATAAAATCTTTTTTTACCCATCAAAGTTGAAGGAAATTCCTCCCATTTTTATTTATTTAATAAGCAAAGTTGATAAAGTTCCTTTATAACTTTCAAAATTAAAAACCTAAGGATACATTTGGTGTGACGAAAAATGTTTTTGATGGAAAATAAATGATTTTATATATGTTTCCCATGCTTACAACTTATAAGTGCTTTGGCGTTTTCATCTGCCTGTGAAAGTGCAACTTATGAATTATGATATGTGAGGTAGATATACATTACACGTTCGAATGCTATCACATACATACAAAAGTCTAGTATTTAAGGGGTCGGTTGGTAGAATGTATAGGAATAATACAAAATATGATGTATTAATAATGCTTGTGTTAATTATGCTTGTATTTTTCTTATGCAATATTGAGTTTGATGTATTAAAAATAACATTAGTTACATAATTTCTAAAAAGAAAACTACAAAAATATCCTCCATATATATGTTGGAAAGAATGCGAAATTTTTCCGAGGGATATTATGTCTTTAATCATTGTAATGCCATGGATTTGAGGTATTAGTAATACACAATAAAATATATAACTAAAGACTTTGTTATACATAGGCTAAAAAGTGAACTAAGATACTAATAATATACAAGACTAGTACATACATTATTCTTTTTAATACATTCTCTGTAAATATCAAAAAAGAATAAAAAACGATCGATCATTATTCATCGAGTTTTGAATCCAGCACAACTGACCTTCGAAATGAAAAAAAGAAGACGTACGATAGTTTACAAATGAGGTATCATGCAACATGAAGAATAATGAGCATAATTTGACTAGCCATGTACCCTATGGGTGATGGGTTAGAGACTTAGAGTTGCGAAAGCCTAATAGCACATGCTCTTATATTCCTGAGATTCTTTGCTAAATTTGTGCTGCATGCATGTGTTCCTGAGATCGATATGCTAATGAGTGTGCAGTTGAATATTTTTCGTAAAAAAATTATAATATGTATAGAAATAAATTCTATATATATAGTTGAGAATTAAATTTGAATATATTTTAGGTTTAAGCACTCTTAAAAGAATTCAAGATTTGTTATATAAATTAATTGCAAGAAATTGAGTTTGGGTCGTGGATCAGTCCATGTAGATTGACCAGAAGAAAAATAAAATTGAGATGTATGAACGTTGTTTATGCGATTTTTAAATGTCACAAAAATTGAGATAATGTAGTTCGTGAATAGAATTTCGTTTTTAATAGAAACTAAGTTGGCTTGAAGGAATTCTTCGACCTAATTTCTAATCTTACGTTATTGTTAAGAGATACACAATCGACATTCTGATGTTGTTTAATTCTTACAAACTGCAATCAAATGATAAAAGTATCCAACTGATTCATGGCCTATGTATCGTGCCATCATCTTCTTGGACAATATATTTGTTTCAATTCACTTTATTGATTTATCGTTGTTGTTGAAAAATAGTATCTATTAGGAATATTTGATCGTATATTCAATACTTATAAGAAATTATAATTCGTGTATTTAAATCGACTCTCATTACAGATTTAAGAGCCAGAAATTTCTAAAGAATCATCACACAAATAGCTAAACATATTTACTACGTAGTATTAGTTTGCTTTATTTGATATACACAAGATAATGATTACACAATCGAGGATTTATTATATTATGCATGCATCATATAACATCCAATTGAGTATTTTTAGAGCCCGTTTGGTTATGGATATTTTATTTTTTTTTGGAGTTGAAAATTATTATGTTTGGCCATGAAAATTTGGAAAACAATTCCGGAATTAAATTTCGAAAATGGAAAATAACTTTTTGTCGTTTTCTCTTTTTTCCACTCCAATTCCAACTTTCATTATTATTACATATAACCCCAATCTTTAAATTTTTACACAAACCCCTCTTATTAACTATATTCCATAATTTTTTTTTGAAAAGATCAAATTCAATAAAATAATTAATTCAAGTAAACATAATTAAGAATTTTCATCAACAAATTTAAGAATATATAAAATATATTTATATCTATCAATCATATTTATCAAAATATATTTTTTCTCTATTCAATCGATTATGGTTATATAAATTTATTTAGCTTGTGCTTGTGATATTTTTATTCAAATTATAGAAGAATAACAATCATAATAATTAGTTTCTTGTTAATTATTTTATCAATTGAAGACATATATAAATTATTTTCTCAACATTTGGCTGTATGTTAGTAGGTAAATTAGTAGTTGGGTGATTTTGATAATTTTTAAAAGTTGAGGGTATAAAATCATATTTAAAAAAGATTTTTAAAAAATCAAAAAAAATAATCAAAAAGGCATGGTCAAACACAACTCCAACTCCAATTTCAGAAAAATAATAATTTTCATGGTCAAACGACTACTTAATTTAATTAATTAGCTGAAGAACTATTTAGATTATAATTTTTCAACAAAAATTCTACTAATGCAATGATAGCCTACTTTTATAGGATTTATTGGACTCTGGAATAGAAGATACAGTACACATGATGGACTTGACAAATGACAATCCATTAAGCCCACTTCATAATTCACAACTGAACTTCCCCATCATTTGTCAGCAAAATCAAAGGAGCATGCATTTTCCCAACGCAGTAGTAGAGGTCTTTTTCTCTTTCTCCTTATCTACTCGAACTCGAAGAGGGTAAGTGTATGTACTTCAAATTACTATTTTAAAGGTGAGATCGAGAAGTTGCTTTAAGGATCTAAACTAATTTGCATATTACAAGGATCTATTTTGAATGGCCATGCTATCGATAATTTTTTTTACATTTTTAAAGTTATGCGATCTCTAGTTAAGAACAAAGCAATTTTAACTTTTCTAATACCACGTTCATAGTAGAGTTGCAGTACCAATTATGACTTTTTTCATAGCTTAATAAGGAAATTTTAACATAAATTCTCAATTACAACTCTTGAACCCTTGAGAAAGTTTACACCAAATTATCCTCTTTATCTAGTCCTTGTAACTGTTCAGTTTCAAGTAGAGAAATTATAATACCTTCAATTTTTTTTGTGTAATGTCGAAGGCAGATGAATTTTATTCAGGAATTGGTGCCTGGGAAGCCTTCTTATGGTATTTAAGTTGAGGTGCCATTGTACAAAGTTACGCAAAGTAAATTTTATTGCCAACTTATCAAAGGTTTTTGTTGGTCAACAATTGTTGCTCTCCTTTTGTCAACAATTGTTGCTCATATTTCAACAATTGTGGATGATGAAGACATTTGTGACTTTGTGTTTTCAACATCGGTGGCTGCATTCATATATGAAGGCAAGACTTTTGAGGTCCAGATTTGGCTATAAAAGCCAATGCTACTTCATTTGCAAAGACACCCACACAACATTTCAATAGTCAATCTCTCCTTTATATTTTCTTCTTTCTCTACTTCTTGGTTGAGTATTTCTATACTCGTAGAGAATTTGTAAGGGGTTATTTTGTCTTGTTAGTCCCGAGAAAATATTTTGTACTCTCGTCAATATTAGTGGAATCTTTGGCTCTCTCGCCGGTGGTTTTTTACCTCTATTTAAAGAGGGTTTTTCCACCTAAAACCTTGGTGTCAATTTTATTGTTTTTATTAATTTCTCGGAATCTTTGGTTGAATTTATCACGCTTCCACACTCTGTAGCCCTACAGTTTTAATGCTTTACCTCACGACCGAGACCAATTCTGTTTAACTTCTTTTAATGGAAGTGACACTAAATGATCTTATTTATGCAATTTATCCAATTTTACTGGAGTAAATAGTTAGTGAGCACTCATGCAGCTTAACCCATATGTTTTCTAACTCAATTGTAGCATAGCCTAAAAAATAAGAAGATATGATCACAAGCGGATACTTGACATGTACCCCTCTTTGAGGTCCATCACAACAAATGAAGAAAATTGAAAACTAAAATTTGTTTTATTCGATATCAAACGAGAAGTGCGAACAAATAGAAAACCTTTAAAGAGTATTAACACCGTTTGAGAACTGCAAACAAATAGAACACATTTCAAGAGTATTAATACCGTCACACGAATCGTCAATGCATGAATGTGATGTACCAAGAAATTGACAATTTCTAATGGAATAGGCAACAATGCCACCATGCCATGCACTGCCGCCAAATCACCCCCCTCCCCCCAAGTTAAACTGGCACCAGCAGCCGTTGCACCAGGTGCTAAAGCATGGATGTTTTGTATCCATTGAGCAAAAATGAATTGTAATTATATAGCTATATATGAAAACATATCTTGAAGACTGCCCTTTGCTTTTGTTTTGTCGTATTGAACTAAATAACATTCACTTTATGCAGGGTGCAATAACTACTTTTTTCCAAAAACAAAAGAAGAAGAAAAAAATCCTTAATAAGACAAGCAGGTTAGGGCCCGTCAAAGTGTCTAGCCAAGCCAAAATATAAGTAAGTTCAGGTCAAGCCGCTTTAATCTGCTAATTCATAGATAAATAAACACAAAAGAGGGAATCAGTATGTCCACGAAACAGACATTCCTAATGATTTTCTACATGTGGGAGGTATATATATTAATAGAGACCTAAAAATTAAGTCTGCATCCACACAATTAACAGCTCCTCAATTTGTTGGAATGTTCCACTCCTCGCAAAAAGCACGAGCACTGACGAAGCAAACAGTAAAGTGAAATTAGATTCTTGAAACTAGTATGACAATAATTAGAGTGAAATATAGATGTCAAGGCATAATAACCTTCTTTACTGATTGATACATAAGATATTGAGATATAATTAAATGTGCATTTCTTAAGCACAACAAAAACAATTGCAGAAGTTCCTTTATCAATCACAAGCTGCAAAACATAAGTCGATATCAAACCAATAACTTATCGCATTACAGCAAAAATCTCTGTCCTTCTACACACGAATACTGAAAGACACAACTCCAAGATTCTTTCAACTCAACTCCCACTAAGGATACCCAAAGGAAATCTACAGCCGATTGAACCCTTGAGAAAATTTCCACCAAATCATTCCCTTAAAACAAGTCCTTGTAACTGTACAGTACCATGTAGAGATTCGTACGCCAGTAGAGAAATTCCAACACCTTTTACATGTAATGTTGAAAGGAGATGAATTTAATTCAGGAATTGGCGCGAGGAAGCCTTCGTAGAGATGGTTAAGCTTAGGTGCCATTATAAAAAGTTATGCAAAATGAACTTTCATAAAAAAAAAAAAAATCTGATGAATTTTATAACGACTATTTATGAGGATCTGCCAACCCAATGTGATTTTTGGACGTTTCTAGCGAGAACAATTCTATTAAACTTCTTTTAATGGAGCCAAAACTTAAAAAGTGACATTATATGATCATATTTATGCAAATCATCCAATTTAATTGGAGTAAAATCGTTAGTGGATGCTCATACAGCCAAGTGCCAACCCATATGTTTGAGACTAGGCGTGCTAGTTGTTTCAACTAAATTGTAGCATAGTTGACTTTTTTTTGTTTTGTTGTATTGCACCCAACAAGCATCCACTTTATGCAAGGTACGATGAGAAGTGTCCTTTTTACTATACAAAAGAAGAAAAAGAAAATCCTTAATGTGTAGCAAAAAGATAATTAGACAAGCAGGTTCGGGCCTGTCAAAGTGTCGAGCCAAGCCAACAAGCTCAGGTCAAGGCAATGACAGGTGGAAAAGAAATACGAGATGACCAGGAAAAGAGAGAAGCACGAGAATGGTATACAAAGACTATAATCTAAGAGAGGTGAGAAAAGACAACTTGGAAATGCCAAGAAGAGAGGTAGATCTATAGGATGGGTAAGACCTCGACTGAATTTTTTTCCAGAAAGAAAACTTTGACATGAAGATGCTGGTGAAGGTTATTCAAGCAATGCCGATATCAGCACAGGCAGCTCAGCTCAAGCTTAATCTAGCACCATTAATTTTGGACCCTGAGATAGTACTCTATCTCAAAGATAAGGGATGTAATCACACTGTTCAAGTTGAAACAGAAAAACAGATACTTCCCGGCAGGACATCAGGATTAGCTAAGAAGCCGCAAAGTATTACCTACATCAACTATACCTCTTTACTCCAACTTAATGTACTGAATACCTAAGATGGATAAAACACTGAAAAGAAGCAAGATTTTTTCTGGCCTAGTCGGATGCATCAAAACTTTACCGCAAAAGGTATGATCAAGCAAAGCTCGACATTTTGATTCAAAGCTATTAGTATGAAAAAAGAAAAGCACCATAGTAAAATTATCTTCCCAGAACATTGATATGCAGTCACCGCAATCAAAACTTACCATGACTACTGATGTAATCGAATAATTCAAGAGCTTCTGAGTTATTTCGGTATAAGTTGGGTGATAACACGTGCACCAAGTGATCATACACCCATCTACATTTGCAAGAATCACAATCGTTAGATAAGACACAAGTACCTAACAAAGAGCAAAAAGCTTCATCCGAAAACAAAGGCTAATTTCCTTCATCACTTACTGACTTGATTACTTAATTCACAATATCCCTTATCTAAAGATGGAAAAGCTACGGCAAAGTCATAAAACTATCATAAATAGAAAAATAAGTGCATACTTGCGCCATTTACTCTCTTCATCGGCATCAAAGGTAGATTTAGCAGAATGAACCTTCTTGTATGATTGATCAATAATATCTATAATCCAAGAAAAAAGTACAAAAGAAAGATATTACAAGTAACCATAAAAGAGCCAAGTATAAATCAGATATGATGTAATCCATTCTATACATCTTTAATGCAAAATTGATATAGTTATTTTATTGACACTCCAAATGAATAGGATTTCAATTAATTTTACTAACAATCTAGACGTATATTGGAATTAGTTGTGTATAAAAAACTAAAGTATAATGCAATTAACAGTAAATTTACTCACAAAATATAAGCAATTCCAGAAAATATATAGCTAATACCGGATGAGTTCACCATCAACCACCACCACAGGCGCTTTTTTATAATCAGACCACTTGAGTTCTTTTTTGCTGATGGGGTTGACCTCAGTGACCTTGTATGGTAGGTCATAGTAGTCAAGGAATGCTGAAAAGAAAACGTTTGGTATAAGAGGACTTGACCCCGGGTACATATTACGAAACAGTAGCATTCTATTTCACATGTTTTTTATCTTCAATTCTTCAGACCAAGTATAAAATGCACAATGTAAGATAAGGGATGTAATCACACTGTTCAAGTCGAATCAGAAGAATAGATACTTTCAGGCAGGACAACATCAAGATTAGCTAAGAAGCAGCAAAGTATTACCTCCATCAGTTATACTTCTTTACTACAACTTAATTATCTGAGTACCAAAGGTGGATAAAACTTTGAAAAGAAACAAGATTTTTTTCCGGCCTAGTCGCATGCATCAAAACTTTACCGCAAATGGTATAATCAAGGGAAGTGTATAAAGAAGCAAAGCAACACAGTAAAATTATCTTTCCAGACCATTGGCAGGCAATCACCGCAATCAAACCTTACCATGACTAGTGTGGTTTGTTGATAAAGTATTTAGACTATGATATTCAACATATACTGAGTATCGAAAACTAAAAAGTTGATTTTGAGGAACTTCTTTGTGTGTGGGGGTGGGGGGTGGGGGGTGGGGGGTGGGGGGGCGGCGTCGTTGATGAGGAATGCTACCTGGTTGATCCTGCCAGTAGTCATATGCTTGTCTCAAAGATTAAGCCATGCATGTATAAATATGAACAAATGCAGACTGTGAAACTGTGAATGGCGGACCGAAGACATTGTCAGGTGGGCATGGCAGCATGCATGGCTAGTTCGTGCGAGCCACCAGTGCCTGTGAAACAACATCAACCGCGCTTCATTGTGCGCTCGTGTCGACTATCGGTGGCGTCGTCCACAACGGGACTGTTGATTTCGGGCGAGGCGGTGCTTTTGTGGGTTGTATAGAAACAACCTCTCTACCTCATTAGTTCTATCGAAAACTAGTGAAGTATACTAAGTATCGTTTAAACCGGATGTTGTTAGAGCTGTTGTGTTACACTGGGCATTGTTGTTGGGGTGGGTGGGGTAGGGGTTCTATCGAAAACAATTTCTTTGTTGTTGTTGTGTTACACTGGGTATTGATGTTGTTTTGGGGCTTCTATCTAAAACAACTTTCTATTTCATTAGTTCCATTTTGTGGGAAGTTACACAGGGTGATGTTATTACATGGAATAAAGATTTATTATTAGTCAATAGTTTAGGTAAGGTATTGATCAAAGAGCAAACAGAATAATACTAAATCAATAAATTGAAATTCCTTTTCAAGTATGACCAAGTGTCAAAAATCTCAGTACTTATCAAAATAAAGTTGTTTATTGTTTTGCAGAGTCAATATGTCTTTCTTCAAGTTTGTTTGAAGTGAAAAACTTACAAAGTTGGCGCAATAGATAAAGTCTGAGAATAAGGCTGAACAAAACATTAAGGGTGGTGGGTTGCAACCTCTCTTTGTGGAATCTTTTGTTTATTCCGAGTACTACGGTATTGGAGGTACTTTTTGTGTTGTTTGCTTGGTATGATGGAACTAGCATAGTATTAAAAAAATAGTGCAAAAGGATATTATTCAAACTGAATAGTACAAGAAAGTGGCAAGAAAAATACGTTTATTTATTTTTTTTATTTGAATTGGTATATTTATTGTTTTTTTGTCGGACTTTTAACTACTTTATAACAGGATCGACGATCCTCTTATAAAGTAGTTATATAACAAGAAAAATAAACTTTCACGTTTATTTGCCCTAACGTCATCGATCCTATTATAAAGTAGTTATATAACAAGGAAATAAACTTTCACGTTTATTTGTCCTAACATTGTCATCTTGTTATAAAGTAGAAAGTCCAGCAAAAAAAACAACAAATGTATAACTCAAATAAAATAAATAAATAAACTTATTTTTCTTGCCACTTTCTTGTACTATTCAGAACTAATAATATGTAAGTTTCATCATACCGAGCAAATAACACAAAAAATACCTCCAATACAGTAGCACTCGAAATAAACAAAAGATTTCACAAATAGAGGTTGCAACCCACCATCCTTAATGTTTTGGTCAGAATTAATCACAGATTTTATCTGTTGCGCCAACTTTGTAAGTTCTCAACTTCAAACAAATTTGAAGACAGACATATTGGCTCTACAAAATAACAAACAACTTTATTCTGTTAAGTACTGAGATTTTTGACCACTTGGTCATACATAAAAAAGAATTTTAATTTATTAATTTAGTGTTATTCTGTTTGATCTTTGATCAATATATTATCTAAACTATTGACCGATAAATCTTTATTCTATATAATAACAACAATATCATCCAGTGTAACTTCCCACAAAGTGAAATAATGAGATAGAAAGTTATTTAAAAGAAAAAGCCACAAAACAACAGCGATACCCAATGTAACACAACAATAACAAGAAATTATTTTCAATAGAATCTCTGCCCACCCACACACCCCAACAACAATATCAAGTGTAACACAACAGCACCAACAACATTTGATTTAAACAATAGATCTAATGAAGCAGAGAGGTTATTTTTTATACAACCACCTCCCCAAAGAAAATCAAATTTCTAGAGCATCAGATCTGTGGTGGAAAGACTAAAGTTGTGTTTTTGCTTCTTAGCTAGTTAAAATGAAACAAATAACAACAAGCTGGATAGTGAAATTTCATAGAAAAAAAGAAACTTGTGCTTTTTTTGAACCAAATATAAGTGTAACTTCATCAGAAAAATAACAAAAACGAAAAATAAACTTGTAAGGGAGCAAATATTAACTGTTTAGCGTTTAGAATTTTGAAGAAAAAATGGATTTTGAGGAGAGAAATGGAGATTAATGGTCACTGACTGTCTGGTTTTGCAAGTACTGAAAAACCAGCTAGCTGCGAGAAAGAAGAAAAAGATATTATTTTTGAACCGTGTTGATTGGACGGGTGGAAGGCTGAGATTTAATTAAAATAATCTACTGGTCTAGGCTTTAAATTGTTTTAGTACTATGTTAACTTAGGGCTCGTTTGGTTAGAGACAAGTTACCCCCATTTAATTATTTAGAGATTAATTATTTTAGAATAAGTTATTACGCTATATATATAGAATAATTTTTCTCATCACTAAGTTATAAATAGTTGATAAATAATTTTGATACTAACTAATATCACTGGCAAAATGAGAATAAAATGATTCTGTATTTTATTTCATAATTATAGTACGTTATCGTTCACACCAAACGATACCTTAATTATGTCATAATATATAGCAATAATATGAATTCCAGTAGTTTGAAGTTTAAATTGTGAAAATTTCAGTATTTTGCATAATTACTGAAAATTTAATTTTGGATCTGTCGAGATAAATAATTAGCTCCAGGTATATCCAACAAAGATATGTTTATCTTTATAAAGATACATAATTAACTCTCAATATTTTTTTTTTAGTTTAGGATTTGTCGAGATCCATATTATAGGCAATGAAGATGTGTTTTTTCCTTTGTTATTAAGATACATTTTTTTTATTCTGAATCTACCGAGATATATAATTAATATGTAGATATATGGTGCTTCGACATTTATAAAATTCTAGTACACGCGAAATAGGTATAATTATATTTAAAAAAAAATGGGATAAAAGTTGATATAAAATTTGAAAGGGGGCAGCCCGTCAATTGTCATCTAATTATGAACTCAAGTTCTTTCAAGCAAAAACCTCAAAAGTCTAATGGAGTATCAAATATTCAAAACTCTGAAATTTCAAATTCTAGTCATGTACCGCAGTTTAATTTAGAGCTTTTTTTTCTTTTCCTTGAAGTCCAATTTCTCACAATATACACACATAGATTGTGTGTGATATGTAGCATTGCGATGATATTTATGGTGTTCAAATTCTTAAAAAAACGTCGATAAGTATGTGTTAGGTTTTCAAAAATAAGTGTGTTTTAAGAGTGTCCAATATAGGTGTAGTAAATTTCTGAAGATTAGTGCTAGCATAGATGTAAATAATATCAGTATAACATATCAATACATGAAAAACCTTACTATATAATTTTTTTTCTCAAATTCAATTTTAAGCTTTTTTCTTCTCCCTTAGTTCCTTAATCTTTTGCTCATATATTCTCCTAGGTATTCTTCAGAGATAATTTTTTTTTCTTTTTTAACCTGCTATGATTGTGCATTACTGTATTAAGCGTATGTAAGGAATAATCTCATTCCACTCGACAAGCACGATCCTTGCCGATACATTTACATGTATATAACGTATGCTTACAGCTTACAAGTGTGCGTTGGCATTTTGATTTAACAGTGAATTAAAGTGCAAGTTAACGCCAATATAAGAAACAAAGTAAGTAATATAAAAAACAAATAAAATGAAACACGAAGTAGTTTAAAACAACTTTCCAATCTTAAAATTGATTAGATGGTCGTTTGATACAAGCGTAAAGAAATAATTAATTTTGAGATTAATTTCAGAATGAACTTATTTCATGTTTGAGTTGGATAAAATATATGGGATATAACTCATTCGAAATTAGTTATTCTTATACCACTTTGATGATGGGATAACTAGTTTTTGGATAAGCTTATTTACGTTTGATTAGAATAAAATGCATGGAATAACTCATTTAGGAATTAGTTATTCTGGAATTATAAAATTATTTTTATGCCACTTCGAGATCATTAATCTTGAAACAAATTGTTTCCAACCAAACGTCCCCTTAAAGTCTATCATGAATCCTATATGCTAGAAACCTAGGTGACAAAAATAAATTCAGGAGATGATGACAAAAGTGGTCAAATAATTAGTTTTGGTTTAACAAGTTTTCTCAAAGTGCAGCTTTTGGTCTTTCTTTCATATATTTATCAAACTTTACTGTCAGATTTGATGGAAAACGTGAGGGATAAAAAAAAAAAGGAATAGCATACTTACATACATCTAAAAGGTCTCTTACTTTCCCTCAAGTTGTGACACGAGACCCCAAAAAATGTTACTATAAGCTATCAACCTCTCTATCAGAATGAATAAAGAGCAAAAATACAAAGAATTAAAATAATTTATCTCTGAAAAACGTAAAGAATTAAAAATAAGAAAAGAAAGATTACATTATAATATATTTGCCGGAGTTAGTAAGAATTAAATAAATATACAAAAAGATGAAATATCAAAATTAGAATCTCAAATAGATAGTTTAGAATATATATGTCAACACGAACTATTCACAATAAAATGAATAATAGGAAGAAGGTATAAGAAAATAGGAGAACATTTATATTTAATGTTAGAAAAAGAAGAATTAAAATTAGAAGATAAATTAACAGCAATGGTAAGAATAGAAAAAGAAAATGAAGAGATAGATAGAAAAAAGGAAATAGAAAAAATTAAACAACAATCTACGGAAGAAATACGAAAAATAGAAGAAACTAAAAATAGTAGAATTGCTGAATTAGAAAAAGAATTACAAATGTTAAAAGATTTATACGAACAAAGACAAAAAGAAAAAGAAGAAAAAGATAAAGAACAAAAATTAATAAACGAGATAAATCATTTTAAGGAAAAATTAGAAATAAATAATATAGAGGTAGAAGAAACAGATAATTATGATTCAGAAGATAGTGAAACATATACGGAAATATTAACAAATATAAAAGATTTAGAAATTAACGAAAAACAAGAAAGAATTAATCAAGAAAACCTAGAAAATAATAATACAGAAATAAATACTCTTGACAAAAAAGAAGATGAAAATCTAATACCCAAAACAACAGAAATAAGAAAACCTATATATCATAAAAATAAATGTAAAAGAAATAATGAATATGACAAATGGACACCAAAACAAATAGTTAATAAAAATTATAACTTTTTAGATCTAGATTGTATAATAGATACAGAAAAAACAATACAATTATGGATAGGATATATGACAAAACAATTATTAGACAATAATATAAACATAACAGATGCACCAGAATACATAGAAAAAACTCTGATAGGATCAGTAAAATTATGGTTTACAAATTTAACTGAAAATAGTAAGAAAGTATTAAGAGCTGATAAACCTATGGAAGGAGCAGCATCAACAACAACAAAATTAACACCTATAGAATTATTGAAAAAATATGAAACAGCTATAAAAGATGAATTTGGTAGTATGACAACATTAGAAGAAGAACAAGATGAAGTAAACCTGTCTAACGGGCCGGGCCGGTTCAACCCGGAACCGGCCCTCTCAATTTTGTCGGGTTCCGGGCCGGTTCCGGGCCGGTTTTGGCCTTAATCGGGAACCGGCCCACTTAACCCAACCCGCTAAAACCGGGTCAAACCCGGTTAAAAACCGGTCAAATCCGTCAAAAAATTAAATAAAACATCAAAGATACACTATATATACACTCGATATACACTATATACACTTCATATACACTATATATACACTAGATATACACTATATATACCCATGAAGTCATAATTCTTCAAGTTTGAGGTCGTCGTTGGGCTATGGTTCCATTACTTGGTTTCTTATTTTTGCTCTATACATGTATACGTTAAACATACACGTCTACAGAAGATCGATTCACATATATACACTCTATTCTATGTATATGTAATACTTCACTACATTATATATACATTACAATATGTATAGATATACTTATATACTAATTTATAAAACATATACACATATATATGCACCATTCAATATATATTTACTAGTTTAAATAAAATATATATACATGTATACGTTAAACATACACGTCAATAGAAGATCCATTCACATATATACACTCTATTCTATGTATATGTAATACTTTACTACATTATATATACATTACAATATGTATAGATATACTTATATACTAATTTATAAAACATATACACATATATATGCACCATTCAATATATATATACTAGTTTAAATAAAATATATATACATGTATACGTTAAACATACACGTCTATAGAAGATCCATTCACATATATACACTCTATTCTATGTATATGTAATACTTTACTACATTATATATACATTACAATATGTATAGATATACTTATATACTAATTTATAAAACATATACACATATATATGCACCATTCAATATATATTTACTAGTTTAAATAAAATATATATACAAGTATACGTTAAACATACACGTCAATAGAAGATCCATTCACATATATACACTCTATTCTATGTATATGTAATACTTTACTACATTATATATACATTACAATATGTATAGATATACTTATATACTAATTTATAAAACATATACACATATATATGCACCATTCAATATATATTTACTAGTTTAAATAAAATATATATACATGTATACGTTAAACATACACGTCAATAGAAGATCCATTCACATATATACACTCTATTCTATGTATATGTAATACTTTACTACATTATATATACATTACAATATGTATAGATATACTTATATACTAATTTATAAAACATATACACATATATATGCACCATTCAATATATATTTACTAGTTTAAATAAAATATATATACATGTATACGTTAAACATACACGTCAATAGAAGATCCATTCACATATATACACTTTATTCTATGTATATGTAATACTTTACTACATTATATATACATTACAATATGTATAGATATACTTATATACTAATTTATAAAACATATACACATATATATGCACCATTCAATATATATTTACTAGTTTAAATAAAATATATATACATGTATACGTTAAACATACACGTCAATAGAAGATCCATTCACATATATACACTCTATTCTATGTATATGTAATACTTTACTACATTATATATACATTACAATATGTATAGATATACTTATATACTAATTTATAAAACATATACACATATATATGCACCATTCAATATATATTTACTAGTTTAAATAAAATATATATACATGTATACGTTAAACATACACGTCAATAGAAGATCCATTCACATATATACACTCTATTCTATGTATATGTAATACTTTACTACATTATATATACATTACAATATGTATAGATATACTTATATACTAATTTATAAAACATATACACATATATATGCACCATTCAATATATATGTACTAGTTTAAATAAAAAATATACACATGTATACATTAAATATACACTTCTATAGAAGATATATAAACATATACATTAAATATACATTAAATATACATGAAATATACATTAAATATACACTTTTTTTTCTGTTGGCGGGCCGGGCTGGGCCGGTTAACCGGCGGGCCTGGACCGGGTTGGTCCGGGCCGGGTTAACCGGGCCCAAATTTTAAAAAAAACCGGACCGGGACCCGGTACCCTAAAGCCCTAGGGCTTTCCGGGCCGGGTCAAACCGGTCCGGTTTGGTGTTATGGGCCGGGTCGGGCCGGGTCAGCCCGGCCCGTTTGACACCCTTAAGATGAAGAAAAAGATACAAATAGGAATTTAATGATAAAATTAACAATATGTAATATGTGTTATATAGATGAATATACTTGCGCATTTAAAGAATATTATTATAAAGGAGCATATAGCATAGAAGAAAGTAAAGAAATAAGAAAATTATACTTTAATAAATTACCCGAACCATTTAGTTCAAAGATAATAAAAAGTTGGGAAGAAGCAAAAATAGTAGATACATTAGGAGCTAGAATAAAATTTTTACAACAATGGTATAGAAAGTTATGTGAAAAATATAGAGAAGAATTAAAAATGGAAAAAACATTAGTAATAAATTTAGCATGTTGCAAAAATAAAATAGCACCCCAATTTGGATGCGAAGAAAGATATTATAAGAAAAGAAAAAGACATAAGAAATATAAGAAATATAAAAAATCAAAATATAAATATAAGAAACCAAGAAAAAGATATTATGTTAAAAATTACAAAAACAAAAGACCATATAGAAAGAAAAAATCTATAAAAGAATGTACATGTTATAATTGTGGAAAGTTAGGACATTTAGGTAGAGATTGTAAATTACCTAAAAATCCAAAAAATAAACAAATATCCGAAATAAAAATAGAAAATACAGAATATATGCAAATAGATTATATAGATTATGAACTAGAAAGTGAAGATAGTATATATGAAATTTCAGAAAACGACACAGATACTGAAATAGATAGTGAGATAGATGAATCAAATGACTGAAGAAGATATAAAAATAATAACAAAGGAAGAATATTTAAATGATGAAGGAACAGAACAAAAGATAATATTTGACAGTAATATATTTGATGAAATAAAAGGAAAAGAGTTAGATTTAAGTGTAGAAAAAATATTTAAAATACCAACAATAAAAAATATTTTTAGTAGGAAAAAAGATGAATATTATGTAGTATGCCAAAAAGAACATGTAATAGACTGTAGATATGCAAAAGGAAAAGCTAGTATACCACTAGTAACAAAAAGGATAATTAATAAAGAAATAAATGATATAAAAAGTAAAGGAGATCCAATAAATTACGTACATCTCGGAGGTACAGAGATATTAATAAAAGCATGTTTTAGAGAAGGAATAGATACACCGATAGAATTATATTTAGCAGATGATAGAATTATAAATCTATAGAAAAAAGTATAATAACTGCCGTAAAAGGAAATTTGATATACCAAAAATTTAAATTTATAATAAGTGCAAATTATTCAGTAGCAGTAACAGATAGAAATATAGATAAATCATTAGTATTATATTGAAAGATATCAGGAATAGAATTAACCCCAGGAAGTAAAATATTTACAGCAAGATGTAAAAATTTATATGTATTAACAACAAAACATAAAATAACAGGGAAAAATAAGATTAATAAAATACAAATAGATAGCCCATTTGAGCAAATTGTAAAAACAATAGATTATAATGACTATAGCTATAGAGACATAGATATAGAAGAAAATTTAGAAATAGTAAATGATAGAATAAGTACAACGAAAAGAATAGCTAATGAAAAACCAGAGTCATCGAGCTCATAAAAAAGAATGAGTTATGAAACAAATTCAATAAGTAATCAATATTACATAACAGGAAAAATAAATGAAAAAGAACATTTAATACTATTAAACACAGGACAAGAAGAAAATTATATAGCAAAATATCTAGTAAAAAATGAAGAAATAAAAACTGATAATGATATATGCCCAAATCTACCAAGAAGTTTAATAAATAATAAAGATATAGCAGAAAAAGAAATAATAATAGGAGGAATTAGAAAAATAAAAATAGAATTTGAGGTAAAAGAAGAAATGCAAAAAGCAGATATAATATTAGGAATAAAATGGTTAGAACAAGTAAAACCATATAATATAGAACATACACAATTAGCCATAACATATAATAGGGAAAGATTATTCTTAAGAAGAGCCTTAACATAAAATGAAAATATATGTATTAATGAAGATAGTAGTGGAAGGATATTACAATAGATATTATACGCCTATGATAGATACAGGAGCAGAAGCTAATTTATGTAGATATAATTGCTTACCAGAAAGTAAATGGGATAAATTAAAAATACCAATAATAGTTAAAGGATTTAATAATGAAGGAAGCTTAATTACTTACAAAGCTAGGAATGTAAAAGCACAAATATGGGATAAGATATTGACAATAGAAGAAATTTATAATTATGAACTAACATCAAAAGATATACTTTTAGGAATGTCATTTTTAGATAAATTATACCCACATATAATAACTAGAAACGATTGGTGGTTCACAACACCATGTAAACAAAAAGTAAGAGCAAAAAGAGTTAATAACAAAATAAGAAAGAAAACTGACTGGATAAAAGGAAGTGAAAAAATTACACAGAAGTTAGAAAATATAAAAACCACTGAAGATACAATAGAATTAGTAGTATTTTCAATAAATAAAACAGAAATAACTATATTTTCAATAAATAAGATAGAAATAGTTAAGAAAAAATTAGAACAATTATATAGCGAAGATCCATTAAAAGGATGGGAAAAACATAAAACTACCATAAAAATTGAATTAATAGATAAAAACAGTATAATAACCCAAAAACCATTAACATACAATTTTGATGATTTAAAAGAATTTAAAATGCATATAGATGAATTATTAGAAAAACAATATATACAAAAAAGTAATAGTAAACATAATAGTCCAGCATTTATAGTAAATAAACATAGTGAACAAAAAAGAGAAAAAAGTAGAATGGTTATTGATTATAGAAATTTAAATGCAAAAACTATAACATATAATTATCCAATACCAAATAAGATATTAAAAATAAGACAAATCCAAGGATATAATTATTTTAGTAAATTTGATTGTAAATCAGGATTTTACCATCTAAAGTTAGAAGAAGAATCTAAAGAATTAACCGCATTTACGGTACCACAAGGATTTTACGAATGGAATGTATTACCCTTTGGATATAAAAATGCACCAGGTATATATCAACATTTTATGGATAATTATTTTAAACAATTACCTAATTGCATAGTATACATAGATGATATATTATTATATACAAAAACTAAAGAAGAACATATAAAATTATTAGAACAATTTACAGATATAATAGAAAATTCAGGAATAAGTCTAAGTGAAAAGAAAGCCGAAATTATGAAAAACCAGATAGAATTTTTAGGAATACAAATAGATAAAAGTGGAGTAAAAATGCAACAACATATAGTACAAAAAATAATAAATTCGAAAGAAGAACTAGATACAAAAAAGAAATTACAATCATTTTTAGGATTAGTAAACCAAGTAAGAGAATATATTCCAAAATTAGCAGAAAACCTAAAACCACTACAGAAAAAATTAAAAAAGGATATAGAATATAATTATAATGAAGAAGATAAAAAACAAGTTCAAAAAATAAAATTACTTTGCAAGGATTTACCAAAATTACAATTTCCGGATGAAAATAGAAAATTTACATATATAGTAGAAGCAGATGCCAGTGAATATAGTTACGGAGGAGTACTTAAATATAGATATGAAGCAGAAAAAATAGAACACCATTGTAGATACTACTCAGGTACGTTTAACGAGACAGAAATAAAATGGGAAATAAATAGGAAAGAATTATGTTCATTATATAAATGTTTGTTAGCATTTGAGCCATATATTGTATATAACAAATTTATTGTGCGAACAGATAATACACAGGTACGCTGGTGGCTAACAAAGAAAATACAAAATTCAGTTACAACAAAAGAGATTCGGAGACTAGTTTTAAATATATTAAATTTTACATTTATAATAGAAGTAATCAGTACTAACAAAAATGTTATTGCAGATTACATATCAAGACAAAGCTACACAAACTGAAATGATAGAAGAAAATATACATGAAAAGATACTCAACGCCCTGACTATGCTTTTATTGAAAGTAGACAGTATGGGTACTGAGATAGAAAAGCTAAAGCTAAAGACTAGTGAAGATAATCTGAAGTCTATAGCTATGAATCAGCTAACTCAGCAATGCGCAGAGCTATGTCGATCGGAAGACAATAAAATTCCAGAGCTAGAAGGAGATGTTGGGATACTCCATAAAACCCATAACGTTTATCAATCTACTTTTGCAGGTACAAGCAAAGGAGTTAGAAAAAATATGAACTTAAATAAGCTATTTGACAAGCCATATACACCAAATATACCAAAAGACCCTATGTTTACACCCCCACAAGTTACCACATATCGAGAAAGCCTAAACCAAGACAAAAAGACATATAACTACACAGCCCGCACATATATAGAAAATATTTACAACGTACAAACTTTCTTAAATAGCAACCCAAAAGCTACAAATATCCAAGAACCAGATACGAACTATATAACCCAGAAATTAACCGGATACAACAAGCTAATTGCCTTACCAAAAACTAAACCAAGCCTAGTTAAAACTTGCTACGAATATGGATTACTTAGTACCGTATATACCACAGACGGAACTGAGATATCTACTATACCCGAGATATATGAAGCATTTACCATATTTAAAAGAATAACCAAAGGTACTTTATTTTTTATAAAGATCTACACGGCACCAGCAGAGATATTATTTGACGAAGTTAAGAAACCTATACAAGTTGTAAAAATAGGAATGACAAGAGATATGATTATACCGCAAGATATTGGTACACAGCCAGAGATACCCAGAATCGAGATACCAAAATTTTATGCGAATAAAAGAGTTATCGGACTATCTACGATTTTACAAGAACTAGCAAATACATATTGTAATCAAAATCCTATATGGAGTTATTATTCAAGAAATCATGTATTGATATATTCAAATTCAAAAGAACTACGAGAAACAGATATGGAAACAATTAGGCAATGGATTATGACGTTGCTTAAACCGGAGACAGAACCTATCGCCAGAGCTATTAAAGAAAAATTTATTTCAGAAGAATTATTGACCAGATATTGCAAAACTATTGGAAACAAATACCCAGACCACAGATGTTCAAAATGTAATGGAGGAGATAATGACGTCCCAGCAGTACAGTTAGAATAAAAGAAGATAAGGACGACAGCTGGAAAGATAAAAACAGAACAATAATGGAGATATAGCAGATATGACAAAATAGACGGAAGACTTATTTGCAGATATGACAGATAGACGGAAGACTTATTTACAAAGTTGTTACGTAAAAGATAATATTAGCTTTGTAGCATTTATTGTACAATTAATGTAGAGAAAAAATTTCAAAGTAGGTTAGGTAAGAAAGACTTTTCCAAGTCTTTTAGTTTCTTTTTAGTTTCTTTTAAGTTTTAAGTTTTTAGTTTTTTTTATACGGATGTAAAGACTTTATGTACATTTCTCATTCTATAAATAAGAACTCAGGAAGCATTGCAGAGGCAAGCTTTCCTACATTCAGCAAAAATACTCTCTCCATTCCAATTCAAAAATATTTAGCCCAGTTAATTAAATATATACACCACAATGGAAAAAGCTATGGAACAACAAACCTCAGAAATATCAAAGCTACCGGAACAGGTATATCTATTTACTATTATGAATAGCTAAATTCATAATTCCCGACAATCATGATATGATAAAATAAATTCATATTAGTTACTTTATAGTAGAATTATTCGAAAAATAATATGTTAAGAAGTTTACTAGCAAAGTGGAAACGGAGAAAAATCCCAAGGAACTATGCCATCCTAAAGGTGAAACCAATGAGGCAAGAAGCCGTGGCGGGGAGTAACCAAAGTCGAGGCGCTGTTTAAGGGAAAAGTATCCGAATTACCATGCTAGTAGTGACCGAAGAACATGTTATTTAAGAATAATCTAGTATATAGTAATCTGAGATGATTATATTTTATTATGTATATGATTGCAGAGAATATTTTGAAAAAGCAATTTTATGATAATGAATGATAATATATCTGATGTCATGGTAGATAAATTTAAGATACTTATTTTGTATTCACTTAGAGATATAGATGTTGCAGATATAAGAAAAGTTATATTAGAAAAAGCATATGGACAAAATTATACGGATAGAATAAATTATATACCACACATACCTAACTACTCTTATAAATATTTATTATGTTAAAATTACGTAGGACTTTTAAAGATACACAAAAATTACAGTTACTAGAAAAACAGATAAAAATAAATATAGACAAATACATGGAAAATAAAAAATATATAAAATCTCTTAATAAAAATATGCAAAAACTACTAAGTCTAAAACAAATAGCTATAAAATATCAATCTTAAAAAATAGCCCATTTAGACTACCTTAGAATTTTAATCTTATATATACTTAAAGATATTGAAATAATAGATATTAAGAAAATGATATTAGAAGAAATAAACTATGAAATAAACTATGAAATAGAAATGATAAATGCCACAGCACAAATATACGAAGACATTTACCCAGAAGGATATTATTCAGACCAAGATTGTGGATGTTAGAATATATTAGAAAAAATAGAGAAAACCAAGATAATCTAAATAACGAAGTTAATTATAGAAACCATATTAGAAAAATAATGGAAGACCTAAAAGAAAAGTTAATATGGATAGAAAAAACCTTAGAAAATTTAGAAAAAAGTACATGTAACAGTTTATATAATATAAAAAACTCACTACGAGAAGAACAACACAAAATAATAAATGACATAGAAAATCTAGAATTAGATATACACTACAGTACAGAAAGAATAAGTTATTACACAGAAATTTGTAACTCAGCAGTTACTACAGGATAAAATAATAAACTAAAAATTAATGAATACATCTCACAAAAAGAATAACTTATTAAAACAAAATCTAAGAAATAACCACGCACAAAAGTTAAAATACCTATGTTGAAATTAGTTAAATTAGTTAAGTTAGATTTGTATTTAGTTAAGATTAGATTTAGTTATTTATTAAATTAATTATGAGAAGACCATTTAAAAATAGAGAAGCTTTTAGAAAAATTAAAGAAAATTTAGTTAGTAATTATTCAGAATATATAAGTTTAAATAAAACAAAAGAAAATCCACAAAGATTATCCTATTTAATTACATTAATATCTAGTATTGAAGCAAAATTAATAATCCATTTAAAATCTAGAAGAATGAGACATATACCACCTAATTATGACAAAATTAGATTTAGATATCCACCAAAATATTATAAACACAATTTAAATGAATAAAGAGCAAAAATACAAAGAATTAAAACAATTTATCTCTGAAAAACGTAAAGAATTAAAAATAAGAAAAGAAAGATTACATTATAATATATTTGCCGGAGTTAGTAAGAATTCAATAAATATACAAAAAGATGAAATATCAAAATTAGAATCTCAAATAGATAGTTTAGAATATATATGTCAACACGAACTATTCACAATAAAATGAATAAAGAAGAATTTATAATAGATGAAAAAATATACGAAAATCACGAAGGTACAAAAATAAAAATAGTATTTTCTAATCTAGGAAGAAGGTATAAGAAAATAGGAGAACATTTATATTTAATGTTAGAAAAAGAAGAATTAAAATTAGAAGATAAATTAACAGCAATGGTAAGAATAGAAAAAGAAAATGAAGAGATAGATAGAAAAAAGGAAATAGAAAAAATTAAGCAACAATCTACGGAAGAAATACGAAAAATAGAAGAAACTAAAAATAGTAGAATTGCTGAATTAGAAAAAGAATTACAAATGTTAAAAGATTTATACGAACAAAGACAAAAAGAAAAAGAAGAAAAAGATAAAGAACAAAAATTAATAAACGAGATAAATCAATTTAAGGAAAAATTAGAAATAAATAATATAGAGGTAGAAGAAATGGATAATTATGATTCAGAAGATAGTGAAACATATACGGAAATATTAACAAATATAAAAGATTTAGAAATTAACGAAAAACAAGAAAGAATTAATCAAGAAAACCTAGAAAATAATAATACAGAAATAAATACTCTTGACAAAAAAGAAGATGAAAATCTAATACCCAAAACAACAGAAATAAGAAAACCTATATATTACAAAAGTAAAATTAAAAGATATAATGAATATGACAAATGGACACCAAAACAAATAGTTAATAAAAATTATAACTTTTTAGATCTAGACTGTGTAATAGATACAGAAAAAACAATACAATTATGAATAGGATATATGACAAAACAATTATTAGACAATAATATAAACATAACAGATGCACCAGAATACATAGAGAAAACTCTAATAGGATCAGTAAAATTATGGTTTACAAATTTAACTGAAAATAGTAAGAAAGTATTAAGAGCTAATAAACCTATGGAAGGAGCAGCATCAACAACAACTAAATTAACACCTATAGAATTATTGAAAAAATATGAAACAACTATAAAAGATGAATTTGGTAGTATGACAACATTAGAAGAAGAACAAGATGAAGAAAAAGATACAAATAGGAATTTAATGATAAAATTAACAATATGTAATATGTGTTATATAGATGAATATACTTGCGCATTTAAAGAATATTATTATAAAGGAGCATATAGCATAGAAGAAAGTAAAGAAATAAGAAAATTATACTTTAATAAATTACCCGAACCATTTAGTTCAAAGATAATAAAAAGTTGGGAAGAAGCAAAAATAGAAGATACATTAGGAGCTAGAATAAAATTTTTACAACAATGGTATAGAAAGTTATGTGAAAAATATAGAGAAGAATTAAAAATGGAAAAAACATTAGTAATAAATTTAGCATGTTGCAAAAATAAAATAGCACCCCAATTTGGATGCGAAGAAAGATATTATAAGAAAAGAAAAAGACATAAGAAATATAAGAAATATAAAAAATCAAAATATAAATATAAGAAACCAAGAAAAAGATATTATGTTAAAAATTACAAAAACAAAAGACCATATAGAAAGAAAAAATCTATAAAAGAATGTACATGTTATAATTGTGGAAAGTTAGGACATTTAGGTAGAGATTGTAAATTACCTAAAAATCCAAAAAATAAACAAATATCCGAAATAAAAATAGAAAATACAGAATATATGCAAATAGATTATATAGATTATGAACTAGAAAGTGAAGATAGTATATATGAAATTTCAGAAAACGACACAGATACTGAAATAGATAGTGAGATAGATGAATCAAATGACTGAAGAAGATATAAAAATAATAACAAAGGAAGAATATTTAAATGATGAAGGAACAGAACAAAAGATAATATTTGACAGTAATATATTTGATGAAATAAAAGGAAAAGAGTTAGATTTAAGTGTAGAAAAAATATTTAAAATACCAACAATAAAAAATATTTTTAGTAGGAAAAAAGATGAATATTATGTAGTATGCCAAAAAGAACATGTAATAGACTGTAGATATGCAAAAGGAAAAGCTAGTATACCACTAGTAACAAAAAGGATAATTAATAAAGAAATAAATGATATAAAAAGTAAAGGAGATCCAATAAAATACGTACACCCCGGAGGTACAGAGATATTAATAAAAGCATGTTTTAGAGAAGGAATAGATACACCGATAGAATTATATTTAGCAGATGATAGAATTATAAAACCTATAGAAAAAAATATAATAACTGCCGTAAAAGGAAATTTGACATACCAAAAATTTAAATTTATAATAAGTGCAAATTATTCAGTAGCAGTAACAGATAGAAATATAGATAAATCATTAGTATTATATTGGAAGATATCAGGAATAGAATTAACCCCAGGAAGTAAAATATTTACAGCAAGATGTAAAAATTTATATGTATTAACAACAAAACATAAAATAACAGGGAAAAATAAGATTAATAAAATACAAATAGATAGCCCATTTGAACAAATTGTAAAAACAATAGATTATAATGACTATAGCTATAAAGACATAGATATAGAAGAAAATTTAGAAATAGTAAATGATAGAATAAGTACAACGAAAAGAATAGCTAATGAAAAACCGGAGTCATCGAGCTCATAAAAAAGAATGAGTTATGAAACAAATTCAATAAGTAATTTAAATCAATATTACATAACAGGAAAAATAAATGAAAAGGAACATTTAATACTATTAAATACAGGACAAGAAGAAAATTATATAGCAAAATATCTAGTAAAAAATGAAGAAATAAAAACTGATAATGATATATGCCCAGATCTACCGAGAAGTTTAATAAATAATAAAGATATAGTAGAAAAAGAAATAATAATAGGAGGAATTAGAAAAATAAAAATAGAATTTGAGGTAAAAGAAGAAATGCAAAAAGCAGATATAATATTAGGAATAAAATGGTTAGAACAAGTAAAAACCATATAATATAGAACATACACAATTAGCCATAACATATAATTGGGAAAGATTATTCTTAAGAAGAGCCTTAACATAAAATGAAAATATATGTATTAATGAAGATAGTAGTGGAAGGATATTACAGTAGATATTATACGCCTATGATAGATACAGGAGCAGAAGCTAATTTATGTAGATATAATTGCTTACCAGAAAGTAAATGGGATAAATTAAAAATACCAATAATAGTTAAAGGATTTAATAATGAAGGAAGCTTAATTACTTACAAAGCTAGGAATGTAAAAGCACAAATATGGGATAAGATATTGACAATAGAAGAAATTTATAATTATGAACTAACATCAAAAGATATACTTTTAGGAATGCCATTTTTAGATAAATTATACCCACATATAATAACTAGAAACGATTGGTGGTTCACAACACCATGTAAACAAAAAGTAAGAGCAAAAAGAGTTAGTAATAAAATCAGAAAGAAAACTGACTGGATAAAAGGAAGTGAAAAAATTACACAAAAGTTAGAAAATATAAAAACCACTGAAGATACAATAGAATTAGTAGTATTTTCGATAAATAAAACAGAAATAACTATATTTTCAATAAATAAGATAGAAATAGTTAAGAAAAAATTAGAACAATTATATAGCGAAGATCCATTAAAAGGATGGGAAAAACATAAAACTACCATAAAAATTGAATTAATAGATAAAAACAGTATAATAACCCAAAAACCATTAACATATAATTTTGACGATTTAAAAGAATTTAAAATGCATATAGATGAATTATTAGAAAAACAATATATACAAAAAAGTAATAGTAAACATAATAGTCCAGCATTTATAGTAAATAAACATAGTGAACAAAAAAGAGGAAAAAGTAGAATGGTTATTGATTATAGAAATTTAAATGCAAAAACTATAACATATAATTATCCAATACCAAATAAGATATTAAAAATAAGACAAATCCAAGGATATAATTATTTTAGTAAATTTGATTGTAAATCAGGATTTTACCATCTAAAGTTAGAAGAAGAATCTAAGGAATTAACCGCATTTACGGTACCACAAGGATTTTACGAATGGAATGTATTACCATTTGGATATAAAAATGCACCAGGTAGATATCAACATTTTATGGATAATTATTTTAAATAATTACCTAATTGCATAGTATACATAGATGATATATTATTATATACAAAAACTAAAGAAGAACATATAAAATTATTAGAACAATTTACAGATATAATAGAAAATTCAGGAATAAGTCTAAGTGAAAAGAAAGCCGAAATTATGAAAAACCAGATAGAATTTTTAGGAATACAAATAGATAAAAGTGGAGTAAAAATGCAACAACATATAGTACAAAAAATAATAAATTCGAAAGAAGAACTAGATACAAAAAAGAAATTACAATCATTTTTAGGATTAGTAAACCAAGTAAGAGAATATATTCCAAAATTAGCAGAAAACCTAAAACCACTACAGAAAAAATTAAAAAAGGATATAGAATATAATTATAATGAAGAAGATAAAAAACAAGTTCAAAAAATAAAATTACTTTGCAAGGATTTACCAAAATTACAATTTCCGGATGAAAATAGAAAATTTACATATATAGTAGAAGCAGATGCCAGTGAATATAGTTACGGAGGAGTACTTAAATATAGATATGAAGCAGAAAAAATAGAACACCATTGTAGATACTACTCAGGTACGTTTAACGAGACAGAAATAAAATGGGAGATAAATAGGAAAGAATTATGTTCATTATATAAATGTTTATTAGCATTTGAGCCATATATTGTATATAACAAATTTATTGTGCGAACAGATAATACACAGGTAGCTGGTGGCTAACAAAGAAAATACAAAATTCAGTTACAACAAAAGAGATTCGGAGACTAGTTTTAAATATATTAAATTTTACATTTATAATAGAAGTAATCAGTACTAACAAAAATGTTATTGCAGATTACATATCAAGACAAAGCTACACAAACTGAAATGATAGAAGAAAATATACATGAAAAGATACTCAACGCCCTAACTATGCTTTCATTGAAAGTAGACAGTACGGGTACTGAGATAGAAAAGCTAAAGCTAAAGACTAGTGAAGATAATCTGAAGTCTATAGCTATGAATCAGCTAACTCAGCAATGTGCAGAGCTATGTCGATCGGAAGACAATAAAATTCCAGAGCTAGAAGGAGATGTTGGGATACTCCATAAAACCCATAACGTTTATCAATCTACTTCTGCAGGTACAAGCAAAGGATTTAGAAAAAATATGAACTTAAATAAGCTATTTGACAAGCCATATACACCAAATATACCAAAAGACCCTATGTTTACACCCCCACAAGTTACCACATATTGAGAAAGCCTAAATCAAGACAAAAAGACATATAACTACACAGCCCGCACATATATAGAAAATATCTACAACGTACAAACTTTCTTAAATAGCAACCCAAAAGCTACAAATATCCAAGAACCAGATACGAACTATATAACCCAGAAATTAACCGGATACAACAAGCTAATTGCCTTACCCAAAACTAGACCCAGCTTAGTAAAAACTTGCTACGAATATGGATTACTTAGTACCGTATATACCACAGACGGAACTGAGATATCCACTATACCCGAAATATATGAAGCATTTACCATATTTAAAAGAATAACCAAAGGTACTTTATTTTTTATAAAGATCTACACGGCACCAGCAGAGATATTATTTGACGAAGTAAAGAAACCTATACAAGTTGTAAAAATAGGAATGACAAGAGATATGATTATACCGCAAGATATTGGTACACAGCCAGAGATACCCAGAATCGAGATACCAAAATTTTATGCGAATAAAAGAGTTATCGGACTATCTACGATTTTACAAGAACTAGCAAATACATATTGTAATCAAAATCCTATATGGAGTTATTATTCAAGAAATCATGTATTGATATATTCAAATTCAAAAGAGCTACGAGAAACAGATATGGAAACAATTATGCAATGGATTATGACGTTGCTTAAACCAGAGACAGAACCTATCGCCAGAGCTATTAGAGAAAAATTTATTTCAGAGGAATTATTGGCCAGATATTGCAAAACTATTGGACACAAATATCCAGACCACAGATGTTCAAAATGTAATGGAGGAGATAATGACGTCCCAGCAGTGCAGCTAGAATAAAAGAAGATAAAGACGACAGTTGGAAAGATAAAGAAGAGCAATAATGGAGATACAACAGATACGACAAAAACCACGGAGACAAGTTATTTATTAAAAGTTACGTAAAGTCTTTAGCACTATTAATGTGAAGACTTTTTTTTCTTTAGTACCATTAATGTATGTGAAGACTTTTTTTTGTTTATTAGACTAGGCACTAGTAGGCTACTATAGCCTTTAGGATTTTTTTTTACCATTTTTATTTTTTAGCCTTTAGCCTTTACGTAAGAAAATGTAAAGTGTTTGTAAAAAATCATCTATAAATAAGAACTTAGGAAGCATTGCAAAGGCAAGCTTTCCTACATTCAGCAAAAATACTCTCTCCATTCCAATTCAAAAATATTTAGCCCAGTTAATTAAATATATACACCGCAATGGAAAAAGCTATGGAACAACAAACCTCAGAAATATCAAAGCTACCAGAACAGGTATATCTATTTACTATTATGAATAGCTAAATTCATAATTCCCGACAATCATGATATGATAAAATAAATTCATATTAGTTACTTTATAGTAGAATTATTCGAAAAATAATATGTTAAGAAGTTTACTAGCAAAGTGGAAACGGAGAAAAATCCCAAGGAACTATGCCATCCTAAAGGTGAAACCAATGAGGCAAGAAGCTGTGGCGGGGAGTAACCAAAGTCGAGGCGCTGTTTAAGGGAAAAGTATCCGAATTACCATGCTAGTAGTGACCGAAGAACATGTTATTTAAGAATAATCTAGTATATAGTAATCTGAGATGACTATATTTTATTATGTATATGGTTGCAGGGAATATTTTGAAAAAAACAATTTTATGATAATGAATGATAATATATTTGATTTCATGGTAGATAAATTTAAGATACTTATTTTGTATGCACTTAGAGATATAGATGTTGCAGATATAAGAAAAGTTATATTAGAAAAAGCATATGGAAAAAATTATACGGATAGAATAAATTATATACCACACATACCTAACTACTCTTATAAATATTTATTATGTTAAAATTACGTAGGATTTTTAAAAATACGCAAAAAAAATACAGTTACTAGAAAAACAGATAAAAATAAATATAGACAAATACATGGAAAATAAAAAATATATAAAATCTCTTAATAAAAATATGCAAAAACTACTAAGTCTAAAACAAATAGCTATAAAATATCAATCTTAAAAAATAGCCCATTTAGACTACCTTAGAATTTTAATCTTATATATACTTAAAGATATTGAAATAATAGATATTAAGAAAATGATATTAGAAGAAGTAATAAACTATGAAATAAACTATGAAATAGAACTGATAAATGCCACAGCACAAATATACGAAGACATTTACCCAGAAGGATATTATTCAGACCAAGATTGTGGATGTTAGAATATATTAGAAAAAATAGAGAAAACCAAGATAATCTAAATAACGAAGTTAATTATAGAAACCATATTAGAAAAATAATGGAAGACCTAAAAGAAAAGTTAATATGGATAGAAAAAACCTTAGAAAATTTAGAAAAAAGTACATGTAACAGTTTATATAATATAAAAAACTCACTACGAGAAGAACAACACAAAATAATAAATGACATAGAAAATCTAGAATTAGATATACACTACAGTACAGAAAGAATAAGTTATTACACAGAAATTTGTAACTCAGCAGTTACTACAGGATAAAATAATAAACTAAAAATTAATGAATACATCTCACAAAAAGAATAACTTATTAAAACAAAATCTAAGAAATAACCACGCACAAAAAAGAATAGATTCATCAGCTATAATAAATCTATTTATAAATCTCTTTATCAGCTTAGTTATCCGCACCCCCTCCAAATGGTAAGTTGAAAGAAATTACTTATAATTTGGGTATTTAAATAAAATTTCATAACAATTTAAGAGCCTGAAATTTCTAATATACTAATCTGTTAGCTAATCGATAAGATATTAATTGATTCAATATTGAATTAACCAGATCGAGTGGTTAACGAATGATGTGTTGTATTAATTTCACTATATCTTTTTCAATGAATTTACCCACATTAGAGAGAGAGAAAAAAAAAGAGCCTTTACATTTAGCTAAATGTATTGAGGCAGTTGCAATGAGCTGGTTCCAACACATGAAACAAGAACTTTGTTAAATGTTAACACTTCTTGTTGATGAAACATACTGAGAAGTGAGAAGATGATGTTGTTGGGTAGAAAATAGGGCAAAATTCAGAAATAACATCTTTAAGACATTAATTATTAATTTTATAACAACAGTTTCATAATTACAGTTTGTAATAACTTGTATTTTGTATTTTTAAAAATTATTGCTATAAAAATACATATACAACAAATTTACTGCCCTTAATTAACTAAAATTGGTTGAGCAAAATATGGTATAGTTACCACTCAATTAAATTTATAGATTCCTTTTCCATTTAAACCTCTTAAAAAACGTGATTTCCGTTATATGTTGACATCACTAAACAAAATTCAAATTTCAATTTTTTTCCATTAACGAGTTCATCCGGAAAAAAAAAGCAAAAGAAAAATTTGTTGAATCTTTTTTTGAGTAATTTGTTCTAATCCAATTGTGTTTCTGAAATTCAACCATTGATGTTGTTGAATCAAATTCGACTGAATCTTCTTCGAAATCAACAACAGATTCAAAACGATGCATTAATTTCTTTGAATCAAATTCAATTGTAGATTCTTCAGTTCAATTTGTTCGAATTTAACAATCAGTTGAAATTCAACCATTACTATTGAAATTCTCTGTTTTTATTACTTATGGGTGCCGTATTTAGGTTATGAAATCTTGTTCTGTGCTTTACTATGTATTTGTGTGGTATCTCGTGTCTTGAGCCGGGGGGTCTATCGGAAACAGCCTTTCTACTTCTTTAGAGGTAGAGGTATGGACTGCGTACATCTTACCCCCCCCCAGACCCCACTAGGTGGGAATACACTGGGTTTGTTGTTGTTGTTGTACTATTGTTTAAGGTACATAATCATTATTATTTTTCGGTTCAATTTTTTTTAACCATTACTGATGTGCCTATCTAGTTTCTATTGTCGTCGTTAATTTGTTTTTGAAAAATTCGTAAACAAATTTTGAGTTAGAAGCAATGCAGCAGTAAATTCAACATATAGAACAAAAAACTTCAAAATTCAAGTATTTATTGCAAATTTCATCTTAACAACTGTTTCAGGTATTAAAACTTTGGAATTCATCTATTGTTTTGGGGATCGTTTGTTGTTATTTTGATCGTTTTAACAATTGAACAAATTGTGAAGCTTTATAGAATTTTTTCAATTTGTTGTATAATCGATTATGAATATATTATAAACAAATTTATATTTGAAGTTTATTCAATTGTTTTCAAAACTCCTAGATCAATGAATGATCGAATATTAGCTTTTCAATGTGATGAAATTTCATTCTTTTTTGTTTTGCTTTTCGAAATTTAAGAGTATAACTGTATATATGAAACGATCTTTTATATCTATTTTACTTGTGTTCGATTCAGTAGTTTTTGTATTTGGTTGAAAACTTTTCCTGTGTTTGAATTTTACTTTAAACAAATGTTGTTTAAATGTATTTAAAGCCTAAATATACATATGCTGCGTAACTTTGTTGCACTTAAAGCTGAAAAGTGTATATAAAAAGATCTTTTATGTCTGTTTTACTTGTGTTCGATTCAGTAGTTTCTGTATTTGGTTGCAAACTTTTGATGTGTTTGTAATGGAGATGTTGACTGTGTAAATTTGTTTGTACTTAAAGTTGATAATTGTATGATGTAACAAGTGACATCTGACAGATATGTATATTTGTTTAATTTTGGTTAAATCATGTAGAAATGGAAAGCATACCAGTTCTTGTGAAGCACTCTGGTAGGTGGACGTATGAAAAAAACTACGAAGATTATGTCACTAATGCTATACTTTTGAGCACAACATCATCATTCATTGAGCTGCATGATGTTTTGGCATCACATTTAAATGTGGACTTAACCAGCAAATGTATTCTAGTGGAGTATCAAATCACTGGTAATAAGGAAAAATACAAATAAACAATGATATGGGTTTAAAGGTTTTTATGTTGCAGAAAACAGAGATACAAGACATGAATTGTCTTCCTTTATATGTAAGGATTTTGGAGAAAGTTGTAGGGAGCAACTTTGCAAGTTCATCTGTGTGTGTTGCTAAAAGAAAAACCGGTTGTAACAACGTTCAAGCAGTATTAAGTGCATACAACGAAGGAGATTTGGTAGTTTCTGAAGAAACTAAAACATTAGATGTATTTGAGATGGATACGGTTGAGATGATTATCTCCGATCCATATCACACCTTCAATTGTAATTTAAATTTATCTGTAATTCAAATTCTCATTTATAATGATAATAAATAAACACATATTAAAATATATATTTATTAGTTATGATCAAGGTATATTTTTGAAATGCTTAATTTCAACATAGTATATGTATTTTTAGGGTAAATACATTTGATGTACAACGCATATGTATTTTTAAGTAAAATATCAACACTGCATATGTATTTTTATGCTAAAAAATATTTTGATGTATAATCCATATGTATTTTAAAGTAAAATATCAACATTGCATATGTATCTTTTGTAACTAAAATCTCACAATAAAATGTAAAACTGCATAAAAAATTCAAATTTATCTTTAATTCAAATTCTCATTTATAATGATAATAAAAATTGACTTTCTGTTGCTTAGGAAGGAAGATGGAGCTTTGTGCAAGGATTGTAAGGTAATTCCGAGTGAGAATCTTGAGACCCTGTATAGACTCCCAGTGATGGACTTGGCTATCAAGAAGGGCAAGTTGAGGTAGGGTGGGAAGGGTCGACCTAGAGTTAGGTGGGGTAGTCTGACTCCTGATGGTGCTTTAGAGATAGGAGCGAAGTTGGAGGCGAAGGGGGTGTGGGAGTACGAGGGGATGTGGATAGTATGTGGGATAGGGCTGCTGGTTGTATCAGGGAGTCTGCTAGGGAGGTGTTGGGTGTTTGAGGGGTTGATCTGGCCGGTTTCAATGGGATTGGTGATGAAATGAAGATGTTTAGAAGAAGATGGAGTTGAAGAAGGCAGCTTTTGGTAAGTTGGTTGAGAGCAAGGATGAAGAAGAGAAGCGGGTAAGCAGGGAGGAGTATAAGTTAGCTAAAAAGGAGGCTAAGCTAGCAGTTACAGCTGCTAAGACAACAACTTTTGAGAGTCTTTATAAGGGATTAGAGGAGGAAGGCGGGGAGAAGAGGTTGCTTAGGATGACCAAGGTTAGGGAGAGGAAGGGTCGTGATCTGGACCAGGTGAAGTGCATTAAGGGGGAGGATGGCTGAGTTTTAATGGAAGACACCCTCATTAAGAAAAGATGGAAGTCGTATTTTCACAGGATCTTGAATGATGAAGGGGACTGAGGTGTTGTGTTAGGGGAGTTGGAGCTTTCGGGGGAGTGTCGCGAGGTTAGTGAGGCTATTCGCAAGATGCTAAAGGGCAGGGCGACGGGGCCCGATGAGATTCTGGTGGATTTTTAGAAGTTCTCTGGCGGGGGAGGGTTAAGGTGGCTGACCAAATTGTTTAATAATATTTTTTCAAGTCAGCAAAGATGCCTGAGGCGTGGAGATGGAGCACGATGATTCCCTTATATAAGAACAAGGGTGACATTCAAAGTTGCAATAACTACCGGGGTATTAAGTTGTTGAGTTGCACGATGAAGATTTAGGAGAGAGTGGTGGAGCGGAGGTTGAGGAAGTTTGTGCCTATTTCGGAGAATTAATTTGGTTTTATGCCTGATCGCTCCACGACTAAGGCAATTCACCTTGTGTGGAGACTGGTAGAGAAGTATAGAGAGAGAAAGAGGGATCTTCACATGGTGTTTATTGACTTAGAAAAAGCGTATGAAAAGATCCCTAGGGAGGTTCTTTGGAGATGCTTGGAGGCCAGAAGGGTCCCGGTGGCATACATCAGAGCGATTAAGGACATGTATGAGGGGGCCAAGACTCAGGTAAGGACTGTGGGAGGATATTCTGAACATTTTTCAGTCTTAACAGGGTTGCACCATGGATCAACTCTTAGTTCGTTTTTATTCACTTTGGTGATGGATGTGTTGATGCGGAATATACAAGGCGAGATGCCTTGGTGTATGCTTTTCGCAGATGATATAGTTTTGATTGATGAGTCGCGATAAGGTGTTAATGATAAGCTGGAGGTTTGGAGACAAACCCTGGAGTCTAAAGGTTTCTGATTGAGCAGAAGCAAGATGGAGGGCTTGGAATACAAGTTGAGTGACTCGAGGCACGAGGAGGAGGTGGTAGTGAAGTTGGATTCTCAGGTGGTTTGCAAGAGGGACAATTTTAAGTATCTTGAGTTCATGACTCAGTGGAATGGAGAGATAGATGAGGATGTCTCTCACCGTATTGGGGCTAGTTGGATGAAATGGAGGCTCGTTTCAAGTATTTTATGCGATAAGAAAGTGCCCCATAAGCTAAAAGGAAAATTCTATAGAATTGCAATTCGACCTTTTATGTTGTATGGAGCGGAGTGTTGGCCGGTTAAGAATTCTCATATCCAGAAGTTGAAAGTGACGGAAATGAGGATGTTGCGTTGAATGTGTCGTTTCACAAGGACTGACAGGGTTAGGAATGATATTACTGGGGAGAAGGTGCGAGTGGTATCTATGGAGGAAAAAATGCGGGAGGTGACGTTGAGATGGTTTGGTCATGCGATGAGGAGGGGTACAGATGCCCCAGTTCGTAGGTGTGAGAGGTTGGCCTTAGAAGGTTTCAAGCGGGGTAGGGGTAGACCGAAGAAATGCTAGAGAGAAGTGATTAAGCGTGATATGGAGCAGCTACAGTTAACTAAGGACATGACCCTGGATAGGAAGGTATGGAGGAAAAAACATTAGGATAGAGGGCTAAGGGTATGGATGAGTCGTAGCCAGTAATTAGGTGGACTTTGGTGTTCTTTGTTTGGCAATGTGTAATTTTCTGTGGATGTCGTACCTATGTTATTTTATCATGTTCCTTGCTTTTGATGCTTTTTTATACTGTCTTTAATCTTGAGTCGGGGGTCTATCGGAAACAACCTCTCTATCTCTTTAGAGGTAGTGGTATGGACTGCGTACACTCTACCCTCCCCAGACCCCACTTTGTGGGAATATACTGGGTTTGTTGTTGTTGTTGTTGTTGTTGTTGTTGTATAATGATGATAAATGAGCACATATTAAAATATATATTAGTTATGATCAAGGTGTATTTTTGAAATGCTTAATTTTAAGACTGCATATGTATTTTTAGGATAAATACATTTGATGTATAATGCATATGTATTTTTAAGCAAAATATCGATACTACATATGTATTTTATAACTAAAATCTCACAATACAAAGTAGAACTTCATAAAAAACACAAAGTTTATATTTAATTCAAATTCACATTTACATCGATAATAAATGAAAACATATTAAAAAAAACATATTAGGTATGGTCCATATGTATTTTTGAAAATGTTTAATCTTAACACTGCATATGAATTTTTAGGATAAAAACTTTTGATTTATATTGCATATATAATTTTAAACATAATATGAACACTATATATGTATTTTTTAACTAAATCTCACAGTAAAATATATAACTGCATAAAATACTCAAATTAAACTTTAATTCAAATCAAAATTAGACCCAATTCAAAACAGAATTAATTTCATTCAGTTCAAAAATAAGTACTATTATAACCTAAAATTAGAACCACTTCAAAACATAAAAATTAGTTTGTACAATTAGAACCTACATTCATACACCAGTTTCTCTAACTATACAAAGTAATAAATCTATCAACAATCATACATCAAAAATTTCAGTAACACTAGTTATTCTACTTTGTCTTGCAGGCCTCAAGGGTGCTTCGATTTCACTATGAGCATTTGCTTCTTGTTTTCGGATCCCATAGTCCCACAAAAGTGCAGCATATCTTGTACGGAGTGTGTTGGGGTCGAACTTAGTCGCAATAACTTTGTGACCATAAGAAAGGCACTCTGCATATGTAACCATAAAGAGACCACAATCCCTACAAAAATAAGAAAAAAATATTTATTTATTTTGATAAATGTAAATTAAAAACTTACAAGCTTCCACTCGGTTGTTGAGGCAAATTCTCTTCAAATATCACATCAAACAGATCTGAGTAATCTTTGTCTTTGTATCTTGGATGGTTTTAAAGATCAATTCCTTTCTTATTGTAAAAATCACAAGCTTGAAAATACAAAGGGATAATCTCAGCTAATTTCTTAATCTAAGCAAGAACAGCTGGATAAGAAAAAAAATTATATAAACAAGCATATGTATTTTAAGCAGACAAAAAATGCAACTAATACTGAAAAGTACATATCAATTATACTAAAAATACATATAGCCAATAGAAAGTTCATGAGTAGTTAAACTAAAAAAAAAAGATTAAAGCATTCAAAAAATACATATAACATGCATATGTATTTTGATCATACCAAAATTGCAACCAATACTGAAAAACACATATCAATTATACTAAAAATACATATAGCCAATAGACTGTTCACGAGTAATTAAACTATAGAAAAAAATTAAAATAGTCAAAAAATACATATAACATGCATATGTATTTTGATCATACCAAAACTGCAACCAATACTGAAAAATATATATCAATTATACTAAAAATACATATAGCCAAATACTATTCATGAGTAGTTAATATAACAATATATTTTCATAATTATATTATCATCTTCACAAATCAGCTTTCTACAATTTCAAAATATCATTAGAACATAAAATACATATTAACTACTTGAAAAAATATATATAACTCCCAACTTTGATAATATCTTTATTGCCCTATTTAGAACAACACAATACTTAACAGTCAAAAAAACAAACAAAAAAATACCCCATCCTCACTATCTTCTTCAGAATCATCATCATAAGATTTTTGAACATCATTTTCAATTTCTTCAACTTTCCTTTTCTTTTCGTACCATTTTTTAATTTTTTGCTCTTTTGGAGAAGGAATTTTCTTCAGCCTTTTTTTTTTTTCAAAATTTCACTCATCTTCACTGGGTCGTTGCAAAACTTCGACCTAATCTCCTTCGATCTCCCAGATTTCTTCAATCGTATAGGATTTACAACAACTTTAACTAAATCTTCTTGAGTTAACCCAAGACTACAAGATTATGCATAGTCAAACTCTACATTGATATTCCGTATACCACTGTTTGTTGGTGTTTTTGTTGTATGTTCATCCATTAAAACATAAAATCCTTAAAATTTAATTTTCAGTTGAATTACAGTAGAAAAAAAAAGAACCGCTAACATGCAATATGCGATTAATAGTTACCTGAAATAGAAGAAGTAAATACGTATCACAAATTGTGCTAGAATCGTGCAAAAGGAACAAAATTTGAAGTGGGAGAGATCGTTAATGGCGAAAAAAAGGGAATAAAAATTTTAATCTAAGGAAAGAGAAATAAGAATGGCGTGAAAAGGGGAATTTTAGCACAGTAATTTTCTTAGGGGGCAAAAAGTAGGGGACCACTTAAAATAATGCTACAGATGCTACATAATGTAATTAGGATAAAGTGTTGCTATTTTTTATAATTTAATACTTAAGTATGCTACTATATGTAGTTTTCCCTAGAAAGGGCAAAATACATAAAGTAACATATCTATGTATTAAATTATAAAAAATAACACTAGTTTTATGAAATTAGATTTCATAGCATTTTTGACATATTTTTATTGTGTTTCTCTTTTTTTTACCTCATTGGAAAAGTAAACTTCAGTTACCCCTCTTTTCACGCCACTATTCCTTCTCTCTCCATTTTTGAAAGATATTTTTCCGTTTTTTACGCCATTAACAAAAACTTTCAGCTTCACTTTTACTTTCTTTTGCACGATTTTAGCTACATCAAATCTTCATATATTTCAGTTAATACTTAATATAGCTATTGCATTTTTTAATTTATTTTTTGGGATTTTTCGACTCTAACACATCTCAAAATCAGATTTTCATTTTTTTTTATTTTAATGAATGAACAAACACTAGAATCACAAAATAAAACTACTGACATACGAAATTAAATTTGGTTTCAGATTGTGGACCATCTTTTAGTATCGGCTTAACTCAAGAAGAAGTTGTTAAATTTGTTTCATCTTCTTTACAGTTTAAAAAATCTCACAAATCAAAGGAGATTAGGTCAAAATTTTGCAACGATCCGGTTAAGATGACAAAAATTATTAAAAAAAAAGTTACAGAAAAAACATTTTCCAAAGGAAACAAAAATTAAAAAAGGGACAGAGAAGAAAAGAAAAGCTCAAGAAATTGAAGTTTTGAGTAGTAAGGTTGATGAGGAAATGCAGAATTCTTTTGCTGACGATTCTCAAGAAGATAGTGATGAAGAGGTATTTTTTTGGGTGTAAATGTATTTTTTAAGTAAATGTATTTTGCTATAAGTTTAGATGTTACTAAAGTTGTAAGTTATATGTATTTTTCGAAATACTGAATATGTATTTTATGTTTTTGATGATATGTGGAGGGCAAAGTTAGTAGAAAACATATTTGTGAAGATGATAGGATAATTGTGAAAATATACTGTTAATAAATAGGTTAATACTCATGAACAAATTTTTTTTTGCTATATGTATTTTTATATATTTAATATGTATTTTTGTAAGAATTTGTTATATTTTGCACTGATAAAATACATATGCATTTTACTTTTAGTTTAACTACCATATCAGTATATTCGCTATAGGGTATGCCATTGGCTATATGTATTTTTGGCTTACTTGATATATTTTTTTCAGTCTTGGTTGTATTTTTACCATAATTGATTTATATTTTTCAGTGTTGGTTGTATTTTTAGCATACTTGATTTGTATTATTTAGTGTTGCTTGTAATTTTGATTATATGTGATATGTTTTTTTCAGTGTTGGTTGCATGTTATATATTTTTTTTTGTATGCTTGAATTTCATTTACAGATTAAGAAGGGGTAGTTTTACTATGTATAGGTTATGCAGGACGAAATATTCATAGTCAGAAAATATCCAAGATTTGCGTCATACATGTACTCGTACAGTGACAAAGATATTTATGGAAGCATACAGGCAATTTTAAACAAGGAACAGTTTAAAAACTTTTGCGACAATAATATTTTTGGTTATTTTATGAAGAAGCAGCAATGTGTAGTACAAGCACAGTTGTGCAGATGCGTTATGACACTTGAGGTGAAAGGTAGTTCTTCTTTTGGGATTCTGATTTGTACTAATGGCACCTTTCTTAATTTTACTCTCAGGAAATTTGCTATCATAACTGGATTGAATTGTGTGTCAAATATATATGACTTTATTTTTTACGAGGGTGTACCAAATAGGATGGTTGAGAAGTATTTCAATGGGGCAGAAATTATACAGAAAAGGCAACTATTTCTAGCATTCACGGAGAAAGTATGGGGGGAGAACAATGATGAGGATGCTGAAAAATTTGTAATCCTGTATTTCCTGCATTCATTTGTGTTATCTAATGTTGAAACTGTGGTTATACCTCATCTTTATTTCAATTTCATCGATAGGGGGAGATATAAGAATTTTTCATGGGGTTCTTTATCTTTTGAAGATCTGGCCAGAAGTTTGAAAAACTGGTTGAAAGTTGGTGGTCAATTTTATTTGATTCAGGGAATGCCACTGGCTATTCAATGTGGCTTTACGAGTGTTGTTCTAATATTCCACCAAATATTGCATCGAAGGTTGATAATCAAATTTCCCGATTATTAAATTGGAAGACGATTGTACCTCGTTCACGGTTTGAGTTTTTGATGAATGCTATGTTCAATGACAATGGCAAGGTTTGTTGTTACTAAATACATATGTATTCATATGTAATTTACAGTATACATATATACATTTTCATTTACAATTATTTAACTGATTCCTTAACATATATTATTTATCTATTATTCTAGGTTGTCTTTAAGAATATACAACCAACGAAAAAAAAACTGGCAAAATTACAAATACCAAAGAAGGATGCAACACAACGTGAATGTTCTGTTGATTCTGATGACGACTTTCAGGATCCACCACCAAGAAAGATCAACGACCATTCAAAGAAGAAACAGAAAGTTGATTCATCAACACCACTAGCGAAGAAACCTCTAATGAAAAAGCAAGTAAATGAGCATACCCAAATGAGGACACCAACTCCTCGTGCTATAAAGGGTGATGCAATGAAGACACCAGTTTTCAAGTCAATTTCAACACGACAGGCATATTATTCAAAAACAAAGAAAGGAAAGCAAACAACTCGGGTTATTTTTCCTCAAGTACAGTCAAAGCTAGATATTTATGTAGAGGAAGTAGCCATCTCAAAACCTGAGAGTCATGTTGAGAAAGAAGCCTTTATTTCTAGGAAAGATTTTGATGAATTTCGCGATGAGGTAATTGTTTTTTGACAAATATTTGTTTTACATGGAAAAAACTTTGTTTATTGATTTTGTATCAAAACAGGTTTGTCGCGAGTTTAAAGGAATTCGTGGACTAATGAGAAAAAAATTCAAAAAAATGAAGAAAGCGTTTGCTCAAAGAAAGGTAAATTTTTTCTTTGAAAATCTTAGTTGATTTGAATATGTATACTTATTGGACTGCCTTATACAAATACAGCATAATAACTCATTATGTTATTGGACTTAATTTTTTCAGGATCAGGTTGCAGATATAGAAGTTGATAAACCAAATGTTGATGAGGAAGGGTTAGAGAAATCTGGACAATATTTCAGTTCTGATATTGTTCAATCTTCGAATAATATTTCTAATGGTACAAAGGTAAATATTAAAGTTCAAATACAGATTTAGTTGTACTTTTAAAGTTTATACAACTTTCAAATCTGGACAATATGCAAGTTTTATTTTTTTATGTGTTGTTTACTTATTAAATACATATGCATTGTTCATTAAATATAATTATTTTTTACATCACATGTAGTGTATATATATATTTTTGATGATGCTCACATAACAATACATATAATCTCGTTTATTAAAAATATTATAACATGCAACACAGTGTGTTTTTAGTTTTGTTCAAATATATATATTTTTCAATTTGATGTTATATATCAATATGTACTTTTAATGTGTTCTACACACTGCAAATGTATTTTTTAGTTTTACTCATATGTATTTTTTTAACACTACATAAATATGTATTTTAACACTGAGTGTTTTTTTTGTTATGTTCATAAATATGTACTTTTGAGTTTTATGTTATATATCAATATGTATTTTTAATGTGTTCTATACACTGCATATGTATTTTTATTTTACTCATGTATTTTTTAACACTTCATATATATTTTAACAAAGAGTGGTTTTTTTGTTATGTTCTTTAATATGTTTTTTTGAGTTTGATGTTATATATCAATATGTATTTAACTGTATTTGTTTATACATATATTCATTTTCATAAAAAAAAAAACATATTTTGTTTGACTCAAGTATTAATATGTTATTTGAATTTGTATATGTATTTGTAGCAACAACATGCAGATAAAGATCCTGACCTCCAGAATATGGATTATGTTGGTACCGAAAGATCACCACAACGATTAAGTTCGGAGGTTGATCAGGAATTGGAGGCAAATTGCTTGGTAAAAAGATAAATAATTATGTTTCATATATATATATATATATATATATATATATATATATATATTCATTTGAATTCACATATATAAACAGATACAAGTATATGTTTGTTTGATGTTTTGATTTTTTTACTTGTTTTCAAGGGGTGCACTGATTTGCATTTCGGAAAAATGAATGTTGAAATTGATTCTCAACAATTAATCTCTGATGAGATACTCCAAAGTATAAATTTGGATTACTTACATTCTGAGGAGGTTGTTCAACATGATTGTCGAGTACGTATAGTGAAGTTAACTTTGTCTTCATGTCATGTAATAATCCAGAGGACAATTAAATTTTTTCTTTTATTTTTTTCCAGACCAGCGATGAGAAAATTGATGAAATAATTTTATCTGATTCGCAATTCACAATCCCTGATGAGATGTTACCGAGCCTAAATGCCTATCAAATACAAAGCATCATCATACATCCATTGGCAAACCTTCAAGAAGAGCATGAAATTTTGGATGCAAAAATTTCTGAGACTGTTACTGAAGATCATTCTCAAGTATGTATCCTACTATAATATATTTAGAGTTTATTTAGGTTCAATTTGATAGAAAAAAAGTAATATTCTTTTTTCAATTTTTTTGTTAGATGAACAGAGGGATTACTGATTTGAGTTCAAATTCACTGGTGAATTCAGAGGTCGAACTTGCTACAGAGGAGCAAGTTAGGACACCTCCTAATACACAAGAAGTAACCTATGATGAACAGAGGGATGAACAGTTGTGGCCTGATTCACAAAACACAATCCCGGATGAGTTTCTACCTAGCTTGAATGTCTATGATAAAAAAAGCATCATGATTCATCCATCTGCTAATTGTGAAGTTAACACTCCCAGACCAAAGTTAAGAATTAGGCGACCATCAAAATTCAAGGAATCGCCATACACCAAAAAATTTGGTTCAGCAGCTGGTAAGTACAATAAGATATATATAATTTTTTATGTAATATGTCTTGCAAATACGTTTGTATTCATTAAGTTTTTGTATTCTATAATTATATAGGGAGCTCAGCAGGGATAATACGCATATTCCCCCAGAAACATCCATTTTTATATCACCCGATTGATGGAATAATAGATACAAAGATTGTCAAGAACTTCAACGACTGGATTTCTGCCGACCTATTAAAAGCTACTGCCAAGAGGTAGTTCTTTTGAATTGCTTCAAATTATTTTTTTTATCAATAGATGTTTTCATGATTTATCATCTCCTTAAAATACCTAGGAAAGGAAAAGTGGATCATCACAAGAGGGGAAAATCAGAAATTCTAAAGATGCATTTTGGTGTTGAGACTGTTGAAGACAAAAATTGGTTCTATACGATGGAGTTTGTAGATCAGATATGGACAGACTTGGTTAGTATATTATTTTAAAAAAAAATCCATTTCATCTGTAACAATACTTAAAAATACTTATTAGGTTACATTGAAAATACATATGGTTTAACATATATGTATTTTTAAGTATTCAAAGTATGATATAGTATACTACATCACATACTGTTGCATATACTATTAGATAACATTGTCTGCATGTAACTGAACTTTAAGAATGCAATTTTAGATATACAAGTCTTCTACATTAATATAAAAAATGCATATGTATTTTTTTCTTACATACACTTTAATATTTAGAATACAATTTTTTTGAATGCTCTAAATTTTGTGGTATTCACTAATGCAACATATTGATGTCTGCTTATACTACTTGAGGAAGAATTCTAAGTATGATCCACACAGTTCGTACAAAAACAAGCCAAACAAATAATACAAATACCGTACAGTTGACTGTAACTTTATGGACGTAATTAGATCTTTCAATGATGTATATTCTATGGATCATCAAAACCTTAATGCTGGAGGACAGGAGCACCATCTTATAGAATACATCAATGGATTTCATATGCATGCTGCAGTGCCATGGCATACAGTGGAAGACATTTTTATTCCGATCAATATAAAGGAAAAACATCACTGGGTTCTCGTGATTTTATCATTTTCAGATAGGTGTATATTCTTGTATGATTCATATGAATCCAGTGGTCATTATGCGGTTGTTCTTGCTGAGATCGAGAAAATAGCAATGATTATTTCATTGTGTCTCCAAGCTTGTGATTTCTATGTTAAGAAAGGAATTGATCTTCAAAACCATCTAAGATACAAAGATAAAGAATCCTCAAATATGTTTGATGTTATATTTGAAGATGATTTGCCTCAACAACCGAGTGGAAGCTTGTAAGTTTTCAATTTACATATACCAAAATTGTATGTTTGTATGAAATATATTTCACTATTTAATCAGATTTAGTTTTTATTGTAGGGATTGTGGTGTCTTTATGATTATGTATGCAGAGTGTCTTTCTTATGGTCACAAAGTTATTGCAACTGAGTTTGACCCCAACGCATTACGTACAAGATATGCTGCACTTTTGTGGGACTATGGGATCCGAAAACAAGAAGCAAATGTCACTAGTGATGTCGAAGCACCATTGAGGCCTGCAAGGCAAAGTAGAATAACTAGTGTTACTGAAGTTATTGATGTATGACGGTTGATGGATTTTTGACTTTTTGTATTTTAAAAACTAGTTTATGGATGTAGGTTTTGATTGTAAACTACCATTTACTGTGAGATATTGTTAAAAAAAAAAATTACGTAGTTTTTATATTATGTTTAAAAATACATATATCATATAAATCAATTGTATTTAGCCTAAAAATACATATGCAGTGTTAAAATCAAATATTGCAAAAATACATATAGAACATTCATAATATGTATTTTACTATGTTGTTGTTGTTGTTCTTTAAAATTTTTAACCACCTTCCTATAGTTAAATATAACATGTAGTGTGAGATTTATGGAGTTCTACCTTCTACTGTGAGATTTAGTTAAAAAATACATATATAGTTTTCATATTATGCAGAAAAATACATATGTGGTATAAATCAATTATTTTTCAACATAAAAATACATATGAAATGTTAGAATCAAACATTACAAAAATACAACTGCAACATACCTTATATGCATTTTGAGGATGTTTTCATTACCTATAATTATAAATTAGGATTTAAATTAAAGTGAAATTTTAAAAATTATTGCAGTTATTTACAAAATAAATATACAGTATTGATATTTTGCTACAAAATACATATGGATTATACATTAAAAATATTTGCCAAAAAAATACATATGCCGTGTTAATATAAAGCTAATGGAAAATACATATAGATCAAACCTAATATGTAATTTTGATATGTGTTCGTTTTAAATCATTATACAAGAGAATTTGAATTACAGATAAATTTGACTTTTTAATGCAGTTATAGATTTGATTTTAGTTACAAAATACATATGCAGTGATGATATTTTTATTAAAAATACATATAGATTATACATCAAATGTATTTTTACAATGTAAATACATATGCAGTAATAACATTATGCAATTCAAACATATATTTGCAGAATATGTCACATATATTTAAACATTTGAACAATTAGGAATCATATACTTATTTGGTTAATCAAAGTTACCACCTTTAGCCTAAAATATATTTACTATGTCAAAAATACATATGAACTGCTGCTAGAAAATACATGTGTAATGTACAGCTTTTGAAACATATATAGCTCCATTATTCAAATATTACTATCTTCAATTGTCAAATGATTCATAAATACATTAACTAAACTGAATTAGTTCATCATTATAAAAAATGAAAAAAAAATGTTTTAAGAAATAATACAGAAGAAGAAATGTATCATTTTTGATATTTCCTACAAGAACGCCTATTGGGACCCTTAGCTCCACAACCAATGCATGAGTTGATATTCTTCTTTCCAAACATATCCCAACCTAATTTTTCACGATCCTTCTTTGCAAGTCTTCCTAGAGGTCTTTTGAATTTTGGAGGCAGTACTATTTCATCACGTATGCTCTCTAGAATTATCCAGTCATCATTGTGTGGCAACGGGTAGATTGAAACATCATATGTCTTCAAAACAATTTTTGGTTTAAACAAATCTGAACAGTATGGCCCCTTCTCAAAATTCTTTTTCTCCAACACCGCATAAACATGTGCACATGGTATCTCATCTATTTGAAAAGCATTACATGAGTACTTTTTTTTCTTGATGCAAACAATGAAGTGCTTTTATTTGTCGTGTACTGTATACACATATTCTATGGCTGGTACAACCTGACATAAGAAAAAATTAAATACACTGATACAAAAATATGAACTCCATATTTCATGATATGTTGTAAGCACACCAAGATTAAAATAAATACTTATGCAAATAAAAATACAAATGCAGAGTACTTTTTTACACAGCTGCCAAATACATATGTAGTTGTTAATAATTTTCAATACAACAAAATTCATCTGTAAAATACATATTATGTTTTTAAATTTTTATATTTTTTATGTTGTATATCTTTTCTTTAATTTACAACTATATGGAAAGTATTTTCATATTTATGTTTCCATAATTATAATTTTCACAAATCTAAAAGGTCATACCATCATACGGGTACACAAAGCCTCGTTTTCACTAAGTATGTCATTAAACTTTCCAATGAATCTTGTGAAGGTATATGAAGCCTCCTGCATATTTGCACAATTTCATTTTGTAAACAGTATTCGAACTTCCTCAAGAAAGTCATAAATTGGCAGTTCTCTAGCTCATACAAGCACTCCATTTATTGACTCCGCAATGTTTGAAGTTAAAGTCCATCCTCGGTAAACTATTGCATACGACCTAGACCACTTTTTGTAACCCGCCAATTTCAAATATTTCTTCACTCTCATATCAGCTGCCTCAACTTTTTCCATTAACATGTTAAATTCTGACTTTGAATATGATTTGGCCATTGTATAAAAGATCTCCGACAATGCATTGTGTAACTTTCTGTAAAGTTTTTTCACATTTTCCCATAAATTTCACATGCATGCATAATGTGGAACATCTTCGTACACATCACCAACAACCTTTATGATGCTTGGATTCCTATCAGACACAACACATATGTTTTGTCTTACCCCGTACGCTTCCTTTAGATTCTCGAAAAACCACATCCAGGATGCATCATTTTCAGAGTCAAGCACACCATATGCCAAAGGAAATATATGACATGTATACATAATTCATCATTTTCAGAATCAAGCACACCATATGCCAAAGAAAAAATATAAACTGTACAGTGCAGGCCAATTTAAATACAGTTAGGAACTGCATATGTATTTATTATAAATATAGGTCAATTAAAATGTATATTTTATCTACCAAAAATGGTATCAATTACATATAATAAAATATATATGCAGCTAACTATCAAACATAATCAATTTACATGTTTCATTCAGGAAACTTTGAAAATATATGTAATTACATACAGATATGTATATATGACTTTGATATATGTATTTTTCAAGTCAACAACAGAAATACAAAAAAATACAGCCAGTTATACAATATAATTATTATTAAATGATACTAACCTGCTCCGTCCGTTGTATATGCAGTTACAAATGCCCCAGTAAACATTCCTCTCAGATGACTAGCATCAATAACCACGACTGGTCTAAAATGATCGAATCCTTTAATGAATGCATGTAGAGCGATAAATACATACAAGAACACATTATCATCTGTCTTCTTCATTCTTATATATGACTCCAGATAAGTAGTATTCAACACATATAAGTATGATGGAAGTTTCCCATAAGATGCTGATAGCTTACCCCTCAACTCTTCTAACGCTCTTTCCTTGGCCCTCCAACATAAAGTGTAAGTCAAATCCATACCAAAATCTTCTTTCATGTCATTTTTTATATCCGTCGCACTATTTTTCGTCTGTGGTTTTTGAATTTCTGTTTAACCATACCAGCTATCAACATGCTAGTTGCATGCACCTTTGGATAAATATTGTCCTTCACTGGGCAAGTATGTTTAGGTATGAATCTTCTAATTCTAAACATTCCAGTGTCTCCCATGCTTGATGCACACATTAAGAACTCGCAATTTATTGATTTGCAAAACAATGTATAACTGCATCAAAGATGATTAAATATATTCAAAATACATATCCAAAGTAATATTTGGAGCGCCTAGACTTTCTACCATAATCTGTAGGGTATTAATCAACTCTTGAATGGCTCTTTTCAGATACCAACATTTCTCTATGTCGTGCCCTCGGGCATCAGAACAGTATTCACATCTTCTAGAATAGTCCAAATTCTTCGGAGGAGGATTCGGGATCCTTCTCTCAATTGGGTTTAGAACATTCATTTTTCTCAGCCTATGACATAAACTAGTGTAAGATATTCCAATAGGATTGAAATTATTTTTTACCATGTTATCCCTTTTAAATTTTGCTCTAGGACAAAAATTAGACCTCGGAGGGCCTCTTTGAACTAGTGGGGCCATTGGTTGATTTTGGATTGCTGGTGCACGTCACTGCGGGTAAAAAGGGGCTCGAGCATATGGTTGTGCATTATAAATAGGATATTGGGGGGATAGAACAAAATATAATGGATTCTATGCGTATGGTTGACCCGTACCTATCCAATTTTATCGTGGACCTATCACGATAGTTGCTACATCCTCTTTTCTTTTCTTTCCCTAAAACATCCTGCACTACTTTGAATTGCCTGTGTTGTTGCTTTCAAAGCGGCCTGGGTGATGATCTTTCCTGATTTTATTCCATTCTCTACCATTTCTCCAACTTTAATAACTTCAGCAAATGTACTTCCAATAGTAGAAAGTAAGTGATGGAAATAATCAAGTTCTTGTGCTTGCAAAAAAATATCAATCATTTCAGATTCTTTTATCGATGGTCTGACTCTTGAAGCCTGCTCTTTCCATCTGATAGCATATTCTCAAAAACTTTCAGTCATCTTTTTTCTCATATTGGCAAGCGTAGTGTGATCTGGCATTATCTCAATGTTACATTGAAATTGTTGAATGAAATCTCGAGCCATGTCATCTCACACGTGCCAACGGGAAATGTCTTGGTCAATGAACCATTCAGAAGCTATCCCTGTAAGGCTTTCTACAAAGTAAGCCATCAATAATTCTTCTTTTCCTCCTGCTCCCCTTAATTGATTGCAAAACTTTTTCAAATGAGCTACAGGATCGTCGTGTCCTTCATATTTGTCAAATTTTGGCATTTTGAACCCTATCGGCAAATCGACATCAGGAAAAATATATAAATCCTTGTACGAAACACTTTTTGGTCCACCTAATCCTTGCATATTTCTCATACTCTACTCCAGGCTTCTAACTTTCTAGCCATCTCTTCCTGTTCCTCATTCTTAGGAATCTTCTCAATCACAGTAGGAGTATCATGTTGATGATGATGATAAGATGGATTTTGGGATTTGAAAGTCATTTCATGAGGATATAACATATCATGGCTTGGTTTCCCCATATTCTTCGGTACTGCCGGTTAAGTACTAACAGTAGCTGGTGCTACAGAAGTAAAAAATGGGTTATTTGTGACAGATGGATTCGGTGGGTGCATGGTATAAGTACCAGCAACACCATACATATTAGCAAATGGGCCAAATCCTGGTGGGTAGAATGGATCACTAGTTTGAGCTGGGTCAGAATTTGGATCATTTGAAGTCGAAAGTCCAGGTATTGAAGAAGGCGGGGCTTGTCCATTCAACCAAGCTTGGTACATCTCTGCCATCTGTTGTTTCAATGATTTTATTTCTTCCGTTGATGCTACTTCCTGCGAAATCAACTGATTTTGCTCTTCTTTACAGTCAGACCCTATATCCTCTCAGCGGGTCATTCTTCTTTTACCCTTGTATCTGGTGTTATATGGATGTGATGCCAGTTTAAACCACAAACCAACCACCAATTACTTTATCTTTCTGTTACCAAGTAGCAAACGGGTGAGTACTATATATTTAACACATTATAATGTAATGTTATATGTCATGCTTCTATATGCTTTTTCCAACCTATCGTGGAAGCTTTGTGTTTTATCCAGGCTTTTCTAGGCATTTTTTTTCAAAAGTTATGAATAAATCCTTTGGAGGGTTGCCTACGCATCATGCCAGGACATGAATCATATCTTGCGTAGTTTGGGAGGAATTTAGCAAAATTGTTTTGTCTTTTTTTTTCTTTTTATTGAAGAAAATATTTAAAGTAGGTGAAGTAAAACATAAGTAATATATATAGAAATAAATAGTCAACTTCATTACATTCTATAATATAAATATGACAAAATAACTGACCCAACTCCTAAAATAAAACCTACTAGCTGACATCTGAAAACTAAAAGACATAACATCTAAACAAGAAGTTTTAAAACAGAAAAAAGAAAAACTATGACAAAGAAAACAACTATCTATTCAAGGAGACTTCAACTTAATATGTCCTCCCAAGATCAAGTATATGTCCTCCAATGAAGTAGTGAGACTCTGTGCGAAAGCTGGTACTTGTGCCAAAAAGTCATCACGATCCAACTGTTGATAATCCAAACTCATTCTGGCAGTATCCTGTGCTACACAGCGGGCCTTTCCTCGAAGAGAACTGAAGGCCTGATCCCATTTGTGGGCCTGTTGATCTCGAAAATCAACCATCTCTCTTGCACGCTGTTCACGAGCAGAAGCAACCTCCAACTATTCTCGTAATATTCCTCTTTCACGGATCCATTGAGATCTCTCTCGATCAAATTCTTCTTACATATTCTTTTCAACTTCTTGCAGTTGTTGTCAGCGAGATGGGGCAAGTTCTGCAATGTGTGACCCCCTAGCGGTAGCAAGCTTGATTTGTCCCCGAAGTGTAACCTCAATATCTGCTGACTTAGCTTTCTCTTTAGAAAATTTCCTTTGTTTTTCGTCTATTTTTGCCCTGGCATGTTCTAATTCTGCTCTCAAAGCTTGGTTGGCCTCATGATGTTCTCGCATGCCTCTCTCAATTCCTATCTTGATTGCATCTTCCTGATCTGTAGGTCAATCTTTCTGGTCTGACTGGCGGACTCAACTGTTCTTCAAACCATTCACGATAATGTGGGTGCACTTCTCCTTTCTCACGCTCTATGACCATCATTTCAATCCCCATGATACGACAACCATCCCAAATCTGCTGGGCCAATTCCTCCGAAAGTGGGATCTCTAGTCTGACCTTAAATACAAACTCGGTCATATTTTTTGTAATGGGAATTATTTGACGTCTTCTTAGCTGACGTAAAAGTCTCAATGGAACATACGGTTGAACACCCCTAATAACCATTAATAATAAGAACGGTCGAATGACAGAACTATGTATGACTTGCTTCCAAGGGAACCAAGGGAGATTCCAAGTGATTTTATCTGCTGACAGAGAACGAAAAAGCTTATCCCAATCTCTAACTCCTTCTAGGCATTTATATTTCTCTAACCTCTCTTCATAATCTTTGATGCGATTGAATCTTTCAGGATTAAATCTTGCCATTGTAGGACGTCGGTAGAGATGCTCCACAATCCACATCTGTAACAAGATATTACATCCCTAAAAAAAAATCTTTCCTTTCTAAAAAACAATCAAAGCACGGTAGATATCTGCCAGGATCATTGGCACCAAAGTGTAATCTTTCTTAATCAGTATTTTTACCACTCTTGCTAAACGAATGTTAATTTTTTGTTCTCTTCTTGGGAAGACCATAGTGCCTAAAAAGGCTACCATGAATGCAAATCGTCTATAAACCTTCCAAGCTTCAAAATTTCCCTTATTACAGAGCTGCTTACCGTACCTTTTGAACTCCTCTTGCTTTCCGTATCTATCGTACAAAAATTGCAAGGAAACCCAACCTTTTTTAATCGATTCTTCTTTTGAGTTTCTTATGTTCATGAGTTTGCAGAATTTGTTTATCGAAATGAGTCTCAGGGCTATAAGTTTATTCCGATGCATATCCCCATATCTAACATAGGCCGCTATCTCCTCTATAGTAGGAGTCAACTCAAAATTCGAAAAATGAAACATATTGTTATTCGGGTCCCAAAAGGTTAGTAACGCATCAATCACCTCCCTATTAGGCTTGATTGTCATAATACTCGTCAAAAAACTCAAACACTTATGTATCTCATCATAATAGAATGTATCCATTTCGTTCCAGCACAACCAAAGCTGCAAAGGGGTACAATCCATAACCTGAAGCGGTACACTCCATCTCTCTTTCTATTTGGACGCTTTCCACGAACAGGGGAGACATTTTATACCTATTGATAGGGACATAAGATTAATAAATGTCTAAACTTAGACAGAACTTAATTTATCAATTTTGAAAAGAATTTACTACTTGACTTATGAAACCTAGTGCGACCATTATTCGGACTTAGTTGTAAAGAATAATTTTATCAAAATCAAAATGGGAAAAACACGGCTGATAATATTTTTAGGAAAAACATTTATTTAAATTGACTCTATCAAAAATTTTACAATAACAGACCTCTAGACAAATTTAACTATATGTTTAGAGACAACACCCTCCTAAGTACATTTAAAAAGGAACAAAAATAAAATAAAAGGATTTAGAAATAAAGAAAAGAAGAATGATTGTTTTATGTATGAAGTTGTATAAAAATTTCAGCCTCACGACCCCTAAAGGTTCAGGACTGTTAAAATATATGTTTACATATTTTATTACTTTGCAAAAATTCAGCTCACGACCCCTAAAGGTTCAGGCTATTATGATTTTTATGTTAAAATTTAAAAAAATAAAAATGAAAAGTAAAAATAAAGATAATAATATTCATGAAAATAATCATTTTTCTTCTTCTAATTATTTTTAAAATTTTTCTAAAAATATCCTTCAATAAATCCGTGAATAAATATTTCAAATAAATGGTCGTATCCTGGGTAGGACTTCCTACATATCTCACAAAAAGTGAGAATCAGACCCTCGTAATTCATGAAGATTGTAAAAACTATGTTGCTGTATATTTAAAATTTTTATTTATTTTTAAAAATAAAAATTTTCTTTCAAAAATGATTAACTAAATTTGAGGATAAATTAATCTCTCGCATTTTAAAATTGCCTAAAAGCCGGTCAACAATTTAAATAGTCTTCCAAATTAATGTCAAAGAGCACGTAGGATGCACATATTGGTCTTTATAAATTAGGTCACCTGTCCTAGACATACCCGACCCCTGTACCGAGTCCCGCTAAGTCAAATGCATATGATACAAATAAAGCGGCACCTAATAGGGATAACCAGATTCTGAGTTTTTAGTTTTTATAAGTTTAAACCTAATAAGGATATGTGTCTAAACTGGCTTGCCCGAGCGGACACTCGAGTCGGGGAGGGACAACTTGGTCGGTAACAGGCCAACAGCGCCTTCGTTGTCGATCCGAACCCCGCTTAACATGTGTGACTATATCTTTCACCAAGTGCATTGACACTCCGGCTATCTCAAAATGAAGGTGGGATGCATATGCTGCATTCCCTCTATCCTATTTCAGAGACTCAGAGGGGGTACGCGAGAGAAGACAATATATAATACAGTTCAAATAATATCAAAGCGGTAAATAAGCGACAAGTAGCACATAAGGACAATAAACACAATATCAACAATAATTAAAGCAAATATAAGAATTCTTATAATTCTCCAGCAGAGTCGCCAGAGATGTCACACCCCTTTTCTCCCGAAGGGATCGAAGTCGAAGAGTTTTTTCAATTAAAGTGACGATGTTGAGTAGGGATTAATTTATTTACAGAGTCGTCACTTGGAATCGAGTTATGGTTTTCCAAGTCACTTTTTTGAATCCCTAATCAAAAGGAAATGACTCTTTTATTGGTCTGCGAAAACAGAAGACTCGGTAAGGAATTCTGTTGATCGAGGAAAAGGTGTGAGGTACCCCTCGAGTCTCGTGGTTCTAGCACGATTGCTTTTATCGACTTATACTTAAACTATTTCGATAAAATGTGTCAAGACCTAAATTTGCTCATTTTTATTATACCGAAACTTATATATTATCTTATATTAAATAAATCGTGTGAAAATTATTTTTTAGAAAAATATTTGCCAAGGTGCATTATTGCATCCTTGAAAATTAAATATCTCGAAATGATGCGTACGCCGCATTCTTAATTGAGACAAATATTATAAACGTACCTAAAATTTGACAAAATTCAAAATTTTAGTTTTTACATAATTAATTTAATCAATAAATAATTTCTAAATCTTTTTGAAATAATAATGAAATAAATAAAATATACAAACCTATTTACATTACGCTAAACTAATGTTATCCCTAAAATTTAAATTCTTTAAATTCATGCAAACTTCAAATCATATTTTTATAAAATAAATTAGACACAAAAATCCCAATAATCTGATTTAAACATAAATTCATGAAAGAAAAATTAAACAATTTGAAACCCAAAAATATATAAAATTTAAATGGAAAAAAATTATTTAAAATAATGAGGATTTAAATTAATATAGTATTTTTAATTATAAGTTGATAAAAAATGGAACATTATCAAACAAAGGAATTAATATAATTTTATATTAAATAAAGAAAGGTTTTTTTTTATACTTTAAAATTGATATTTTAATAATCTACATAAAAATTTCACGGTAACTAATATTATTAATAAAACATATAGCGTCATTTTTTATAGAGATGGTCACTGGCCGGAATTGGCCAGTGGGGGTAACGGAAAGGAGGACGGAGATATCTGATCGCTCGCCATAAATGATGGTAGCAGTTGGAAAAGGGAGAAGGGAAAGGGTAGTTCCATGGCCTTCGCCGTTGTGGTGTTGATTCCGGCCAAATATGGTTGTTTGGTCGTCAGAACGGGGAGAGGGAAAGGGAGTGGTGCGGCGTTCCGATGAAGAAAGCGACGCCAGCGAAATTCGTCTCATCGGTGTAACGATTTCCGACGTGTGTGGTGGGAAAGGGAAGAGGGAGTCGATGGGGCAAGGTAGTTTGCCGGCCTTGGGCTTTTCCAATGATGGAGGAGGGATGATGGGAATGGGGAGAGGGGAACGTCGGCTGGTGGAGGAGAGACGGTGGTGGCCAGATCTGGCCAACATCGGGAGAAATAAGAGAGAGGAATTAACGCCGGTGTGGGGTTGGTGGTTTTACCGGCGAATTTTCGCCAGTTTTAATGGTGGTTATCAGCGGATTTGGCCAAAACTCGAAAGAGAATCAATGGGGTTCTTTTGCCGATGATTTTCCGCCTATTCAAATTTGATCGATGCTTCTGGCGCATTTCCGATGGAGTGGGTTCACCGGAAAAGTCAAAAAATAAAATATTCTCCGATCAATACTCTACTTTCTGTTCTCTCTATATAATTACTGATTTTTTAATTCTCTTCGGTCTATCTCTGGTTAACTGTGTATGCGTGTGTGTGATGTTATTGTGAAATACAGTGAGAATATGTATGTATGATCTGTGTACAGAAAAGTGTATGTGTGTGGTTCGTTGTGAAATTGTAAAGTACCTATTTTTTACTATATTTTTTTTTGTTTTAATTTAAAATCACATAGTATCAACATACAGAATTTTTAATCACAGGACATATAGTAATAAAGATTCACTTAATCGATCAACCATTCATAATGCATGAAATCACTTAATATTTTTATTCATGTTTTTCATCCGTAAACTTTATAATATAAGATGATTCAAGGTCGAACAAAAACCTATATGATGAATCAAAATAAAAACCTCGACTGTTGATATCGGAAAACTCGAATCCAACTTTCTTCTCTTCTCTTTTTTATTTGATATTTTTCTCCTGATCACTTTGAAGATCTCTCTCCCTTTCTTTTTTCACTTTGACTAGTTTTTTTATAATATTTTTCTCTGATGTAGAAAGTACGTCCTCTATTCTAGGGTGAAAGAGTCCTATAAATACAAGACTTTTGGAAGGAAAACAAAAAGAGGGGGAACAGTTATTTTTGTCAAATAAAGAGGGTAAGGTATTTAAAATTCAAAAATTAATTATTATTTTTTTGTGTGTTTTATTTTATATAGAAAATAATTGTAATAATAATAAACAAAATAAATAAATGAAATAATAACAATAATAATTAATTAATTTTATTTTTAACAAATTATAATAACAATTTATAAATTGAAAAATATAAATATAATAAAATAGTATTAAAACTATTAATTTATTTATTAAAAATTTGTAAAAAGAAAATTATTTATTAATTTTTATATTATTTTAAAAATTAGAATAAAAATAAAATATCTTGAAGTTAACTTTATTTAATTATTTATTTTTGTTAAAAATTAATTAAAAATAAAAATAATAATCAAAATAATATATAAATATTTACAATTGAGGGAAGATCAAAAATCACTTGTCTACATTTTTGCCCCTCTTTGTGTGAAATCTCAAAGAATTTTATACAAAGAAGTAGACATGATATGATTTTTGAACCACCAATTATTTGAAAGGTAAAGATAAAAATAAAAATAAAAATAAAAGAAAAATTTGACTGAGTCCTTTTCTTGGACGTCCTACCTATCCCGGATTATAAGGAAATCAGGTCACGAGTTGTTTAAAAAGATAATTTGGTGAGAGACAAAAAAAAGTTAAAGTCGAGTGAGATCCCGTCGAGTTTTCGGTTAACAACTTCTTCCTTTTACATTCAAATGACTAATAAAAAATGAAAAACTCCAAATGAAAATTGCAATCTCTAGAATCTTGATTTGAATTTTCATGACTTGAACTTGAAAATTCACCATTTCTTAAGGCGGGTCCTGACTTGTTATTTCTTTACCCTATTCTTCAAGCGGGCTCCTGAACTTACAACTTCTTCACCCTGTTCTTTAGGTGGACTTCTGGACTTCTTTTTCTTCATCCTGTTCTTCAGGCGGGCTCCTGGACTTACAATTTCTTTACCCTGTTCTTCAGGCGGGCTCCTGGACTCAAACCAAATAATGAAACAGAAAAATAACATCTCATTCTTCAAGAGGGTCCTGGATAAATTAAATTTCCATTCTTCATGAGGGTCCTATCCCATTCTTCAGGAGGGTCCTGTCCCATTCTTCAAGAGGGTCCTGAACATAAAATAAATTCTCATTCTTCAGGAGGGTCTTGTCCCATTCTCCAGGATGGTCCTGAACAAATTCCCATACAACACACATAAATTTTTTGCCCCATTTTGTACTGGAGAAATTTATGTGTCACTGGATCTTAATATAACTCACAAAAAAATTAAGTTTACCATGACCGAGATCCAGTATCGGATGTTGCAACCATGCTTCTTGCATTGAGAAAAGTGTGAAAGTGCATCCTTTATCTGAAAAGAATTATTTCATCTCTGTTCCAAACAAAGAAAAATTGTGAGTTTTAAAACATGTGGTGGTTGGTTTGTGGCTTTGGCTTTTGAAGTGGCCGTTCTCGCACTAGTCATGCTCAACTCTTTTCTAATCCATGATAATATTCATTGAATTGTTATACTTCTGACTCAGAATTTTGACTACTGAGATCCTGAACTCAAATTATATTTCTGTTGTATGATGATTCTAAGTATAGCTTCCAATACATCCCTTAGATTTTCACGAGTTTAAAATGGTCAAATCACAATCATCTTGAGTACCTTAATTTTACTTTGAAACGTTATCTCTGTGCATCGACCCTTTATATTGCTTTGTACCCTTAAAGAAGTTGGTAGCGAGTTTGGAGTCTTTTCTCACTTGAACATACGTGAATTTGACTCAAAAGACAACAAAATTTTTCATTTGATGACAAGGACATAAAAAATCAAATTAAAATAAAACAAAAAGAAAAAGACAATAGGTATCTCTTTTTCAAAACAAAGAGAAAATTTATCTGAATGTGGAAATCGATTCTGGTGATTATGACATGCATCTGAATCAAACAGCCATATCTACCCACACCCATCATTACAACTTTTATCCACTTATTGATCTTGAAATTAAGCCAATATTGATCTTGTTCCTTCTTAATAACAACCTTTCTTCGGCTAGTGGCACCTCAATGGGTTTTTGCCAATGAGCCTATCTCCTTTTCACTTCTATCTCAGCTCACAGTCGTCTTATGGTGCCCGAACGGATTTTCACCAATAAGACTCTCTCATTTTCATTTTTTCTTTCATTTTTTTAAAACAAACACCCAAGATATGAAATATCATGCACTCATAACATGTTTAGCCTTGACATTCTCAAAAATTGATCTGAAGGTCTTTCTTTGGTTGTAACTTGGCTTTTGGATAGGGTTAGAAAGAAAGGTCAGGCATGAGGCTCAAAAAAATTATATAACATTGGGTGAAACATTCAACTTTTGGAATCAATTCTTTTAAGAAAAATAAATTTTTGCCCCAGTTTCATTTCATTCTATGTAATTTGAATTTTCTTCTGGTTAGATCGAACCCCGGAGTAGGGCTGCCTACGTATCTTTTCATAGCAAGAATCAGGTCAAACGTAGTTCAGGAAAAATTTCTTTTGCTTGATTTTGGATTTTTGATTAATTTCTTCTTCTTTTTTTCAACTTTTTTCTGGACTCTTTTTTTTTTCAACTTTTTTTTTAAACTCTTTTCTTTTAAATTTTCTGACTTTAATTTGATTCCAAAAGAGGGATACGAAGAAAGATAAAAGCTCAAAGGGGTAAGCAAAGGTTGATATATTATTCGGATAGTAGAACAAAATGTCTTCATCATTTCAATCTTTAGAAATCCAAGTACAAAACATACATAATGTAATTGTACATGAATATCATATGTAATATCTTTTAACTGCATCAGCATTGACCGGCATTCCTTCCATTTTGCCTTCTATGTCAGTCAGATATAACGCGCCATTAGGTAACACTTTCTTCACCATGAATGATCCATGCCAATTAGGAGAAAATTTTCCCTTGACTTCAATCTGATGGGGTAGGATGCGTCTTAGTACTAACTAACCAACTTCAAAATGTCTGTGACACACCTTTTTCTTATATGCTCATGCCATTCTCTTCTGATACAGTTGTCCATGACATACTGACGTCAATCTTTTTTCATCAGTTAAGCTTAATTGTTCCAAACGAGTCTTGACCCATTGGTCTTCATCAATTTCAGCTTCCACAACTACTCGAATAGATGGAATCTCAATATCTGCAGGTATAACTGCTTTAGTTCCATACACTAATAAGTAAGGAGTTACACCAATTGAAGTCCGAACTGTAGTACGATAACCCAACAAAGCAAAAGGTAACTTTTCATGCCATTGTCGGGAACCCTGCACCATTTTACGGAGTATTTTCTTTAAGTTCTTGTTGACAGCTTCTACGGCTCCATTCACTTTTGGACGATAAGGAGTTGAATTTCGATGCATAATCTTAAATTGCTAGCACACTTCTTGCATCAGATGGCTATTTAGATTCGCAGCATTATCCGTGACAATTATCTTTGGAATGCGGAACCGACAAATGATATTGGAGTGAATAAAATCAACCACCACTTTCTTGGTCACTAACTTGAAATTCGTTGCTTCCACCCACTTTATAAAATAATCAATAGCTACCAAGATGAACCTATGTCCATTAGAAGCTTTTGGTTTAATTGGGCCAATTACGTCCATTCCCCAAGCCATAAAAGGCCATGGAGAAGTCATTGTATGCAACTTAGATGGAGGAGAATGTATCAAGTCTCCGTGTACCTGACATTCATGACATTTCTAAACAAAACTAATGGAATCTCGCTCCATGGTGAGCCAATAATAGCCTGCTCGAAGTATTTTCTTTGCGAAAACATATCCACTCATATATGGTCCACAAATCCCAAAATGTACTTCAGTCATGATTTTTAAAGCTTCTTTAGCATCTACACACCTCAAAGGCCCCAAATCAGAAGTCCTCTTATATAAGATTCCTCCACTTAGGAAAAATCCACTAGACAAATGTCTAATAGTTCTCTTTTGATTACCATCGGCATGTACAGGATATTTTCCAGTCTGAATATATTCTTTGATATCATGGAACCACGGCTCTCCATCAAGTTCTTCCTCAACAATATTGCAATATGCATGTTGATCATGAATCTGTATATGCAAAGGATCAATATAAGTTTTATCGAGATGTTGAAGCATCGAAGATAAGGTCGCTAAAGCATCAGCAATCTCATTATGAGCTCTGAGAATGTGTTTGAACTTCACTAATACAAATTGTTGACAGAGATCTTGCAAACAACCTCTATATGGTAGGATTTTTGAATCACAAGTCTCCCAATCTCCTTGGATTTGGTGGACTAACAAATCTGAATCTCCTAATACCAACAGTTCTTGAGTCCCCATGCCAATGGCTAATCTCAATCCCAGAATGCAAGCTTCGTATTCTGCCATATTATTGGTACAATAGAATCGAAGTTGGGCTGTTATAGGATAATATTGTCCTGATTCAGAAATAAGAACTGCTCCTATCCCCACTCCTTTTACATTTGCAGCTCCATCAAAGAACAACTTCCAGCCTGAATAACAATCGTCAGAAACAAACTCATCAACATACAATACCGCTTCATCTGGAAAATAAGTCTTCAATGGTTCATAATCCTCATCAATAGGATTTTCAGCCAAATGATCCGCTAAAGCTTGAGCTTTCATTGAAGTTCATGTCACATAGACCATATCAAACTCTGTGAGAAATATCTTCCATTTCACTAGTCTGCCTGTGGGCATAGGCTTCTGAGAAATGTACTTTAAAGGATCCATATGAGAGATGAGGTAAGTAGTATAAGATGACAAGTAATGTTTCAGCTTTTGGGCTACCCAAGTTAAGACGCAACACGTCTTCTCAAGAAGAGTGTACTTAGCCTCATAAGTGGTAAACTTTTTGCTGAGGTAGTAAATGGCTTGTTCTTTTCTACCTGTAACATCATGTTGACCTAACACACAACCAAAAGAATTGTCTAACACAGACATATACTATATCAAAGGTCTGCCAGACTTTGGAGGAACCAAAATAGGTGGATTCGACAAGTATCTCTTAATTCTGTCAAATGCCTCTTGACATTTTTCAGTCCATTCAACTTTAGCATTCTTCTTTAACAATTTGAATATTGGCTCGCAGGTTGTCGTAAGTTGAGCAATGAATCTACTGATATAATTCAACCTTTCAAGTAATCTCATCACCTCCGTTTTATTTTTTGGTGGAGGTAAATCTTGAATAGCTTTTATTTTTGAAGGATCTAACTCAATGCTGCGCCGACTGACTATAAACCCCAAGAGTTTTTTCGATGGAACTCAAAATACACATTTTGTTGGGTTAAGTTTGAGATCATACCTCCGAAATCTTTCAAAGAATTTTCTCAAATCATTAACATGATTAGATTGCTCTCTCGACTTAATGATCACGTCATCCACATAAACTTCAATTTCTTTGTGCATCATGTCATGAAACATTGTGGTCATTGCCCTCATGTAAGTTGCCCCAGCATTCTTTAGTCTAAAAGGCATGACTCAATAATAATATGTCCCCTATGGAGTAATAAATGATGTCTTTTCCACATCTTCTGGATCCATAATGATTTGGTGATATCTCGCATAACAATCCACAAAAGATGCAAGATCATGTTTGGCACAATTATCCAACAAAATATGGATATTGGAAAGTGGAAAATGATCTTTCGGACTCGCCTTATTTAGATCACGATTATCAACACACATCCAAACTTTGTCGTCCTTCTTTGGAACAGGGACAATATTTGCCAACCAAGTAGGATACTGGGTCATTCGAATGACTTTAGCCTCAAGTTGCTTCGTGATTTCCTCTTTAACTTTTACACTCATGTCAGGTTTGAGCTTTCTTAGCTTTTGCATGACAGGAGGAAAAGCAAGATCAATTGGCAACTTGTGAACTACTAAATCAGTGCTCAAACCAGGCATATCATCATGAGACCACACAAAGATGTCTTTATACTCATGCAAAGCTTCAATTATAGTTTTCTTTTATTGTGGTTGAGCATGTACACTTATCTTAGTCTCCCTAATATTTTCATGATCTCCTAAATTGATCGCTTCAGTTTTCTCCAAATTGGGATTTGATTTATTCTCAAACTGTTTGAAATCTTTTCTTATATCCTCAAATATTTCCTCTTCATCGTATTCAACTTCCTTATTCATTATTTCAAAATTAGATTGGGTTTTTAAATCTGTTTGAACATTCTTCATGCATGTCATATCATTAGAATCGGCATAGAAAGAACTGTATAACAGAAAATAAATAAATAAAAATCAAACTAAAAATAAAATGAAGGGAAACTACGCTTTATTAGAAACATAGATAGAAAGGCTTTTAACCTAAAATACCAAATTTAAAGTTCTGAATTACAATCCTAGAATGATTTAAATTACAGGAGTAAAAACAAACAAACTACTAAGACTGTAAGAAAAAACAAACAAACTACCAAGACTCCTTCATAATAGGGAGAGGAGTGGCCTCCCAATTGTTAAGCTGGACATCAGGGCTGGCAAACTGCACATCTGTATTGCTGGTACCTTCCCCAATTTCAACCATATTAGCTTCAATGAACATATTCTAAAAAAGGTCAATCAACGTTGTATCATCATCATTCATTGATTTTACAGCAGGTAACTTGGAGGATCCAACAACACTGAATTTGATAAAAGACTCGTGAAGTGGCGGTATCATCTTGGTGAGTGACCACGACTCTTTCATACGCTTTTTATCCTTCTTTACATATTCAGCAGTAGGCTCGTATCCCAAACCAAAAGTACCAAAAATCTCATAGAGTTTTACCGGATGAACTATGCCCTGTAAAAACATCCCTAAACCTTTTCCTGGTTCGAAACCATGCTTCAACATTTCATTCACTACCATAACAAATACAGAGGACAAATGTGGTCTTGCGATGAGATTCCCCTCGAGGATATGCTCAATAGCCACTACCTCAGAAGCTTGATGAATTAACACATTGGCAGTATCTGATTCGAAGGAAGAAACAGAGTAGTCTTTATACATGGATAGGTCTCCTTCACCATGAACAACTATCTCTTGCCTGTCATATTCGAATTTGACCATTTGATGCAACGTTGATGCGACTGCTTTATCCCTATGAATCCATGGCCTTCCCAATAACATATTATATGAAGTATCAATGTTCAGCACTTGAAAATCCATAGCAAAATCCACAGGCCCGATTGTCAATATGAGTTCTATTTCACCAAGGGCATTAGTTTTTGATCCGCCAAAACCCTTGACGCATACATTGTTAGGTCAAATTCTCTACATATTAACATTCAAATTTTGTAAAGTTGACATACGACAAATGTTAGCGCCTGATCCTCCATCAATTAACACTCGAGTGACGACAAAATTCTCATATTTCACAGAAATATACAGACCTTTGTTATGCTCAGTACCTTCCACAGGCAATTCATCGTCTGAGAAAGTAATTTTATTTGCTTCAAGGATTCTTCCAATAACTTTTTCCAGCTGATTCACTCTAATCTCATTGGGAACACATGCTTCATTAAGAATCTTCATTATAGTCTTGTGGTGTTCCTCTGAATGTATCAATAAATATAATAAAAAAATCTGTGCTGGTGTCTTCTACAACTGTTCCACAACAGAATATTCTAGCAATTTTATTTTCTTTAAGAATTCTTCAGCTTCTTCATCAGTGACAAGCTTCTTAACTTTCATTCATTTTTCACCGCCTTGTTTATTTTTTCTTAACTCTACTGGAGCATAACATCTTCCAGATCGAGTTAATCCCCTTACTTCATCTACATCTTTAGTCACTTCTTTCCCCTTATGCATCACTACAATGCGATCATAATTCTAAGGGACTGCCTTGGTATCAACCATAGGCAGCTGTGACACTGGTTTAATAACAATAGGAGCTACAGGAGTTCCTTTTATGATTAAAAGAGGCATATTGGATCTTCCGGGAATAATGAGTTTCGGCTTTATTTGACTTGACCCAATATTTTTTGAAATCTCTTTCCCCATCACCAAGGGAGCATTCGATGATTTGGGTTTTGCTATCACCAACTTCGCTTCTGCAGGCTTTTCTTTCATCAAATCCACAGCATTTGCTGATTTTTCTGAATCAATTTTAATTTTAATGATCGGCTTAAAGGAAATCGTAGCATCTTCACCACTGAGTATCACTTCGAGAATATTTATTTTATTATGATCTGGCAGCGTATTTTGATTGACATTTGGAGAGCCTAGACTTTCTACCATAATTTGTTGGGTATTAATCAACTCTTGAATGGCTCTTTTCAGATACCAACTTTTCACTGTGTCGTGCCCTGGGCATCAGAACAGTATTCACATCTTCTAGAATAGTCCAAATTCTTCGAAGGAGGATTCGGGATCCTTTTCTCAATTGGGTTTAGAATATTCATTTTTCTTAGCCTATGAAATAAATTGGTGTAAGATATTTCAATAGGAGTGAAATTATCTTTTACCATGTTATCCCTTTTATATTCTGCTCTAGGCCAAAAATTAGACCTCGGAGGACCTCTTTGAACTTGCGGGGCCATTGGATGATTTGGGATTGTTGGTGCATGCCACTGCAGGTAAGAAGGTTGTGCATTGTAAATAGGATATTGGGGGGATGGAATGAAATATAATGGATTTTGTGCGTATGGTTGACGCGCACCTCTCCAATTTTGTCGTGGACCTGTCACGACAGTTGCTACATCCTCGTTTCTTTTCTTTCCCCCAAAACTTCCTGCACCACTTTGAATTCCTTATGTTGTTGCTTTCAAAGCGGCCTGGCGGATGATCTTTCCTGATTTTATTCCATTCTCTACCATTTCTCCAACTTTAATAACTTCAGAAAATGTACTTCCAATTGTAGAAAGTAAGTGATGGAAATAATCAGGTTCTTGTGCTTGCAAAAAAAATATCAATCATTTCATATTCTTTTATCGATGGTCTGACTCTTGAAGCCTACTCTCTCCCTCTGATAGCATATTCTCAAAAACTTTCAGTCATCTTTTTTCTCATATTGGCAAGCGTAGTGCGATCTGGAACTATCTCAATGTTATATTGAAATTGTTGAACGAAATCTCGAGCCATGTCATCCCACACATGCCAACGGGAAATGTCTTGGTAAATAAACCATTCAGAAGCTATCCCTGTAAGGCTTTCTCCAAAGTAAGCCATCAATAATTCTTCTTTTCCTCCTGCTCCCCTTAATTGATTGCAAAAATTTTTCAAATGAGCTACAGGATCGCCGTGTCCTTCATATTTGTCAAATTTTGGCATTTTGAACCCTATCGGCAAATGGACATCAGGAAACATACATAAATCCTTGTACAAAACACTTTTTGGTCCACCTAATCCTTACATATTTCTCATACTCTACTCCAGGCTTCTAAATTTTCTAGCCATCTCCTCCTGTTTCTCATTGTTAGCAATCTTCTCAATCACAATAGGAGTATCGTGTTGATGAACATGATAAGATTGATTTTAGGATTTGAAAGTCATTTTAGGAGGATATAACATATCATGGCTTGGCTTCCCCATATTCTTCGGTACTATCGGTTAAGTACCAGCAGTAGCTGGTGCTACAGAAGTAAAAAATGGGTTATTTGCGACAGATGGATTCGGTGGGTGCATGGTAGAAGTACCAGAAACACCATACATATTAGAAAATGGGCCAAATCCTGGTGGGTAGAATGGATCACTAGTTTGAGCTGGGTCAGAATTTGGATCATTTGAAGTCGAAAGTCCAGGTATTGAAGAAGGCGGGGCTTGTCCATTCAACCAAGCTTGGTACATCTCCGCCATCTGTTGTTTCAATGAAATTATTTCTTCCATTGATGCTACTTCCTTCAAAATCAACTAATTTTGCTCTTCTTCACTGTCAGACCCTATATCCTCTCAGCGGATCATTCTTCTTTTATCCTTGTATCTGGTGTTATACGGATGTGATGCCAGTTTAAACCACAAACCAACCACCAATTACTTTATCTTTCTGTTACCAAGTAGCAAACGGGTGAGTATTATATATTTAACACATTATAATGTCACGTTATATGTCATGCTTCTATATGCATTTTCCAACCTATCGTGGAAGCTTTGTGTTTCATTCCGGCTTTTCTAGGCATATTTTTTTTCAAAAGTTATGATCAAACCCTTTAGAGGGTTGCCTACGTATCATGCCAGGTTAATGAATCAGATCTTGCATAGTTCGGGAGGAATTTAGCAAAATTGTTTGGTCTTTTTTTTTCTTTTTATTGAAGAAAATATTTAAAGTAGGTGAAGTAAAACATAAGTAATATATATAGAAGTAAATAGTCAACTTCAAATATATGTTTACATATTTTATTACTTTGCAAAAATTCAGCTCATGACCTCTAAAGGTTCAGGCTATTATGATTTTTATGTTAAAATTAAAAAAAAATAAAAAGTAAAAATAAAGATAATAATATTCATGAAAATAATCATTTTTATTCTTCTAATTATTTTTAAAATTTTTCTAAAAATATCCTTCGATAAATCTGTGAATAAATATTTCAACTAAATGGTCGTATCCTGGGTAGGACTTCCTACGTATCTCACAAAAAGTGAGAATTAGACCCTCGTAGTTCATGAAGATTTAAAAACTATGTTGCTGTATATTTAAAATTTTTCTTTATTTTTAAAAATAAAATTTTTCTTTCAAAAATGATTAACTAAATTTGAGGATAAACTAATCTCTCGCATTTTAAAATTGCCTAAAGCCGGTCAACAATTTAAATAGTCTTCCAAATTAATGTCAAAGAGCACGTAGGATGCACATGTTGGTTTTTATAAATTAGGTCACCTGTCCTAGACAGACCCGGCCCCTGTGCCGAGTTCCGCTAAGTCAAATGCATATGATACAAATAAAGCGGCACCTAATAGGGATAACCAGATTCTGAGTTTTCAGTTTTTCTAAGTTTAAACCTAATAAGGATAGGTGTATAGACTGGCTTGCCCGAGCGGACACTCGAGCTGGGGAGGAACAACTTAGTCGGTAGCAGGGCAACACCACCTTCATTGTCAATCCAAAGCCCGCCTAACATGTGTGACTATATCCTTCATCAGGTGCCTTGACACTCCGGCTATCTCAAAAAGAAGGTGGGATGCATATGCTGCATTCCCTCTATCCTATTTCAGAGACTCAGAGAGGGTATGCGAGAGAAGACAATATATAATACAGTTTAAATAATATCAAAGCGGTAAATAAGCGACAAGTAGCACATAAGGCCAATAAACACAATATCAACAATAATTAAAGCAAGTATAAGTCAATATAAAAAGCTCGAATTCTTATTATTCCCCAGCAGAGTCGCCAGAGATGTCACATCCCTTTTTCGTCCGAAGGAATCAAAGTCGAAGGGTTTTTCCAATTAAAGTGACGGTGTTGAATAGGGATTAATTTATTTACAGATTCGCCACTTGAAATCGAGTTATGGTGTTCCAAGTCACCTTTTTGAATCCCTAATCAAAAGGAAATGACTCTTTTATTGGTCTGCGAAAATAGAAGACTGGGTAAGGAATTCTGTTGACCAAGGGAAAGGTTTGAGGCACCCCTCGAGTCCCGTGGTTCAAGCACGGTCGCTTTTATCAACTTATACTTAACTTAAACTATTTCGATAAAATGTGTTAAGACCTAAATTCGCTCATTTTATCATACCGAAACTTATATATTATCTTATATTAATAAATCGTATGAAAATTATTTTTAGAAAAATATTTACCAAGGTGCATTGTTGCATCCTTGAAATTTAAATATCTTGAAAAGATGTGTACGCCGTATTTTTAATTGAGACAAATATTATAAACGTACCTAAAATTTGACTAAATTCAAAATTTTCGTTTTTACATAATTAATTTAATCAATAAATAATTTCTAAATCTTGTTGAAATAATAGTGAAATAAATAAAATACACGAACCTATCTATATTACGCTAAACTAACATTATCCGTAAAATTTAAATTCTTTAAATTCATGAAACTTCAAATCATATTTTTATAAAATAAATTAGACACAAAAATCTCAATAATCTGGTTTAAACATAAATTCATGAAAGAAAAATTAAACAATTCGAAAACCAAAAATATATAAAATTTAAATGAAAAAAAATTATTTAAAATAATGAGGATTTAAAATAATATAGTATTTTTAATTATAAGTTGATAAACAATGGAACATTATCAAACAAAGGAATTAATATAATTTTATATTAAATAAAGACAGATTTTTTTTTATATTTTAAAATTAATATTTTAATAATCTACATAAAAATTTCACGGTAACTAATATCATTACCAAAACAAATAGCGTTATTTTTTATAGAGATGGTCACTGGCCGGAATTGGCCAGTGGGGGTAACGGCAAAGAGGACGGGGAGATCTGATCGCTAGCCACATATGATGGTAGCAGTTGGAAAAGGGATAAGGGAAAGGGCAGCTCCATGGGTTTCGCCGTTGTGGCGTTGATTCCGGTCAAATCTGGTCGTTTGGTCGTCAAAACGAGGAGAGGGAAAGGGAGTGGTGCGGCGTTCCGGTGAAGGAAGCGACGCCGACGAAATCCGTCTCACCGATGTAACGATCTTTAGTGTGTGTGGCGGGAAAGGGAAAAGGGAGTCGATGGGTCAAGGTTGTTTGTCGGCCTTGGGGTTTTCCAATGATGGAGGAGGGATGACGGGAAAGGGGAGAAGGGAACGTCGGCTGGTGGAGGAGAGATGGTGGTGGCTAGATCTGGCCGACATCGGGAGAAAGAGGAGAGGGGAATTAACGCCGGTGTAGGGTTGGTGGTTTTACTGGCGAATTTTTGTTGTTTTTAATGGTGGCTATCAGCATATTTGGCCGGAACCCGAAAGAGAATTAATGGGGTTCTTTTGCCGATGATTTTTCCCTATTCAAATTTGATCGATGCTTCTGGCGCATTTTCGATGGAGTGAGTTCGCCGAAAAAGTCAAGAAATAAAATATTCTCCGATTAATACTCTACTTTCTGATCTCTCTATATAATTACTGATTTTTTAATTCTCTTCGGTCTATCTCTGGTTAACTGTGTATGCGTGTGTGTGATGCTATTTAAAATGCAGTGAGAATATGTATGTATGATCTGTGTATAGAAAAATGTATGTGTGTGGTTCGTTGTGAAATTGTAACAGTACCTATTTTTTACTATATTTTTTTTTTGTTTTAATTTAAAATCACATAGTATCAACATACAGAATCTTTAATCACAGAACATATAGTAATAAAGATTCACTTAATCGATCAACCATTCATAATGCATGAAATCACTTAATATTTTTATTCATACTTTTCATCTGTAAACTTTATAACATAAGATGTTTCAAGGTCGAACAAAAACCTGTATGATGAATCAAAATAAAAACCTCGATTGTTGATATCGGAAAAACTTGAATGAAACACTCGAATCCAACTTTCTTCTCTTCTCTTTTTTATTTGATATTTTTATCCTGATCACTTTGAAGATCTCTCTCCCTTTCTTTTTTCACTTTGACTAGTTTTTTAATCATATTTTTCTCTGATGTAGAAAGTACGTCCTCTGTTCTAGGGTAAAAGAGTCCTATAAATACAGGACTTTTGGAGGGAAAACAAAAAGAGGGGGAACAGTTATTTTTGTCCGATAAAGAGGGTGAGGTATTTAAAATTCAATATTTAATTGTTTTTTTGTGTTTGTTTTATTTTATATAGAAAATAATTGTAATAATAATAAATAAAATAATAACAATAATAATAATAATTAATTAATTTTATATTTAACAAAATATAATAACAATTTATAAATTAAAAATTATAAATATAATAAAATAGTATTAAAACTATTAATTTGTTTATTAAGATTTTATAAAAAGAAAATTATTTATTAATTTTTATATTATTTTAAAAATTAGAATAAAAATAAAATATCTTGAAGTTAACTTTATTTAATTATTTATTTTTATTAAAAATTTATTAAAAATAAAAATAATAATCAAAATAATATATAAATATTTAAAATTGAGGGAAGATCAAAAATCACGTGTCTACAATACCTCGTCTTCATTTCTATTTGGTCGATAGTGGAAGATACAAGAATTTTCCATGGGGTTCTTTATCTTTTGAAGATCTGGCCAGAAGTTTGAACAACCGGTTGAAAGCTGATGGTCAATTTTATTTGATTCAGGGAATGTCACTGGCTATTCAAGTGTGGTTTTGTGAGTGTTGTTCTAATGTCCCACCAAAGATTGCATCGAAGGTTGATAATCGGATTCCCCGATTATTAAATTGGAAGATGATTGCACCTCGTTCACGCTTTAAGTTTTTGATGAACACTATGTTCAATGACAATGGCAAGGTTTGTTGTTACTAAATACATATGTATTCATATGTAATTTACAGTATACATATATACATTTTCATTTACAATTGTTTAACAGATTATTTAACATATATTATTTATCTATTACTATAGGTTGTCTTTAAGAACATACAGCCAACGAAAAAGGAGTTGGCAAAATTACAAATACCAAATGCAATACAACATGAACGTTCTGTTGATTTTGATGACGACTTTCAGGATCCACCACCAAGAAAGATCAACGAACATTCAAAGAAGAAACAGAAGGTTGATTTATCAACACCAGTAGCGAAGAAACCTTTAATGAAAAAGCAAGTAAACGAGTATACCCAAACGAGGACACCAGCTCCTCGTGCTGCAAAGTGTCATGGAATGAAGACACCAGTTTTCAAGCCAATTCCAACACGACAAACATCCTCTTCAAAAACGAAGAAAGGAAAGCAAACAACTCGGGTTATTTTTCCTCAGGTACAGTCAAAGCCAGATATTTATGTAGAGGAAGTAGCCGTCTCAAAGCCTGAGAGTCATGTTGAGAAAGAAGCCTTTATTTCTAAGAAAGATTTTAATGCATTCCGCGATGAGGTAATTATTTTTTTGACAAATATTTGTTTTACATGAAAAAAACTTTGTTTATTGATTTTGTATCAAAACAGGTTCGTCGCAAGTTTAAAGGAATACATGGACTAATGAGAAAAAAATTCAAAAAGATGAAGAAAGCATTTGCTCAAAGCAAGGTAAATTTTTTATTTGAAAATCTTAGTTAATTTGAATATGTATACTTATTAGACTGCTTTGTACAAATACAGCATAAAAACTCATTATGTTATTGGACTTAATTTTTTCAGGATTAGGTTGTAGATATAGAAGCTGATAAACCAAATGTTGATGAGGGAGGGTTAGAGCAATCTGGACAATATTTCAGTCCTGATGTTGTTCAATCTTCGGATAAAATTTCTAACAGTACAAAGGTAAATATTAAAGTTCAAATATAGATTTAGTTGTACTTTTAAACTTTATAGAACTTTCAAATTTGAAATTGAATTGAAATTGACTTTAGTATGATATGCAAGTTTTATCTTTTTATGTGTTGTTTACTTATTAAATACATATGCATTGTTCATTAAATACAATTATTTTTTACATCACATGTAGTGTATATATACATTTTTGATGATGTTCACATAACAATACATATAATTTCGTTTATTAAAAATATTATAACATGCAACACAGTGTGTTTTAGTGTTTTTCAAATATATATATATTTCAATTTGATGTTATATATCAATATGTATTTTTAATGTGTTCTACACACTGCAAATGTATTTTTTAGTTTTACTCATATGTTTTTTTTTTTCTTTTAACACTTCGGAAACAGCCTTTGTACTTCTTTGGAGGTAGAGGTATGGACTGCGTACATCTTACCCCCCCCCCCCCAGACCCCACCAGGTGGGAATACACTGGGTTTGTTGTTGTTGTTGTTGTTGTATTTTTTTAACACTACATATATATGTATTTTAACACTGAGTGTTTTTTTTTTTATGTTCATAAATATGTATTTTTGAGTTTTATGTTATATATCAATATGTATTTTTAATGTGTTCTATACGCTGCAGATGTATTTTTATTTTACTCATATATATTTTTTAACACTTCATATGTATTTTAACAAAGAGTGGTTTTTTTTGTTATGTTCTTTAATATGTATTTTTGAGTTTGATGTTATTTATCAATATGTATTTAAGTGTATTTGTATATACATATATTCATTTTTTATCTTCAAAATCATCCAAGATACAAAGACAAAGAATCTGCAGATATGTTTGATGTTTTATTTGAAGATGATTTGCCTCAACAACCGAGTGGAAGCTTGTAAGTTTTCAATTTATATATACCAAAATTGTATGTTTGTATAAAATATATTTCACTATTTAATTAGATTTAGTTTTTTTTGTAGGAATTGTAGTGTCTTTATGATTATGTATGCAGAGTGCCTTTCTTATGGTCACAAAGTTATTGCGACTGAGTTTGAACCCAACGCACTACGTACAAGATATTCTGCACTTTTGTGGGACTATGGGATCCGAAAACAAGAAGCAAATGTCATTAATGATGTCGAAGCACCATTGAGGCCTGCAAGACAAAGTAGAATAACTAGTGTTACTGAAGTTGTTGATGTATGATGGTTGATGGATTTTTGACTTTTTGTATTTTAAAAACTAGTTTATGGATGTAGGTTTTGATTGTACAAACTAATTTTTATGTTTTGAATTGGTTCTATTTCATGGAGTTCTACCATTTACTGTGAGATATTGTTAAAAAAAATTTACGTAGTTTTTATATTATGTTTAAAAATACATATATCGTATAAATCAATTGTATTTAGCCTAACTATACATATGCAGTGCTAAAATCAAATATTGAAAAAATACATATAGAATATTCATAATATGTATTTTACTATGTTGTTGTTGTTCTTTAAAATTTTTCACCACCTTCCTATATTGTTAAATATAACATGTAGTGTGAGATTTATGGAGTTCTACCTTTTACTGTGAGATTTAGTTAAAAAATACATATATAGTTTTCATATTATGCAGAAAAATACATATGTTGTATAAATCAATTGTTTTTCAGCATAAAAATACATATGAAATGTTAGAATCAAACATTACAAAAATACAACTGCAACATACCTTATATGCATTTTGAGGATGTTTTCATTACCTATAATTATAAATTAGGATTTAAATTAAAGTGAAATTTTTAAAATTATTGCAGTTATTTACAAAATAAATATACAATATTGATATTTTGCTACAAAATACACATGGATTATACATTAAACATATTTGCCAAAAAAATACATATGCCTTGTTAATATAAAGATAATGGAAAATACATATAAATCAAACCTAATATGTAATTTGGATATGTGTTCATTTTAAATCATTATACAAGAGAATTTGAATTACAGATAAATTTGACTTTTTAATGAAGTTATAGATTTGATTTTAGTTACAAAATACATATGCAGTGATGATATTTTTATTAAAAATACATATGGATTATACATCATATGTATTTTTACAAGGTACATTCATATGCAGTAATAACATTATGCAATTCAAACATATATTTGCAGAATATGTCACATATATTTAAACATTTGAACGATTAGGAATCATATACTTGTTTGGTTAATCAAAGTTACCACCTTTAACCTAAAATATATTTACTATGTCAAAAATACATATGACCTGCTGCTAGAAAATACATGTGTAATGTACAGCTTTTGAAACATATATAGCTCCATTATTCAAATATTACTATCTTCAATTGTCAAATGATTCATAAATGCATTAACTAAATTGAATTAGTTCATCATTATAAAAAATGAAAAAAAATATTTTAAAAAATGATACAGAAGAAGAAATGTATCATTTTTGATATTTCCTACAAGAACGTCTATTGTGACCCTTAGCCCCACAACCACCGTATTAGTTAATATTCTTCTTTCCAAACATATCCCGACTTGATTTTCCACGATCCTTCTTTGCAGGTCTTCTTGGAGGTCTTTTGAATTTTGGAGGCAATACTATTTCATCACGTATGCTCTCTGGAATTATCTAGTCATCGTTGTGTGGCAACGGGTAGATTGAAACATCATATGCCTTCAAAACAATTTTTGGTTTAAACAAATCTGAATAGTATGGCCCCTTCTCAAAATTCTTTTTCTCCAACACCGCACAAACATGTGCACATGGTATCTCATCTATTTGAAAAGCATTACATGAGCACTTTTTTTTTCTTGATGCAAACAATGAAGTGCTTTTGTTTATCGTGTACCGTATACACATATTCTGTGGCTGATACAACCTGACATAAAAAAAAAATTAAATGCACTGATACAAAAAGATGACTTCCATATTTCATGATATGTTGCAAGCACACCAGCATTTAAAAAAAATACTTATGCAAATAAAAATACATATGCAAAGTACTTTTTTACAGAGCAGCCAAATACATATGCAGTTGTTAATAATTTTCAATACAACAAAATTCATCTGCAAAATACATATTATGTTTTTAAATTTTCATATTTTTTATGTTGTATATCTTTTCATTAATTTACAACTGCATGAAAAGTATTTTCATATTTATGTTTTCATAATTATAATTTCCACAAATCTGAAAGGTCATACTGTCATACGGGTACACAAAGCCTCGTTCTCACTAAGTTTGTCATTAAACTTTTCAATGAGTGTTGTGAAGGTATATGAAGCCTCCTGCCTATTTGCACAATTTCATTTTGCAAACAGTATTCGAACTTCCTCAAGAAAGTTATAAATTGGCAGTTCTCTAGCTGATACAAGTACTCTATTTATTGTCTCCGCAATGTTTGAAGTTAAAGCCCATCCTCGGTGAAATGTGGCATACGACCTAGCCCACTTTTCTTAACCCGTCAATTCCAAATATTTCTTCACCCTCATATCAGTTGCCTCAACTTTTTCCATTAACAAGTGGAATTCTGACTTTGAATATGATTTGGCTATTGTATAAAAGATCTCCGACAATGCATTGTGTGACTTTTTGTAAAGTTTTTTCACATTTCTCCATAGATGCCACATACATGCATAATGTGGAATATTTTTGTACACATCACCAACAACCTTTATGATGCTTGGATTCCTATCAGACACAACACACATGTTTTGTCTTACCCCGTACGCTTTCTTTAGATTCTCGAAAAACCACGTCCAGGATGCATCATTTTTAGAATCAAGCACACCATATGACAAAGAAAATATATGACCTGTATACATAATTCATCATTTTCAGAATCAAGCACACCATATGCTAAAGAAAAAATATAAACTGCACAGCGCAGGCCGATTTAAATACAGTTAGGAACTGCATATGTATTTATTACAAATATAGGTCAATTAAAATGTATATTTTATCTACCAAAAATGGTATCAATTACATATAATAAAATATAATTGCACCTAACTATCAAACATAATCAATTTTACATGTTTCATTCAAGAAACTTTGAAAATATATGTAATTACATACAGATATGTATATATGAATTTGATATATGTATTTTTCAAGTCAACAGCAGAAATACAAAAAAATACAACCAGTTATACAATGTAATTATTATTAAATGATACTAACCTGCTCCGTTCGTTGTATATGCAGTTACAAATACCCTAGTATACATACCTCTCTGATGACTAGCATCAACAAGTACGACTGATCTACAATGATCGAATCCTTTAATAAATGTATGTAGAGCGATAAATACATACAAGAACGCATTATCATTTGTCTTCTTCATTCTTATATGTGACTCCGGATAAGTAGTATTCAACACATATAAGTATGATGGCAGTTTCCCATAAGATGTTGATGGCTTACCCCTCAAATCTTCTAACGCTCTTTTCTTGGCCCTTCAACATAAAGTGTATGTCAAATCCATACCAAAATCTTTCTTCATGTTATTTTTTATTTTCGTCGCACTATTTTTCGTTTGTGGTTTTTGAATTTCTGTTTAACCATACCAGCTATCAACATACTAGATGCATGCACCTTTGGATAGATCTTCTCCTTCACTGGGCAAGTATGTTCAGGTATGAATCTTCTAATTCTAAACATTCCAGTGTCTCCCATGCCTGATGCACGCATTAAGAACTCGCAGTTTCTTGATTTGCAAAACAATGTATAACTGCATCAAACATGATTAAATGTATTCAAAATACATATCCAAAGTAATATTTTAACCAAATCAGAGTGATGTAGAATGTATGTACGTTTTCTTACTAGAACGTTTACTGTGCGTTTGAAACTTTTTCCTAATTGCATAGTTCTTCATGACTGACCTTAAAAAAATTTTTGTCAAGTAAACCTGATCGTCCTCAACATGCTTGTTATGTGGGTCTGAGATAATCACCTCAACAGTATCCATCTCAAAAAAAATCTAATGCTTGTGTATATTCACAAACTACCAAAGCTTCTTCATTTGTTGTATTTATCAATGTTTGCAAGTTGTTACAGTTGAATCCTCTTTCAGCAACACATATAGATAAACTTGGCAAGTTGTTCCCTACAACTTTATCCAAAATGCTTACATATAAAGGAAGATAATTCATGTCTTGTATCAGCTTTTTCTGCAATATAAACACCTTCAAACCCATATCGTTATGTATTTCTATCTGCCCTGCATTAGCAGTGATTTGATATTCCACTAAAATACATTTTCTGGTTAAATCCACACTTAAGTGAGATGCCAAACTATCGTCCAGCTCAACGAATAATGCTGATGTGCTCAACAGTATAGCATCAGTGACATATTCTTCAAAGTTCTTTTTGTACGTCCATCGGTAATGTTTCACAAGGACCGGTATGCTTCCCATTTCTACTTGATTTAACCAATAAATAAATAAATATACATATTTGTCAGATATCACTTATTTTAACACACTATTTACAGCTTTAAGTGCAAACAAAGTTACCCAGCCAACATCTTAATTTATAAAATACATTTAAACAATATATTTGTTTAAAGTTACATACAAATACAGCAAAAGTTTTCAACCAAATACAAAAAATACTCCATCAAACGGAAGTAAAATATGTACGAAATATATTTTCACATATACACTTATATTCTCAAATTCCAAAAAGCAAAACAAAAATACATATGCAATGTTAACATAGATCATATCAAAAATACATATGCAGTGTTCATTAAGCATATCAAAAAAATACATCTGCAACATACATAATTTGTAATTTGATATGTTTTATATATATTTGTCAAATGTCACTTGTTATAACATGAAATTTTTAGATTTAAGTGCAAACAAAGTTACACAGCCAGCAACTAAATTTAAAAAATACATTTACACTACATTTCCTTAAAGTAAAATATCTTTTCAAATATATATTTATACTATAGAATTCCGACAACAAAGCAAAAATACATATGCAGTGTTAACATTAAGCAAATCAAAAATACATATGCAACAGATATTTTATACTTTTGTATGAGTTCATAGAATATCCTCAAATTCAACAGATACATTCGATCATTCATTTATCTAGTATTTCAAAAAATAATTGAATCAACTTCAATTCAAAAGTTGTTTACAATTTGTTCTACTGCTAAAACAATCAAAATAACAACAAACGATCCTCAAAACAATATTCGAATACTGATTTTTTTCCCATTAAAACAACTTTAAAGCTGAAATTTGCAACAGATACTTGAATTCCAATTTTACTGCTGCCTTGAATCTAACTCAAATTTGTTTTTAAATTTTTTCACATACAAATTAAAGTCGACAACCAAAATTTGATAAGCACATCAGTAATGGTTAAAAAAACGAACTGAATATCAATAATGATTATGTACCTTAAACAGTAGTAATGGTTGAATTTTCAACTGACAATTGAATTCAAACAAATGGAACAGATGAATCAACAATCGTATTTACAACTGACAGTTGAATTTAAACAAATGGAACAGATGAATCAACAATCGTTTTACAATTGTTGTTGATTTCGAAGAAAAATCAGTCCAATTTGATTCAGCAACACCAATGCTTGAATTTCTAAAACAGGGTAAGTTTAGAACAAATTGCTAAGAAAAGATGCAGCTGTTAATGGGGGAAAATTAAAATTTGAATTCTCAAGTTATAACGGATGTCACGATTTTTAACAGTTTTAAATGGAAAAGAAATCTACATAATTACTTGATTGGTAATTATATCATATATAGCTCAACTAATTTCAGTTAATTAAGTGCAGTAATTTTTTTGTACATATATTTTTCCAGCAACATTTTTAAAAAATACAGAATATAAGTTGCTATAAAATGTAATTATCAAACTGTTGCTATAAAACTAATAATTAGGCTCTTAAGTATGCTATATCTGAATTACTATGTGCATGGTACACTGGATTAGATGCAATATGAAAGGTTGCTTGATTATCACATACAAGTTCTATCTTACCGGCTTCTCTAAATTTTAGTTCTCTCAACAATTGTTTGATCCAAACCAGCTCACAAGTCGATATTCTGCTTCGGCGCTAGATCGAGCAACCACACTCTGTTTCTTACTCTTTCAGGACACCAAATTACCTCCTACTAAGATGTAGAACGTATGCTCATGGCCTCGATCCGACTTTATATATTGCAAAATACAAACAACGTATGCTCATGGCCTTGATCTGACTTTATATATCTCAAAATACGAACAATGTATGCTCATTGCCTCGATCTGACTTTATATATCGCAAATTACCTCATGGCCTCTGTAAACATCTAAAATTTGTGTACTCTTCAATAAGAATTCAAATTCTGTTAAAGCTCTAGAAGGCTACTTTACCCTAAATCTCACCTATTTAAAGGGTAACATATTCCCTGAAACAGGCATCTTGAATATCCCATAAGCTGATGGGTATTCGTAAAAAGAACGGGATCTCCAATATCCCACAAAAAATCATGGGATATTCATAAAAAGATCATCCTATATTCGAGAATAACCCACTAACGGCCCCGAATTACGGAGAAAATCAAGAGAGAAGAATCAAGGGAGGAACAGATTTGTAACCACAATCGTTTATCAATAAAAAAATATAGTTTCTTCATATTTTTGTTTGTGGTTAAAATTTATTTTCCATGAATTTAAATTATTTTGCAAACAACCTCGATCCGACTTTACTTACAACACTCACGTGAAAAGAGATGTGAGGTCTAGTCCAGGATCTTGGGCCTAACTCAACCTCAAAAGCTAACTCATGAGGAGAGGATTGTCCAAGACCATATAAGGAGACCAAGGACCCTTTAACCCACCGATGTGGGACTCTAACACCCCCCACCTCCGCACGCCCAGGACTGGATATTTGGAGCGTGAACAATATAAAATGGAGGGCCCAACATCGGAAATAATGAATTGGTTGAATCTGACTCTGATACCATGTGAGAAATAATAGAGAAAAATATTATTTGAATTGTTGACTACATAATTACATTGACACACTATTATTTCTAGTCACAACAATACAATCGTTTTTCAAGTAGGATTTTGTATACTATTCTTATTCCTACTTATATTTTAACAGTTGCTAACTTCAAATTTCTTTAACAGTGACAGAGACATGATTTTTACTACAAGAATTTTTGACCTTGTATGTAATTGAGCAAAGGATGTTAGGATGAACCCCTCGCGCCCTCTGCTAATCATTAGGAGACTTGATATCAAGTAATCAACAAGTTAATTTAGCTTCAATATCATACTAGTATTATGGGAAAACGATAAACTTTCAATTCAATACAGAGTTGTCACAAAAGTGACATTTCTGTATACACAAATTTAAAATTGACTCCAAACTTCTCTAGTACATGAATCTTGGATTACTACTATATTGAATTGGAATTTTATCAACTAATAAAATTAATGTTTTGTCTTTGAGTTGCAAATTCAAGAAAATTTAGCAGTGACCATAGAATTTAGCATAGATGATCATGAAAATTAACTCGCCCTGATATCAAACATAATAAACTCAAACATACATCACAAGATAATTTATATCTATTGATCATGAAAGTTACAGTTAGGGGAGAAGTCGTAAAACATAATTAATATACTAAATCATAGACTAAATAAAAGTTATCACCTGAAGCAAAAATGAGAATAACAAGGACCTGCACCAGTAACTAAGGAGATGGTGAATTTATAGGGCTAGTTTATTTTTAGTATGTTTATTATGTCCAAAAAAAACAAAAGAAAGGACGGGAGTATTTTTTCTTTTGGTAGTTAACAAGTTATATTAGAATTATAACACGAGAATTAAATAATAATGGGATTATTTCGTGGGTATATTTTTATTAACCTTTATGACAATACTAGAATCTACTCTTATGGTCATGAGAATTCAAAATTTATACCTAACAAAAAAAATATTTTTATATCTATTATACGAATTCAATTGAAATCCCCCACTAATAGTAAAGTTAAACTACATTAATTATTGTAAACTATCTTTACATTATGGGTGTGTTTAGTATCGAGAAAATCCATAAAATGTTTTTTGATTTTTCATGTTCAATTGGTTAGAATTTTTGAAAAACATTTTCTAGAGGAAACAAGTTTCTTAAAAATATGTAGGAAAATCAAGTTTCACAAGTTTTAGAAAATATATATTTTTTTTTCCTCCAATACCAAACTACTAATCGGTTTTTTTTCTCAATGATTTTGATGAGTCCGAATGGCATATATGTCTCATGCTTGCTCACCATGAATCATATTGGTGCTCTTGGTTGTAGCATCAACTTGAGCAGCTTGAATTATATCATTTGGTTATTATTGAGGTGAAAATGGGAGGAAGGATGACATAGTGGCCATGAGAAAAAGTAAAATTAGAACATGTCAATGAGTCTCTACTTTTTGGGGGGATAGGGGAAGGGAATTACGTATATGAGGTGGAGAATCGAATCCTTGCTAAAAAGCTAAAACTTTAAATATTCAACCAATTGAGTTACGACTTGCTACTATTAAAATAACATATTGTATGTTTATTGCTTTGATCCCCTACTTTTGTTGTAACCCTTAAGGTTTTTCGACCATTTTTCCTCAAAGAAATTGAAGTATTCCACAAAACTATATCTTTGAAATGCAGATAGACAGTAGAGTTCTTCGTCATTGCTTTTTGACTCTTGAACCTCCACTTGTTGATAGTCTTTGAGAAGCGATAAGGAAAGAAAAAGTAGTTTCCTTCTCCGATTTCATAAAAAAATTCTGCAATATTCTTTTTCGAGTCATATGAAATAACACTACCGCATATAGTCAGATAAAAGAGGTGCGGATTAACAGGATGAATATCCACACTCATTGCTACGTCTTCTAAACCCCCTGGACAATAATTTGCAAGTGCATCGGTTAAATCTGCAGCATATTTCCTGACCCATACTGCATCTTGACTACGAATATTGCTCTCAAGGCACCACACAGTAATCTTTAAATCGTCACACAATGCCTAGCAGAGAACCCCACCCGATACTCCAAAATACCAACTGTCTCCGCCTGCTTCCATAATCTCTTCAGGCAATTCCATTTCCCAGATAGACCTATTGACACTATCATAATAAGCAGTGAGGAGTTGATCGTCAATCCAACAGAAAACTCCATCGATTACACCAGCTGATGCTGATTTGTCCCAACAAAGAAGGGAGATTCTAAGAGGTAAATCTAGCATGAGAGAGATGGAAGTCCACACGTAAGTTTCAGAAGAGAAGCTTTCAATTGCTACACTCGAACGAAGATAATACATTTCCCAACGAACTATAGTAAAGGAAATCATGACATCCTTTTCAGCTGCACGACATATGCAGGTTCCTTGAGTTACAGGGACGGTTAAATGCTGCCTCGTTGCAGGATTATAAACAGAATAAGCGCTATGCGCTTCTAAATCCTCAACGGTAAGAAGAAAACCCTTAGATGTTGCAAGAATGTACAATCTCCTCCTGCCAAGAAACTGATCAACAAGTCTAAACTATCATCAATGACTTGTGATGATTTCCTCGATGAGAAGAAAAAACGATTATCCATTATACTTCTTTTAGTAGGAAATTCCTCCTGATATCATGTAGGGGTGAGGACTCCATCGTTTAGAACGACAACTATAAACCAAAGATGGATCAGCAATGTACTTCTGCCAATGCTTACACACACATTCAAACCTTGCAAGAGATTTTGAAGGCAGTCGATGTAATATTTCAATTATGATATCATCAGGTACATTTTTATCGGACATGACACTTGTGGGATCTCAGACACCTGAAAAACAAGCACTTAATTTGTTAAGCTCAACTTTTCTTAATTAGTAGGTCATTGCATTGATCTCATTCTAGAAGCAACAGTATATAATTTGGATTGTTTTCTACCTTTTTATATGCAACAATTTGGTACTACTCAATTTCTGTATATTTTTTCTTAATTAATAAATCCATATATTAATCGTCTTTATATCAAACAGCAGCGAAAGGTTATATATAAATCATCTCGTACTAAAACCACAAGCACCGAGGAGGCGAGGACCATATAGTTCAATTAATTAGGATGAAATTAGCTATGATAACTGAGAATTGTAACTTTAAATGTAAAATTAATTTGCTATATTATATGATAAACGACAAACAGCGTGATAAAAGAACAATAATTTCTTCACAAAAATACCTGAAGCAGAAGCCTTTGTATAGCAATGGGAATACCAAGGAGCAACTTAATCATGCAATAAACCCTAATATAAAGAGGTGATGAATATTATAGAGTTTTACTTCCAAAGAAAATACGAAATTTGTCTTACCCTTTATAAATTGCGTATTAGTTTTTGGGCTCTCATTAATCAATAGTCAGTTTGCGGTGGCGAGACAAGATTTTCACTAAAAAAAAAATTTAAAAGTACAGAAAAAATAAATACAGGAATTTTTTTAAAAAAAATACATAAAAACGAATTCATTTTATATATATTATATTTTTTGGCCGCTTCCACCTGGCTTCGGCCTCCGCCCATGCTATTTGGGGTTAATTGATTAGAGATTGCTGATACATGTATTTTTATAATTTATATGTTCGCACCAACTTACACGCAATTAAAATATTTTCACAGCATATTATAGCTTAACTTCCAAGGGCATATGTATAGCTGACGAGTGTAGGTGTCGTAAAACACTTTTAGGTGCTAAATTTAAATTTATAAAGCATATTGCTACATCATTAATTAAAAGTATTGAAACTGGTAATAATCAATAGGTATGGATTATTCAGTTTTAAAAATGAAGTGCTAACAAAACATTTTTCTGTTAGAAGAATTTAAATGTCATTAAAATTATTCACAAGAAAATACATTGACTAAAAAGTTATTTCTTAAAATAATGAAAAGCGACAAATGGATTGGAGAAGGTTAGAATTTCATTTTGGAAAAGATATGTTAATGACTGGAAAACATATTATCGACAATATCGTAAAATACTTGGTCAAGTAGAAAATGCATATAATTTGAAATGTTATAAATTAGGTATCAACTTTGAGCTTACAACCGACTGCAGAGGTGTGAGAGGTTGGCTAAAGATGATTTCAAGTGAGGTAGAGGTAGACCGAAGAAATATCAAAGCATGGAGCAGCTCCAGCTTATTGAGAACATTACCCCAGATAGGAAGTTGTGGAAGAGACAGAATAGGATACAACAACAACAACAACAAACTCAGTGTATTCCCGCATAGTGAGGTCTAGAGAGGGTAAGATGTATGCAGTCCATACCACTACTCCCGGGGAAGTAGCAAGGCTGTTTCTGATAGACCCCCCGACTCAAGACAAGGAAACGTAATCAAAGTCATACCAAAAAACCTGAAACAAGACAAAACATAGAGACGCCACATACAGGAAAGAGTAAACAAAAACTAGTAAACAATTGTAATACTACAAGCAACAAGAAATCATAATAAGAATACTACACCCACCAAGTAATGCCGCAAAGGTAAGTTACCCTCTTTGCTTTCCTCTCTCGAGCTCTCTCTCTCCCTCCTCTCTCCACAGCTCTTCCAAGCTACCCCTCTCTCTCCATCGATTCTTTGCTTTTTAGTGGCGGATATCACCGGCGGGACTAGGATCGGCTCCGGCGGCGGTCACCAAAACATAGATCCGATAAAGCACAATAGACGCTCCACCGACGGCAACATCCGGCGACATTCCGGCGATAACTTTCTGGCAACGTTGTTTTCACCAACCAACTCCGACAACAAAATTAACGGTACCATAAGCACGCAGGATTACCCCGATGACATCTAAACTTTGATATTTAGATATTTACACTAGTTAATATTTTTACTGTTTTATTTGTGCCGTTTTGTTTCCTGTGAGTATACTTGTGACTGCCTACTATGTCCCTATTGCTTTCATACTGCTTTTTTGTTTTCATGCTTTCCTATGGCTGCCTTGTTTTGTTGTCTTTCGGTCTATTGGTTTGAGGTTCTGTTTGGACTTGATTTCAGTTCCTAAGTGGTGGCTGTAGGGGTTGATGGTGGAATAGGGTCATGTCTGAGGGGTAAAGAGGGGAGGGCAGGGGTAGGTGTGTGGTCTAGGTCGAGTGTTAGGGTTGGTGCGGTGAGGGGTGGTAGAGGGAGGCGAGAGGCGAGAGTAGATAGGTTGAGAGTAGGGTCTTGGAATATAGGGACCCTTCAGGGTAAGTCAATAGTATTGGTGAAGATTCTTAAGAGGAGAAAGATTAATATTGCGTGTGTCCAGGAGACCAAGTGGGTAGGGTCTAAGGCTAAGGATGTGGATAGTTACAAGCCTTGGTACTCTGGAAGCGAGAGGCATAGGAATGGAGTTGGCATCTTGGTAGATGAAAAGCTTAGAGGGCAGGTAGTGGAGGTTAAGCGAATTAGTGATAAACTGATGACTATTAAGTTGGTCTTAGGGAGGTTTACCCTTAACGTATGTAATGTGTATGCGCCGCAGGTGGGCTTGGAGGGGGAGGAGAAAATGCGATTTTGGGAGGTTTTGGATGAGGTGGTGAGAGGCGTGCCTAGCTCGGAGAAAATCGTTGTAGCAGGGAATTTCAATGGGCACATCGGGGCATTACCGGGAGGCTTTGGTGATGTACATGGTGATTTTGGTTTTGGGGTGAGAAATTAAGAGGGAGTTGCTCTGTTGGATTTTGCGAGGTCCTTTAGGCTGGTGGTGGTGAATTCGAGCTTTCCGAAGAAGGACGATTACCTGATCACCTTTCGAAACGCGATAGCCAAGACCCAAATTGACTTTTTGCTGCTTAGGAAAGGGGATAGGGTGTTGTGTAAAGATTGTAAGGTCTTTCCGAGTGAGAATCTTTCAACCTAGCATAGGCTCTTGGCGATGGACTTGGATATTAGGAAGGATAAGAAGAATAGGGGTGCGTAGGGTAGACCGAGAATTAAGTGGGGCAGTTTGACGTCGGTGAATGCACGGGAGATAGGGAAGAAGTTGGCAGGCATGGGGGTGTGGGAGGGTAGGGGAGACATAGATGGTATGTGGGATAGGGCGGCTAGGTGCATCAAGGAGACTGCTACTGAGGTGTTGGGTGTGTCTAGGGGTAGGGCCGATCACCATCGGGGAGATTGGTGGTGGAATAAAGAGGTTAAGAAGAAAGTGGAGACTAAGAAGGGAACGTATGCTAAGTTGGTTGAGAGTAAAGATGAAGAAGAGAAACGGGTAAATAGGGAGGAGTACAAGTTAGCGAGGAGGGGGGCTACGCTAGCAGTTACGGCTGCTAAGATGGCGGCGTTTGAGAGCTTGTATGCGGGGTTAGAGGAGAAAGGAGGGGAAAAGAGGTTGTTTAGGTTGGCTAAGGCTAGGGAGAGGAAGAGTCGTGACCTTGATCAGATCAAGTGCATTAAGGGGGAGGATGGTAGAGTGTTGGTGGAGGATTTTCACATTAAGAAAAGATGGCAGTCGTATTTTCATAGGCTCTTGAATGATGAAGAGGATAGAGTTATGGTGTTAGGGGAGCTGGAGCAATAAGAGGAGCATCGTGATTTCAGTTAATGTAGATGTTTTAAGGTGGAGGTGGTCAGAGAGGCTGTTCGCAAGATGCGAAGGGGTAGGGCGACGGGGCCTGATGAAATTCCTGTGGATTTTTGAAAGTTTGCTGAAGAGAATGGTTTAAGATGGTTGACTGATTTGTTTAGCGGCATTTTCAAGTTGTATTACTTAGTGTATCTTGTATACAATATTATTGAATGTGTTAATTTCTATTGTATTTTGTCCTTTTACTATTCCTTGTCTAGATTGTTTTATTTTGAATCAGAGGTCTATCAAAAACAGCCTCTCTATCTCATCTTTGGATAGTGGTACGGACTGTGTACACTTATCCACCCCAGACCCACTTAGAGGAAATATACTGGGTATGTTGTTGTAGAAGTTTCCTAAGTAGGATTTTTATGATTCATGAGAAGTGCAGAAAAAATGATTAATTTGGTACAGAGGAATAACATTTCTGTCAAAATCGACTACATGTACAATCTATAGAGAGTCAGCCAAACAAAATATGAGATGAAATACACTCCAATTTTTTTTTAAAAAAAAATGAAACTAAGAACTAGGGACCTACTCATAAACAAACACAAGAAGCACAATATCAGCAACACTCTTACGAAATTACTATCAACAGGACCCTATCTTAGTTCAAGTTGGAGCCGAATTCTTCAGACTAAATTGTGTCTCTCCCACAATGGAATCTGTTAAGTGAGATCTCGACTAAGGGTTTACGTAATCATCCTTTGTTACGAAGGGGTAGTCACGATCAATGAGCCTACCTTGTTTCAGTAACTTGATTTCCAGTTCATCATCATGGTATATGTTAAGCGTTTACCTCCGCTTGTACCTGCACATTCAAATGATGTAAGAATATCCTGATACAGAAATATAATCAGAAAACTGACTCTGCAGCTGGAGTCTACATCATCGTTGCCTAGACGTAAATTTACCAATTTTCAAATATAAAATACACTACTTAAACATTGAGACGCAAGATATAACTGTGAAATTTTTTTAATGAGTCATACCGTGACTTGCTCTTGAACGAGGACTTCTTCTTTGCACCCCCGTGAAATGGTTTCCTTTGTTTTCTCTCACTCATATCGTTTTGAAAAAGATCCTGCATTTGTTCTGTCCTTGATTCAGATACTCTGCTTTTTGGTTTCAGTTTTTTTCCTGGCTTTCTAACAATCTTGCCAGCATCAACTGCCTTGTTCACAGCCTTGACTGCTTTTGCACGGCGATAAGCAAGATCAACTAGGGATATTCCAGATTTCTCTTTCTTTGTTTTCTCTTTGCCCTGTTGGTTGTTGTTGTTAGTATCAGTTGAACCAAATAAAACACGCAACAAAATGCAGCATGTCTTACAGATATAACATCAAAAAAGAGAAATTGGAATATATAGATTGCTATAGAAGATGAGGATATAACAAGAAACTAAGTGAAGCGGAGGAAATGCTTACTTCCTCTACGTCCTCTTCATCTTCTAATTGCTCTCGAGCAGCCTCCAACTTTCTCCTTTTCTTCCTTGGCAGATTTTTCTATAATAATCAGCCCAACAATGAGAACGATGAATAGAAAGCCAAACGGGATTCTGTATTCAAATTATTACAAAAAGCACACAGGAGGACTAGCACCTCTCGTTCTCTCTTCCTCTTTTCCTTCATCTTCAGGTTTTCTGCTTGTTCGGCACTCATTACCTTGCTCTCAGAACCATTTTCTTTGGCTGCTGCAGATTCCTGGAATAGCATTTGCATGTCAGCTAATATTTTAATCAACCAGACGCATTAGAGAACAAGTTATATTCAAAAGATTATGTCCATGGACATAAGTAAAACATGTTTACACATAGGTTAGTTTCTTTCTGTTTCTCTCTGGACACCCCCTGAACACAAAGAAGAATTCCCAGCATGGTTAAATTTTGGGAGCCTAGCCCTACTTCACTTGATTTTAATTTTACAAGGATTTCCATAACAAGGTCAAGAGTTAGAAAGTTCCGAGAATTGTCCTATAAACGAATTTACTGCAAATTTTTTAAAAGGCACGATTTACAGATTATGTTAAATAACTATACCAAATCATGATATTCTTTCTTATCTAAAAAAGATAGGATTTTCTTTGAATATAATATATGGTGGAAGGATGCAAGGGCTATTTTCCACCATACTGTCCTCAGATTTCTTGCTAAGCCTTTTCAATACACCTGATCAATTATGACCGAGCTTGCTATTCCTTATTTTTACAATTGATACATTGGCCAATCCAGAATTTAATTATTTTTAGTTCAAGAACCTTACCCATGCTTATCCTGAAACGATGTTATTAGTTGTTCTACAACAAAACCGACAATAGATTAAAAGACTAACAAAACAAACAAGCATCATAGGTAACAGAACATGATTTCATGCCATCATATAAAACGTCAATGCAGCCCAGACGCACAACAAAGTGAAAAATCACCTTTGCTGCCTTTTGGACAAGCTTTTTCTCCTTTTCTGTGACAAACCATGTTCTTTTAGGGCGTGAATAAATCTCATCCCTGTGGGCAATCATATTCTCTGCCTGAAAAGTCAAAACACCACGTCATACTTAGCCATGCAGCATTTAGTTGACGAATAGCGTCTTTTAGAGGGAAGCTGTTCAGACTTCTACAATTGAAGGACATTGTTCATCGTTGGGTTCCCCAAACATTACTATGATACATTACCTTATTTGCTTCCATTTCAGCTTTTCTTAGTGCCATCTCTTCCCTGCAGTAACCAAAATTTGAATTAGCTAATAAATAATTTTAGTTATCAAATTCAGTTCAAATCTTAGGTGATGAAATAATACCTCTCTTCTTGCAAAATTGCAGAAACTTGATCCTCGAGCTGTTCAATCACTTGTGCCCACTTAGTTATTGATTGCTCTGCTACAATTCGACTCTTTAGCCTTGAACCAGCTCGTTTAACCTGTAACGTATTTTTTAGGTCTTTATACACATCTTTTTTGGGGGGAGGACGGGAAATGTCTCAAAGCACATCTTTACATCAAGCAGCCAATAAAAAAGAAGCGCAGTTTGTGCGTCTAGTTGGTACTTGTACCAGATTTGGCATAGACAGAAAAACGACTATTTAATTTTTATACCTTGAATGATGACAACCAAACAATTGAGATTAAGTGAATGGCCAATAAGCACTCTTAAAAGAAAATTACCAGTCACTGTGTTCCTTTAGACAGAGACAAAAAGAAAGGATAAAAGGAACAAACACAACCAATTACATCTAACCAAAATCAATAGTTCTTAAAGTACAATTTCATTTTGATAGGTCGTGCTAAAGATACCGTTTCATCCAACTGATCTAAAATACATTTCCATAGAAAAAAGTACAAATGGTTATGCAGGTACTGCATAGTCAGAGATGACAATTCCAATTTCCCACCAGTCGAACTGAAATGATACATGGGCTAGGACACATCATGTGATTGAATGGGCATAGCTAACAGGTATTTGAACAGAGGAGACAGATACTCACAATGGCTTTTAGAAGAGACCTATCATTATCTGTGACAAATGTAACGGCATACCCTTCTCTACCAGCTCTAGCTGTCCGGCCAACTCGATGAACGTAACTGCAGGGAAAAAGGATTACACGACTGCATAGCACATAAAGAGTTAACTTGTACAAACTACCAGAACACATTTGTAGAAGTATCAAGAAAAAAAGAAATAGATTAAAAGCATGTAAAAGGTATAAACAAAAAAAGATGAATGCAGCCAGGAAAAGATCAAGGCAAACAAAACATTAAAAGCACCGTAAAACAGCATTTGCAAGAAAGTTGCAGCTTACCTAGTAAGATCACGCGGGCATGCAAAATTTATAACAGTTTGAACACCAATAATGTCAAGCCCCTGAAAAAGTAAGGAAAAAAAAGAGTCAACAGTAAAATAAGAGAAGACAGTTCTAGTTCTGCTCCGACAATAACAGCAAAAATACAGATTCATGCTTAGAATATTCATATACAAAACCAATTGGATAGAATCATCTTACACGAGCTGCAACGTCGGTTGCAATCAAAAAATCTACTTCCTGTCTTCTAAAAAGTTCCAGAGCCTACAAAAATAAAAATCATTAGTATGAAACTTCTCCACAAAGTATTAATATGATTCCAGAAAAAAAACTTGATGGAACATACATCTAGACGCTGGGCTTGCGTAAGATTTCCATGTAGCTCAGATGCTTTGAAACCAAGTAAACCAAATATAATTTTCAACCGATGCGCTGCTTGCTTTGTACCACTGTCAAGATAACCACAGAATTTAGCCTTCTGGACCATAAGATAAGGTAAGTGGAGGTCTAGACGATACAATCAAATAATAGAAATTTAAATTTCCAAAAATCAAAACGAATGTGGCAGTGTCCTCCATTAATCAAGAGTAATACCCCGAAAAACAATCTATGTTATAGGACATGAAATGGAATACACGATATACCATAACACAATAGAAAATGCAATTTCAGATACAGTTAGCTGAAAACCTGAAAACAATCACTTTGGAAGTGAAGGTCTTGGAGCACAACGAAAGAAGAACAGCTTCGTGATTTCCTTCACGCATGCGCCGTATTCTAACTACCCTGCAGACAAGGTTTCATCAGCTTTCACACGTGAGAACTTAACAATTGAGATTCCATTTCAGAAAAAAAAGAAACAAACATTAATTACAAAGTAGAGCTTGCTGATGCCTTACTCTTCAGTCAGCTTTGCAGGCCGTTTCGCAGATGGATCAGCTGATAGGCGCAATGGTTTGTTCAGAGAGAGCTTGATGAGCTCATCAACTTCCTCAGTCATTGTGGCAGAAAACAACATGGTCTGTCTCCGCTTCGGACACAATCTAACCTGTATAGAGAGCCCAGGACATATTATTTCAAGAGCTCAAGCATATATATGTTCATAGGACAAATCCCCCAACAAGCATAAACAATATTGGCAGAAGAAGACAATGTACAACTTACTTCTTAATGTTTTATCTGATTCATCAATAATTCACTTCAGGATGATGAGAAATAGAAGTGGGAGGAACTATACTGATTAAACACTTAATGAGGTAACATTCTATACCTTGAAGGGTTTTAGAGTAAATGAAATTACTATTAATTTTCCTTGTAGAATAGAAGGTATAGCTTTGTATTAGAGTAGAAACAAACTTATTCACATAAGTACAACAAAATGTTGTTTAATAAGATAGTTAGGATATCACATGCATACAACACAAACTTGTTGCAGCTACCTTTGTTCTATATAAAAGGAAAACACGATGTTGAAGACATACCAGCTCACGAATTTCAGCACTGAAACCCAGCTCCAGCAGACGATCGGCCTCATCAAGTATCAATACTGCAAGATCATCCAAATCAACTGACATGGAGTTTCGTAGATGATCTATCATACGTCCTGGAGTGGCCACGACAATGTCGGGCATTGATCTCAATGCTGCCTCTTGCACCTGAAATAAAGCACGACATTCACATAATTGTTGGAAGCAGCGGCTGAGATACAAACTCAGCCTTCAAGCTTTCCCTAGAAAGGATCAGGAAATCTCTAAGCATACCTTAGTTGAGAGACCACCAACAACCAGACAGCATCTGATATCTGGCATAAATTGGGCAAGTTTACCTATCATACTATGAACCCTGGATAGCACAATCAAGACATAGCCCAGTCAATCACTATTAGAGTTTGAGAAGAATCAATCAACATACAAATTAGAGGCAATGATAGAACATAATTTTCATTCAAGGGGCAAACAACTCTAGTCTTTAAATTTGTACTAATAAATTACAAGTTTGGACATAGAAAGCTTATATAATTATTGGAGGATTCATGTTGCCTGTATTCCTGGATGGAATTTCATTTTATGGGAAAATGTATCTGTAACTTGGAACCAAACAAGTTCTTATCAATCAGTTCAGCCATCTGATGCAGAATTTTAATAGTGTCGGTTGCACAAAAAAGGATACCTTCTTTAGCACACAGGTTGCGGAAACACCAGAAAATATAATGAAAGACAACAGAAGGTTAAAATAATGCAGCATTTGTGATCTCGCATGCATTTTCTTAGGCGAAAAGGAAACGTACTGAACAGCCAACTCTCTTGTTGGAGTAAGAATAAGAACCCTAATTGCAGGCCTATTTTTTGGACGGTACAACAGTCTCTCCAGTGTTGGTAAGGCAAAGGCAGCTGTCTGAAGAGACAAAACAAAGAGAGAAAGAGCATAAATCAAAACACAACCAACTAAGACAACTAGCTAAATATGAGTACATTGGATCTAACATCACAAAATAGTACCTTTCCAGATCCTGTTATAGCACTACCACATATATCTCTGCCGGTTAAGGCCAGTGGAATGCAAGCAGCCTACATAGAAGTAATTCACATTAACACAAGAGTTGAGATGCAGATACATGGGTCACAGGGTCTGCCAAAAAAGATACCTGAATTGGGGTAGGCTTACTGTAGCCCAATGCTTCACAAGCCCGAAGCAACGGTCTTGATATATGGAGATCCATAAACGAATTGGCATGAAATGAAACTCCTTCCGATGAGGCAAAAAAAGGCTTCTTTTCAGCAACTTGTGTATCTACATCATCATCATCATCCTCGGGTCGGTACTCTTCCTGGAATTATCCAATGAATATATTCAAACATATTAACCAACTAACCTTCAATCTTTACTAGTCCGATCTCCATATGAATCCCCTATAGCCTCCATTCTACTACAGTCACACCCATTTCATTTCAATAACAAAATACTCCCTCCATTTCAATTTGCTAGTCTTACTTCCTTTTTAGTCCGTTTCAAAAAGAATGTCTCTTTCCTTTCCCTGGCAAACCTCTATTCTAACTCTTCACATGACATGTTTATAACTATAAAATTAAAGAACATCTTGGTACATTTTACGTATCTTTAGTCTAACACCACACGATTCAATACTCTTCTTCACTTTCTCCAACCTCGTGTCAGCTCAAAACCAGACAAACTAATTCAAACGGAGGAACTAATTAAAGTTCAGCCCATTTCATTCGAATAATAAATAATTCAACTTTAAGAACAAATTAAACATCTCTAACACCAACATTCACTAAGACACTAACCACACTAAATATTACTCCCGACTCGTCCGTCCGTTTCAATTTATCTTACTTCACATTTTTAGTCCTTTTTCTAAGAAAAGAAAAAAGAAAGCCTGCATCTTTCACTTTTTTGCAACTCCTTAATTCTAACTTTCCAAAATAAAGGGCATTTTGGCACATTCTACTTTTTTAAACTCCGTATGAGTCAAAACCAGATAAACAAATTAAAACGAGAGTAGCTGATAGGGAAAAAGTACATATCAATTATTTTCACTAGCTAGAGCAACATATATATCAGCAAATAGAGAAAAAAAAGTAAGAATTTTTTACTTGACGATGTGGGTGTGAATCATCAGAATCAGAATCTTCGTCAATTGGTTTAGCTATAGGGACGGACAATTGTTCCCGGGCTTTCGATATCTTAGCATCAATTGAAGTTGTTCCACGGCGACCGTGCTCCTCAGCAACGGATTCACAATACGCAGAGAAATCCCAAGCTGATTGCGCCTTCTTATTCCTTCGAGGTTTATCGTTGTCGTCTTCATTATCTGATTCTTCCTGTTCTTGTTCTTCTTCTTCATCGTCTTCCTCGTATTCAATTTCTTCATCACTAGGTTGTTCGAACAAAAAATCTGTAGACATTGGAGGACTGCGGGTTACTGAATTTGTGTGCGGGTTTAAGGAATTTTGGTTTGTTTTGAGCTGCAGGGTTTTACAATTTGTATAACCTAGACATTGATATAAGTAGTATTTTTTTAGTAGTATATAGTAGCTTTTTATTGTGTTTTGTTAACCTTGTAACTTCCCATGTATTTTGTTGATATCATGGAGGAAACCCTCTAACTTTTGAATATGTGAGCTTCACCTCTTTTAGTTCCGCAATTGTAAGTTAGGGCCTTATGTTTTAGATAAATACTAGTATTAATTATGTGTTTGACCTTTCTTGTTAGAATGGATTGGTTTAATTTCAGAAGTGAGACTAAGCATATTATTGGCAAAAGCAAAACCTCATATAGACCTTTGACTCATAAGCACTTTTAGTGTCACTAAAAAAACTAAGTAAATTTCTTAGAAATCAATTTGATTAGCTTATAAGTGTGGGCCTTTATTTCTAGTTATTGTATTCGATATTTATTATCTCGATTGATCACTAATGTTGATTAACCACGTATTAAAAAGTAAGTGTTCTGTACTAGAAGTTTCTCAATTCACGTAATTTAAATTTCATCCATCTCAATTCGTCGAAGTAAAATTCATTAAAGTTGATAGCCTTAACTGGATATGTAAAATGACACACAAATCTTGAATTAGTCTGCTCATATTGAGAAAGATACAAACCATTTCTCCTTTATACTGATATCATTACTTTGACCATCACTATGTACATAAATATACAAATTCTTACATGAAATAATTCAAACGTGAAACTTAAAAAACCAAACTCTTTAGCTATGTCCATAAAAGTGATGAACCCATTTCCCTTAGTTATGTCTAGGGGATTACTGAAAATTAATTTGCATAAGAATAAACACAGTGATTCACATAAAGTGTCGTAAAATACTAAAGAAGTTGTTCATGTATAAGCAAGTTTCAATAATATTTTATTTCCTAATAAACTGTGAAATATTGTCATATAACATCAACAATTATATTACCACCTTCTAGAAAGAGTGCATGGGACAACTAGACTTCTAAGAAATAAGGAAAACAACAACAAAATCTAATTACAAATTTTACGTACTACCAAGTATGAGCATTTCCTCGCTTTTCTTACATTGCTATGCATGCGCAATTCTCTCTGTATCTATGTAACCTTAACCTCATTATTTATAGCTGTGTGCTTCCATATTTTTCAATTTTTGGCCTGTACGTCAAGTATAATTGTAGACACATGATTTTTTATCCTCCTCGAATTTTAATTTATTTTTTCGATATTAAATATCTATATTTGGTATAATATTATTTAATTTTAATTTTAATTTAAAAAATCAGTAATTAAATAAGTTAATTTTAAGATATTTTAATTTATTATTATTCTATTTTAAAAAAAATAATACAAAAATTAAAAATATTTTCCTTTTTTCTAATTTTTAATAAATAAATCAGTAATTTTAACACTATTTTATTATATTTATTTTTTGTTATTTGTAAATTTTATTGTATTTTCTTAAAACATAAAAATTAACTAGTTATTTATATTTATTATTATTATTATCCTATTATCTTATTTATTTATTATTATTTAAAAAAATTATTAATTATTTTTGAAATTCAAAACTCTTCTTATCAGATAATAACTACTCCCTCCCATTTTCCCCCCTAGAATCCTATTATTTACGGACCTTTTTTTTTTCCAACGTACATTTTATTCTACCTAGACTGCATAAAAAAAATGACCAGAGTGAAGAAAAACACAGAGTAAACCAGACTGAGAAAAAGGAAACATCAAAAACAAAGAGAAAAAAAGAAAAAGCATTGAAGTTGAAGTTCCGTTCGAATTTTCGGTGACAGTGTTCGAGTTTCTATTTTAATTTATCAACAGGTTCTTATCCCATTTTGTACTGTTATTTAATAAATTTATTCAATATGCAAAAGTTGATTATTTATGTGAATTCATTATCATGAATCATATTGTACACTTTTTATCCAAATATGTTTGCTGCGTAAAATAATGAAACAAAAAGTATATTAGAGTTAAAATTTTACAAAGTGGATATTTTAAAAGAATGGAGAAGGATTATGAATATGTTTGTACTGATATGCATGTATATATCTATACGATAACACACTGATCGGAAAATGAGACCAGACACAGATGAACACACATATAATTTGGACAAACAGTAAAACAGAGGAGAAAAGAACAGTTTAAGATAAGTTTTCCGGTGAATAATTCATCAGAATCATCAGTCTCCTCCGACGAACATCACTATGAACCGGACACCTGCCACCGAAAAAATCAAACCGCTACCGCCCCTTTTCCCTTTTTCACTTTTCATTGACGCCGGAATCGACAGTCGACAGGCGCGCCTTCTCCGGCAACCACCGTCACTGCCTCCCTTTCTTTTTTTCCCCTTTGCTGTTGTCAAAGTCATGGTTGGCGCCGACAACACTACCCCTTAGCCGGAAAAACGACACCACCAGTAAATCACCATTGCTGTTACGCCGAAAGGGACAGATCTGGTCGAATTTTGTGACTTAAGATGTTAATCCGGTGAAGCCTCATGGCTATCGCTTGTCTCCCTTTCCCGACGTTTATCGCCGCACCTCCCTTCTCTCCTTTCCGTCGCCGGCGACCCGCAACCCCCATCCTTCACGCCGGTTTCGACCGTCGTTGCTTCACTGGCGACAAATAGTTGTTGTTCCCGTTCAACCATCGATCTTTTTTTTTATTTTTTATTGCTTCATTGTTGACATAGAAGTAAAAAGTAAAAAAAAAAATAGAAAAGTGAAGTACTGTGAATGTGTACGTGAAAAAATAAGATTTTATATATATATATATATATATATATATATATGTAGATATATTATTATTATTATTATTCTCTTTCTTCTTTTTAGTAAATAACCAAACCTTCATATTGCAATATAATGTAAAAATTATTTTTATTTAATAATTAGTAAAAAATAAAGTAAAAAAATTTGATACTAATAAAATTTACTATTATTTATATTTTTCTTGAAGTGAACTATCGTATATTTCAGATTGTTTATTTATTTATTTATTTTAAGAGTTTGTGTTCGAATTATATTTCAAAAATTTTCGTGTTTGATTTATCTTATAATATATGATTTGAGTCTATTTAATTTAAAGAGATTAAATTTTAGGAATAATTTTAAATTTAGCATAATGTAGGTAAATCTGTGTATTTTATTTATTTTATTATTATTTCAACAGAATTTAATAATTATTTATTGTTTTAATTAATTGTATTAAATGAATTTTGATTAAATGTGTCATTAAGGATTTAGACAAATTTTAACGCTAGGTAATTTTTAAACATGTTAAAATATTCATCTCAATTAAGAATGCGGGATACGCATCTTTCCGAGATATTTAAAATTCAAGGATGTAAAAAATACACCTTGGCAAATACTTTTCTAAAATTAACTTGGCAAATATTTTTAAACTTTCACCGATTTATTTAATATGAAATTATAGACGAGTTTTAGTATAATAAAATGAGAGATTTTAGGGCCTACTAACATAATCTGTCAAAATAATTTAAATTAAGACAAGTCAATAAAGCGATCGTGCTAGAACCACGGGACTCGAGGGGTGCCTCACACCTTCCTCTCGGTCTCCTGAAACACCATAAATCAATTCCAAGTGGCGACTCTGAAAATGATAAAAATTAATCCCTATTCAATACCGTCACTTTTACTGGAAAAAACCATTCGACCTCGATCTCCTTCGGGCAAAAAAGGGGTGTGACATCTCTGGCGACTCTGCTGGGGACTGATAAGAATTCGAGCTTTTTATATTGACTTATACTTGCTTTAATTATTGTTGATATTGTGTTTGTTGGCCTTATGTGCTACTTGTCGCTTATTTACCGCTTTGATATTGATTGAATTGTATTATATACTGTTTTCTCTTGTGCACCCCCTCTAAGTCTCTGAAATAGGATAGAGGGAATACAGCATATGCATCCCACCTTCTTTTTGAGATAGCCGAAGTGTCAAGGCACCTGGTGAAGGATATAGTCACACATGTTAGGAGGGGTTCGGATCGACAACGAAGACGGTGTTGCCCTGCTACCGACCAAGTTGGCCCTCCCCGGCTTGAGTGTTCAATCGGGTAAGCTAGTCTAGACACCTATCCATATTAGGCATAAACTTAGAAGAACTGAAAACTCAGAATCTGGTTATCCCTATTAGGTACCGTTTTATTTGCATCATATGCATTTGACTTAGCAGGACTCGGCACAGGGGCCGGGTCTGTCTAGGACAGGTAACCTAATTTATAAAGACCAACATGTGCATCCTACGTGCTCTTTGACATTTGCTTGGAAGACTATTTATTTGTTGACCGACTTTAGGCAATTTTAAAATGCGAAAGATTAATTTATCCTCAAATTTAGTTAATCATTTTTTAAAGAAAAATTTTATTTTTGAAAAAAAAAAAAAGAAATTTTTTAAATATACAACAACATAGTTTTTACAATCTTTATGAACTACGAGGGTCTGATTCTCACTCTTTATTGAGATACGTAGGAAGCCCTTTTTTGGGGTACGACCCTATCTTTTGAAAAATTATTCATAGATTTATTGGGGAATGTTTTGAAAATATGATCATTTCATAATTATTTTTCTTATTCTCAAGTTCAATTTTTATTTATATATATATATATCTTAATAGCCCTGAACCTTTAGGGGTCTTGAAGCTGAGTTTTGTACGGCATAATTTTCAAGAACTACGCACACCTGATTCTCATCTTATTGAGATACGTAGGCAGTCCTTTATGGATTCGGTGATTTTAATGAAAAAATATATATTTGTATTTCCTTCTAAACAAATAAAGAAGAGAGTTTTTGATTTATATATAAAATAAATTAATTTATTTTCGAAAATAAAATGTGTTTTATATTATTAATGAATTCAAAAAATAAAAATATTTCTCATTTCTCACATTGAAAGGAAAATGTGTTTCTTCATATTTACAGCTTCCCGAACTATGCAAGATCTGATTCATGTCCTGGCATGATACGTAGGCAACCCTCCAAAGGGTTCGATCATAACTTTTGAAAAAAAATACCTAGAAAAGCCAGGATGAAACACAAAGCTTCCATGATAGGTTGGAAAATGCATATAGAAGCATGACATATAACGTGGCATTATAATGTGTTAAATATATAACACTCACCCGTTTGCTACTTGGTCACAAAAAGATAAACTAATTGGTGGTTGGTTTGTGGTTTAAACTAGCATCACATCCGTATAATACCGGATACAAGGGTAAAAGAAAAATGAACCGCAGAGAAGATATAGGGTCTGACAGTGAAGAAGAGCAAAATCAGTTGATTTCACAGGAAGTAGCATCAACGGAAGAAATAAAGTCATTGAAACAACAGATGGCAGAGATGTACCAAACTTGGTTGAATAGACAAGCCCCGTCTTCTTCAATCCCTGGACTTTCGACTTCAAATTATCCAAATTCTAATCCAGCTCAAACTAGTGATCTATTTTACCCACCAGGATTTGGCCCATTTGCTAATATATCTGGAGTTGCTGGTACTTCTACCATGCACCCACAGAATCCGTCTGTCATAAATAACCTATTTTATACGTTTGTAGCACCAGCTACTGTGGGTACTCAACCGACAGTACCGAAGAATATGGGGAAACCAAGTCATGATATGTTGTATCCTCCTGAAATGACTTTCAAATCTCAAAATCCACATTATCATGTTCATCAACGCGATGCTCCTATCGTAATTGAGAAGATTGCCAGGAATGAGGAACGGGAAGAGATGGCTAGAAAAGTTAGAAGTCTGGAGCAGAGTATAAGAAATATACAAGGATTAGGTGGACCAAAAAGTGTTTCATACAAAGATTTGTGTATGTTTCCTGATGTCCATCTACCTTTGGGATTCAAAATGCCAAAGTTTGATAAATATGAAGGTCATGAAGATCCTGTGGCTCACTTGAAGAAGTTTTGTAATCAATTAAGGGGCGCAGAAGGAAAGGAGGAATTATTAATGGCTTACTTTGGAGAAAGCCTAGCAAGAATAACTTCTGAATGGTTCATTGATCAAGACATTTCCCATTGGCACATATGGGATGACATGGCTCGAGATTTCGTTCAACAATTTTAATATAACATTGAGATAGTGCCAGATCGCACTACACTTGCCAACATGAGAAAAAAGATGACCGAAATTTTTTGAGAATATGCCGTCAGATGGAGAGAGTAGACTTCAAGAGTCAGACCATCGATAAAAGAATCTGAAATGATTGATATCTTTTTGCAAGCACAAGAACCTGATTATTTCCATTACTTACTTTCTACAATTGGAAGCACATTTGCTGAAGTTATTAAAGTTGGAGAAATAGTAGAGAATGGAATAAAATCAGGAAAGATCATCAGCCAAACCGCTTTGAAATCAACAACACAGGCAATTCAAAGTGGTGCAGGAAGTTTTGGGGGAAAGAAAAGAAAAGAGGATGTAGCAATTGTCGTGACAGGTCCACGACAAAATTGGAGAGGTGCGCATCAACCATACGCATAGAATCTATTATATTTCATTCCATCCCCCCAATATCCTATTTATAATACACAACCATATGCTCTGGCTCCTTCTTACCCGCAGTGGCGTACACCAGCAATCTAAAATCATCCAATGTTCCCGCAAGTTTAAAGAGGCCCTCCAAGGTCTAATTTTTGGGCTAGAGCAGGATTCAAAAGAGATAACATGGTAAAAGATAATTTCACTCCTATTGGAATATCTTACACCAATTTATTTCATAGGGTGAGAAAAATGAATGTTTTAAACTAAATTAAGAGAAGGATCCCGAATCCTCCTCCAAAGAACTTGGACTATTCTAAAAGATGTGAATTCTGTTATGATGCCCCAGGGCACGACACAGAGAAATGTTGGTAGCTGAAAAGAGTCATTCAAGAGTTGATTAATACCTAACATATCATGGTAGAAAGTCTAAACGCTCCAAATGTCAATCAAAATCCGCTGCCAGATCATAATGAAATAAACATACTCGAAGTGATACTCAGTGGTAAAGATGCTACGATGTCCTTTAAGCCGATCATTAAAATTAAAACTGATCCAAAAAAATTAGCAAATGTTGTGGATTTGGCAAAGGAAAAGCCTGCAAAAGTGAAGGTAGTGACAAAACCCAAATCATCGAATGTTCCCTTGGTGGTGAGGAAAGAGATTTCAGAAAATATTGGGTCAAGTCAAATAAAGCCGAAACTCATTATTCCCGAAAGATCCAGTAAGCTTCTTTTAATGATAAAAGGAGCTCCCATAGCTCCTATTGTTATTAAAACAGTGTCACGGCTGCCTATGGTTGATACCAAGGCTATCCCTTGGAATTATGATCGCATTGGGGTGATGCACAAGGGAAAAAAAATGACTGAAGATGTAGATGAAGTAGGGGGATTAACTCGATCTAAAAGATGTTCTGCTTTAGTAGAGTTAAGAAAGAATAAACAAGGCAGTGAAGAACGAATGCCAGTTAAGAAGCCTGTCACTGATGAAGAAGCTGAAGAATTCTTAAAGAAAATAAAATTGCCAGAATATTCTGTTGTGGAACAGTTGAAGAAGACACCAACATAGATTTCTTTGTTGTCTTTATTGATACATTTAGAGGAACACCGCCAGGCTATAATGAAGATTCTTAACGAAGCATGTGTTCCGAATGAGATTAGAGTAAATCAGCTGGAAAAAGTTGTTGGAAGGATCCTTGAAGCAAATAAAATTACTTTCTCAGATGATGAATTGCCTATTGAAGGTACTGAGCATAACAAAGGTCTGTACATTTCTGTAAAATGTGAGAATTTCATCGTCACTCGAGTATTAATTGATGGAGGATCAGGTGCTAACATTTGTTCTATGTCAACTTTGCAAAAGTTGGATGTTAATGTGGAAAGAATTTGACCTAACAATGTATGCGTCAAGGGTTTTGACGGATCAAAAACTGATGCCCTTGGTGAAATATAACTCATATTGACAATTGGGCCTATGGATTTTGCTATGATTTTCCAAGTGCTGAACATTGATGCTTCATATAATATGTTATTGGGAAGGCCATGGATTCATAGGGCTAAACCAGTCGTATCAACGTTGCATCAAATGGTCAAATTCGAATGTGACAGGCAAGGGATAGTTGTTCATGGTGAAGGAGACTTATCCATGTATAAAGACTACTCTATTTCTTCTATTGAAGCAGATACTGCCAATGTGTTAATTCATCAAGCTTCTGAGATAGTGGATGTTGAGCATATCCTTGAGGATCTCATCGCAAGACCACAGTTGTCCTCTGCATCTATTATGGTAGTGGATGAAATGTTGAAGCATGGTTTCGAACCAAAAAAAGGTCTAGGAATGTTTTTGCAAGGCATAGTTCATCCGATAAACCTCTATGAGAACTTTGGTACTTTTGGTTTGGGATACGAGCCTACTACTGAAGATATAAAGAAGGCTAAAAAACGTAAGAAATAGTCATGGTCACTTACCAAGCCGATACCGCCACTTCACGAGTCTTTCATCAAATTCAGTGTTGTTGGATCCTCCAAGTTACCTGCTGCAGAATCAATGAATGATGATGATACAGAGTTGATTGGCCTTTTTCAGAATATATTCATTGAAGCTAATATGGTTGAAATTGGGGAAGGTACCAGCAATGCAGATGTGTAGTTTGTCGGCCCTAATGTTCAGCTTAACAATTGGGAGACCACTCCTCTCCCTATTATAAAAGAGTCTTGGTAGTTTGTTTTTCTTACAGTCTTAGTAGTTTTTTTTTTTTACTTTTGTAATTTGAATCATTTTAGGATTGTAATTCAGAACTTTAAACTTGGTATTTTAGGTTAAAACTCTTTCTATCTATGTTTTAATAAAGTGTAGTTTCCCTTCGTTTTATTTTGAGTCTAATTTTTATTTTCTATCATACAGTTCTTTCTATGACGATTCTAAGGATATGACATGCATGAAGAATTATCAACCAAATTTTAAAACTTAGTCTAATTATGAAATAATGAATAAAGAAGTTGAATACGATGAAGGAGAAATATTTGAGGATATAAGCAAAGATTTCAGACAGTTTGAGAATAAGACAAATCCAAATTTGGAAGAAACTGAGGCGATCAATTTAGAAGATCATGAAAATATTAAGGAGACTAAGATAAGTGTACATGCTCAACCACAACAAAAGAAAGATATAATTGAAGCTTTGCATGAGTATAAAGACATCTTTGCGCGGTCTTATGATGATATGCCCGGTTTGAGCACTGATTTGGTAGTTCACAAGTTGCCAATTGATCCTGTTTTTCCTCCTGTTAAGAAAAAGCTAAAAAAGCTCAAAACTGACATGAGTGTGAAAATCAAAGAGGAAATCATGAAACAACTTTAGGCTAAAGTTATTTGAGTGGCCCAATATCCTACTTGGTTGGCAATATTGTCCCTGTTCCAAAGAAAGACAGCAAAGTTCGAATGTGTGTTGATTACTGTGATTTAAATAAAGCAAGTTCGAAAGATAATTTTTCACTTCCCAATATTCATATTTTGTTGGATAATTGTGTCAAACATGATCTTTCATCTTTTGTGGATTGTTATGCGGGGTATCACCAAATCATTATGGAGCCAAAATATGCGGAAAAGACATCATTTATTACTCTATGGGGGACATATTGTTATCGAGTCATGCCTTTTGGACTAAAGAATGTTGGGGCAACTTATATGAGGGCAATGGCCACAATGTTTCATGACATGATGCACAAAGAGATTAAAGTTTATGTGGACGACGTGATCATTAAATCTAGAGAGCAATCTGATCATGTCAAAGATTTGAGAAAATTCTTTGAAAAGCTTCGGAGGTATGATCTCAAACTTAACCCAGAGAAATATGTATTTGGAGTTTCATCGGGAAAACTCTTGGGTTTTATAGTTAGTCGACGTCGCATTGAGTTAGATCCTTTAAAAATAAAAGCTACTCAAGATCTGCCTCCACCAATAAATAAAACGGAGGTGATGAGCTTACTTGAAAGGTTGAATTATATCAGTAGATTCATTGCTCAACTTACAACAACCTGCTAGCTAATATTTAAGTTGTTGAAGAAAATTGCTAAAGTTGAATGGGCTGAAGAATGTCAAGAGGCATTTGACTAAATTAAGAGATACTTGTCGAATCCACCTATTTTGGTTTCTCCAGAGCCAGGCAGACCCTTGATACTGTACATGTCTATGTTAGACAGTTATTTTAGCTGTATATTGGGCCAACATGATGTCATGGGCAGAAAAGAACAAGCCATCTACTACCTCGGCAAAAAGTTTACCACTTATAAGGTTGAGTACACTTTTCTTGAGAAGACGTGTTGCGCCTTAACTTGGGTAGCCCAAAAGATGAAACATTACTTGTCATCTTATAATACTTATCTCATCTCTCGTATGGATCCTTTAAAGTACATTTTTCAGAAGCCTATGCCCACAGGCAGACTAGCAAAATGACAGATGTTGCTCACAGAGTTTGATATTGTCTATGTGACACGAACTGCAATGAAAGCTCAAGCTTTAGCGGATCATTTGGCTGAAAATCCTATTGATGAGGAGTATGAACCATTGAAGACTTATTTTTCAGATGAAGAGGTATTATATGTTGATGAGTTTATTTCTGACGATTGTCATTCAGGCTGAAAGTTGTTCTATGATGGAGCTGCTAATGTAAAAGGAGTGGGGATAAGAGCAGTCCTTATTTCTGAATCAAGATAATATTATCCTAAAACAGCCCAACTTTGATTCTATTGTACCAATAATATGGCAAAATACGAAGCTTGCATTCTGGGTTTGAGATTAGCTATTGACATGGGGATTCAAGAACTATTGGTATTGGAAGATTCAGATTTATTAGGCTACCAAATCCAAGGAGATTGGGAGACTCGTGATTCAAAACTCCTACCATATAGAGGTTGTTCGCAAGATCTTTGTCAACAATTTGTATCAGTAAAGTTCAAACACATTCCCAGAGCTCGTAATGAGATTGCTGATACTTTAGCAACCTTATCTTTGATACTTCAACATCCCAACAAAACTTATATTGATCCTTTGCATATACAGATTCATGATCAATATGCATATTGCAGTGTGGTTGAGGAAGAACTTGATGGGGAGCCGTGGTTCCATGATATCAAAGAATATATTCAGACTGAAAAATATCCTATACATGCCGATGGTAATCAAAAGAGAACCATTCGAAATTTGTCTAGTAGATTTTTCCTAAGTAGAGGAATCTTGTATAAGAGGACTCCTGATTTGGGACTTTTGAGATGTGTAGATGCTAAAGAAGTTTCAAAAATAATGACTGAAGTACATTCCGGGATTTGTGGACCACACATGAGTGGGTATGTTTTGGCAAAGAAAATACTCCGAGCAGGTTATTATTGGCTCAGCATGGAGCGAGATTCCATCAATTTCATTCGTAAATGTCATGAATGTCAAGTACATGGAGACTTGATACATTCTCCTCCATCTGAGTTGCATACAATGACTGCTCCAGGGCCTTTTGTGGCTTGGGAAATAGACGCAATTGGACCAATTGAATCAAAGGCTTCGAATGGACATGGGTTCATCTTAGTAGCCATTGATTATTTCATGAAGTGGGTGGAAGCAGCGACTTTTAAGTTAGTGACCAAGAAAGAGGTGGTTGATTTTATTCACTCCAACATTATTTGTCGGTTCAACATTCCAAAAATAATTATCACGGATAATGCTGCAATCTCAATAGTCATCTGATGCAAGAAGTGTGCCAGCAATTTAAGATTATGCATCGGAATTCAACTCCTTATCGTTCAAAGGCGAATCGAGCTGTAGAAGCTGCCAATAAGAACTTAAAGAAAATACTTCGCAAGATGGTGCAGGGTTTCCGACAATGGCATGAAAAATTACCTTTTGCTTTGTTGGGTTATCGTACTACAGTTCAGACTTCAATTGGTGCAACTCCTTACTTGAGTGTATGGAACTGAAGCAGTTATACCTGCAGAGATTGAGATTCCACCTCTTCGAGTAGTTGTGAAAGCTGAAATTTATGAAGACCTATGAGTCAAGACTCGTTTAGAGAAATTAAACTTGATTGATGAAAAAAGTTTAACATCAGTATGTCATGGACAACTATACCAGAAGAGAATGGCACGAGCATATAAAAAAAAGGTGCATCACAGACATTTTGAAGTTGGTCAGTTAGTACTAAGACGCATCCTTCCTTATCAAATTGAAGCTAAAGGCAAATTTTCTCCTAATTGGCATGGACCAATTCATGGTGAAGAAAGTGTTACCTAATGGCACGTTATATCTGACTGATGTAGAAGGCAAAATGGAGGAAATACCGGTCAATGTTGATGTAGTTAAAAGATATTATGTATGATATTCATGTACAATTATGTTATGTATGTTTTGTGCTTACATTTTTAAAGATTGAAATAATGAAGGCATTTTGTTCTACTATCCGAATAATATATCAACCTTTGCTTACCCCTTTGAGCTTTTATTTTCCTTCGTACCCCTCTTTTGGAATCAAATTAAAGTCAGAAAGATTGAAAAAAAAAGAGTTGAAAAAAAATCAATCAAAAATTCAAAATCAAGCAAAGGAATAATATTTCCTGAACTACGTTTGACCTGATTTTTGCTATGAAAAGATACGTAGGCAGCCTTACTCCGAGGTTCGGTCTAACCAGAAGAAAATTTAAATTACCCAGAATGAAATAAAACTGGGGCAAAAATTTTTTTTTCTTAAAAAAATTGATTCCAAAAGTTGTATGTTTCATCCAATATTATATAGATTTTTTGAGCCTCATGCGGACCTTTCTTTCTAACCCTATCCAAAAACTAAGTTGCAGCCAAAGAAAGACCTTCGGATCAATCTTTGAGAATATCAAGGCAAAATATGTTATGAGTGCATGATATTTCATATGTTGGGTGTTTATTTAAAATAAAAATGAAAAATAAAAATGAGAGAGTCTTATTGGTGAAAACTCTTTCGGGCACCATAAGACGACTGTGAGCTGAGGTAGAAATAAAAAGGAGATAGGCTCGTTGGTAAAAACCCATTGAGGTGCCACTAGCCGAAGAAAGGTTGTTATCAAGAAGGAACAAGTTCAAGATTGGCTTAATTTCAAGCTCAATAAGTGGACAAAAGTTGTGATGATTGGTGTGAGTAGATCTGGTTGTTTGATTCAAAATGCATGTCATAATCAGCAGAATTGGTTTCCACATTCAGATAAGTTTTCTATTTATTTTGAAAAAGAGATGCCTATTGTCTTTTTCGTTTTGTTTTATTTTAATTTTTGATTTTTGTGTCTTTGTCATCAAACGAAAATTTTTTGTTGGCTTTTGAGTCAAATTCACTTCAGGTTGAGTGAGAAAAGACTCCAAACTCGCTACCAACTCCTTTAAGGGTACAAAGCAAGACAAAGGATCGATGCACAGAGATAACGTTTCAAAGTAAAAGTAAGGTACTCAAGATGATTGTGATTTGACCATTTTAAACTCGTCAAAATCTAAGGGATGTATTGAAAGCTAAACTAAGAAGCATCATACAACAGAAATATGATTTGAGTTGAGGATCTCAGTAGTCAAAATTCTGAGTCAAAAGTATGACAATTCAATGAATATTATCGTGGATTGAAAAATAGTTGAGCATGGCAAGTGCGAGAGCGACCACTTCAAAAGCCAAATGCCACAAATCAACCACCACATGTTTTAAAACTCATAATTTTTCTTTGTTTGGAACAGAGGTGAAATAATCGTTTTCACATAAAGAATGCGATTTCACACTTCACTCAATGCAAGAAGCATGGTTACAACATCTGATGCTGGATCTCGGTCATGGTAAACTTTATTCTTTGCGAGATATATTAAGATCCAGTGACACATAAATTTTTCTAGTACAAACTGGGGCAAAATTTTATGTGTGTTGTATGGGAATTTAATTTTGCTCAGGACCCTCCTTAAGAATGAAAATTTATTTTTGCTCAGGACCCTTCTGAAGAATGAAAATTTATTTTTATACTCAGGATGCTCAGGACCCTCCTGAAGAATGAGACAGTACCCTCCTGAAGAATGGGAATTTATTTTTATGTTCAGGACCCTCCTGAAGAATGGGACAAGACCCTCCTGAAGAATGATAATTTATTTTATGCTTAGGACCATCCTGAAGAATTGGACAGGACCCTCTTGAAGAATGAGAATTTATTTTGTGCTCAGGACCCTCCTGAAGAATGAGAATTTATTTTATGCTCAGGACTCTACTGAAGAATGGGAATTTATTTTGTGCTCGTGACCTTCTTGAAGAATGGAAATCTATTTTGAGCTCAGGACCCTCCTGAAGAATGGAAATTTATTTTATGCTCAGGACCCTCCTGAAGAATGGGACAGGACCCTCCTAAAGAATGGAAATTTATTTTATACTCAGGACCCCCTTGAAGAATGAGACAGGACCCTCCTGAGGAATGGGACAGGACCATCCTGAAGATGAGAATTTATTTTATGTCCAGGACCCTCCTAAAGAATGGGATGTTATTTTTTTGTTTTACCTTTTTATTTTGAATTCAGGAGCCCGCCTGAAGAACAGCCAGGAGCCTGCCTGAAGAATATGGTGAAGAAGTAGCAAATCCAGGAGCCCGTCTGAAGAATAGTGTAACACCTCGTATTCAAGTACATGTATTGGCGTATTCAAGTATGTATATTGGTCTTATTTATATGGAATTATTTTTTTTTACTTTATTTATATCGGAATTTGCCCTTCGATGGTTCCATGCGAAGGTTATTGAATAAGCTTTCCAACGATATAAAGATTTCCAAAAATGGATAGGTTTCGGATATAATCGAGCACGTTCGAAACTATAAAACGGTGGCCGGGATATTTGAGAATAGTAAATGTGCAAGAAAATTTCCTACAAAAAACTACTGAGGCCAGCCAATTTTTTGGGTCAACTTCGAACGATCATAACTCCCTTAATATAATGAACTGGGAGAGTTGCGACCTATGAAAAGAAATATCTTTGAGTCTTCTTTCCAATCCAGTTGGTTTAATCCAAATCCAACGTCTGAGTAAGGAGTTATACTCGTTTTACTTCAGCCTCTCAATAAAGATTTTTAGGGTCAACTTCAAACGATCATAACTCCTCGTACAGGACGAACTAGGTGGCCTACTTTATATGAAATGAAATCCCTTTGAATTATCTTTCCAACGCTACCAATTTTACCCAAATACGATATCGGAGCAAAGAGTTATGGTCGATCTACTTTAGCTTATCAAAACAGTCCACCAAAGGACAGATTTGACATTATTTAAATTCTAAAGGCATTTTGGTCATTTCCTCTTATATTTTGGACGAGAATATGTGTATATATACATGTATATGAGTTCAAAAACTCATTTTCATCATCAATCATTGGGAAAGAACAAATCCTAGCCAAATTTGACCTTTAAATTACTTTTGATTCAATCGCAGAAATTCCAAAGTAATCCGAAAACTGCGTTTGTCATCTCGAGAGCTTCGAACGACACCTATTATTTGTGCAAACATGATTGCATAATCAAGAGGTGAATTCTAAGGTATGAATATTGTTTGCCTTTGTTCTTTTCCATATGTATATGTGTGATAGAGAATTATATGTATTGGTTGTTATTGAAAGGTGATGAAAATAGGGTTATGGACTATTTTGCATGGTTTGGTTGTATTGAATTGTGGAAGGTGGATATGGTGATTGAGTTATGGAAGGTGGATATGATGATATACTATTGAATTGATGATTATTTATGTCTATGGCTCAATTTGGTTTAATGGATTAGTTGGAAGGATAAATGAATCCAAACTTGATATTGGAGGATGTTGTATGAATATGCATGGCATGTGAATGTAATCGGAGTATAAGAAGGTTAAAGTGACACCCTTTATGGTGTAATTAAGGCTTACTACTCAACCACTAGTTTGGTGAATTCAAATAATTGAATTGTGACGTTTGGTTGCTAATGCTAGATTGCTATATATGTTCATTGTAGATAAGTAATCCGAAAAGACGGGAAGTCCATTTGCGACTAGTATTGAAGGTTGATAGTCAGGTATGTAAATCATACTCTATACCATATCTTTGGCATGAAAGTGAACAATTGTTCTATTAAGAAAGTTTCCAAAGTTATTCAATAACATGTGATCCATAATGGTTTTGTATGATGTCCTACGTTACCAATGAACTTGTTTCCACCCTACAAGAAATCAAGACATTCCAATACTTACTTGTCTTCCAAATCTTACATGTTTATTGCACTAATGAATGTCAGAAGGTATCCGGTTACTCAAACAAGATCCATGTGCTATTAATGACTCCAAAACGTTTCATTGATATACCAATAAGTTCCTACTTCATTGTTATGGCATTGATGACTCCAAAATACTTCATTGATGTGCCAATGAGTTCTTACTTCATTGTTATTGCATTGATGGTCTATTTATATGTCTCTTATTGATGTATCATTGTTTCAAATTATCAAAAATGCGGTGGCGACCGAAATAACAATCTCAACGATTAATTGAACTAAGTGATGGAAGTTCTCTCTTATCGGGTGGTATCCTAGGGGCATAAGCCTATCATGGGTCGATCCCTATTTATGTGTTTATGAGTGGTATCCCAGGGCATAAGCCTATCATGGGTCGATCCCAGTTGATATGTATTGGAGGCAGCCTAATGGTCACAGTACAGTACAGTAATGGTTACAAAGATGATAAGAACGAAGGTAAAGTGATTGAATAAATACAATATACAGGTTGTCACAAGTTCTAGTAAGTGTGGTCCACTCCTATTACGATTTATTCACTTGTTTCTGATTTCTATTGAGCTCCTATATCATATGTGATTATCTACAACTTTACATACTCAGTACATATTTCGTATTGACGTCCCTCACGGGGGACCTGCATTTCATGCTGCAGGCACAGGTACCTCAGCTCATACACCGCACAAGTAGGAGCCAGGATATCCAGCTAATTTTGGTGAGCTCCAGTTTGCTTCGGGGCTTTTCGTGTCATATCCAGTCACTTTTGGTATTGTATAGAAGTTAGTTATATGGCGGGGTGTGTCCCAATCTTATTTAAACTCTGTATATTGTCTAGAGGCTTTGTAGACCTAATGTACAGTCAAGGTGGTGTTTTGTTAATAGACGTGATGGCTCCAACGGCCAAGTATTGTATATACATATATATGTGTGCTCGAGCTTATACAGGTGATTATTTCCTTTTACATGCGACATGATGCTATCCGAATTTTGGGTTGTCATAGAGGTATGCATGGGAAGTATAAGGTTATGAGCTGGTTCTCCCGGGCCTCTTCGGTTACGGGTGCCAGTCCGCCCCAATAGGATTTGAGGCGTGACAAATAGGGTGAAGAAATTGGAAGTCCAGGAGCCCGCCTGAAGAACAGGGTGAAAGAAATAACAATCCAGGAGCCCGCCTGAAGAATAAGGTGAAAGAAATAACAAGCCAGGAGCCCGCCTGAAGAATATGGTGAAGAAGTAGCAAATCTAGGAGCCCACTTGAAGAATAGGGTGAAGAAATTGGAAGTCCAGGAGCCCGTCTGAAGAACAGGGTGAAGAAATTATAAGTCCAAGAGCTCGCCTGAAGAACAGGGTGAAGAAGTTGTAAGTCCAGGAGCCCGCTTGAAGAACAAGGTGAAAGAAATAACAAGTCAGGAGCCCATCTGAAAAACAGGGTGAAGAAAAGGAAGTCCAGGAAACCGCCTGAAGAACAGGGTGAAGAGATTGGAAGTCCAGGAGCCCGCCTGAAGAATAGGGTGAAGAGATTGGAAGTCCAGGAGCCCACTTGAAGAATAGGGTGAATTTTTAAATTCATGTCGTGAAGATTAGAATCAAGATTCTGAGATTACAATTTTCATTTGTAATTTTTCATTTTTTTTAGTCATTTGATTATAAAAGTAGAAGTCGTTAATCGGAAACTCGACGGAATCTCATTCGACTTTAACTTTTTCTCTCACCAAATTACATTTGAACTACTCGTGACCTGATTCCCTTATAACCCGGGATAGGTAGGATGTCCAAAAACAGGACTCGGTCACATTTTTCCTTTTATTTTTATTTTAGTTTATCCTTATTCTTACCCTCAAATAATTGGAGGGTCAAAAATAATGTCTTGTCTATTTCTTTGTATGAAAACTCTTCGAGATTTCACACAAAGAGGGGCAAAAAATGTAGACACCTGATTTTTTATCCTCCTCGAATTTTAATTTATATTTTTGATATTAAATATCTATATTGGGTATAATATTATTTAATTTCTTATTTTATTTTAATTTTAATTTAAACAATCAGTAATTAAATAAGTTAATTTTAAGATATTTTAATTTATTATTATTCTATTTTAAAAAAAATAATACAAAATTTAAAAATAATTTTCTTTTTTCAAATTTTTAATAAATAAATTAGAAATTTTAATACTATTTTATTATATTTATTTTTTGTTATTTGTAAATTTTATTGTATTTTCTTAAAACAAAAAAACTAATTAGTTATTTATAATAATAATAATAATTATTATTATTATTATTATTGTTATTATTATTATTATCCTATTATCCCATTTATTTATTACTATTTAAAAAAATAATTAATCATTTTTGAAATTCAAAACTCTTCTTATAGATAATAACTACTCCCTCCCATTCCCCCCACCCCCAGAATCCTATTATTTAAGGATATTTTTTTTTCAACATACATTTTATTCTACCTAGACTGCATAAAAAAAAAAAAAGACCAGAGTGAAGAAAAACACAGAGTAAACCAGATTGAGAAAAAGGAAACATCAAAAACAAAGAGAGAAAAAGAAAAAGCATTGAAGTTGAAGTTCTGTTCGAATTTTCGGTGATAGTGTTCAAGTTTTTATTTTAGTTTATCAACAGGTTCTTATCTTTAATAAATTTATTCAATATGCAAAAGTTGATTATTTATGTGAATTCATTATCATGAATCATATTGTACACTTTTTATCCAAATATGTTTGCTGCGTAAAATAATGAATCAAAAGGTATATTAGAGTTAAAATTTTATAAAGTGGATATTTTAAAAGAATGGAGAAGGATTATGAATATGTTTGTACTGATATGCATGCATATATCTATACGATAACACACTGACCGAAAAATGAGCCCAGACACAGATGAACACACATATAATTTGGACAAACAGTAAAACAGAGGAGAAAATAACAATTTAAGATAAGTTTTCAGGTGAATAATTCATCAGAATCATCAGTCTCCTCCGATGAACATCATTATGAACCGGACACCTGCCGCTGAAAACTCAAACCGCTGTCGCCCCTTTTTTCTTTTTCCCTTTTCATTGACGTCGGAATCGACAGTCGATAGACGCGCCTTCTCCGGCCACCATCGTCACTGCCTCACTTCCCTTTTTCCCCTTTACTGTCGTCAAAGCCATGGTTGGCGCCGACAACACCACCCCTTAGCCGGAAAAACGACACCACCAGTAAATCACAATTGTTGTTGCGCCGAAAGGGACAGATCTGGCCGGATTTTGTGACTTAAGATGTTAATCCGGCGAAGCCCCATGGCTGTTGCTTGTCTCCCTTTCCCGGCGTCTATGAATGTGTACGTGAAAAGTTATTTTTATTTAATAATTAGTAAAAAAGAAAGTAAATAAATTTGATACTAATAAAATTTACTATTATTTATATTTTTCTTGAAGTGAATTATCGTATATTTCAGATTGTTTATTTATTTATTTATTTTAAGAGTTTGTGTTCGGATTATATTTCGAAAATTTTCGTGTTTGATTTATCTTATAATATATGATTTGAGTCTATTTAATTTAAAGAGATTAAATTTTAGGAATAATTTTAAATTTAGCATAATGTAGATAAATCTGTGTATTTTATTTATTTTATTATTATTTCAACAGAATTTAATAATTATTTATTGATTTAATTAATTGTATTAAATGAATTTTGATTAAATTTATCGTTAAGAATTTAGACAAATTTTAACGCTAGGTAATTTTCAAACACGTTAAAATATTCGTCTCAATTAAAAATACAGCGTACGCATCTTTCTGAGATATTTAAAATTCAAGGATATAAAAAATACACCTTGGCAAATACTTTTCTAAAATTAACTTGACAAATAGTTTTAAACTTTCACCGATTTATTTAATATGAAATAATAGACGAGTTTTAGTATAATAAAATGAACGAGTTTAGGGCCTACTAACATAATCTGTCAAAATAATTTAAGTTAAGATAAGTCAATAAAGCGACCGTGCTAGAAGCATGGGACTCGAGGGGTGCCTCACACCTTCCCCTCGGTGAACAGAATTTCTTATCCAGTCTTCTATTTTCGCAGACCATAACAAAGAGTTATTTCCTTTTGATTAGAGATTCAATAAGGTGACTTGGAACACCATAACTCAATTCCAAGTGGCGACTCTGAAAATAATAAAAATTAATCCCTATTCAATACCGTCACTTTAACTGGAAAAACCTTCTACCTTGATCCCCTCCGGACGAAAAAGGAGTGTGACAATAATAGATTAAAGTTCCACATATTTCAACAACCAACTCTATCTTGAATAGTCCTCGATCAGTGTCTTCTTTTGATTCATTGTAAGCTTTATTTAAAAATTTCCTGTGGGATAGTAATTCCAAGTTCCAACCCATCTAGGTCTAGCTACTGCATTCCTAGTTTCAATGATCCACACCCATATCACATAAACAACACTCAACATCCTTTGCATGTATATGCAATCTTTGTAACCTCTCTTTCATCGGCAGTTTATAATAGAGCAAAAGAAATGCTTGGTACTGAGTATTTGTCATTTTCAGTCCGTCTATACATTCCTCAATCAAATCAAGGTAATATTATTTCTTTTATGGAGTCCAATCTTCTCCAATACCAACTACTATGAACATGAATCCACATGTTTTGATAATATTTATTGTTACTGTGATATATGTACGAAGTCGAATAATTTACTAAACTACATGTTTTTGTGTACTTAAAAAGGAAAATAAAAAAAGCGAGAAAAGATTGTTATGTAATCACAAAGAATTTAAACAAGTGAAATACTTTGATTTTATCTCCTCTTATTATACTCTTTCTAATTCTTTTTTTTAGAATGAATTAGTCAACAACAAATATAGTGAATATAATTGTCATTTGATTCAATAAGGCTATACGTACGCTGAATATATTAGAGACGATTTGGTATACAAAATAAGGTGAAAAATGTTTGAACATTAAATTTTAAGATTAGGGGGTGTTTGGCCATTAAGTTTTTTTACTTTTTTCTAAAAAATTATTTTATTTTAATAAAAAATTTAGTGTTTTGCCGCCATAGTAATTTCAAATACAATTCTAAATTTTTAAAATTTTTTCATTTCGCTCACGAAAAAATAAAAACAACTCAAATTTATATCGACCCAAATACAACTCTAAATTTAACTCCAAAAAATTAATTTTCATTGTGAAACACCTACTAAATTTATACCATCAATCAATTAAGCACAATATAAATCTAATCTCACTTATCTCATTAAATTTAAAATTATTTTATTTATTTTTTAATAAAATAAATTAATCTAAAAATTAAAACTTCAAAATAATTTAATTTGCGTAGCGCTATAGGTCAATATGAATGCGAAAAAACGTAAAATTCGGGCGAGTCGTCGTTCGAGTCTTCCCTTGACCCTTCAGAATTTTCCAGAAATAAGCATTTATCCACGTCCCCTGAAGTAACAACAACCAATAACAACCCGCCACGTAATCCGAAAACTCACCATACCCGTCCGATCATCCACGCTGGCATCATTGGCCCAATCAGAGCGTACGATCTTGTAGTGATACTTGACACATCATTCGTCGGGTCCCACCTGCTTCAGCTCACTATATATTCACACACTCTCCTGATACGCACTTGCTAAATCAACGATTCACTTTAAACGCCGCTTGTATAATCTAAATCTGAACATTGGCCGGCGAGCTCCGATTTGATTTTCCGTTGACAGAGATAATGAGGAAGTGGACGATCCCGTTCGTCCTGTTTTTGTTATGCCTTATTTTCCTCGTTCCAGATCAAGGTGCGCTACGGTGTATATGTATACATATTTTTTTTTTTAATTTTTGTGTTTTAATTGTTGTGTTCCAAACAGCTTGTGTAATTATGCTCGTATGAAGTTTATTTGGAAGATTTAGTTTTATCGATATTGTGAAGCTTTTATGTTGTGAATAGACGCGAAATGTTGAGATCTTATGGAACTTTCACTGCAATGAGTGCATTTTTTGTGTGAAAATGCTTTTATTATTACTAGATTTAAGAATTATGTGATTTTTTTTTATAACTGTGGTGTTCGGACCAGCTTAGGGAGCTTTACTGTAATGAGTGCATTTTTATTGTTAAAATGCTTATATAATGACTAGCTTTAAGAATCATGTGAATTTTTTTAATCGAAGAGCTGAGATTTTACTTGTTGAGGAGTCGCATCGCGTTGAGATCTAAACATTTAGTTTGCGTGCATCTCGTAAGTCTGCTTAACTTTATTTGGATGATTTAGTTTTATTGAAATCCTGAAGCTTTTATGTTTTGAGAAGTCGCATTATATTGAGATCTTACGGAGCTTTACTGCAATGAGGCGATTTTGGTTGTTAAAATGCTTATATTATTGACTAGCTTTAAGATTTATGTGATTTTTTTTTTTTTTTTGTCGAAGTGCTGAGATTTTGTGTGTTGAGTAGTCGCTTCGCGTTGAGATCTTAAGGAGGTTTAAAGGTGTTTAGATGGATGCTGGTAGATCGAGCACTTTGTGGTTGATTTGTTTTGTATTTCTCAGTTATAGCTGTTTTGGTTTAAGAATAGTATGAGTTTTTTATTGCGCTGGCGCTGCTTATATTTGGTAAAATGTATTTGCTTTGTGAATAAAGTTTTGTGATTTGCTTACTTAGAAGTGTGTAGTCGTACTTGATAGGTTGAAAGATGCTGGAAAATGAGTGCAATTTCTGTTGTGAAAAATGCTTGTATTATGACTAGCCTTTAAGAATTATGGGGATTTTTTTGTCAAAATTCTGAGCTTTTATGTGTTGACTGTTGAGTTTCAGTTGATGAATATTGTGAGGCTTTAATTGCTTTGGTCCTGCTTATTATTTGGTGCATCATACTTACTTTGTCTGTAAAGTTACATAACAGTGTTTGGTTGTACTTGATAGGTCGAAGGATACAGGCAAATGCAGAAGCTGATTCTGATGCCCCAGTAGATCCACCAAAGGTTGAGGAAAAGCTTGGTGCTGTTCCTAATGGTTTATCGACTGATTCTGATGTCGCTAAAAGGTTCGTGAACTGCTGTTGATTCATTTAATGTTAACTCTGATTTTATTTGTTCATTCAATATTAGGTACGGTATAATTATGTGATTTAGGGAAGTTGAGTCATTTCGTTTGTTCGTTCAATACTACATATTATATCAATATGTGATTCAGGGAAGCTGAGTCTATGTCAAGGAAATCTCTCCGGGCTAATGCGGAGAAGTTTGAGTTCCAGGCCGAGGTATCTCGGCTTATGGACATCCTTATCAACTCCCTTTACAGTAACAAGGACATCTTCTTGAGGGAGCTGATTTCCAATGCTTCTGATGTAAGTGTGAATTTCAGTTTTGGTGTCTGTTCCACGTGAGCTGTAAAAAGTTTGTTCTGAAATTATTTGATGTTTGATTCAGGCACTGGACAAGATCAGGTTCCTTGCACTCACTGACAAGGAAGTTCTTGGTGAAGGTGATAATACTAAGCTCGAGATTCAGGTCAGTGATTCGAACCTTATTGAATTATTCTATCTCTGTTGGTTACACATTGAGAATTTCTTTTTGAACTCATTCAATTGTGGTTGTTTCATGGATAGCAGATTAAACTCGATAAAGAAAACAAAATTCTTTCCATTCGTGACAGAGGTGTTGGTATGACGAAGGAGGATCTAAGAAAGAATTTGGGGACCATAGCTAAATCTGGAACTTCAGGTACTTTCCTATTCTTCACTTATTGTCCACCTAGTTGTCTTGAGATGTGGATTTCTATTTACAGTTATTTTTGTTATGCAGCGTTTGTTGAGAAGATGCAGACAAGTGGTGACCTTAACCTGATTGGGCAATTTGGTGTTGGGTTCTACTCTGTGTATCTTGTGTCTGACTATGTTGAAGTCATCAGCAAGCACAATGATGACAAACAGTATGTTCGGATTGTTTAAGTATATTTTCTGTTTGATTGAAAGTTACTGGTGATTTAATACTTGCTTATTAATATCTGTGTGCAGATATGTCTGGGAATCAAAGGCTGATGGCGCATTTGCCATTTCTGAGGATACATGGAATGAACCTCTTGGCCGTGGAACTGAAATTAGACTGCATCTAAGAGATGAAGCTGGGGAATATTTGGATGAGTACAAACTAAAGGTGAGACGACTGATTGACAATGAAGTAAAATTTCTCCATATATTATTAACTAATTGGTGTATGTCACAGTTTTCATCTTTTATGAGTCGTCAATAACCCATTTGTTATCTGTTCTGCTGCCTCTTGTATCTGGAATAGTGGTCATGAAATTCTATACTGCTGAAATATTTGGAAATAAATAATCCTGACCTTGATGTGACTTAAAATATAGTAGAGTATCTTTTCTATTTATCCTCCTTAAATATCTGATATACATATTACTAGAGCTTTATCTAATCAACTCAATAACTGTATTCGGCTACTCCTTACACTTGACAATTTTTTTTCAACTTTAGCAAAAGTGCAGAGTCTAACAGTATAGTAACTAGTAAGGGGTCAAATCATGCGTCTTAAGTCGTTGGTCAGCATGGGTGAATGGGAAAGCTCGTGGCTGATAATAAATTTTTATTTGTTGAATAGAAGATGAATGTATGGAAACACCTATGGGCTATGGCTGATGGTAAATTTTTATTTGTTGAATGAATATACGCATCCTGATACTTTGGGATGTTTCTGTTTTTGCATGTTCTGTTTGTCCTATTGTACCTTGTATGTTGTTAGCCTCGTCTAGATGAGCAAAAAAGAACCCTGATTTCTGTTGCCATTACTTGCCATTGGATTCATAAATGCACCAGGAACTTTAGCTTTCTTACTGTGAAATTTGATCTATGTGATTGGTGTTCTAGCTTCCCGCTTTTCATATACATGAACCACTATATTATGGTTGAGGGTTACACCTGTTTCGGTTCTTGAAGTGGCTTAATCTATGACACCATGATTTCAGGAATTGGTGAAGAAATATTCTGAATTCATCAACTTCCCTATAAATTTATGGGCAAGTAAAGAGGTTGAGAAGGAAGTTCCTGCTGATGAGGACGAGTCTGTTGAAGAAGACGAAACATGTATGCATGATTCTCCTTTCCTGACGTGCAAAATGTTGTTTCAGTGTTAATCACAGTCTGAATGTAGCATATTTGTTGAGTGAATCGTCCCATCCTTTTTTTTCTTCCTGTATGGAGAAGAGCAGGGTGATGACTTGTGAAAACTGACGAAGTAAACATATTTAACAGTAGGAAAAGAAGAAAAAAAATATCCTCCCTCATTTCCCATCATTTTTGCCTTTTTTTTCCTCTTTCTCAGTGGTCTTATTGTCTGTCAATGTTAATGAACAGCTGAAAGCAGTTCCTCTGAGGAAGAGGGAGAAGAAGAAGATGCAGAGAAGGCTGATGATGAGAAAAAGCCTAAAACTAAGAAAGTGAAGGAGACCACATATGAGTGGGAGCTTCTAAATGACATGAAAGCTATATGGCTTCGGAATCCAAAGGAAGTAACGGATGAAGAATATACAAAGTTCTATCACTCCTTGGCTAAGGTAAATGTTCATACATTTCCTTCCAATGCAAATGTGGTGCGTGGCGTTGATTTCCCTTTGCTGAAAATCTATTTGCTATTTTACCAGGATTTCAGTGACGACAAACCCATGGCTTGGAGTCACTTCAATGCTGAAGGTGATGTAGAGTTCAAAGCTGTTCTATTTATCCCTCCTAAGGCCCCTCACGATTTATATGAGAGCTACTACAACTCAAAGAAATCCAACGTGAAGTTATATGTCAGACGTGTCTTCATCTCAGATGAATTTGATGAGTTGTTACCCAAGTACTTGAATTTCCTAATGGTAATTTTAGTTCATCTAATACTTTGACCTTACATAAAGAATTCTCGGTCTCTTAAAACAGAACTCATTCTATTAAAATTTATGTTAATACTTATTGTGGTGACATTTATGCCAGGGTCTAGTTGATTCCGACACCTTGCCCCTCAATGTCTCCAGAGAAATGCTTCAGCAGCACAGCAGTTTGAAGACAATTAAGAAAAAACTCATCCGTAAGGCCCTTGACATGATCCGCAAACTTGCCGAAGAGGATCCAGATGAAACTAATGACAAGAAGAAAGGTATAGTTCATATTCCTAAATTTAAAATTGTCTAGTTAAATAAAAGTATGTTATTCTCATTCTTGGGCATGTCATTGCAGATGTTGAAGAGTCCAGTGATGATAATGAGAAGAAAGGTCAATATGCTAAATTCTGGAATCAATTTGGAAAGTCGATAAAGCTTGGTATTATAGAGGATGCAACTAACAGAAACCGCTTAGCTAAACTTCTCCGATTTGAGACGTATGTACTCTTTTTCCTTCCCTAGTCTTATATTTGATCTTTTTGTTTTCAGTTATTGATTTATTGGTTCATTTTGCACATTTACAGCTCTAAATCAGATGGTAAATTAACTTCACTCGACCAATACATCTCAAGAATGAAATCTGGTCAAAAGGATATCTTCTACATCACTGGAGCTAGCAAAGAGCAGTTGGAGAAATCTCCCTTCCTCGAGAGGCTTAATAAGAAAGACTATGAGGTATGACTTCAATTTCAATATTAACGATCAAACGAGAATTCAGTTTCGGCGTAGTTGGAGAGACTACTTTCTTTTCTGCTAATGCCGTTAAACAAAACTACTAGTGATGTTATAGTTTTAGATAGCTATTCATAAATATTTTTCTTTATCATCACTGAATTCTCATTTATATACAATTCATAAAGTCTAGCCATGAAAACTTGGTTCTCTAAACTGCCTTCTCTCGTTTTCTAGGTCATATTCTTCACGGATCCTGTAGATGAATACCTCATGCAATATCTTATGGATTATGAGGATAAAAAGTTCCAGAATGTGTCCAAAGAGGGATTAAAGCTTAAGGATTCGAAAACCAAAGAGCTCAAGGAGTCATTCAAGCCACTAACCAAGTGGTGGAAGACTACTCTTGCTAGTGACAACGTTGAAGAAGTCAAGATTAGCAACCGTTTGGCTGACTCCCCTTGCGTAGTGGTGACATCAAAATACGGTTGGAGTTCATATATGGAGAAAATTATGCATTCACAAACTCTGTCAGATGCAAGCAGGCAGGCATACATGCGTGGTAAAAGGGTGCTTGAAATCAACCCTAGGCACCCAATTATCAAAGGGCTTCTGGAGAAAGTAGTAACTGACCCAGAGGTCCGTCATCTCTATCTTTGGTCAACTTCTAACTTGATAATTTAATGAAGTTTATCTCAAACTGATTTATTTACATGCTTTTCAGGATGAGAGTGTGAAGCTGACAGCAAAACTTATTTACCAAACAGCTTTAATGGAGAGTGGCTTTGAGCTCAGTGATCCAAAGAATTTTGCCTCCCAAATCTACAGCTCAGTTAAGAGCAGTCTAAACATTAGCCCTGATGCAACAGTCGATGAAGAAGAAGACGAAGCTGAAGAACCTGAGGCTGAAACCAAAGCAGAAGAGTCTGCATCTGAAGATTCTGAAGTCAAGGATGAGCTATAGATTATCCTAAGAAATGTTCCTTTTTCTCGGAAAGAACGTTGTTGTGCTAAATTTCTCAACACGTGAAGAATGCAGGAATAGTTTAGTTCATAGGTTAAACTTCAAGAATTTTGTCAGTCTTGCATTTTCGGTGTTTGTGTGTATGAGCTTGTCACAAATTTGCTTGTGTAACAAATCTGCAAGGTCTTATTTTTCCTTGTGAGAACTGGCAACAGCTCTAGTCCTCAAAATAGTCCAAATAGTATGATTTCTCTTTCTAAATTTTACTAAAAGAATAAATAGTGCTTAACCTAGGATTTCATAGCATAAATCAGAAATCATATATAGTGATTAAAACGAATAAGGTATTCATTGGTACAGTTTATAGGCAATGGTCCTGTCATTCGATTAGACTTCAGGATTGGTCCATTGGTCCTGGGCTTTAAACAAACCGTTCTGTTGGGCCGAGTTGTGTTGCAGAAAAGAAATTGGGCCTTAGGAATTCTCCACGGTAGTTGGGTTTATTTACACAAATATCCCTTTTTAGCTTATTATTTAAATTTTGTCCGTACTTTAAATTTGTTACAAATCTAGGTCTCAACAGAGTATCTTTTCAAACAACGTTAGCTTTGGATTGAATCTTTTACAATGCCATCTGACATTTGTAATCACTTGTAAATTTCCTTAGTGGTCTCACATTCTAAATCTTTCAGTGAACTCAAAAGAACCTTAGAATATGGTCTCAAAGGTTCAATTGCACTAGATAAAGCAAGGGCATAAAATTCAACACGAAACATGGTGAATAAATTGTAATACCTTTGATATGGTTAATCAAAAAGTAAGTGAGAAAGAAGGTTGAAAGTAATTATTCATTGACAATGGGAGTAGATTTGGCTTGCTTTTTCCCTTAGATAATATTTACTATTCAATATTATATATATATATATATATATATATATATATATATATATATATATATATTTTAAAGCTCATCAATAATTATTTAGATGTAATAAAGCTTTTTATAAGATGCTAGGAATTGAAGAAGTTTGATTGGTGATGCTATAAATTTAAGGAGAAAATGACACCGAAAGTGAAAAAGGTGTAATGCTGCTTAGTGCTGCACCTCTCATCAAATGTAGAGCTGGACGCTTGGATCTTTTTTGTGCTTCCTTTTTAATTCACTCTTATTTTTTTGAGTCTTCCTTTTTAATCAATTATTTTATCAGTGTGTAACCTTTATTTTAATTTTTGGACTTCCTTTTTATTCATTTTAGTGGAGTTGACTTGAATACTTTGAATATAGGAACCTTTTTTTTAAAATAAATAAATAATTACAATGTACGGATCAATTATGTATATCTTAATTAGTTTTAGAAGATACATGTTACCCCCAATCAGCATAAATACAGAACAATTTTGCAACTTTGTTCTCTTATGAGCAATGATCAAAGTAAGAAGCATCCAAAATCAAACCACCACAAAGATGAGTTCTCAAATTATGGGTAGGAGTATTATTTGGTGTGTATTAATAAATTAAACTACTAGTAGTAGTTAGCAGGAACTTATACTCATTAGATAGCATCTTCCATGCTAACGAACATAATCACAAGTAAACACATTTTAAATATATATGTCGAAATTAGTTCCCTTTGTTATGATATTATAATAAGAAAATATAAATCTTACATCATTTTATTTTATAGCAGTTATTATTTCGATAAATAAGTTTCTATTGAGAAAGACAGACAGACGAAGACCTGGACTTATTTTGCTAGACAAAACAAAAGTTACAATGGATAATTTGCGAATGAAATTGAAGAAATAATAATTAGTAATCAAATATGATCCAATTCAAAGGCACCATGAGCATATGTGTGTCGCTCTAAATTCAATATTATTATTTCTATTTCTTCTTTATATATTTCATATTCATATTGTTATCCTTTAATACACTCAGCGTGACATGAATTTAAACTAATCAGATCAATCGACTCTCAATATACACATAATGGCTATAAAAAAGAAAAGAAAGTGCATTATTAATATCTTATACTGTAGTTGTTTAATAATTACATAATTCAAGATTTGGTGTGAAGAATCAAGTGTATTTATAAACAATTTGGCTCCACATTGGACAACAACATATACATAGAAATTAAAATGAGAGCAGCATGGCAACTTGATTCCATCTTATAAATTTTAATTTGTAGCCAAAAGTAACACTTACAACTAACAAAGCTTGCAATTTAAGTAAAGTAGCTGGGGTCAGCTTAACCAATAACCAACTAACTATTGTCCTTTAAGTAAAGCAAAATTCTAAGTGAACTTTTTTTTCTGAATCAATTTCATGCTTATCGTACTTGTCGTCCATAATAACTGGTGTTTTTAATTTGAATACGTCTATTAAAATATGAATTTAAGTTTGATGCATCGTTAGTGTATTTTTTTTTTAACACCATCCGGTAACTTTTACTTGCGGTAGCAGGTCATTCATTTGTCAAGTAAAAATATAAAAATAAATGACCTTCTACAACAGGTAAAAGTCATATGATAATATAAAAAGAAAATACACCTACAGTGCACCAAACTTAAACTCTTTAAATATATTTTTTCCTAACTTATTCTTAATAAATGTTTTGAAAAAGAAGTACATAGCTCTTTAATAGATTTTTGGTCATGTAAACTCGTTTTATTCAAAAGAAAGTTGAAATTATAAGAAGAGCAAAATCAATGTCTTCTTGCAATATCACTTTTTTTTTTAGAAACAAAATAAAAGAATTAAAATACCATTTATTATGAAATCATGCGAGCACAAATTGAAGTAATTTAAGAAAACTAAAACACCAAATTCAATAAAGTTCTCTCCTTTTCTAAATCTTACAAATGTTCCTAGATGTTTAAGAAAAAATGAAAAGTACGTACAAAAGCAAAAGTGAACACTGAAATATAATAATTAGTACTTCCAAGAATTGCAAATCAAATCTCTATACATGTGAAATCCTAAAAAAAAATATGCTTTACACGTAGAAAAAAATAGCAACAGGTTTTTTTTCTTGATCTCCTTAAAATGTACTGAATTAATCTCAAGTCACCATGAATAATGTAGAAATTAAATTGGAAAAAATCAAAATGTTAATAAAAAGTGGAGAAAAGAAAATATAAAAAATGCAAATTTTAAGTCAAAATAAGAAAATGTTGTTCGTGATGAGTCCCCCGTCATAAAATCGGGTAGCCATGAACTGCCGAATGGAAATGGATCCTCTGGTGGGTTAGAACCCGACCCGGACCCGGAGTTGTCATTTCCGATAGAAAACCCCTTTCCGGTGCCGCTCAACGGTGAAGAGTCTGTTGAAGATTTTTGACTGCAAGCAAATATAAAATTGCATGAGATTCACGTAAAAATAATTAAAAAAAATATATAATAATAATAATAATAATAATAATAATAATAATAATAATAATAATAATAATATAATCAAACTCAATTTATATTATTTAAGTTTGAGACATAATTGCTATTGCATGAAATTCACGTCGTTAACATGCAATAATAAATTAATTTAACATACCAACACACTTACAAATTCTTTTAAACATAGTACTTTGTACTTATTTCAACATACAACAACATATTCAATATAATCTCATAAATTACATCTGAAGGGTGAAATTTACATAGTTTTAATTACCCCTATCATGTAAAAGTAGCGAGATTATTTCTCACAGATTCCTGACTCAAATAAAACGTAGTCCATCAAATCAAGTGTGGAATGAATTTTTTGCTTATTTCAATCTTGTTTACTTTAATTAATACAAGTTGGTCATACATGACATCAAAAACTTTATAGAAAAGCTTTCCAAGAAAATTATGTCGATTGATCGATGTGATGCAATACAAACAAGTTTATCCAGTGAAAAGAATAAAGTGCAAATGTACCTTTGAGAGTTTGAGAAAATAAATAATCAAAAGAAGATACTATTTCATTTGTTCTACGGAAATAAAAAAGGTGAAAAAAAGAAGATGTTCAAGATAAGATTACAAAATGAAGCCACTAAAAGATTCTCTGTATAAGGTAATTGCCAACTAATAATCTTAATACTATACTACTACTATTTATTTTCTTAATTAAAAACAGTAAGTCATCTAACAACCACGAAAATAACTATTCACCTATATATCTTTAAAAAAAAGTTGACTGATGTATAATATATGCATATATTATGTATAGAGGTTGTAATATTTTTGGTCGAACCTCCAAATGTGTAACTTTCACTAATCTTTTTTTATATAATTTACGATGAAATAAAAGACCGTGCTTTTTTAATGCGTTATATAACACGAATGGCACACCTTGTCGTACTTAATCAAATAATAGATATTGACTGCAATATAAATTGTCTTCCCGATACAATAAAAGACAACGCTATTCTACACTTCATCGAAACGAAAATCAAAAAAAGTAAAACTTGATATGCTCTAAAGAAGTATAGTAATATCTACTCAGCCTTGTGCTACATTAATGAACAAAAAGCTTGTTAGCAAAAAAAAAAAAGTATTTCCAATTTCCAAAAAGCAATTTTGATTCATAACAAGAGGTCATTATTACATACTTTTATACTTTATGAATAAATCAATGGACAACGACAAGGATAAAAAATTTAAAAGATAACAAAGTAGCATAATAAAATAGTAAGTCTTTTTCTTATTTACCTTGACTTTAATGAAGGACAGAATGTAATCGTATAATCAGCACCAGTACACGTAAAAGTACTTGTAGGATCATCGTACGCATAGCTATATGATTTTGGGCACGCGTTTTTAAACATTGCGGAGTAGCTCGACGGCGTACAAGTGGAAGGTGAAGCATACGCGCCGCTGCAACAGTATTCAGGCGTACCAAATGCTTCACATGCACTCTTGCATGCTTGTCCATCCCCGACCCGTAACTCATTCGGGCACATTCGGTTCAAATCCTTCAAACAACCCGTCGTATCGCATGTTCCTGACCCACCTACCGCTTGAATCGCCATTGGTAAATTGTATCCGTCAACTAAACTAACATCGTAGAAATCTTGCTTCGCCCCTGTTGAAGATTTAATTATATAAATCAAAATACATTTTTCTAAAAGTTAGATGAAATGAGAAAGAGACTTTGTCATTTGTAATGATTTTTTTTTTTTTTACGTGCATGACTAGTACGACGAGTTTTTAGATGAGACGACCATATAATTCATCAGTACGTACTTGAGAAAATATAATTAAATAAATGAAAATGCATTTTTCTATTAGTTACATGAGATGGTCATATAGTTCATTAATAATGGAACTTTTTTAATGAGATAATCATATAATTCAATAGTAGGTACCTGAGAAAATAGTGAGCTCTGCAAGGGTAGCGGGGGGAGTTGCTCCGTTCCCATTACATTCGATTTGATTCGATCCACAATCGGCCGTGGCACAATTACCTAGGCCGGTACTGGGGTCGAAATTGCAACCGGTTCGACCCCAGATCCGACCCGACCATTGTTGTGGTGGTTGAAATACCCGTGAATCACCCGGGCCAAGCATGAACCCGGTACTATCCAATTTCTGGCTATCAGCATTGGGTAATATTCCGGGCCATACATTGTAATCACATCTATTTATTAAAGTAAAAGTAGTACCATCAATTCCTATAGGGAAAAAAAAAAAAGTAATCCGAATTAGTATGATTATTTAATACGATAACAATAACATATTTAGTGTGATTATGCAAGTGAAAATCTGGGGAGGGTAACCATCAATGGTATGGTGATCATAAGAAACATGTAGTACGTATAATTAAGTATAGAATATTGTACGTACCATTGTTGATGGAGAAGAAAATGAAGATGAAAAGAATGAAGGAAGAAGAAAATAATGATCTTGAGGACATTATATTTGGAGAAAAATATTGAATGAAGAAACTATATATATGTGGATATTTTATGTTGTGGTTTTTCTGTAGAGAGATTTTTTTTTTTTTTTTTTTTTTTTTAGAAGAGGAGTTTAGGAGAGGTAGAGAGTGAAGGGGTTTATGAAATGATCATGAGAGGCTTTAAATAGAAGATGAGTGATGATGGAATTGGTGTTGGGTGTGTTAATAGTTAGTTTTAGTAGTATTGTAAATTAATTTACTTTAAAATAAATAAACAATTAATCAATCAACTGTGGTGCGTTTCTTTTTGAGGCTTTGAAAATAAGAAAAGAAAAAGGTGCATTTGCTTATGTGTGAATGAGAATGAGAAAGAGAAAGAAAACTGTTTTACCATGAACGGGTTTGGTGGAGTGGCAAATACTTTTTCATTCTTAGCTTAACCAGAGTATTCTCGGGTTTGAGCCTGAGTATGGAATCACCTATGATAGAGAGCGCTCTATCCCCATAGTTGGGCGTTCCGGTCAGTGGCAGAGCCAGAATATTCACTAAGGGGTTCATAAGTGAACAAACGAATTAACCAAAAGGGGTTCAACATCTAATATATGTACATAAAATATAATTTTAATTATGTATATATAACATAATTTTTCGCCGAAAGAGATTCGAATGAACCCCTCGACAAAGGATAGATCTGCCATTGGTTCCGGTGTGAATTCGAATTATTCATACTCCAATTTGAATATCAGAGATCCAATGACAAAATAAACTGTTGTAGCAGTTAAAAGGGTGGAAAGCTATCAACTGAAATTATGGAAATGTGGAATATTCTTGGAATGGATTTTAAGTTAATTTACAAAGTATAAGGGATTCTTTTGTATTATTAAATCACTCAAAGGATATTTATAAATTAATCTTCTTAAAATATAGAATTCATAATTTCGAAAACAATATTTGCTAGAATGACTAAAATTAAAGTATCCTGACGGTATATATAAAAATTCAAATATTCTTGAGAGCATTTACCTTGGATTATTATTTTTATCTTGTTTGTGCAGTTCTTTGCTCTTCATTTGCCAAAAAATTAGCACATTGATTTTCTTCTCTGTAAATGTGTTTAATGAAGTCGTTGTTATTGTTTGTCCTGATTCCTAGTCCCCGTTTGGTCATGAAAACATAATTTTTTGGAGTTGGAGTTAGAGTTGTGTTTGACCATGAATATAAAATAAAGTTGTTTTTGAAATTTTGTGAGAGAAGTAGGAGTAAAAAAAAGTGAAAACAAGTTTTTTCTTGTTTTCACTTTTACACATACAATTCCAAATTGTATTTGAAATTTTCATAATCAAACACTATTGTTTTCACTTTTTTCACTAAAGTGAATAATTTTCAGGAAAAAGGTGAAAAAATACTCATGGCCAAACGGCTACTTAATAAGATTGACAACAAGTAGGCGATTTGCACTTTTCACCTCTATTTTTTGATAGCTCATTAGTTTAGCCACGATTATCCTTTTTAATGTAAATGCACGCAGTGACGGATCACCTTGTAATCAGGGGGTTCGAAAGGAAAATTATACTATTTTTATATGGTTAAAAATATTTTTATGTATATATAGTAGATGTTGAACCGCCTTCGACTAGTCCGTCTAAACCCCCTCAATGAAAATCTTGGCTCTGCCTCTGAATCCACGTAATAAATATGTTGTTGATTATCTATTATACAGAATGTAAATTAAACGATCAAACAGATGTCTCCTTAAATTTGGTCTCCTATTCCATTTCTTGATAATTTTTTTTTGTTTTTTTAATTATGGATTCATTTCTGAAAAACATAAAAGTGGAATCATGAAAATCTAGCACTAGATATTTGTATAACACAGGTCCAACTTTAAGTAAAGTTATGAGTAGTAACTTTTATAGCAGGCTAAATGACATTGGTTAATTTCTCACTTTTTGCAACCAAATTAAGCAACGTCAGCAGACAAAAACAACTAATTACGAACCATATTTGTATAGATCATTATCACATTTGACATAAAGTTTTCTTTATCAATATAATCAAACCTTTTTTTAGGAAAAATTAAAAAGATAAGCTAATGTTTTCAAGATTTTGTAGCTTTAACTTAAAGGGTGAAAGCTCTTCATGGAAAAAATTATTAGTTGCTCTTATGCATAAAAGATTTTTATGCAAGTGTAATTGGTTCATTTACGGAGTTAGGGTAGACATTATCACGACTTAAGAATTTTAGATCGTAACACCAGGGTTTTAATCAATTTATAGGGGTCGAGGTTTGCATAATTCAATAATCTTTAACTCAAATCCTATATTTATATTTAGAAATTCAATTAATATGTAAAAATGTTGTATTTAAATTGGTAAAAAAAAATTCTCACACTTAAAATTTTGGATACGACTTTGATTTTTTTTAATGGTGTGATTTTGTTTAATTTCTCATCGCCTTTAATTCTTATGAATTTAAAGAGTCCGTACAACAAAATCTTAAAGCGAATCACAAGATGGGAAGCATAATTATATCAAATTTAGAAAGCTTCGAATAAAAGATTTAAATTCAAGATTCTATGTTTAGCCAATTATATGGAGACCAAATTAAAAGACTAGCTATACTAGTTTATGTTATTCCCATATTTTCACATTGGAAATTTTGTTTTAATGTGACTAAAATAAAGCTATAGTTGCTTCAATTATATGAGTCATTTTTTAGTTTTCCATTCGGTTTTCGGTTTGCATTAAGGTCTAATTAAATTTGGATTCGCGTCTGGTTTGGTTCATTTTTGCCGAAGATGCTCTTATTGGATTTTAAAAAAAAAATTAAAACTCGAATCTGAAACTTCTGATTATAAAGGGATTCCAATCATGTCACGGATGAATTATATAAGTAGATATTTTATTCCTCTCACTGTTGAGGATACTGTTTAATATGCTAATGTTCAGCCTAACAATCGTAATTACGAAGAAAAATCAGTACATTAAAAAAGAATCATGAAATAAAAACATGTCTAATACTTTTCCAATGGAATTGGATTCTCAGTAATGTGATGATTAATTGTTTTTGGAGCTGATAAGTTAATAATACATCGAATGAGAATCAATTAAAAAAAACATGCTTCCATGATGTTCCATGATTTAAAATTAATCAAATAGCCTAAATGAAATCGATGTAGAATCTCAGCCTAAAACGAAAAAAGGATAATTCAGTGAACTAACATAGCTCTTGCTATGCATGAAATTCGGAAAAGAATCTCAGCCTAATAAACGCTAAAATCCCAAATTGAATAAATATTTCCTCAATGAAGCAGTTAATTATAGCCAAAAAATAAATATGAGCTAGCTTGAGTTATGATATATTTATATATTTAGAAATAACTTCACTTAAGTTTTTTCATTATTACCCTTAATAAGATGATTTACCTACGATTTTTTTTAGATTGGGAATTTAAAAGTTTCTTTTGTTTCTCTCTAAAATTTTATATCTAATCAAAGTGTATCATATAAATTGATCTGGATGAGTAATATATTTATTCGTTAATCTCATTACGATGTTATCTAATCGTAGACAATTTTGAAGTAATTCATGCTAGTAGTCTAAGCACTGAAATTTGGAATATTAGTATTGTGGGGAGTGCTGCCATTTCCGTAAATGGTCCATGCAATATGTGAATTCAGATTTAGTCAGAATTAAAAATGAGTAATGAACACCAAGAGAGAAAATTAAAAAGAAATAAAAATTGGAATACAATTACTTTTTAATCTCTATCGGTAATAGTATAGTGGAAGTATGGTGTGAAAAAAATAAATAACTTTAGTTCTATAACTAAATAAATAAATATTTAATTATTTATTTATTTCTTAATTTGGTCATGCTAAAAAGAAATGGGCCCTTGGGAACAAAACGATATGGGCCCAACATGTCGTAGCACCACTCAGATTTGTATGTCCATTGGGCTTAAGCGTCGGTACTTATGTCATTTTGGGTCAAGTCAAATATGCAACTTTTTAATTAAAAATATTAATTTTTACTTTTAGTTATACATCAAACACAAAGATATTGCACTATATCCATGTTATTTCATGGAAACACCTAAATTAAATAAAAATAGTACATAAAAAGAAAGAAAGTTAGGGATTCAAAAGGTCGTGCATTGTTAGAATGTGTAATTATCTCATCCAAATCTTAAATAATTAGAATAGCCAGAAGCAGTGGCAGACTTAGGAATTAGAGGTCATATGGACGTTTGGAAGGTTAAAACATACATATTGATGTCCAAAGTTTTAAGGTTCTGTCTGAAAACTAAAGCGTCCAACTATCTTCTTAGTTTACGAACTGAGCGTTTTTTAAATTTTTATATCAGACTTTATTCACTTTTTATATAATTATACCTAGTCTCGTCGAATTTAACAGAAGCATAAGCACCCAAAGTTTGATTATAGATCCGCCCCTGACCAGAAGCATATTTATGTTTATGTAAAGACGTTTTAAGTACGCTCTTTATTTTTCATGAGCCTAGTTCGTGCAAATTCCTCATAAGACAAGGTATGTGACCGGTACTTACACCAATCGTAAGTTATTACTAAAAATTAGAGAAAAATACGATTGATAATATTTTTCACGCATACTCTAAAGAAATATCAAAATAAATATTTTGAACCGGGACATGACGGTTGACGGCAGGTGCATGGTCCACGTTAGAGGTGTAATGTGTATATGCTGTCGTGGAATGCACTTTGACAAGAATGGGCCTACGTACATGATCAGATTGGTCATTTGGAGACTGGAGAATTCTTTAGGAAAAAGAAGAAAAGAGAAAAAGTTATATATCAAGGTGAAATTAATTAGTAATAATTAAGATGACATTTACATGTGTATGTAACTTTATAATTAGATCAATCTTGTTAGTCATCAACCACCAAATTACTTACAACTTGTTTGTACGATAAGAATAGGACTACTTTAATTATTTTAATTAATGGGAAAAATACAAAGGGTTCGTTCTCATGTGGTTTACATGTGTACACATACAAATGCCAATGCTTGTTCATGATTTCGTGTAAAGTCAAAATCGGTGCAAACATGTTTTTAACTTTTGAGCCGTGTGTTTATTGGAAATAATTTTTCTATCTCATAAAAAATAAGAATAAAATTTTTGTACATTCTATTTTCTCTATATCTCACCTATAAGATTACAACAGATATATGATTATTATTAATTGTATTGATATAAATTTTTTAAAATCTTTTTCTAGGAAGTTCCTGCAGTAAACAATTCAAGCAGGAGATCAATGACCAAATTAAACTTAATATATTAAGTGATCATCATCAAGAGATATGTTAAGGTGATTTGATTTCTTTACCTTAATAGGATGTTTTGAACCCGAATTGATCTTATCAATTGGGAAATTCCTATTAGAGAGTGTAATGTAACCCTTTAAATAGATATTATGTGACGTGAATTTGAATTAATTATGTTAGTAAGTGCTTCCGACTAGGACCAAAATTAGTTGCCTACATAATTAAGTGGAGCTAAAGTTCTAGCAACGGGTTACCTCTGGTTAAACTAATGTATTTGTGTTACAAAAAATTCACAAAATTTATATGAGTAACTCATTCAGAACTTTGTAAGCCACTTATTTTTTAAATTTAGAATTTGTAAACTCAAAATTCTGATACCGCTTCTAGCTATCTATAACTTATCATGAGTTCTTCCCCTTATCGTTATTGGGCAAATTTAAAGAAGTCTAAACATGATCTCAAACTTTCTAAAGAAACAAAGATTTCCATGCAAAAAGCAAAATGTGGTGTTTAATTAGGATAAGATTGTGAAAAAGAAGTTGAAAGATGACAACTAGAGAGGTATACAAAACACTTCACATGGAGAAAATCTAAAAAGGTAAATTGAACTTGCCAAAAAATAATAAAAAAGAATTTAGAGAAAACAAAAGGGGCTTGAATGCTGATGTGAAAAGTAGCAATTCCTACGTAGTCCACTTCTTCTTTTTGGCTTTGCATTGACAATTAATAGTACCACAATATATTCTTTCAAATACTCAAATCTCTTCTGCTTTATAAAAAGGTATATGTCCAACTCCAACATGTATATACGTGCATGTGTAATTTAAATCCATTCAACTACGTGCATGTAATTATATTTGGGCTTAGTATGTAGACAACCTCTTAAATTTGTTAGAATATTTCATGTACACTAAAATTAAACTATGTTTCAATTGAACATCCTAACTCATAATTAATCAGGGGCGGAACCAGCCCTTTGGTAGGGATTCATTCTAACCACCTTCTACAGCAAGATATACTATTTATACATGATTAAAATTATTTTTTTATGTATTTATAGTATGTGTTGAACCCCCTTCGACTAGGTTTCTTCAAATATTGAAACCCCATTAGTTGAAATTCTAGATAAAATATTTCACTTATATGTTTTCGATTCAAATTTTGAAGAAAGAAAGTATATACCTTTATGTTTTTATTTACATATTGGATAGTTAAGTTAACCACATAATATATGACATCTTCTTTAATTATAGTATCAACTAGCTTCAAATAGGAAATGTTTGGGTTTTACGCTCACTGAAGCGAAATGTATGATTAATAAATGGAGAACACACGTAAAAAAATTCTAAAACTTGAATCGGAAGTGTCTAATTATTAGCGATTGAGGATTGAGGTATTCAATTGAAATACTAAGATTAAATTGGAGTATCGAAATAAAATATATATTCAAACAAATTTTAAAAGTTGATTATGTATTAAGCCTTAAATTTGAATAAACTAAATTCTGTACATAATGTGTCAATGTTTATAAAAGTCAAATTGAAGTATATCCTTTGTTACTAGCTATCCTTGTCGATCACTTGAAAGTTGAAACTTGAAAGTATACAAGATATACACTTTATATCAATTAAGGAATATACTTGCAATTAGGACCAGCTTTGCATTTTTTAACCTAATGTAATTGACTAATTACCTGCCTGTTTCGTTACCTTTAATAATGCCTTTACTTTATTAAGACACTATTAATCAAAAAAAAATTAAATACTATCTTTAGTATTTGAATGGACGAACTCAAAGGGGTGGATAAGTGTGCCACGATAATTTGCAACAGAAAAAGCTTAAACTATAGATAATTTCTTAATTTGATTAAAGATCTGAATACATGATATAGTGTATGTTCTTATTAAATACGTTAAATGTTTAAAGTATGCCATCTATTTTAGTTATAAGCGTTCATTTGAATAAGCTATAAAACCTCGGGCATATATTTCAATTGAGATTGATGTATATAGGAGATGACATGTTTTTATGGGGTTAACTAAATTGCTTAATATAGACATTTGAGAACACACATAAATAACAACAACAACAAACCCAGTGTATTCTCACCTGGTGGGGTCTGGGGGGGTAAGATGTACGCAGTCCATAATTTGAACTGAAAGTATCTAATAGAAACACGTTATCATGTGTTTAATTACAACGCGTTGTATATAGTTCAAATGTCTAATTGAAATTTAATAACAAATTTAAAGGAATGACAATGCATTGAAGCGCAAACAACACAAACTTCGACAGTTTGGAACTTAATTACAGAAAATCCCGACATCTTGAATAATTACTGAAAAATCTCAATTTTGGGTCTGTCGAGATACATATATAATTAGCTCCCGATACATCTAACGAAGATACATTTTGTTCTTTGTAAAGATACATAATTAGTTTCGAATACATTTTTTTCGATTTTGGGTCTATCAAAATACATAATTAGCTCCTTATATATCCATCCATCAAAGTTACATAATTAGTTGAGATTTTTGTAATTATTTTGTAAAAGTAGAAATTTATGTAAATAGTATGACCTTTATAAGAGTAAGACATTGATTGTGGTGATATAAATGGACGTGAAAATTAACCTCATTGATGGTTATCTTTTTTTTTTTTTTTTACAAGTTGATAATAAGATCAATTGAAATGGTTAAAATGGTCACAGTCAGTCTTCCTTAGCTCACCACCAAACAAGATAATGTTCGTTAAAAATAAGCACTATCAACTTTTTGAGCATCATGGGTCACCATGCATATATATCCCAAATTATAAATTACCAAATATACCAAAATGGACAATCTTTTTGGTGGATACTTCTTTCAACAACCAGCAACGTGCATTAACATGTTCTTTCTGTCGTGTAAAGCCCCCCCTTTTTTAAAAATCTTTTTTGGGATAATTTCATCTTAGCTTTTTGATTCATTATCCTGTCCTCACCCTAGAGCTACTACTATATAGTATTTTATAGGGATAATATCCACGAAAATATCTGAATTTTGACCGAATTTTTAGTTGAGTATACTGAACTTTGCGGGGGTCCTATTACCCGCTAAACTTTTTAAAGTAGATTTGATCCCCCCCCCCCCCCCCCCCCCGAAACTCTATACCCAGGAAAGTGTAAATATGATGTGTAATACACGCGCCACCTCATATTTACACGTGTCTAAGTGGGCAGACATATGGCATTAAAATCCGGAAAAAGAAAGTCATAGGACCTCCCGCAAAGTTCAATATACTCAACTGAAAATTCGATCAAAGTTCAAGATATTTTCGTGGGTATAATCCCTATTTTCTAAGATTTTATTGAGTCACTTCCTTCTCAAAAGTTTTTGGCTCAACTTTGAAACTTCTACTTATATCAGAGGGGTTGCTAATTCCACATTGGTCGAGGGAATTTGCTGTTATCTTATTTTCCTTTTTCGACGATGATTATAGATTTAGGGTTTACAGTTTATGTGATTAAGATTTTAAACCTTCTCTAAGTTACTGGGCTATAAATTAATAATTTTAGATGGATTTCTTACGATATATACAGAGATTGGACTAAAGTTATTGATCCGATCGAACGTGGTGTATCCAAAGCTAGTTTTGCCCCTGTGGACTATACTCATCTTATGAGTTAACTTTAGAGGTTGAAGCCGATATGATTCATTTTCTACTTAATATCGTATTAGAATCAGACTCATTTTTATTTTATTTCAATAATTTCACGTTAAATGTTAGTATATTCATTATCCTGTCCTCACCATAGAGCCACTACAGTATTCTAAAAGATTCAATTGAGTCACTTCCCTCCACATTGGTCGAGGGTTTTGTTGTCAACTTATTTTCATTATTTTTTTTTCATTATTACTCATTTTATGATTTAAATTTCGAGGTTGCACCGATGTATTTCATTTTCTAATCAGACTCATTCTATGTTTTGGATAATTTCACTTTAACTTTTTGATTTATAATCTTATCCTAGAGCTACTATATATATAGTATTGTAAAAGATTCAATTGATCCACCTCCCGTCCCTATCAAAAGTCAAAAGTTTTCGACTCTAACTTTAAAGCTTCTCCATAGAGGGGTTGCTACTTATTCCACATTGGTTGAGGGAATTTATTGTAATGTTATTTTTGTTTTTGGACGAAACACATCGTCTTGGTTGAATTAGATTTAATATCCATGTAAATTAATATTAATATCAAAATCAGACTTTTTTTTTTTTTGTTCAAACTAAGACCTTCGCGTTATATTTTCATATTCTTGTATGACTCTGCATGGCACCGTGATTAAGTGTCTCACATTGATTATGAATGAGTTATCGTTCTCTCGCCTTTCATGGTTTTGAGAATAGGCATATATATATATATATATATATATATAAGTATCAATGCCGAGTTCATCTAAGCACATTATTTTCAACGTAGAAAATCAAATGTGTAAACGTCCACCTTCTTAGCATATATCCAATTAGGCATAGATAGTAATTTGTTTCTATCACCCACTTTTGCTCACAAAACTAGAGGCTCATAAGAAAATGAATGACAAAGATAAGATAAGCTTTAAATCTTGGCTTTGTTAATTTGGTGACCAAATAATAGCATAATTAACTAACAAGTATAATGACTTGATTGGCTCTTGACACTTCACCATCTGTATAGCCTAGCTAGAAATTATGAAAGTCTCTATATTAATTAACGAATTGAACAACAACCAATGGTACATTTCCTAATATTTATACTTTATAGTTTTCATATTATTTTAATTTATTGTAGATTTCAATGGCTGTTGTTTGAATAATTAATGAAATTTGTACGTAAAAGCTATAAAGGATGCGACACAATGAGTATTGGCTGATGTGGCTACATATTAAAATTACAGTTATAGCCTTATAGTAGACATGAAAAAGAATTAGTACTATATTACAGTTTCAAAAATCTAAGAAGCTTCTTTATAAAAAAATATGCACGAACGTATATGTAACAGGCAAGATATATTTTTAAATTAAAAAAAAAAAAGGCAAAAGAAAGTAGAAAAATATTGCTGTAAAAGATTGTCGGAAAGGAAAAACATCATTTCGTATTGTTTAGCCAATCAAACCATACCATATTTTATGAGGAAAAAAAAAATCTCTTAATCATTCACAAATTGAACAGAAGAAAGTAATTTTGTCAAATTCATAAAAATAAAGACCTCACACAAGATTAATTATTTTTGTAAGTGGTATATAAATTCAACTTTGCCCATATTTACAAGATGAATTTAAGTTATATACATATGACGATATATATGTAAAGATTTTTGAAAGGAGCTGATTAGACATGATATGAAGCAGTTACAGCTTACGGAAGATATAAGCTTTGATAGGAATGTATGAGAACTCGGATTAGGGTAGAAGGTTAGTGGATAGAAGTTCAGCCGTTATAGTAGGAAAAAATGTTTTGTTTGTGTCTATACCTAGAGTTTCTTGTTTGCGGTGTTTCCGTAATGTCTATGATTTTGGATAGATGGTTTATAGTAGTACCTTGTATGTGTCTTATTTTCGTTATTATTTAGCAGTGTGTTATTCCATCTTGCTGTGTGCATTGATGTTATTTGTTTGACATACTGTTATATGTACTGAGTCGAAGGTCTATCAAAAATGGCATTTCTACTTCATTTGAAGTAGTAGTATGGACTAGCCTGGATTGCAGCACTTTTTATTTTAAGTAGTGCTGCAATTCGCGACCTGAACTTTCGAATTTGGATCCGCTTTCATTAGGCTAGCAGCTTAACTTGTTCAAGGTTGCTTTAAATTTAAATATATACTTTTATTAGAAAGGACTGCTTAAAAATTTTATAAAACGAACTGCTGCAATCCAGGTTCGGACTCGTGACATGGGCATCCAAATTTGAACCCGCTTCCACTGGACTAGCGGCTTATTTAGTTCGAAGTGGGTTCAAATTTAAATATATATTGTTGGACTGATTATATATACAGGTATATACGATATAATTTTTCAACGAAATGGGTTTATATGAACCCACTTGAACCATACTAGGTCCGCCCCTGAGTTAATACATAGGAGTATCTATTATCTATTTATGCTAGTTATCATAAATATATTCTATGTTGATGTGACAAGACTAACCCTATATGAAATATGAGCTTCATTAGATACATTATTAGAATTTTTAGTTTATGAGTTTAAAGTTCTAAAAAAAACAACTTATTGGGTTCTACATAAGTTCTTTGAAAATATTAAATAGATTTTTAAATACAAATACAACGTCTAGACTAAAGCAACTAAATTATACCCAACCGTTAAACATGTTTGCACTAACCTGCCCCTTAATTCAAATTATAAAAACTATCACTATAAATTTTCTACACTATCATTTCGCTCAAGTGTATCTAAAGATAAATGTCCATAAAATATGAAATCAAATTTATAATTTTAAAAATAAGATAAATTATCTGCTATGGCATATAAAAGAAACGTGATGATACAAAAATTTCTTCCATGATTATGCATATAATTTAAATTCATTACTTAAATATAGTCAAAGTTATCTTGTCTCCTCATCCCATTGAATAATACTCCGCCTGTCCCATTATACTCATCTCAATTTGACATTTTATATTGATTAAGAAAAATAATTAATAACATAATTAATTTATTGTAGTATTCCTATTAAATGGTGTTTACATTTTAATTTGAAGAAAAAATAATTAATTCTAAAGGTAAAAAAGAAAAAAAATATTTTGTCTTGTTAATAAAAAATAACAAGTAAAATGAGAAATTAAATTAAAAAATTTGAAACGAGTAAAATGAAACGAAAGAAATAGTAAATAAAGAGAAATATCCATTTTGGGCAATAGCTTATTAGCTAAGTTTTCTTGTCCTCTTGTCAAAGAAGGCATTGATGATAACCTTTAGGTTTAACTTTAAGCTAAAGGGTCATTAATTAGACCCATATGCATGACCTACAAATTAAAAGGCATATAAACTTGTCAATTCATTATCACAAATTAAAGTTGATCATCGTTTATTACTTCCTTCGTCTCAAATTATTCATTCTAAATTAAGATGACATAATTAGTAAGAAAATAATGATTGGTAATATAACTTTACCATTTTGCCCTATTAATTTTGTCATGCTGTTAGTTCCAATATTGATGGAGTTATTATATGGCTAATATCAAAGTATTTTTTTCATGGATAATTAGGATTATAGGATTACCAAAGTCGTTGCAATATCTTTTTAGATTTGATAATTTAATGTCAGTAACAAGGAGTAATCAAACCAAGGATATAATGGTAAAAAAAATTGTATTGTTTTGATTAATGAAAAGAGACAAGTAAAATAAGAAATCAAATTAGGAAATTTAAGACGGAGGGAGTCTTTTCTTAAAAGTCAATTTTTTCAACACATAAACCGATCAAGAATTTTGTTTTAAAAAATAAAATTTCTATGGGAATTAATTTTCATCAACTAAAATTCAGTATACATATTTTTATATAAATTTTACCACTCAATCATAGTCAATTAATATGCATCGTCACCTCAATTTTGTCACTAACCTTGATAAATATGTACATACCAAATGTGTGAGTTTTTTTTTTTTTTTTTTAAAGTAAATTGTCTAATTACATTTCACAAAATTCTCTATTTAAAGTACCACACTATTTATTTGCTCGTGTTAAAGGCTACTTTTCACATTGTGGAAAATTAATGAACTTTAATTTTGTTTTGATCAGACATAATGATACCACGATTAAGGGAGCAACACTTTTAATCACCCTACAAAAAGTGAAGTGACACAAAGAAAAGAAAATTGATTCTCTGAATTTAGTTGATTAGTACGAAGTAACAACAAAAAAAAATCCTAATCAGATGGCATTAGGGCCTAATTGGTACGAATTGCTCTTTAAATAGACTGATCTTTAATTTTTACCTTTTAATTCAAACTTAGGCCCAGTAAAATATAAGTTCTTTAAGGATAAAAGTTAATATGATACATCACTTATCAAATATTATAATAGAAAAATATAAATTTATGTCTTGCAACGAAAAAAATATTTGTTTTGAGATAAAAATAAATAAAAAACAAGCATAAAATATGAATAAAAATGCAAATGTATTATGTCTAAGATAGTAATATAATAATAGTCAACAAACTAAATTAAACTTTGGTTGAAAGTGTTTGTCCATGTGACTTCCAGACCCCCACCAAACCTAGTTCATCCTGTCCAAGAATATCCATTCAAAAGATTTGGTCAAAATTTATGTAATATATATTGAGGAGCGATAAAATTAACCTATAAAAACATGATTCGTTTAAATTTGAGTAGGTTAATAACTTACTTATAATTAGTTTATTCTATTTTGACTCGTCAAATTCAATCAATCTAAAAATTAAGCTACTTTTGGCTAACTATATAAGTCGAATTGGCTAATTTTGAGAAGTCTTGTCAAAACATTGATAAGAGTTGAAACGTTGTTTGACCCATTTTGACTCATCTATTTTTAATAGATTAATAACTAATCAGTTGAAGTAATTTTATCTATTTTGATCGACTAAATCTCACCCAACCCGCTCATTCAACATTATTATTAAAACCGATAGACGATTAATTTCTCCTTTCGTACATGCAATCTTTCTAGGCTTTTTGACTAAGATCAAAGTGTGTAGTAGTATCTTTGTACACATGCATCAAACACTTAACAACATTGTATAATGTCATGGACGCTTTGTCATGGTCACAAATCTTTTTTTCTTCTTCTTTGAAGTGAAAGAAAAAGAAAAAGGAGAATGGAACAAAAGAAACCAAACATTTCATATATAGACCTTCTCTTTCAAAGGTTAAAGTTACATATAAGGTTAGGACAAGTTCCTAGTAAGTGGCTAAATGCTTCTTAGTAATGCATTTTTTCTATAAAGACAACTTACTATATTTATCATAAGGTGGAAAAAATGTACTTGAACACATAAAAGGAAAAAGAGGAGGGCATATGTTGCATCCTTGGTCATTTGAGATCTCACTTTGTGGCTTTCTTTCCTTTCCTTTTCACTTGGTTAAACAAAACTTTTTGACACTTTTGAACAAAATTTGATACCAATGTATCCTTGGAGGAAGGTCAAAGATCGATTTTTTCTACCAACGTCTTGTCAATCAAGCTTGTCTCACCGAACTTACTTAGTGTGGTTCATATTTTGTGCGTGTTTCGTGAGCTATTGCACATGAACAGAATTTTCAAGAAAATGAAGAAAACTACACTCAAATCATTAGTACGAAAAAAAAAAAAAAAAAAAAAGATCTTCTAAGAAAGCAAGACATTTGTCCAATAGTTATGTTGCTTAGGAACTTAGGCAACTAAGTGATTACAAATACAAAAGAGGATTAAGATGCAGTGCAGATTTTACTTAATCTCCAATATAAAACAACAACAAACTCAGTGTATTCCCACCTAGTGGGGTCTGGGGGGTAAGATGTACGCAGTCCATACCTCTACCTCTAAGAAAGTAGAAAGGTTGTTTCCGATAGACCCCCGGCTCAAGACACGAGATACCACACAAATACATAGTAAAGCACAGAACAAGATTTCATAACATAAATACGGCACCCATAAGTAATAGAAAACAGAGGCAAGCACCCAGATTCGTAATAAAACATGGAACATAGAATCATAACAAGAATAATACCCCCACCAAGTAATTCCCTACACTAGCGACCCAAACTGGCTCTAGTCTTCTGCCCTAATTCGCGTCCTCCAGACCTTCCTATCTAGGGTCATGTCCTCGGTGAGTTGTAACTGCTCCATGTCCCGCCTAATCACCTCACCCCAGTACTTCTTCGGCCTACCCCTACCCCGCCTAAAACCATCCAACGCTAGCCTCTCACACCTACGAACCGGGGCATCCATGCCCCTCCTCTTCACGTGTCCGAACCATCTCAATCGGACTTCCCGCATCTTGCACTCCACTGGAGTCACACCAACCTTCTCCCTGATAGTCTCATTCCGAACTCTATCCCCTCTAGTCAGCCCACACATCCAGCGCAACATCCGCATTTCTGCCACCTTCATTTTTTGGATGTGGGAGTTCTTAACTGGCCAACACTCCGCTCCATACAACATGGCCGGGCGGACTACCACCCTGTAGAATTTGCCTTTAAGCTTGGGCGGCATCTTAATCTCCAATATAAACATTGAAAAATAACATAAACATATACCTTAGCTTATTATATTTTGCACAAATCTCCACCCTTATAAAGTAATTATAAAAATCTCAACTAATTATGTATCTTCGTTGGATATTTCGGAATCTAATTATGTATCTTTACAAAGGAAAAAATGTATCTTCGTTGGATATATCAAGAACTAATTATGTATCTCGATAGATTCAAAATCAGAATTTTCAATAATTACACAAAATATCGAGATTTTCTGTAGTTAAGCTCCAAACTGTCGAGATTTATGTTGTTTGTCCTATAAACATTTCACACTTATACGTGTATCACAAAAGCCCAGCACTGTCCAAAACGTTTGCATTGGGCCCAAAGAATAGCATAACATATAGCCCATAAATAACCAAAGAACTTGAATTCAGTCCAATTCTCGCATTTTCTTGAATTTTCTACCTTTCACTTTGGGAAAACAACATAATTAGCCACTTATATGATTGAAGATAAGTTCAATTATGGACGGACAGTGATTCTTGGTAGGAAAATTAATTTTTTAAATGTGAAAAATTATAGGCTACAAGTTTCTCCAAATGTGAGCAATAATTTGACCATTAAGATTGAAGAGTTGAAAAACGTAATACATTTGAATTTTGACCAATAAGGTTTTCTAGCAAGGACCAAGTCATTAAGTTTCTATTATTTTCCAACTAAAATTGAAATAATACTATTATTAAAATAACAAAATTAATGAATAGGTTGGTGAGATTCTCCTTTTCAATGGGTCGTTTACCATAGTAGAAAACAAAAAAATTAGCGAAAATGCTATCCACTTAACCTAACTAATAACCAAATTTTACACTAACAAATGTTAATTTAGGTGTACTAACTAATGACCAAAAGTACCAAAGAGAGTAGTACTAAGTACTTTGTACTCCAATTTAGCTGGTAAAGTAGGTTGGTAAATATCAATCTCTCAAGTGATTAAGTGAACAAAATTGAGAAACATAATTAACATAACTACCAATTATTCATCATGATTATTGGCTACCAACTTAGTTTTTGTGCAACACTATCCCCCTCCTTGCATTTCCAAAGTTGGACATTTGATCAGAAATTCAGAATTGTCCAAAATCATATAAGAAACAAATTATCTAATCTCATCCCGAGACATGCACTAACGCGTAACACATAGTACAAAATAAAAGAGAAAGCGATCTCTACGAACAATAATAATTTGAATGGAAGAAAATAAAAATATAATTGTACGTAAATATGTTGTATTTTACTGATCTCTTCTGCTAAGGGCCATATAATCAATAGAACACTTATAACATGCCACAAGTCTAATCTTTCCCCATATATATATATATATATATAAAAGTAGGGAGAAAAATGATATCGTTGAATATTTGACAAGATAAAATCTCCATTTATTTACTAAAAAAAAAAAAAAAACTGAAGCGAAAATTAATTTTCTCTAAACTTACGTATGAAAGAACCCTACTTAAGGATGTTTTTATCATGGTCATGAGTTTAATACATCATTACAGATTGCTTCACAAAAGAGCAATTAAGATGATATTGCTTGTGTAACAACATATCCAGTATATACATAGCCTTATTCCTATTTTGTAAAAGTAGAAAAAATATGTTCAATAGACCTTTGGTTATGTGAAATGTTAATTTCATTGGCCAAGGGGAAAAAAAACTTTTTAAAGAATTTGGCTTAAGGTCAAAGGTTGATCCCATATATATCTACCGAAGATTATGCACTAAATATGTGGGGCTGATCTATATTATTTTCATACATGCACTATGTTTCTTTGCAGTACTACAGGCTATTTTTTGTCATGTGGTATATAGGAAAGTGGACATCCAATTGTGTGTTACATGGATACATGTTCTTAATGCAATTAAATTATTAAATTCTAATAATGAAGAAATGGTAAAAGAGAAAAATAAGGACATGAAAGACCCCTATCGTAAGTTTTTTTATTTTTTGCGTCAATATTTTTTTTCTTCTTTTAATGATTCACACCCTAATTTAATAATTACTCACACGTGATAAGCAGGGACGTTCATATGTTTGACAAACTTTTAAACAGTACAAATATTGCATGAACATACTTCTACCTATCATTTTGTGACTTTTACAAAGATATGATTAATCTTTTTGTTTTCTCCAATAAGAGGAACATGCAATATGATCTTGGAATTTGGATTAGCAGCCAGCTGTTAGTTAATTAATCATTATAATTAAAGAGCAACACTTTTATAATTCAGATCTGCAAATCACACTACGTGCTAATTCCTAATGTATATTATAAGGTACTAATCATAATTCTCAACAAAAACCAATTAATAGGACAAAAAGATAGTGGCTCAATTATGGAGATTGAAGATGACTGATTCAGCATCTTCTAAAGAAAATGCTGACAGAGATATGAGTATGCAACAAAAAAAATGTGCAAGGATATTATATATTATTTTAAAAATTTTCAAGTCTAACTTAAATTATATCTCTTAAATTTATTTATCTATCATATATTTGATTGTCCTTCGACATATAATTGTGTTCATGTGCATTATGAAGACCTCAATTGAATTATTAGATAGAATTCGTCCCTAACAAGGTATATTTTTCCTATTTTAGTTAGAGGTATCGAGTTAGAATTTTAAAAAAATAAAAATAAGAAGTTGGTGAAGAATATCTTCCTTTGCATATATAATGGACACTGCATGACATGAATTTGAATCGATTGCTAGCGAATCCGAAAACCAAACAGTTATTATATAATATCTAAAAGTAATTTTAACACTAATGATTAGTAGTATTATAATCTATTGATAATGTATCTTGGTCGCTATGAAAGTTACTTAATACTTTTTTATTTTTCTACCAATGTTGCAAGCTTATTAATATTTAGTGCAGCAAGAATATCCCCATCCACACCTCTAATGCCGATGCTTTTATTTTATTTTTTCACAAGCATATTTTTGGAGCTTATTAATTCCTTTAGATTAACATTATCCATTCCATTTTCTTTTTAATTCCTTTAGATTAACATTATCCATTCCATTTTCTTTTCATTTCTTTTCAATCTTACCTAAATAACAATATATATACCCATTATAATCTCACAAATGGGAGTGCTGAATGTGATAGCAAAAAACAGAAACTAATTTACGAAAAGATAATAAGTAATAAATAAATTAACAATCTATTTTTAAGTGTCTATAATACTTCCACCAACTGCAGTGGTTAACAAATATTAGCATATTATACATCATTTCTAAAACCTACCTAACAAATGAATCTCCCCCTCCTAAACCTAATCCCAATCTTAATTCAAATTAAAAATATAAAGTAAAAAAATCAAACAAAATTCTAAAATAACCTCAAATTATAAATCTTATATCTAAATTTGTGGCTATAAAGTTCCCTCTCATTCCACCAATAATAAGGTGAGTAGGTGTTTGTCAAATAAATTGACACGTAAGCATTTTTGAAAGTGACTCATTTCCTCGTCACATGGGCCCATAGATGTGGGTCACAAGGCCCAATTAAATGGGTCCACAACGTGATACAACACCCCCAAATTCCGACAAAATCAGATGGGCCGGGCCGGGCTTCGGCCTACTATTTTTTGGGTGTTGGCAAAAAAAAGTTAGAAGAGGTGACGATGCAACTGGAAAGTGGCGGTCAAGAAGGCAACGGCACCGGCGATCACGTGCATGCACGTGGTTGAAGATGCAGTGCTTACATCCCACGCACCATCGTATACCATAGAGTTGTCGATTGTTGAGGATGGTTTATTATCGTTGTTGTTCTTGTCATCTGGTTCTTGGCTTTGTCCACCTGATGATGATGACTTTTGGCTGCAATGTAATGAATAATCGAGTCAGTTACACGAATCTTCACTGATCAGTAATGACATGTATATAATCGACATTAATTTACTTATTATTTGCTCGGTTGCATAGTGAGAATATATATCGGTCTCAAACTCAAAGTGAGTGCTGTTTATTTATTTAGTCTTCACAGTTACAGATTTTAATCTTTATTTTCGATAAAACCTTTTAACTCAAATAAATATCACAAACAATTGAATTATTGAACTGCCCACTAGACAGGCTTATTGGCTACCTTGGAGTTTCGAATGGGCAACTTGCCTAAAGATGACAATTCAGAGCGTTGGGTTCAGAGAATCACTCTAAGCCGTTCAGTTTGATATTTTCCCAATTCCCAATGCTGACTTAGTTATCAATAATAAAGTACAAAAAGTATCCCTACAAAGTGATATCACAGGTTATGTTAAAGGACTAAAATACCCCTACTGCTTGCCACCCCTACCCCTACCCCCGACCCCACCTTCTTAGGTCACTAAGTCACATTCCCCTATAAATGATCTCACATGAGATATTTTCTCTTTACATTGAAAGTCATGTTCCAACGTTCCATTTGACAGGCCACATTCCTAACTCGGATCCCAATTTGTTCCCCCTCATTTTGTAAATAAAGAAGATTAATCTTGTTAATAAAAATGATTAACAAAGAAGATTAGTAAATCTTAAGTCATGTAGAATTCTTATTTAAATAATTAATAATAGTTCAGCATAAAAACAAGTGTGATATCACGTTATCGGTCAGTATTGACTTGCCACACTTCTAATCCCATCCATACCTCGACGACTTATAGACAATGACTTAATTAAGCGAACCCATTGAAGCTATCTCAGACTTCGCTAGGTGGAAATTCACTGAATATGTTGTTGTATTGGAGCTATCTCAACATATTATTTTAGCTTGGTAGAAACAAACTCAAATATAATGACAATTTAGTTATATCACTCAACAAAATCAAATTGAAAAAAAAACAATTAGCACATGAAAATTAAACCATTTACTCCAATAATTTTTAGTTAAAATTAAGAAAAGAAGGATTAAGTAAATTTACCTGGTATTAGGAGAAGGACAAAAAGTGATGAGATAATTACTGGCACCAGCACAAGTAAAAGTACTTGTTTTATCATCATAAGCAAAGCTATAAGCACTTGGACAAGCTTTCTTAAACAACATGGAATACGACGACGGTTTACATGTGTTGGGATTATTATACGCGCCGGCACAACAATATTCATCTTGTCCGAATGCTTCACACGCGCTTTTACACGCGACATTCTCACCACCCACGCTCTGTACTTTCAACTCCGATGGACACGCGCCGTTTAAATCCACAACACACCCGGTCGCCGTACAGTTGTTTCCGGTTCCACCTTGTGGTACTACAAGCATTGGTAAGTTGTACCTGATGATGTAATATATATTAATAATTAAATTACAATCAAAAAATAAAAAGAACAAAATAAATAAATAATATATATTTGGTCCTATTTTATATGATATTTTTTTGATAGGATGAAGAAAGTAAGAAATAAATAAAAAACTTTATGAAACTAACAAATTACCTTTTAGAAAATAAACGTATTTTCTTTAAAATTCAATAGGATCAATAACGATAAAAGAGCAATTACGTCTACAAATAATTACTACCAAATAAGAAAAGTTAACATTGACAGGTCAAAATAGAAAACATGCTACGTAAAGTTAGACATAATAGGTAAACATGCTCTTTTAACTTATATTTATATCCTTCAATTTTGTACGTGTATAAATAGTCATTTTAGTTTATACAAAGTTGAATAAATAGGTATGTGCATTTGATGTAGCGTCTTATATGATTAATTTGTGCCCCCATGACATCTAATATGTCCACTTATTCAATTTTATATAAATTTACGTACACATATCCAAAATTGAAGATTATAAAATATGACCTATATTTATCTGTTATGTCTATAATTAAATTAAAACTCTGATATATCGTTTTTTTAAAGAAATTCAACCTATGTGACATATATGTCGATTCAGATTCAGCAAAATCACTCTTGATTTGTCCTCTCTAAAAATACGACGACGCAATACCTTTTTATATAAAATAAAGATTGAGACGACAATATAAAAACAAACACTCAGCAAGAAATAAGATTGAAGTTCAGATATTCAATCAACTGAGTTATAAATTTTTCCGCCCAACACTTTGACATTCACAAAAATGTATATTAATACTTCTTTCGTTCTAAATTATTTGTCTTAAATTTTTTAATTTAATTTTTTATTTTATTTATATTTTTTCATTAATCAAGAAAAAAAATCTATGTTTTAATCCTTTGTATTAATTATTTTTTCTTTAAATTAAAATATAATCGTTATTTAATAAGGTACATCTCAGTTTGTACGGATAACTTGGAACAGAGAGAGTATAAAATAAAAAAAACATTAAAATGCTCTTACCCATCGACTAAACTAACGTCGAAGAAATCCATGCCGCCGGAGCCATCGAGTGTGAATTCAGCTAGTGTTGCCGGCGGTGCTGCGTTACCGCCGGCGCATTCTAGTTTACCGGAACCGCAATCTCCAGTGGCGCAGGTAAATTTTCCGGTGGAATCTTCGGTACAATGTGTACGGCCCCAGAATCTACCACCCCATGAAGAGGGAACAGTAATTGTTCTCGATTCACCTCTTTGTAGAGCAAAGCCTGTTGTAGACAGTGGTGCAATTCCGGCGTTGGATAATAATCCTGGCCATATTGTTTGTTGGCATTTGTTCACCATTGTAAATGTTGCAGCTGAATTTGCACCTGAATTTCAATGAATTCAAAAATAAAAATCAAATCTTTGAACATTAAATTGATCTAAAACGAACTCTTAAAGATAAAATTGATCTGAAATAGAAGCTAATAAAGATAAATATGAAAGCTTTTATGCATAAAATTCTAGTTAATTTCCCTTTTTTAGTGTAAAACTTTGGGATTAAAGAGGTGTCAACACTAAAACAGAGCAAATAAACAGAGTTTGACCTTACAAATGGGAATGTACTGGTCCAATACTTCATGCCCAAGAAGCGAAAATCAAATCTTGCACATTATTTGTACAGAATGAACATTATTTTGTCTTTTTTTAATTGTCAAACATTATTACCTGTAATGAAGAGAAACAGAGCAAAGGAACAGAGCAATTTCACTTGAGCCATTGGAGATTTTATTTAACTATATGATAAATGTAGAAGAAGAAGGTGGGAAATACTATTAAATAATGGTAAAAAATGGAATCAAAATCCCTAGCCTCCTTCTTCTTCTTCTCCTTGGGAAGGATAAATGTTAGGGGGTTTCTGGTAAGAGGAAATGGAAGGAGCCATTTATAGAGAAAAATAAAGAAAGTGTAACGTTGAAGGAGTGTGGGACCATTGAAGTAGTAATCACTATTTTACTTATAATAATCTCTCATTTCGTTTTAGTTTGTATCTTATTAAAAATATTTGTTTTAATTTACTTCCTTCATTTCATTTTAATTGATCTTTTTTCTTAAAATATTTAATTTTAATTTATTTATTGCTTTTGATAAAATCAAGAGTATTTTATTATGTTGTTTCAATACTATTCTTAATATGAAATGACTAAACAAAATATATTTACTCAAATTTATATTTTTAAAATGTAATTAATAAGATTAATTTGTTAAAATTAACGCCTAATAAATATTTTCTTCGTCCCAAATTTCATAATTTAATGGAGTATTTTATTAAGTGCATTGTCAAGTAAAAAAGGGCAAACTATTTTAAAACGAAGGAAGTATTTATCATTTTGATGAAATCAAGAGGAGTTTATTATGTTATTTCAATACTATCTTCAACATTAAATGATTAAATAAAGTGTATTTACTCAAATTTATATTTTTATAACATAATTAATAATGCTAATTTGATAAAATAGATTCCTAATTAATATTTTCTGAATCGCCGTAGGAAAGTCCAATTTGCATTTGTCATTCTTCTTTTTGGGTATAAATTGCTTTTGATTATTGTTGATACATTTATATTTTCGATTTGTTTGATCTAAGAAAAAGGATTCTTAAATTTAAAAAATTAAATATATTATTTAAAAAGTTAATACTAAAAAAAAGTTCAGTTCAGTATATTAAAGCTTTTACAATAAAAGTTATGATTAAAATTACTAAAAAGGAAAAATAACTTTTTTGAAACGAATTAAAAAAACAGATTAAACAAAATTGAAAAAGAAGGTATTTTCTATTTTTTACCTGTCGGAGAAAGAGAAAATCCACGTTGTCTTCTTTAACCGTTTTACTGCACTCTTACGTATTCATGTTAGTTTCCATTTTCTTTTTGTCGTTTTTTAACATTTCATCCTACAGTTTCATTCTTCAACAATCCTCACGTGTTTTATATAGAATTTTTTTGAAAATTAATAAAAATAAAAAAATAATAATTTCAGAATAAAATACGAGTTTATTTGATTGCATAAGGGATATCAACCCCATCAAATGTAAAATAACAGAATTAGTTACTCCATAAAACATATAGAAATATCTTATACACCAAATAAGCTTTTTGAGTTTCATCTTTTAACGTTGTTAATATTGAACTTATTATAAATTTAAAGATAAGTAATCAAACTTTCTAAATGTTGTAATTTTGAAAAATTGAACATAAATTATATATGACCGTGGTGCTATCGACCTGATCGTGGTGCTACCGACCTGCATTCATCGTTGTTTTTGAGTTAGCTTTTATAATTGAATTAGACCTAATATAAATTTTCTTATAAGACTATTTGCCCTTTTCATTTAAATTAGATTATAAGTTCACTTTGCAATTAAATAATACAGTACAAATTTATGATGTACATTCGACTTTAGTCTTTAGTTGAGGGAATAATGAATTGTCTTCGGAGTTAGGTATGTTTGGTAATTCTCATTAATGAGCTAGTGAGGAAATAGGTTATTATAATTTTTTTTACCTCATGTACTAACAATTTTACACTTCTCATAGAACATTTAAAAAATAGATTCGAAGTGTTACGTAATGGGAAATATTGGGTCATTAAATGATTCCTTCCACATTTCTTTCTTTATCGTAAAGTATTGGACTCTCTAATTTCAACAGAGGAATACGATCATCAGCAGAGGCGGAGCCAGGCCTCTTTATGAGTTCGTCCGAACCCCTTCGACAAATAAATATACTATTTATACATGATTAAAAAAAATTATGTGATTATAATAGGTGTGGAACCCCCTTTGACTTAATTATTTTGAATATTAAATTCCCTTACTTGAAATCCTGACTCCACCTCTGATTATTAGTCCTGTGATGACAGTTCTGAGGGATCAATTTTTTTTTAAAAAAAACCCAAAAAAATCAAGTTACAGCTATGATTTAGGCTTTCCCATTTTCTTTATTAAATCTACAAGCTAATACTAATAATTTAAAGTTACTACGTGTAGACAAAGTTATTTTACATCTCCAATTTCGAAGGGATCATAAAATAAAAAAAAGGAGGAAATGGCGTTTGTTCTTTCTTTTTAATTTACAATTTTCTGGTTTATTGCACCGTTTCTTGTTCTTGGTGTTGAGCGATGTCTATGATTTGAAATAGATAGTTTTTAGTATTATCTTGTGGTTGTAGTATTATTTTGCAAATTGTACTTGTTTATATGCATTTATGATTTGTCTTTGTTATACCACTATCGGTCCTAAGCCAGGGGTCTATCGGAAACAACTTCTCTATGTCATCTGAGGTAGTGATATAATCTGCGCGTACTCTATCCTCCCCAGACCTCACGATGTGGGAATACACTGGACATGTTGTTTTTTATTTTTTGCACTATCTTCATATAACAACAAAGATGGTACAATTACAACTTCAAAAATTCTGTCAATTTGGAAACCAAATTATTGGATTAAGATTTTTGTCAAATGGAGACTTAGGGTGTGTTTGTGTGGAGGAAAACATCCTATTTTTTAATATTTGATTGGTTATAATTTTTTAGAGATATTTTTTTTTTCAAAATGAGAAAAATAACTTTCCTAATATAAATAGGTAAAATAAGTTTCACAACTGACGTTTTACATTAATTATGTCTTCCTATCTTCCAATATGCCTCACCCCCACCCAACACAAAATGTCAATTTTGTACGTTTTTGGTAATTCCTTCTACGTCAATTATGTCATTATCCTCGACTTAACACTAACGTATACAACTTGGTATCGAATTATGAAGTGCACGATCCATTTTATTTTTCATAAATAGAAATTGTTATGTGGATTGTGGAGTATGAAATCTTGTAAGCAAATATTAGTCTATCAATTGCGTTTAATGAAGAGATTATGGTTGAAAAATACTTGGAACTATATTATTTTTTTCTGTTAGTTTCACACTCAGCTATCAGCTGTACTTTTTTTTTTCTACTAAACTATCATTAATTATATCGTTTTCTTACCTAAACTATCATCAACAATTTATGTATTTAAACAAACCTAGTTATGTAGAGATGGTGATGCTCATGTTTTAGAAAGGAACTGCTGATCATTGTTTGTCTAATCAGCTTCGAGGTATGCTTTAATATATAAATGTAATAGTTTATATAGAAAAATAGAACAACTGATAATTAAGATATTAAACACGCGAAAAAATAATTATAATTCAAATATATTATTATTGACTATTGATTCTTTAATGAATATTATGTATATATTTTTTGGTGAAAAATATTACTCCCTCCGTTTAAAAAAAAATGATCTATTTTGATCTGACATAAAACTTAAGAAAATAAAAAATACTATTGAATCTTGTGACCTTAAATTAAAGTTGTGTCAAATGTATTAAAATATTCTTTAATCCTTTGGTACTAAACATGTCACGTGAAAAATTGAAATTAAAATATTATCAAAAAAAAAAAAAGAAAAAAAGTGATTCTTTTTTTAAACGGAAAAAGTACTATGTATCATGGCATGGCAAATTGACAAAATATCACTTCGTTCATTAATTTTGATTGAAGATGGGCTAGCAAGTAGCAAAACCTTATAATAGACTGAACAAAAAAGTCTAATACGAATAATGATAATAATAAAAATTAAAAATTATACAAATACACAACTTATATTTTTAATATTACAAAAAATCTCAACTCCCTAAACATATTACAAAAATTTTAATATATACACAAATTGCTATGTATATGTCGGCTATGCTATGTATATTAATAGGGAAAGAGAGTAAAATAATTTAAAAAGTAAGACATAATTACTTTCAAAAGGGTTGACATTTATGTTATTTATACTAATAATAATCTATCTGGTGAATAGTACATTCAACCTATAAAATAATTGCTACTAATATTTAATTTGTTCGTTATTTTTTCTCTTTTATTTCGACTAAGTAGCTCTCCTTAAGGGTCAAGCTAACCAATTCAAGTTATGAATTCAAGAATTGATCAATTAGTTTGGATATCAATTATTGCATACTGACCATGAGAGTTAAATTCACCAATACTATACATAGGTGGATCTAGAATTTAATATTTAAGGTTTCTCATATTAGATAAAAATAAAACAAAATAGCAATTAGGAGGATTTGAAGTTTTGAACCCACAATCAATAGGTCAATAAATTTTGTAAAAATTCCTTTACTTCACTAAATCAATAATACATTTTGTTTATGAGCTCCCAACTTATAATTATTATATATTTACTAAAATTTTCTATATAAATATAAGATCCGCACGAAAGTTATTAGGTTTCAGGTCCCTAGATCCGTCCCTGATACTATACCCTGTAAACTAGGTGAAAGAGTCCTTTCAATGCATAAATTCATTAGGATTATCTTTTCACAATAAATTGAGATGAAAATATCTTTTACAACAACAAATAACAATATAATTCAATGACGGAGCCAGGATATTTAATAAGGGAGTTCATAAGTGAACATATGAACTCATCGAAGGGGATTCAACATCTAATAACTTTAACCATGCATATATAGCATAATTTTTCACTGAAGGGGATTCGAATAAACCCTTCGGTAAGGGGTAGCTCTGCCCCTACTATAACCAATTTAATCATCATTAATTTAGTTTGAAGAGAATAGAATATACACACATCTTAACTATCTTGTAAAGATAGACAAATTATTTTCTTATTTCAATAAATCTTCGGATCAGCACAAATAAATTATTTTCAATTAATTTGTGAAAAAAATACCAATAATTATAATAGGAAAAACAACATATAACATACTAAAGTGGAAATATTGTGATAATCCAAAGCACAATAAACACAAATGATAACAAAAAACAAGAAATTTCGTGAATAATAGTGCTACGAAAGAAACAAAAAATATAATGTGGTCTCATATAATTCTCTAGCTAGTGTCAGGAGCAGTATTATTTGCCGGTTGCTAGGTTGTCACATATTCACAGTCAATCATTACACAAAATTAGTTAAAAAGGCTGATTTTATATGCCTTGTGACTTTTGTACTTCTTATTTTTATTCACACAACTAAATAAATATCAGAATTCAAGTTCATAACACGTATTATTCATTTTGATGCGACAAACCTCATAATATTTGCCTTTTGAGCTGCGTTTATCATCAAATTTTAAAGCAGGTGTATCACAAACTCATGCAATGCCTTATATAGCTATTCCCTTTCCTCTCTAACTCGGATTGTTAGATTCAATTAAAATATTATCCTTTTAATGACCTTCAACTTTAAATGTGCACGAGTAAGTATTTAAATTTAAATAAAATTAAACAAATGAACACACGTATCCTATGCAATAATAATATACGTAGAATATTATATAGGACACAAATTAATCACGTAAGACACCATATAGAATGCAGTGGCGGAGCCACAGCCAACGAAGGGTGGCCAGATGAACACCCTTCGTTGGAAAAAAATTTCGAGTATATAGGTTAAATATAGATATTTATGGTCATATTGCACACCCTTGACAAGTTAGAGAAGTATAGTCCGGTGGTCAAAAGTGTGCATTTCTGAATCAACAACCCGGATTTGAACCTTAGCAGGTACAACAATACTTTATTTTCTTTTTTTTAAAACAATTCTTTGCGCAAAGGAAAATATGAACACCCTTAACCAAAAGTCTGGCTTCGCCACTGATAGAATGCATGTGTCTACTTATTCAACTTTATATAAATTTAAATGACTCTTTGTATATACACAAAGTTGAAGGACATAAATGTAAGTTAAAGCCAAATTAAAAAATATATTTATGTATTATGTCAAAATATGATGTACCCCTTTTCACTTAAAAACTTATCAATCTATCAGTTCTTTTGTATGACAAGTCATATTTGAGCCATCTTTCGTCATAGACTCATAGGTGTCGAATTACATTTGTTGGTTAGACACAAAATGGAAAAAGAAATTAGATTCTTCAAAAAGGGAAACAGATAAAAGAAAAAGGAAAATGGGAAAAGGAAGAAAAATCTAGAGAAGTTGGCAACAAAATATCACGAAAAAGATGAATACAAAATAAATATCAAGAGTGACATTATATTATATGTTCTTTATAGCGTGATGGAGTTGGTCTTTAGTCACTTCATTATCAATTCATTTCAACAAATTATTGTAGGATATTTCATATTCATGCTCTTAATTAATACTATTATTATTTCGAAGGCGATTCAAAATTAAATAAACAACCTTATTCATGACAGCCTGAGAGTTTTGTGTGCAATAATTCAAACATTCAAATATCAATTTCTGATCTTTAACATACTCGATAAGAATTCTACAATCGGAGCATAAAGCTAATGTCACGATCCGAGTCGAGGCTCTACTCGTGACGGAAATCTCGAACCAATAAAAGCCCAAAACAACCCCTTAACATTCTATCATAATTATAGTTATACTGTAATGCGAAAATATAATGAAGTAAAGTGAAATCTTTCAAGTTTAAATTGAAACAACAATCAGAGAGTCTGAGAAACAAAAACATACTAGCAAAACGTCCATCAAAACAAGTCTACGAAACCTTTAACATAAAGAAACTGTTTAAGTTGGGATAAGACTAAAAAACGTTCTGAAATGAATCTAAACATCAAATGAAAAATTAAAAAGATAAGAAAACGACGGCTAAGTCATAACAATTTATATAATAGAGTAATAGACATTCATCGATCGATTTACTGCGTTCAATAGAATTCATTCTTTTTGGAATTAGATTTAATGTATATTGTATACTCATTCTTTAATTACGTTGAAGATTCAATTTCCCTAATATAAGTATTGTTTGTTTGATTTTTCCAAATGCATAATTAACTTTTGTTCATATAAAACTTTCTTTCTTTTGCTACTCCTTTTTAAACCTAGAAACTTGGAGGTTGGATACCCTACTTTATTTATTTTAATATATAGTTTACTTACCAATGAATAATAAAATCTTAGCGAGGCAACAAATACTACACGCAATTTCCTAAAATTTATCTTAGGTTTGGTGAGAAAAATTACTCCTATACTTACGTTGGTGGAAAATAAAAATATATCCATTGAAATAAGTGAGGTTATTCATATGGAATGATTATTCGATTTACTCTCTCTTCAATTTTATATATCACTTTCGCTTCAGAAGAGTCAATTTGACTATTTTTTGAAGCTAAATTTATTAGATTAATTTAATATTTTAGATTCAAATATTCGAAAACTATATAAAAAATACTATAAGTCGCAATGCTTCTCACATGAAAGGGATGAAAAAAATAGTCTTAAAATATTGATTAACGTCCATACAGTTTAAGTCCTGAGAAATAAAACGTCATAAGTAAAATTGAACTCACGCAATACATAATCATTTAAGAAACTTCATGGAAATCAAGCTACTATTTATGGTAAATCCAGTTGGTTTTGATATTTAATTGGTGGACTAATTCTTGAAAAAGTGATATCTGGTGACCTTAGCCACTTGATAAAGTTGATAAGAGTCTTTTACTAGTTCTATACTTTTATTATTTCTTCCAAAGCATTTGGTGGCCCATAAAATATATAACTTTCTTAAACTAGTTGTTTCATTTGATTTTTACCTAATTTTGCTTAATTAATATTATCCCAATTAGTAAACATTATAAGTACTATTATTCCTTCAACTGCTCTATCCTTACAAGTTACAACAAGACTCTAATTAGGTATCAATATGGGTTGTGGTACAGTGGATGAGATTGCTCCATTCTTAATCAGAGATCGAGGGTTCGACTCTGAGTATGAAAAAAAACTCTGTTAGGAGCACTGCCACCTTAATAGGCCTTGCAATGTGCGACCCGAATTAATCGGGCTCCAATGCGGATACCGAACACCGAATGAAAATAAAAATAAAAAACTCTAATATGGTAGCTTTTTAGCTACAGCTACTTTGACCAATCCAATAAAATTGTAGTGCATGATTGTTCAATTCTCCAACTGAATGGGGAAAAAGAAAAAAATTAATTTATTTATGGAATAAACGAGTTTTGGTAAGAATTGGATGAACAATTGATTGATTCAATGTACGCATTACTAGGGTTTTTTTCAGAAAAAATAATAATTAAAATTTATCACTTTGTACCTGTTGTAATATAATTTACTTAAGTTCAGTATCTATCAAAAACAATTTCTTTACCTCCACATATAAAAGTATGAATGTTTCGTACCTATTGTGATATTATTTAGTCAAATCAAAGGTTTGTCGAAAATATTTTTTTTATCTATAAAAGTACGACGGCATATACACCATCCTCCGATACTTTATCTGTGCGATTACATAGGGTATAATCGAGAAATTACATACTTGGCTGGTTGGTCAGAAATAATTATATTCATTGGTCAAATATATATTATTATATTTGTATATTACACATTAATATACGAAGAAATATATATTTGTTGTCTATTATTTCAATGCGCACGAATTTCTCTATTAAAATTTTCATAAAATAATCTATTTGACTTGTAGAAACTAAGAAAATGACCATTGATCCCTCAAATCGTGGGGAGTTTGTCCAATTTATTTTGAATGTTCAAAACGTGGTCAAATATTAAAACTAAACATTTTGGTAACAGTTGAAAATAGCAAAATCTGTGGCGGCTAATTTACAAGGATGATATTTTTGACTACAAATTTTAACTGTTAGATTGGCGACTATGGATAAATAAATATTACTACGAAATTATGCTTTTTGACTTGTTTTTGTTGTTTTCATCCGATTTTTGATAACTACATCGACTTGTAGAACCTATTTTTAGGATAGTGGTTAGTGGCGGAGCCAAAAATTATGTTAAGAATGTGTACAGTTAAATACAAAATTAACTCTCAATATATTTTTTATTTATTTTAAACCTGTCGAGATACATAATTAGCTCTCGATACATCAAACGAAGATGCATAATTAGTTAAAAATTTTGTAATTACTTTGTAGAGATGGGGACAATGACGGAGATAGAATTTCTATCAAGGGGGTTCAAATGGAGGAAGCCAAAAAAAAAAATCTATCATGAATGGGTCTCAAACTCAAGACCGTGAGACCCTTTGCATGAAAATTTGCATCCCTTGCCACTAAATCAATTTTTTTTGCTTGTAGTGAGGGGGTTCAATTTAATATATACACAAAGGAAAAAAAAAACTTCATATATATATAATAGAAGTTTTCAACGAAGGGGTTCAGATGAGTCCTTGGAGTCCACGTAGCTTCGTCCCTGGATGGAAATTTGTGTAGATATGATAAGTTAAGGTGTATGTTTATGTTAATTTTTTCTAGAATTAATCTACACTTATAATAACTAATGATATTTAATCTTTGTACACAACTACACTCATAATATTTCGATAAGAATGTCCACTGCTCCCAATTAAAATTTTTTTTACTTGAGATCTCTAATTAATGACGGACAAATTGCAATCATCCCATCAGAATCGATGTTTGTAAAGAATTTTCTTCCCTATACCTAATTTTGTTTTTTCTTAAGGTTCTTATCCAACCTACTACTTTTATTTTTCTGGGTCAGGGAAGCAATATGAAAAACAATGGTTTAATTTAAAAAAATGAAATAACCTATTAAGATATGCTAAATGTAAATTCTCCAAACTCACTCTCACCACTTGCTTGACTACTATTAAACGTTGAGATTTCTAATTACAAAAAATATTTAATTTGATTATAACTTTTTAAAAGCAATCAGCACATGCACTTATCTTAAATTTCCTATCTTCTTATCTTGTTAAAAAAGGAGCTGCTTTTTAAAAGGGCAGCTAAGCCCTAAAGTTATTTAATTTCCTTTTAACTCTTAATTTTTCATCCAAAATGTCATGATGTTATGTTAAGAAAGTTAAATGTAGTAAAAGTTCCCCCACAATTCTCTAACCATAATGTGAAGTAACACTCCGTATAATAGGTCTTTCTAGTTTGATTGTTTCCCGAACTCTACATGTAGAAGAAACTTTAGTGCTTCAAATTGACTTTTTTTTTCTTTCAAGTGAAATTCATTTTAAACACGACTTGACTTTCAAATATTTATTTTCAGCTTCAATTTTAAGTACCTTTTTTTTCAACTTCAATCAATATTCTCCAAAACACACTATTTTTTATTTTGGTTTCCCACCTGGTGTCCGGTAACCACATTGGAGCCCAACTAATTCGGATTATGCGTTGCTAGGCCCATTAAAGGAGTAGAGCTCCCAAAAGAATTTTCTCTACACTCAAATTTCGAACCCGAGACCTCTGGTTAAGGGTGAAACAGTTCCATCACTGCACACCAACCCATGTTGGTATCCAAACGCCTATTTACTAAATGACAAAAAAGAGTTTAATTTATAGCAGTATAGTGTATTAATTTGGAGCTGAGAAACATGATAAGTGGCCAATTAAAGTGTGAACTAAACTGATAATTATACTACTCATACATCCTTAAGATCCACAACCTAAAATTTCATTGTAATTATTATGACCAAATTAAGTGCATCTTTTATTGAACTGTATTCACGTGAGAAACCTTTTTTTTCATTAAAAAAGTAAAAGTTTGGTTATTAGTCGCAGTCTTTAGATATTTGACAAGACAAAGGAGGTGCTCGGACAATACCTAGTGGCCTATACCTTATCCCTTTATCCACTAGCCACTGCTAATCTCCTACAAATACTCCCTAATGAATGAATTATTAAATTTTAACACACAAATCAAGGAAAAAGTATTAAAAACTTAAATTTAACATAACTTTTCATTTTTACCCCTAAAAAAGAAAAATCTAATCTTGTAATACCTTTTCAAAAATTAATTAGTTGTCAAATCATAAGGGTAAATTTGAAAAAAAAATTCAATGATTCACTTATTTTTTGAAACACCAATAAATACCCCAACAATTCACTTATTCCGAAACGAAGGGAGTAACATTTACTGATCACTTTTTGATTTTTCGGAGTGATTTCAAGTAGAAATCGTGTTTACTGACCACTTTTTGATTTTTGGGTCGAAATCAACATATTGAGCCGATTGAAACCAAGGCCGGCTCAAGCTATGTACTACAGCAGATGAATATACAGTGAAATGAAATAAGTGAATAAACCCAATCCAATAAATAGATACAACAATATTTCAATAAGAATGCATGTTGTACTTGTTTGTTCCATGTGCAAAACTTCTACTATACGTGAAGTTTAATTTGAAGGTTTACTCATGAACAAGTACCGTCAAAAGTTCAAAAACATCTATTTCCGGGGTTAATTCATCTAAAAATTACACAAATACATAATTTATATTTTCAATATTACAAAATATCTCAACTCCTTAAACATATTACAAAAATCCCAATATATACACAGAATGCTATGTATAAGTCGGCTATGTTATGTATATTAATAGGAAGAGAGAATAAAGTAATTAAAAAAGTGGGAGAGAGTGTAATTACTTTTAAAATGGTTGATGTTTATGTTATTTATACTTAATTCATTTGCGAATTTTAAAACTTCACAACAATTACTACTTTTTAACTATAAAGATTGGAAAATGATTATTTGCGAGTTTTATCCCTAATCTTCTATCACAATGCGACTCAATTAATGAAATAGTTTTATGATAATCAATTTACTATACTAGCATAGTTTCGTCTGATATTTTTTTTTTCTCAGAATATTTTTTAAAATGCTATTTTTATCCTAATATTATATTGTCGGTCAGATTTTTTTGTGTGTCAAGATTCAACTTTCCGTACAAGAATTAAATAAAAGTAATGGTTCTATTGTGTTAACTGTTAAGAGTAATAGTAATAACCAAATTGCATATGGAATTGGAAATTCTATAATACAAGAGCCACATAATCTGTTGCAATATCTTATGTAATCCATTAGGTTAATATATTGGAAAACGAATCATTCATAAGTAGTAAACTTCATATTTTTTTTTCCATACAAGTTCACTTTTCTTATCAAATATGTTAAATTTACTTTTCATGTCATAAATCTGAGATTGCACCAAGCCACCAACTGATAAAAGGTCCTACGAAGCATAGAAAAGTAAACTACCAACAGAAGAAAATTCCTAACTTTTTCATGCTGATTCAACATTTGTTAAACTTACATGTGCTCGCTCCGTTCACTATTCTAAAAATAGATAAACTGCTTTTACTTGTCTACTTTAGAAAATCAAGAAATAATTTATCACTTAGTTATAATTTACCCTTATTACTAACAATAATCATTTTCAAAAAATAATGAATTCACCCTTGTTAGTGTGTTAAGTTAAACATGAAGAGGTAAAAATGGACGGAGACAATATTCATATATTATTATCTTGAAAGGACGATTAGTTATGATAAAGAGATGGCTATTAATTACACCCAAAAGGTAGTTGGCCAAAACTTAAATTAGCAGAAAATGACCTTTCCACAACCTTTTTAACTGATGCTTGGTAGCTCCATGTTATCCACAGCAGTTTTTCAAGGCAAATAAGAACACATAAGCTGAACCTACACACATCAATATTAGTCAGCAAATTATAATTCCACCAAACCACTGTCTGCCTGAATAAATGGAGCAGCCACTCAATTAAGAAGTATTTCTCTTTACCAAGGATGAATCATGCGTTGAAAAAGTTGCCGTTAATGTTGAAATTAAACTAATAAAATTCTAAATTAACAGTCACAATGAATCAGCAAAATAAAGTTAAAGATGACTCATATGTCTTCAACTGTGAAAATGAGACATCACTTGAAAGAAATGTATTTTGACAATTTGTGAGTTTCTCTGTTGTCCCAGTTTCTCAATAAAACACATTACCTGTACAGCAAAGGCCGATGCAAATGTCATCGATGTCTTTGTCCTTCAATCAATTGTTGAGTGGTGTGTTACTCCAAGCAACATTAACAGCCACTCCAATTCTTGTCTTTCATTACTATCAGCTGATGCAAAAAAGGAGTGACATATCGAAACTACAAGATTCTTTCATTATAGTTTTCAGTAAAGACAAACAATCTCTCAATCCCCATCTCATCTATCAGCCAAAGATTATGCAAAATTTTCAACGTTTTTAACTTAAAGACTCCGGTACAGTACCAGTGTGCCACACAAAAAATCATGGCTTACGGTATTAGACAATGGATGTTAATCTACAGGAAGAAGGATAATCCGCCCCCCCCTGCTTCCCCCAGCCCACAAACCCGAGGGGGTAGAGAAATGAGATCTAAATTCAGGATAGTACATGCATGTACTAGGAAGTAATACACTTAAATGTGCTCCTTGAGGATCTACTGATGGCCAGTATGGAGTACACGCTCCCACATGAATCAGATACTCTATTCAGCTGTGAAGCTGCTTCACTAGGTCTCGAAGGAAACGAGTGAGAGACCTTTCTGCACGGACAATATCTCTATTTACTTTTCCTTCCTCCTCGTCTGAATTGCTCCCTTTTTCTCGTATTGATTGTACTTTCCTAACAAGACTACGTAACTCCTGCATAATGAGATAAAATATAATCAGATAAATAATAAAACCTGCCAAGACGAGCAAATTCAGTTTACATACAAAAGAAACAGAATTTTTCTTTCATATCTCAAGTAGGGGCAGTGTATTTCATATGAATAGTGTAAGGAAATTGTTGACAGCTTTAAGTTTACAGCAACGAGAGCCGCAATTAACCAAGCTAACAATTATATAGTTATAGGTTACGGTGCAGACTTGACAGCCAGCAACACTGATTTATCCATATTAGTTCGTCTTTTCTAGTCTTCTTTTACCAGTTTTTTGTCTTGGGGATGAACATATACAGGCAAGAAAATAAGTATAAGAATCACAAAATTGTGTGTTGATTCAACTAGTAAACCACAAAATCCAAAATGTAAAGAAAAAACATAAATAACGCCAGATCCGTGCATGAGCAGCTGAACTAACCTGGCGATCAAAATCAAACTCAGTTAGAGAATAGATTTCTTTAGAGATGTCAACATCCTTATTGATCAAGCCATCAAACCATCTGTCAACTAAAACAGTAACGTCTTCAGAATCCTGAAAATAAGCCAAAAGGAAGGAAGAATTATACAACTCTTGGATTTCAGGTAACATGGTTTCACTTAATTACAGGACGATTTACGGAGTTATGACCTTGTAGTAATTGCATTTATAATTACTTACAGAGCCATCATAAAACATTTTGTTCTGCAGCCTGATTCATGTCTGTTTTGGTCTGTAAAAAATGTCATGCAAGTGCCAATTAATGAAATTATTTCCTGACAAAACTTTAAATTTCAGTTCTGCTATGCCTACACCACATCGCAGGCTTCATAATCAGCTTCTTTATTAAACAGGGGTGAAGGACAGGGGTGAAGGACAGCTGTTCAAATATTTATTTAATTTTTTCATGGAAGTAAATCAGCGATTTTAGTTTGTTCTGCTTTGTTGTTGTTTTTTAACGCAAAAAAATAAGACAATGAACTTTGATCCCCTCGGATTGCTTCAAGAAAAGCAAACATGAGTGAGATTATGACGTGCCTCTTCGTCATCCTCAGATTCAGTCTCTTCAACTTCTTCATCAACATCTTCAGTAGCTGAAAGTTCCGAACCGGATAAGGCCTGAAATTTAGTTTGGTCTCCATCTTTTGTTGCCTGAATTAAGCTATCCATCAATTCAGGCTCAACTTCTCGCAATAATCTGCCTAACATGAATTCGTATCACATCGTGAGTATATAGATCTGGACATATATATACACAGCAAGCATGATCAAAGAATTCAGGAGGAGAAACTGAATGTATGACACTGCAAGCATTTTACAAGGTTAACTTAATCCAGAAATATCTAAACAAAAAATTCCACGTTTTATGAGCCCATAGATTTTAAAATTCAAATCATCATAAGTAAACCATCTCTTCTGACTTATCAAAATGCAGATAAATAACAACATTAATAGATCTTTAGCAATTGAATAATGCATCACAATTACCATGTGCAATCAATCAATTAGTAAACCACAACTTTACTGAACTTTATGATTTTCACTTTTCAGTCATGGGAATGATATGGATGGTTTTAGGCGGAGTAGAAGTAGACCGAAGAAATATTGGAGGGAGGTGATTACGGAGGACATGACTCTTGATAGAAAGGTGTGGAGGACGCGGATTAGGGTAGAGGGTTAGGGGGTGGGAGTGCGTCGATAATAGTAGGGGAGCGTTCTTTTGTGTCTGGAGTTTCTTGTTCGTGGTGTTGTGGTTGTAGTATTATTGTGTGGCTATTTTGCATACCGTACTAGTTTATATGCATTTATCTTTGGTGTTTATTATACTGTTAGTTTATTTCGCGTACCGTACTAGTTTATATCCACTTATCTTTTGTGTTTGGTATACTGTTATCGGTCCTAAGCCAAGGGTCTATCGGAAACAATCACTCTACTTCACCTGAGGTAGTGGTATGGTTTGCATACACTCTACCCTCCCCAGACCCCACTATGTGGGAATACACTGGGTATGTTGTAGTTGTAGTCATGGGAATGAACAGTTTATACAGATCAATTATACAAAGCATCGTTCTACAGAAAAAGGGGACAAAAGACATGACAAGCTTATTCACTACGGCCTGGAGCAAGAAATGAAAAGGCAGGAAGTAGATAATGCATTCACAAAGGATATCCAAATTCCAGATTGCTTATTCTGTTATTAACATGTATATGGTACTCAAACAGCTATAAATAATTGCTGGGACTTCCTAATACGAGATAGGTCAAACGTTAAGTGATTCACCAACACTTTTTTCACTAGAATGTCCCTTCTCGAAAGTACAAATTTATTACTATTTGTTTTGTTCTTCTGCTCCATAATAATATCAAGCTGATCACTCTTCTTTCAATTGTGTAATGGCACTGCAGTATTACTATTCAGTTTTTACCCTCCATTTGCATGAACCTCCTAAAAGGCATGAGATAAAGAAATTAGAAGGGTTCAAAGTAGAATTTATATTGTAATAAGTTGCACGGGGCAGATACCAATATCTTTCTTTTATAACGGTGGTGTCCAGGCCAGCTTAGGCGCAACATGACTAATTCCATCTCTACCTGCTACCTTCCTCCAGTACAAGTACCAAGTACCAGGTAGAGACACACCAAGGCTTGGACAGCTGAGAAGAAATCACTTATGTGTTGTTCATCTCCACTGGATCTGACCTGAGACCTCATGGATCTCTCCACTTTATTGACCACTAGGTCACACAGTTGAGGGTTATGCAACTCCCAATAACTAAATATTGAATCTCCACACTATGCTACTATTTCCTTTTCCATTAGTATGAACTATTAAGTATTAAGAAGCTTACATTTTCAGAGTCTCTATTTCAATTCACTAATTTTCTACTTTGCTATCCCATTTATGATTTGGGAGCATCAACTTCAACTGACAAATTTGTTTGTCCACACCATACAGCACCAAAGAAATCTAATTTCCTTTGAGCCCTTTTTTTGAATCTGTCATGGAAGCCATTCCAATGACTAAAATACTTCCCACGGCGAAAATGAAAAGTTTGCAAAAGGAACTCAAGAAGTTATCGAACAATTATGCATTATTCTGAAGGCAGTTTCAAACAAGCATTCCTACTGCGCAATTCTATCCTTTTGCATCAATCCCCTAGCAGCCTAATATTATCTCATAAAATATTCACTTTCCTGGATTTAAAATGTATGTACTAAAGATTCTATGTGACAGAAGCTTTTTTCACCAATTTTGTTATTTTTTTGCGTAGCACAAGTATTCGTTTGCATAGCACACAATTTAGGACTAAAAAAAGGCTCTAGATAAATAAGTTACTGAATCTATCCGAGTAACCATAGATCCCATAGTTGTTTGAGTCAGACAAAGAAAACTAAAATGTTTATCAGGTCAGACTTCAGAGATTGAACAATACAGAGAAAATTCAGATTATATATGACTGACAATAGATTGACAAAGAATGCTTCCCTTTTCTTGAGTATTATGAATTGTTTCTTACATTACAAAATCGTTAGAAGAGCGGTTTTAGGTAGCACCAGTACAATGAATCCTATCTTATGCAACAACAACATACCCAATGTAGTTCCACAAAATGGAAGAAAATCATATCTAATAAAAGTAAATAAAAAAGAAGATTGCACCTACACTAAGAAGGTAGAATATATAATTTGAGTGATAAGCACCAGCTAGTAAGGAAGAACACAACTCCAATTACTTTTATTCTCTGATTATTTGTTGTTGATGTTTTTGTAGCTGTAAGTAAATTACAAAGCAACATACGGCTTCATGTCACCATTTTCTGGCATTCAGGTCAACATGTTCATCCTTTAGGAGTCAAGAATAGACCCATTTTGGTTGAGACATCTGATAAAAAGAGTCAATTTCATATTTTATGAATTTGAAATGCCATGTTTCTTAAGTGTCCTTTGAAATGAATCGGAAGTAATGGATAAAAGAGTAACGTGATTTGAACCAAAGAAAAGCGTTTAAGCCTATGAATTTCAAATACATAGCATGAAATCACTCAAATTCAAACGGCAATGCATACTGAGATTACCACACTTCTTTCCTTAATCTTTATAATTCAAACATTCCCCTTCTCTCTTCCCCGATGCTATTGATTATCTGCTATCTTATAAAACAGTTCACCTCCATGCTAATTCAGTAATTTGCAAGTCCCTTTTCTATTTATCAAGTGATCAATACTGACGATATTTAACCTACATTGGGTATAAGTATAAAACTGAGATATCTATAAACCAATAAAAGGTACAACAAACGTTACAACTTTTGCTATCTGAATTCAGAATGATGCACTTAAACATTTGGTCACAAGATAATCTTGATGGACAAAGTAAGCATCTTGAAGCATACCTATGTAACTGAATTGCCTACGCTTTCCTTCTCGTACATCAGGACCTAGTCTCTGCAGCAAATGAACGAACCTGTTATGCCCATCACTAACCACGAAAAAGACAGCAACAAATCCTCAAAACTACTAGAACATAAAACTTCAACAATACAAAAACAATTACCTTGGCCAGCATAACTGCATCATATACCTCTTGCTCCGGTGAAGCCACTCTACACGTTAAACCAGAATATAAGAATATTGAAACATTAAATTACTTCGTCCGTGCCTTTTACTCGTCAATTTGACTAATATTCAAAGCTAAATAGAATTAGATAAATTAATGGTTCATATTTTACATTTTAAATTTAGATGTAAAAACTCTATATAAATTTTTTTATAATTCGCTGAATTGATATTAATATGATTAAAAAGTACATATTAAAATAGTACTTATTTGACAAGGATTCATACGTTTTCTCTCGAAAAACGAAACTCGACAATAAAAGTGAATAGAGTGAGTATATCCTTCGTCAATTACTCGTGTCTATTCATTTTAACTTGTCACATTTCTCGAGAGTGAAGCTGCATGAACTTTTATCAAAATATGTATTTTTCCATTATATTAGTACAAGAAGGATTACAACTTATAACATTTCATATAGTTTCCGAGCATCTAAATTTAAAAATTTTAAATATTAAATTAATTTACTTCAGTTCAGTCAAAAGCAAAATGTGACATAGTAAAAGTGGGCGGAGTGGAAGTATACTTAGGATTTTCTCTAATTACCTTAAAATGCGCCTAATTTGAGGTGGAGAGAACTTAGCTAAATCCATAGCCCACCGGACAGCGCGTCGAGCTTCACGCTTCTTCTCATTACGACTCTTCCTAATTTTGCCATCGGAATCGCTTTCGCTCTCCGATGGATCCAACGGCAATTGACTTTCACGTGACTTAAGTGCGGCGCCGGAGCGAAAATGAGCTTGCCGGAGAGCGGAAGGTGATGACGTGGACGGTGGCGGTTGACGGAGATTGTTGGTGGAGAAGAGTGGAGATTGCTGTTGAATTTGGTGGACAAAAGAGGCGCGAAGGTATAAATAGTGGTGCCATTTTGGGAGATTTAGCAGAGGTTTAACTAGATGAGTCATTTTTTGTGTGATTGTGTTTAGCTTTTTTTTTTTTTGGAGGGGGTGGGGAGAAGAGAGTTTTTTTGAGAATTTTATTATGAGTTGGGCCTTGATATAAAGGTGTGTGAGGATTGGGCTATTTTGTGGATATTGGGAGATTGGGCTATTTTGCGGATATTGGGCCCAATTAGTAGTCTACCTCCTTGGAGGATTTATCCTAAAAATAGGCCCAAGTTGTAGGCTAACTATCTCGATGTTGAACTTTTGGTCCCGCTTACCATATTTTCTTATTCTCTCTCAACTTCTACATTTTCTTTGATTTTTATTTTTTTTAATAGTTTTCTTCTTTTTTTTGTAATTTTTATTATTTTTGTTCTTTATTTCTTCCATTCAAGTTGCATTTCATGAGCAAGAGTTGACACTATTACATTATAAAGACAAGACTTATGACTTTCAAACAACAAACTACGTTTCATGGACAAGAGTTAACACTACCACATTGTAAAGATAAAGACTTATAACTTTCAAACAATTAGTTATGTTTTAAGGGCAAGAGTTGACACTACCACATTGTATTTGATTTATGAGATACTTTATAACTCTTACCTTAGAGGCAAGACTTAGCTCAGGGACTTTCAAACAACAAATTATGTCCCACAGGCAAGAGTTGACTCTGTTACGTTATGTTTTTTCATTTATGAGATGTCCTTAATTAGAGGCAAGACTTAGCTCGAGGACTTTCAAACTACAAATTATATCTCACAGGCAAGAGTTGACTCTACCACGTTATTATTATTTATGAGATATTCTACAACTATTGCCTTAGAGGCAAGACTTAGCTCGAGGACTTTCAAACTACATATTATGCCCCACGGGCAAGATTTGACTCTACCACGTTATGTTTTCATTTATGAGATGTTCTACAGCTGTTGCCTTAAAGGCAAAACTTAATTAGCCCAAGGACATACAAACTACAAATTATGCTCCACGGACAAGAGTTGATTCTACCACGTTATGTTTTTATTTATGAGATATTCTACAACTATTGTCTTACAGGCAAGACTTGGCTGAAGAACTTTCAAACTATAAATTATGCCCACGGGCAAGAGTTAACTCTACGACGTTATATTTTCATTAATGAGATGTTCTACAACTATTGCCTTAGAGGCAAGACATAGCTCAAGGACTTTCAAATAATAAATTATGCCCCACGGGCAAGAATTGACACTACCACGTTATGTCTTTATTTATAAGATGTTCTACAACTCTCGCCTTAGAGACACGACTTATCTTAAGAATTTTTAAAGAACTTCCTAACAACAGTTCATGTCACTAAATTTGCCTTGATGTAAAAAAAGAAGACCTCTTTGCGGATTATTCAATTTTTTATTTATTAGCAAAATATATTAGAAGTTGAGAAAAAAGAAAAAAAGATCAAACAAAATAGAGAAATGAAAAAAAAAAGATTGAGAAAAAAAGCAAGAAAAAAATAAAGATTAAGAAAAAAGCGAAGAATTTTAAAAATTGAGAAAAATAAAAATGAGAGAAAAAAATAAAAATAGAGTTTGAGAAAAATGAGGGAAAAAAAGAGAACTGAAAAGGGAAAAAACGATCAAATAAAATAGAGAAATAAACAAACGAGATTGAGAAAAAAAAAGGCAAGAAAAAAATAAAGATTAAGAAAAAAACAAAAATTAAAAAATCGAGAAAAATAAAAAATGAAAGGAAAAAATAAAAATAAAGTTTGAGAAAAATGAGGGGGAAAAGGAGAATTGATGAAAACAAAAAATTAAGGTTGAGACAAATGGATAAAAAAAAAAAAGAAATAGATAATGTTTGATAAAAATGAAAAAAGAGAAAAAAAATAAAGGTTGAGACAAATGAATTAAAATATGAAAATAAAATTAAAGAAAAAAATTAAAAAGTGAAATTAATAAAAAATAAAATAATAAAATTAAAGGAAAAAATAAAAAAGTGAAAAATAATAAAAAATAAAATTTGAGAGACAAATGAGTATGAAAAGTTTAAAAATATATTTGAGGTGTAAAGGGATAAAATGATACTTATACTATAATTAAAAAGTAAGAAAGATTATTCTTTAAAGGCATTTCTTATTGAGCTCAAATATCTAAAGCTATCCATATTTGGATCTATCACATGTAATTTCCTGGTTTGAATCTTATTGGCCCTTATGAACTTGACAATCTCCTTAAGAAAATGTTTATTAGGAGTTTATTTTCAAATTAACCTTATTAGTTATGTTTTGAAAATATAAATTTGAATATATATATATATATATATATATATATATATATATATATATATATATATATATATATATATATATATATATATATATATATATATATATATATATTGTTTAGGCATTTAATGCTTAGAGTAGTACTGAAAGAACATAATAAAATCCTCTTAATTTCATAAAAAAGACAACTAAATTGAAACAAATATTTTTAGAAAGAAGATCAACTAAAACGAAACGGAAGGAGTATGTTTTGTTTGGACACTTTTCTTGACCCTCGCCAATTACATTCCAAAAAGTTCACATCTTTTTACTATTGAAATAGATAATAGTAGTCCTTCGGGATTGGCTCACTGGTTTGGAGGGTGTTAGCCCACCACAGCTACCTGGGATCGATTCTTCCCTCAATGTCTTTGAGCCATGAGTTTGTCGCATGGGGTTTATCTAGTGCGGTTTACATTTCCTATATGGTTTGCAGGCTATTGCACAGTGAGGGATTTACCCAGTACGCACCACTGGTAATGACTGCGGATTTTCTTGGAATTCCCCCCAAAAAAGAAATAGATAATAGTTATGTACAAATCAACAAGAAGTCTACAACAATAACAATAACAATCACAGTCCCAATCAACCAACAAAATTTGTGGTATGAAATCATTTTTATTAAAAATATTTTATCCCCCCACCCCACCCCCCCAAAAAAAAGAAACTCAGTAGCAATTGGTTCATATAATCTATGCTGCTACACAATTCTTCTTCTTTAGTACAATAATAACTTATGTTACTATTAACAATGATGAAAATCATAAATCAGAAGCAATTGAAAATAGTTCCACATGAAATGAAAAAAAAAATAAAATAGTGCCGCTTTGGCGTAGTTAAAACGATAATGAGGATGTTTGAGTAAGCTTTTCAGATTAACTTTTAAATATATTTTACTTAACTACGCACATCAAAAAGTGTTTATCAGTTAAGTTTTTATAAGTCAAAATCAATCATAAGTTAGAGTTGATCATCCTAACATATTAGTTTAGAGACTTTTAAATTAAGCGAACCTTTTATTATTTTATCCTTAATATCTTTTAACACTCATAACAAAACATATTTCTTAATTATCTCTCCATGCTATAATACATATTGGTCATTTATCTTTTTTAAGTAACAACGGACATTTTAATTTATACATAACTGTTTGTTTATAAAATCAACTTTTATCACTGACTAGAAAATGCTACTAAAAATATTTTGGACTTAGTTATTATAGTCTCTGGTTTGAAATTATCCTTTTTAAGTATGTAATTCAAATTAGGAGAGCTACCAAATCACGGCATTTGAAGAAATGCGTCGAATTTTAATAAGCAACGCCTCTCCATTATTCTTTTTCTTTTTCTCACTTTCCTGTTAAAATATTGGTCTTCTTTTGTCCCTTCATGTGAATTTTTTCTCCTTTGATAATTATTGACAGCTAGGATTGGAAAACAAGCTATATGGTGAAAGTAGTCAGAGAATGATGAGCTGGCAGTCACACTAGTGTAGGGACGGTTACTAGATGCCTATGTATACATACAGAGTTGATGCTAGCAGCTAGATAACACTGCAATGCAACAGTGCTCAATCAAAAAAAAACTTTCCCTTTTAATTCTCTCTGCTTCTTCCTTCTTATTCTTACTCCTACTGATATTTCTTAAATCTTCTGTATGAAGTTATCATGGTATCAAAGCCTCCGATCATAGCCATTTCAGAGTAGGTGAGCTAACATCTGGTGCCAGATTTCACCCACAAATTTTCGGTGAATCGTGTATCGCATCCAATAGTTAGGGTTTGTACCCACTCGAGTGCAATTTCATGGCAACTGCACTTGCATCAAGCTCTCCACCTAATGACACTGAGAATTGTGTTCGCAGTTCCTCCACAATTCCAGTTATAGACCACAATCATCCACTATTTCTGCAACCTATAGATACACCGGGTAGTTCCTTGATAACACTTCAGCTTACTGGTTCTGAAAATTATGCCTTGTGGAGTAGATCCTTTAGAATTGGATTGGTAGGTCGAAGTAAGCTAGGTTTTGTTGACAGGCGGTTTCCTAAAAGTAAATTTGAACCAGAATTGTATGATTAGTGGGAAAAATTCAATGCTGTGGTATTGTCTTAGATTATGAATGTTGTGCGACCTGGTTTACTTAGTTCTGTAGTGTATGCCTCTGATGCTCGTAAGGTATGGCTTGATTTGCGAGAGAGATTTGATACAGTGGATGATTTGATGCTCGTAAGGTATCGTGAGAATATGACTCATTTTAGCCCATTAAAAACTGAAGTAGTCGTTGATAATCACAATGTTCACTAAACTTCTTTGACTCGGGACGAGGACAACTGGGACAAGGCATAATAGCGTCATATTCATCCTATAGATCCCTCAATCGTGAGAAATAGTCGGATATAGAGGCATCCCTCAACCTAGAAGTCAATTGCTGATGGTGATACCTCTTCCTACCTTGAACAAAGCGTATGCTATGTTAATTGATCAGGAGAGTCAAAGGAACTTGGTTAGCTTTCCCTTTTCCAGTTCACCTGGTATAGAGGGCACTGTTCTATACAGTCGGAAGAACACCAACTTTAGTGATGGAGCTGGCACCTCCAAGGGTGCTTATCCTAGTCCCTACTCAGGTGGTGTAAGTGGTGTAGGGAGAGAATATGGTTCAACTGGAAACTCTGGTAATGGTGTAAGTCACTCTAGATATAAGGTGAAGAAGAACTTTCTTCAGTGTGAACATTGTGGATGTAAAGGTCACTCCAAAGACCAGTGTAAGATTGTTGGATATCCTCTTGACTTCAAGTCCAAGAAAAAATTCATGACCACAGGGATGCATGCTAATCAAGTTAAACTACCACAAAATACTAGTGGTGTTACTCATCCTCAACCTCCAGGTACTTTCTTTACCCATGATCAGTACCAACATATATTGCAGTTTCTGTCCAAGACTGGAAATGCAAATGGAGCAGAATCACATGTTCAGGTTGCAACTGCAGATACAGATAGTCTATTTCAGACTTTCTGCAGTAATACTAAGGGAGGTGAATAGGTAGTTGATGCAGGAGCTACTCACCACATTACATCTAGTTTTGATGTGTTGGATATTAGCAAACACATACCTAATAATGACAGAAGTAAGGTCCACCTACCAAATGGAAAACTATTGATATCTCTCATATTGGTGGTGCTTGTGTTCTACAGCGTCAATCCATCTCCAATGTTCTCCATTTACCTGGCTTTAAGCTCAATCTATTGTCAGCTTCCAAACTCACTAGAGAACTGCAATGAATGGTAGGATTCTTTCCTGATTTCTGTATTTTTCAGGATCTCTCCACTGTTCAGATGAAGGGGATTGGTAGAGAAAAACATGGCCTCTACATACTAAGAGAAGGACTAAATCAAGCTCCAAAGAAGCTGGTCAATAGCAGTGAATCTCAAAATAAGTCTGTCTGTTCTGTTACTACCTCTGAGTCTGTGGATGTTTGGCATAAAAGATTAGGCCATGCACCGATAGATATAATAAAGAGACATGACTTTCTTAGGTTACTGAAAAGTCAAGAAATCTCTCATTGTACAGTTTGTCCACTAGCTAAACACACAAAACTTCCTTTTCCTGTAAGCTCTCATGTCTCTAAATCTGTGTTTGAGTTGCTGTATTGTGACATTTGGGGTACTTATAGAGTTCCAACTCATAATAAAAAAAGGTATTTTGTTACTATAGTGGATGATTTTAGTAGATATACATGGATTTTATTAATTGCTACTAAGGCTGACACTATTGTGGTCCTCAAGCATTTTCTTACACAAGTGCAAAATGTATACTCTACCATAGTTAAGACCTTAAGAACAGACAATGGGGCTAAATTTTTCAGCCATGCATTTCAAGCTCTATTAAGTGATCTTGGCATTGCTCATCAAAGTACCTGTGTGTACACCCCTCAGCAGAATGGTATTGTTGAAAGAAAACACAGAACTATCTTGAATATGGCCAGATCTCTCAGGTTTCAAGCCTCTACATGTAACACCCGTATTCAAGTACATATATTGGCGTATTCAAATACGTGTATTGGTCTTATTTATATGGAATTAATTTTTTTATTTTATTTATACCGAAATTTGCCCGTCGATGGTTCCATACGAAGGTTATTGAATAAGCTTTTCAACGATATAAAGATTTCCAAAAATGGATAGGTTTCGGATATAATCGATCACGTTCGAAACTATAAAACGGTGGCCGGGATATTTGGGAATAGTAAATGTGCAAGAAAATTTCCTGCACACAAACTACTGAGGCCAGCCAATTTTTTAGGTCAACTTTGAACGATCAGAACTCCCTTAATATAATGAACTGGGAGAGCTGCGACCTATGAAAAGAAAGATCTTTGAGTCTTCTTTCCAATGCAATTTGTTTCATCCAAATCCAACGTTTGAGTAAGTAGTTATACTCGTTTTACTTCAGCCTCTCAAAACAGATTTTTAGGGTCAACTTCAAACGACCATAACTCCTTGTACAGGATGAACTGGGTGGCCTACTTTATGTGGAATGAAACCTCTTTGAATTATCTTTCCAATGATAACAATTTCACACAAATATTATGTCGGAGCCAAGAGTTATGGTCAATCTACTTTAACTTATCAAAACAGTCCACCAAAGGACAGATTTGACATTATTTAAATTTTAAAGGCACTTTGATCATTCCCTATGATATTATGGACGGGAATATGCGTATATATACATATATATGAGTTCAAAAACTCATTTTCATCATCAATCATTGAGAAAGAACAAACCCTAGCCAAATTTGACCTTTAAATTACTTTTGATTCAACCGTAGAAATTCCAAAGTAATCCAATAATTGCGTTTGTCATCTCGAGAGCTTCGAACGGGACCTATTATTTGTGCAAACAGGATTGCATAATCAAGAGGTGAATTTTAAGGTATGAATATTGTTTGCCTTGTTCTTTTTCATATGTATGTGTGATAGAGGATTATATGTATTGGTTGTTATTGAAAGGTGATGGAAATAGGGTTATGGACTATTTTGCATGATTTGGTTGTATTGAATTGTGGAAGGTGGATATGGTAATTGAGTTATGGAAGGTGGATATGGTAATTGAGTTATGGAAGGTGGATATGGTGATATACTATTCAATTGATGATTATTTATGTCTATGGCTCAATTTGGTTTAATGGATTGGTTGAAGGATAAATAAATCCAAACTTGATATTGGAGGATGTTGTATGAATATGCATGGCATGTGAATGTAATTGGAGTATAAGAAGGTTAAAGTGACACCCTTTATGGTGTAATTAAGGCTTACTACTCAACCACTAGTTTGGTGAATTCAAATAATTGAATTGTGACGTTTGGTTGCTAATACTAGATTGCTATATATGTTCATTGTAGATAAGTAATCCGAAAAGACGGGAAGTCCATTTGGGACTAGTATTGAAGGTTGATAGTCAGGTATGTAAAGCATACTCTATACCATATCTTTGGCATGAAAGTGAACAATTGTTCTATTAAGAAAGTTTCCAAAGTTATTCAGTAACATGTGATCCATAATGATTTTGTATGATGTCCTACGTTACCAATGAACTTGTTTCCACCCTACAAGATTTCAAGACATTCCAATACTTACTTGTTTTCCAAATCTTACATGTTTATTGCACTAATGAATGTCAGAAGGTATCCGGTTACTCAAACAAGATCCATGTGCTATTAATGACTCCAAAACATTTCTTTGATATACTAATAAGTTCCTACTTCATTGTTATGACATTGATGACTCTAAAATACTTCATTGATGTGCCAATGAGTTCTTACTTCATTGTTATTGCATTGATGATCTATTTATATGTCTCTTATTGATGTATCATTGTTTTAAAGTATCAAAAATGTGGTAGCGACCGAAATAACAATCTCAAAGATTAATTGAACAAAGTGATAGAAGTTCTCTCTTATCGGGTGGTATCCAAGGGGCATAAGCCTATCATGGGTCGATCCCTATTTATGTGTTTATGGGTGGTATCCCAGGGGCATAAGTCTATCATGGGTCGATCCTAGTTGATATGTACTAGAGGCAACCTAATGGTTACAGTACAGTACAGTAATGGTTACAAAGATGATAAGAACGAAGGTAAAGTGATTGAATAAATGCAATGTACAGGTTGTCACAAGTTCTAGTAAGTGTGGTCCACTCCTATTACGATTTATTCACTTGTTTTTTATTTCTATTGAGCTCCTATATCATATGTGATTATCTACAGCTTTACATACTCAGTACATATTTCGTACTGACGTACCCCCGGGGGACCTGCATTTCATGCTGCAGGCACAGGTACCTCAGCTCATACACCGCACAAGTAGGAGCCAGGATATCCAGCTGCTTTTGGTGAGCTCCAGTTTGCTTCGGGGCTTTTCGTGTCATATCCAGTCACTTTTGGTATTGTATAGAAGTTAGTTATATGGCGGGGTGTGTCCCGACCTTAGTTAAACTCTGTGTATTATCTAGAGGCTTTATAGACCTAATGTACAGTCAAGGTGGTATTTTGTTAATAGATGTGATGGCTCCAACGGCCAAGTATCGTATATACATATATATGTGTGCTCGAGCTTATACAGGTGATTATTTCCTTTTATATGCGACATGATGTTGTCTGAATTTCGGGTTGTCATAGAGGTATGCATGGGAAGTATAAGGTTATGAGCTGGTTCTCCCAGGCCTCCTCGGTTACGGGTGCCAGTCCGCCCCAATAGGATTTAAGGCGTGACACTATGTCACTCAGGTTTTGGGGTGAGTGTGTCACCACTGCAGTCTATCTCTTAAATAGACTCTTATCTAAAGTGATTGGTTTTAAATCACCATTTGAAATACTACATCAACACTCTCCTTCTCTAACTCATCTTAGAGTTTTCGGTTGTTGTGTTATGCTGCAAATCCCACCATCCCGGATAAGTTCTCTCCAAAAGTAGTTCCTGCAGTCTTTATGGGGTACTTATCTTCACAAAAAGGGTACTTACTACACGACATTCATACTCACTCCTTCTTTGTTAGCAGACATGTTACCTTTTAAGAGGATTTTTTTCCTTTTTAAGCATCTCAAAGCTGGATCTAATCATATATTTCTTGTGCTTGAAGTCATACTTCCCAGTGACACCCCTACTACTATGAATCCTACTGCTGATGTCAACACCTCTTTACCCCATACCACGGCTGTAGACAATCCTACACCTTTTGTAGCTACACCATCTTTGGCTTCCCTACCTTGCGTTGCTCCATCTAGGAGGTCCAACAGACATAGTAAGCCTCTCTTGTGGCTGCAGGATTTTGTTACCAATACAAAGGGCATCAGCTGCTCTCACCCTCTGTCTAATCAACTCTCTTACTCTCACTTGTCCCCTTCGTATAAATAGATCTTGCAAGCTTATTCATCTCAGTGTGAACCTGTGTCTTTCAAAGAAGCTGTTGCTAATCCAGCATGGGTCAAGGCTATGCAGTTAGAAATTACTGTACTAGAACATAACAAGACATGGTCCATTGTTAATCTTCCACCCGGCAAAAAGGCCATTGGCTGCAGATGGATCTATAAAATTAAGTATCTCTCCACTGGTGAGGTAGAAAGATATAAAACCAGGCTTGTGGCTAAAAGCTTCAGCCAAAAGGAAGGCTTGGATTATAGTGAAACCTTCAGTCCTATTGCTAAAATGGTGACAGTAAGATCAATTGTTGCTCTTGCTGCTTCCAAAGGTTGGTTCATTTATCAGATGGATGGTCATAATGCCTTCTTCAATGGTAATCTAGTAGAGAAAGTGTACATGGAAATTCCTTGTGGTTTTGCCAGACAGGGGGAGACTCATAAGGTCTGCAAACTCCACAAGTCCTTATATGGTCTCAAGCAAGCACCAAGGCAATGGAACATGAAGCTTATTGAAGTACTAGTACATATGGGATTCAAGCAGAGTCACTATGACTACTCATTATTCACAAAACTAGTTAATGGTGACACTGTGGTGGTTTTAGTCTATGTAGATGATCTATTGGTAACTGGCAACAACTACAAACTTCTATGTGATACAAAGCAAGAGATTCAAAAGAAGTTCAAGATGAAAGATCTAGGTGAACTAAAATTCTTTCTAGGAATTGAGTTCTCTAGATCCGTCAAAGGCATAGTAATGTCACAAAGAAAGTATGTATTGGAACTAGTGGCTGAGATGGGCCTAGGGGAAGCTAAGCCTGCTGGCACACCACTTGAACTAAATCAGAAGCTTACATTAGTGAAGTATGTGAACACATCAATAATGCAAGTGTTGAAAGAGATAACTTGCTTGCAGATCCTACAACATATCAGAGGTTAGTAGGCAGGCTTCTCTATCTTACAATGACAAGAACTGATCTTACATTTTCTGTACAAGTGTTGAGCCAGTTTATGCATTGTCCTAAGCAATCACACATGGAAACAGCTTTAAGAGTTTTCAGGTACATCAAAGAAGCACCCGGTATGGGACTACTAATGCCTGCAGGAGAGACAACACAACTCACAGCCTATTGTGACTCGAATTGGGGTGCCTACTTGGAAACTAGAAGATCAGTACAGGTTACTTAGTCAAATTTGGAGGAGGGCTCATCTCATGGAGGTCAAAGAAACAAGAGATAGTGTCAAGGAGCTCAGCAGAAGCAGAGTTCAGAAGCATGGCTACATGTGCAGCAGAAATAACTTGGTTGATCGGTCTTTACAAGGAACTAGGTGTATGTGTAACTACTCCAGTGAACATGATATGTGACAGCAAGGCAGCCATCTAAATTGTAGCAAATCCTATCTTCCATGAAAGAACAAAACATATAGACATTGATTGTCATTTTGTTAGGGAAAGGATCTGTCAAAGAATGTTGAAAACTGAACACATTAACACCAAAGACCAACTTGCTGATATACTAACTAAGAGTTTTGGAAAAGTTCAACACAGTCAGCTTCTCAATAGACTTGGAATGAAGAATATCTTTCAACCATAAACTTGAAGGGGAGTGTTGACAGCTAGGATTGGAAAACAAGCTATATGGTGAAAGTAGTTAGAGAATGATGAGCTGGCAGTTACACTAGTGTAGGGACAGTTACTAGATACCTATGTATATATACATAGTTGATGCTAGCAGCTAGGTAACACTGCAATGTAACAGTGCTCAATCAAAAAAAAAAAATTCCCTTTTAATTCTCCGCTTCTTCCTTCTCACTCCTACTGATATTTCTTAAATCTTTTGTATGAAGTTATCAATAATGACATTCAAACTCATCAGGGCTTTCTTATAAACAGTAGTAATAGTAACTACATATTCGATGTAATTTCACAAGGTGAGGCATGATGGGATAAAGTGTATGCAGATCTTACTTCTACTTCTATCATGATTAGAATTATTTTTCTTAGCGGAAAAAGATTTTCTTGTTGAAAAAAAAATTCGCTTTTTTTCTATTACCTTTCTTCTTCTCAGAGGAGGATTTTGTACATCTATGAATAGAAGATATTTCACAATACAATAACATTCACAATATAATTTTTAAAAAGTTTTGTATATAGTTTTTAAAGAGTTTTGTTTTAAAAAGTTTTGTATATAGTTTTTAAAAGAGTTTTGTTTTAAAAAGTTTTGTATATAGTTTTTAAAGAGTTTTGTTTAGGGAGAAATTTTCGTTTTATGTTTTTTATATTAATTTTCATAATATGTAGGTCACTTGATCAAATAATATCAATAATATATTTTTAGTGTATTTTTATTTTTCATTTGATTTATCGTCGACATAATTTGAAAACTAAATAATACATTCTCTCGATTTCGAACCCAACACTCACTTCCCAATAAAAGAAGCCATTTCAAAAATGTTTTTTTCTTTTAGAAATTTATGATCTAAAAGAAATTATAAGAAGAAGGGCATCATATTGATTTGGATTGAGAGTGTATATGGGTGCATAGAGAGAATTAGAAAAAATATTTTCACCATGACTTGGGCACAGTTTTGTTGGTCATATATATATATATAAGAAAATGATCATCTGTACATAATTATCACGTAACCAAGCTGATTCCTTATTTAGTTAAAACTACATAATAAAAGCATGAGAACAATGTGTCAGAGAATAAATTAATCTTGATGGCCACGAAAAATCTGCCAAAGTTGAATATATTAAACCGAATACTTTGCGAATATTCAAAAATTAATGTTTGAATCGAGGTTGAATATCAAACATAAAGCTTATCTAATTTTATTTATTTTAGAATTAATTCTGAACAAATCATGAATTTTTTAAAATATCATTAAATATTTCATCAAAAAGTTATATGATTTTGTCAAATAAAAGACTAAGAGAAAAAAGAATCGAAATTTTGACTGACATAACATTTAGGATTAATCGATTTAGAAACAACATAGGCTCCAAAAGTCTATATAATAGTATGTCGTGTTTATCAAAATAATAATAATAATAATAATAATAATAATAATAATTTGTCGAAGAGAAAATCATCGAATAACAGATAGAATTAAGATAGATATACAACGTGTCATTTTGTAATTGTAGATAAGAATGACAGACTTCACTTGCAAGTTGCCAGTCTACTTGCTTTGATCTCATAATAATGAAATGTTAGATTATGATTTCATAATTGAAATTAAAGTGATCACCTAGTGCTCTTTACTGGTGTTTTAAGTTTGCACAAAAGCTATGAATTCTACTGAATAGTGAATAGAAATTATTTATTTCCTTTTTGAAAATTTAAAATGGATGAGTGATAAGTGTGATGGTTTTAAAAAATAGTTTAAATACTAATATTAAGTAGATAGGTGGTGAGTGATCACTTGTTTACTACTTAGGGGTCGTTTGGTTTGAAAACAAGTTATACTGAAATTAGTTATGTTGGGATAAGTTATACTGAGAATAATTATGCTGGGATTATTTTTTATTGAATGTTTGGTTTGTTGTATTCAAAGTAACATACGTGGTATAATTTCTAGGAATAAATTGATTGATTATCAAAATACCCTCCATCTTGTTTAACTTTTATATATATATATATTTCTTTTTAAGCTTTAAATGTTCATTCTTAATTTTTTTTTTTTTAGAGAAATTAAAATATATAAATAAACATAATTTATATATTTTACAACCATTTTGAATGGTAAAATGTTCAAAATTTATTTATTTATGAATATATTATACGTTAATTAAACATAATTTATGTGTGTGTGAGAATATATTACGTTATATATTATGTTATATATACGTAATTACATTATATATTACGTAATATATTATATTCATAATTAATGAACATATTATCCATTAATTAAACATAATTTATGAATATCTAATTTATATATATTTATGAATATATTATACGTTATTCATAATATATATTTATGTTCATAATATATTATATTGTTCATAGTATATATTATACGTTCAAAACATAATTATTATACAATTTATCAGTTTACGTTAATTATTATTATTATATATATATATAATTTATTTATGAATATATTATACGTTAATTAAACATAGTTTATTATTTATAAATATATAATATATATATGTGTGTGTGTGAGAGAGAGAGAGAAATGAAAATGAGGGTGTTTTTGTCCTGAGAGAAATGAAAATGAGGGTATTTTTGTCCTTGTATAATTTTATACCAAAGAAAAATAGTTTTGGGATTGTTATCCCACCATTTGGGTGGATAACTTATCCTGGGACTAATTATTAGTTCCGGGATAAGTTATCCCAAATATTTACAACCAAACGAGTGAGTTATATTTTTATCCCGAAATTATTATTTTATCCCAAAATTATTGTCTCTAATCCCGCAAATCAAACGGCCCCTTAATGTAAATTGAATTACATGTAATTATTTTTGAATGATCAAATTATAAAATGTTTGTAATGAAGTACAACAACAAATTCCAGAGGTCTAGAGAGAGTAAAGTATACACAATCTATATTACTACTTAAAATAAAGTAAAGAGGTTGTTTTCGATATACAGTCGGTTCAGGATAAATAACAGTATAACAAGCAGAAAACATAAAAACAAACACAATAAGGTAACACGCTATTAGATAATAAAAGAAACAAGATACCTACATAGCAATATTATAGACTATCTATCTGAAATCACCATTTTTAACAAAATGTCATGAATAAAAAATTAAAAGACATATGCATAACACTATAAAGGGTCGTTTGGTATGAGGTATAAGGAATAAATAGTCCTGTGATAAAATGGAGGATTATTTTATCCTATGTTTAGTGTGAGGTATTACCCAATATCATGATTATTTATTCCACTGTTTACACTATACTGATAGGATAAGTTATCTCATATACATTAATAAAATAACTATTCTCAAAAATAATTATCTCAAAATAACTTTTTTCCAACCAAACGAAGCCTAACTACAGTTTGATCGATGTTTGTCATGAAGTCAATGCTCTACTAGGAATGGAAGATTGATAATTAGTCCACTTTAAGAAATTGTTTATGTTAACGCTACTATTATACTATGAATGGAAGATTATTATACCAATTAGTTATGACCCGTAATTCTTATCCTATAAAATTGGACCCATAGATATTGTGGACCCAATTGGCACTATTTTCACCTCACAAGTCACTAGTTGCACATGTGAGATGACATGGCAAACGATCCAAATCTATGAACACTGTGTATTTTTCAGCCATACATCATCTTTGGATGAATTATTTTTCAACCTTTTATTAAATTGAGTCATACTAAAAGGATACAGGACCACTAGACCAAATGGAAAAAAATAAAAAAAATTACTCGTTGCTTTCCAATTTTTTTTTTCCCATCCGGTGTTTGATGTCCACATTGAAATCTCAACTAATTCGAATCACGCGTTACAGCAGATCACGCATTACATGGGCTATTAAGGTGACAACGCTTCTAACAGAATTTTCTCCATACCTAGAGTCGAACTCTCGACCCCTAATTAAGGGTGGAGCAGCCTCATCAACTACACCACAATCTATGTTGGTGATACTTTTCAAATTACCTAATAGTATTTGATTAAACATTATTTTTTAAAAAGATCATCAAAAACAAGTCAAAAATTTATGTGGTTATAAACCTCATTTCTTTAAATTGTTGATTTTTATTCCAAAGCTTGATAAAATTTGTTATAATATGCATGAATTTTGCGGGAGTTCTATGATTCCTAGATTATTTATTAGCATATTATGACCCCCTAAACTATTTATTAGCATATTTATTGATATTTATTTATACTAAATTTATTTATTTATTAATAAATTTTATCTATTTATTAATTTATAAACATCACTAAAATACATTAATAAATAAATAATTTAGAAGGGTCGGAGATTCTCCGCAAAATTCAGGCTTCTTACAACAAGTATTTTAAATTGATGTTTAATATTTGATCTTAATAAATAAATAATTGATACCAAGCATAAAATATAGAAAAGTAACTATCTTTTTTACGATATTAAAAATGACAAATATGAATAAATAAAAATGAACAGTTGAGTATATTGCGCAGTCTAATAATACAAACGTTGATGGAGAATGTTGATGCGCTTTCAGACCTCAAAAACTTCGTCTGATTATTTATCTTAAACCCAAACAACATAAACAAAAGTGAATAAAAGTAGTATATTCACAAATCCACATTTACATGTACTGTACAAATTCTCAACTAGTAGACCTATCAAATAATCTAAAACTTTTAATCAGTCTAATTGTGATACTTTCAGCTTCTTTCATCCTTAATCAATCTGAGATAATTTTATGCACGGATTTGAACTAATCGAGCTACCAACACTGATCGGTTTCCCATCTCCGGCGAACAGTATAATGACTCCGACCTCCGGCCGACGAGACAACAGGTCTTGCAATTCTACTTCCAAACAACTTCCGATCATAATTAGCACGTTTTTCCGGGTCGGAAAGAGTAGCATACGCTGATTGAACTCTAATAAACTCCTCCGCCGACGAATTCTGCTGCAATTTAACTACATCCGGATGCAAAACTCTAGCTAATTTCCGGTAAGCAGATTTAATTTCATGAAAATTAGCTCCTGTTTGTATCCCCAAAACTTCGTACAACGACGTCGGAGTTCCAATTGTAGAGGTAGTACTAGTACTACTAGTAGTAGCTCTGTCTGCGGTGGTGTACGCAGCTGAGACTGAGAATGGACGGCTGTGGAAGGTGACGGAGCACGGCGGTGGAGAGGCGGAGGAGAGTTTGGAGCTCGTGATTGAAGTGGAGAGAAGAAAAGAAGAAGAAGCCATGGACTTGAAGTGTTTGTTCTAGAATAATTTGGGTAGTTAATTGGAGAAAAAGGATAGCGTGTAATGTTTATGGATAGATGGAAAGTGGTGGAATGTATTCCTATTTATTGGAGAAGTTTTGGAATGTGACGACAAAAGAAGAAGAGAAGAAAACGAGAAGTGTGCAACGAACAGGGTTATGATGGTGATCTGGTTCGTGTATATGGTGAGATTTTTCAAATTTAATTGTAAAGTATTACAATCTCTGTCTCAAAATATTCGTTTTAAATTTTTTAATTTTTTTTTTTTTATTAATTTTTTTTTCATGTTTTACTCTTTGTATTAATTATTTTTTCTTTAAACTAAAATGTAAACATCATTTAATAGGGGTATTATAATAAATTAGGCATGTTATTAATTATTTTTTTTAATCAATGTTGTCATATCAATTTGGGACGAATAATTTAAGACGGGGGAGTATTTTATTTTATTCAATTTAAGATGATTTGAATATGTGACGAGGAAAAACACTGATGTTTCAGTTTGTAAGTGTAAGATGTTAGCTTTGCATTTTTTCAGGTGGGATAGAGCCGTAGAGGAAGATCGAAGAAATACTGAAGGAAGGTGATTAGACGTGATATGAATCAGTTACAGCTTACTGAGGACATGACCCTATATAAGAAGTTGTGGAAAAAGTGAATTAGGTTAGAGGGCTAGTAAGGGTGGATGGGGCGTAAGTAGTAGTTAGGAGTCCTTTGATATACCCTTACTAGTAGTGGTAGGAGGATTGGGGTAAGGATGTGCTCCCGATTTGATAGTGTGGAGTACTGTTATTTTCTATTATTCCATCTTATTTTATGTTTTATTTTGACTTTGTTTACTGTCTTTGGTTTCAAGCGGGGATATATCGAAAATAGTCTCTTTACTTTTTTGAAGGTAGTGGTATAAACTGCGTATATTTTATCTTTTTCTGACCACACTATATGAGAATACATTGAGTATGTTATTGTTGTTACTGACTTGATTATAATTTTATAATTAGAAATATTTACTAAACAAGCTGAACGTTCAAGTATTCTAAATTTCAATATTTCATCTTACTTATTGTATGGTATAACGTTGGAAAATGTAGTAAGTACTTTCATTTTTTTTTTTTTTTAGTATGTTCAAGTATTTTTTTTTTTAGCCGGGATCTATCAAAAACAACCTCTTTACTTCTTTGAAGTAATGATATAAACTGCGTACATTTTATTCTCCTCAGACCTCACTACTTGAGAATGAGTTTATTGTTGTTGTGTTTAAAAAAAATTATTGTTTATGCGAATAAAATTCTATATTTAAAGAGTACTAAAATTTCTTAATGCTGTCAATTTTTTTTATTTTTTTTTAGAAAAACTATGTTAGGTTAATTCAAAACAGACAATACCAAACTATGTTAGATTGAACTAAACTAAAACATCGAATTCAGACAAACAAATTAAACATTGAATTCAGGCAAATAGTTTAAGAGGAAGGGGAGGAGTATTAAATTGGAGCAGTAAAAAGATCCATCCTGTTCATAATAGTGGTAGCGACATGGTCTGTACTACGTGTGAGGTGGGTTTTAGCTTTTGCATTGTATATGCTCTTATCCATTGCTGACTCAGCCTATCTTGAGAATCTTGAATCTTCATTCTATACCTTGTAAAAGATCATAGGACAGCTACAAATTGCTAAGACTATTTTGTCCTCAGCTTATTATTCATCACTTATTCTAAAATGTTCGCTATGCGTGAAATTGAAGAAATAACTAAATCACAAAAAATTATTATAAGAAATCTTATCTTGTTTGCATTTCTATAGAGCTAGTACTATGGCTTGAATTTGTGATCTTCACGTTATCGGTTACCCCAAGTCCAATTTTAATTCTTCTAGAGTACCAAATCATAGTGATATCAAGAGAAAGGTTAATTAATATCATCTTATATAACATGTGATTTTTTGTTTACAGCACTGAGGTCTTGACAAATACAAAAATAGTTCTTCCAATCATAAATTGAAAACATTCAAGTTGGAAGCATAAAAGTCTCATCTTTAAGATTCATCATACTCCATAAGGTAGGGCTCTCTTGTGACAACTAATATATGCTGTGGCGGAGCAAGAATTTTCGTTAAGGGATTCATAAGTGAATATAAAAATTAATTAAAGGAGAATTCAACATTTAATATATATATAAAAAAAATAATTTTAATCATATATATATATATAACATAATTTTTCGTTGAAAAAGATTCGAATCAACCTTCACTATAGTACAGATCCCCCATCGAATATATGGATAATTGTTGAAGTTGGTCCTGTCGGTTCATTTGTACAGAGAAACAAACGCGTGCGTATGGTGCCAGGAGCAGCTATAGCAAGCCTATCAATTTCGTCTCGTCGGCACCGAAACCCTTTATGGAGATGTTATATTTGGATGCCACTTGGCACAGTTGAATTAGATATTCATACTTGCAACATTAGTTAAGCAAATGGAAAAGGGTCTAATATACCCTTCAACAATTAAAAATGGTATATAAATATTCCCCTTCTATCTTTAGGCTTAAAAATATTCTTTCATCCATGTATTTGGTTTAAAAATATCCTTAATGTATTAGAAATGACTCAAAAATACCCTTCTTTCTCTATTGGTTCAAAAATAGCTCTTCATCCACTTATTTGGATAAAAAATGTACTTAACATTAAATTTAAGTCAAAAAATGTCTCCTCCTTCATATTATATTATTTTTTTTTGGTTTCATGTAGGGATAATTTCTTTTGTAATTACAATTTTTTAATTATGATATTATATATTTTTTGATGGAATAGATATGCATTAATTAGTTTATTATTTTTTTGGTTTCAGGTAGTGATGGACTTTTATTAGTTACAATTTATTTTATTATTATATTATTTTGAAGTTTTTTGAATTACAACTTTTTATTATTATATTATTTTTGTTTTTTTTTAATTATATTTTTTTATTATTATATATTTTTTGTGGGTTTTACGTCAGGTTTTTTTTTTTTTTTTAATTATTATTTTTTCAGTTTTAGGTTGGTACAAAGTTATCAAGTAATTTATTGAGCCACAGGTGACAAAAAAGTTTTAAAATGAGGTGTAGGTGACACAAGTCTTAATTATTAGTTGGAGGTGACAATTACTTTATTATGTATTAAGAAAGTTGGGAAAGTTTGAAAATAATCCACAAGTTTTTAAATTTATACTTTGATCCCAATGTATACCTAAAATAACAAGAAACGGAGGAAAAAAAGACGTCTTTCTCTCTCTTCTCATCTATTGTTGTTTTCTCTCTTTTAGCGATTTTTGTTGTTAATTGTTTTTGTTTCTGCTGCTTTATTCATCATTGCTGCTTTATTATCATCATTTTCTACTTCATTATCATCTTCTTCTTGTCGACCATTTGTTTTTGTTGTTGTTGTTGTTGTTGGTACAACGCTACTGCTGCGATCTGACCAATTTTTTAGGTCAAATTTTATTTACTACATCACTTTTCACTTTGGCATTACTTCATAGGTGACTTTGGTAAGTAAAATTATGATTTTTATTCGTATTTGTCATCTGGGTACACTTCTGTTTTTTCAACAATGGATAGAACCCTGATTATGAATCTAGCATAAGTGCCCACAATTTAAACAGATCAATCATCTGGTGCATCAGATGAGTAATATGTTGCATCAAAAGATTTATCTGTTGCATCAGACATATTATCTGTTGTATTAGGATGTTTATCTGTTGCATCAGAATGTTTATCTGTTGCACCAGACTAATTATCTGTTGCAACGAATGATTAATCTGTTTGAAACAACACAAATCAACCCCTGCCACAAACCCAACAGATAAATCTTGCTATTGCTACTGAATTCTAAATTATTCCTTTTTACGTCGAATCGTCGACATGTTTGTTGAGAAGATAATAGACAAAATGAAAATTAAATATGGATTAAAACGTCAAAGATCAAACATAATTTATTTATTAAACAAAAATAAATAAAAATACATATAATAGACTAAAGGAACAATAATAGTCTAATTATTATTATTATTATCAGCATCATCATTGCCAGCTGGCCAATCTTCAACCGAAAGTAGCAAGATCCTCCTCAGCCTGCGTATCTCGCGGAGCATTCTTGATCTAACTCCTCCCAGTTTCCATTGCAGATCACGAACTTGATTACGAAGTTCATTCACGGCGTCTTGCAGAAAAGCAACGTCCCACACTGGGTCAATCATAATCTTATCTTCTAGAGTGTTCTATGAAAGACGAGATGTAATAAATAAATAAAGTGTATTTGAATGAACGATTGAGTAAGGATGGACCTATTTATAGAGGATTGAATTTGAATGAGAGGCAAAAAGGCGCGACTATTTACCTCCATACATTAATTACATTTTTTATTAAATTAAGAAAATAAATATTGTGATGTAAGCCATGACTATTCAGATTATTATTATTAATTAGTTCTTTCAAAGAACCATTTTTATTGAGTTGTGGCAACAGATTTTATATCTGTTGCATCAGATAACACATCTGTGACAACAAATATATTATCTGTTGCAACAAATATAAAATATGTTGCATCAGATAACATATCTGTTGCAACATATAATCTAACTGTTCACCTCCATTTATTAATTATATTTTTTTATTAATGTGAAAAGTAATGAATTAATTAAATTAAGAAATATTGTGATAAGTCATGACCTTTTAGATTATTATTATTAATTAGTTCTTTCCAAGAACTGCTTTTATTGAGTTGTGACTCGATATAGGTTGCATCAGATAAATCATCTGTGACAACATATATGTCACCTATTGCAACCATAGTGAACCTGTTGCATCAGATAATTTAATTGTTGCAATATATAATCTACTTTTTTTTAAAAAAATAACTATATCATCATATCATTAATTCAAATTTGCTTACTTTTTTATTTTATAAATAAAAAAATACCTTTTCAAATTCCTTAATAAAATAATAACCATTTTATTATATAATAAATAATTTAAAAAATAAATTAAAAATAAAAATGGTGAAAAGTCCCGACCAGTTATTAAAATTGTGGTTATAAATTATGTTTATCATTTATTTCCTTATTATTTATTTATGAAATATTTTTCATATTGAATAATCCGGAAAGTTATGTCTTTTTCTTTTCACCCTCTCAATAACAACAATAACCCTTTTTATTAATAACCGTCAGGTACAATATTTTATGATGATCTGTCATAGTAGATTAACCTCTAACTGTTGACACAAATTGCTGCTCAATCTCTACCACCAACCGTCGACATGTTGAGAATAAGGAATAAACAGAATGAAAAAACAATATATTTATTGCCATGACCAAAATTTATATGGTTGGGTTGCTCGCTCGGGGCGATGATTATATGCCAGAAGGTGCGGTAGGAGAATGCTTTCGAGGGAAAATGGGTGATTGATGGAAGACTATCATCTGAGAGCTAATTGAAGAAGAGACACATGGTAGAAAGTAACTTCTAATGAATCTGACCAATGGAATTATCTTAACAGATGCAAAATCTGAATCAAGTGCAAATATGAAAGTGTATCCGGTAATGTAATTTTGTCTGTTGTGTCTCTGAAAGAAAAATAATGCAGATGGACACTTTGCTAGGGAGCTGCATGGTCGGGATTATCACCTAGGTAGAAAATAACAGAAGGCCAACAAATCAGCCTCAGGGGCATCGAGGGTAGAAATGATGTTCATCAAGTCTAGAAAACTTACGCCAACAACAACTGCAGTTAAAATAAGGAAACTAAGCGAAGGCGATAATTTCTGAATTTTAAATTTTATCCTATGCCTTCTTGTTTGTGTTTCCGATCAGGCCCACTGCCGTTGACCTGATCGGAACCATAAACGAAATTGAAAGGAAAATAGAGTATAATTACTTCCTTAGCAATATGGATTAATTGATTGTATTTTCTTGCCTTAGCATGCTTTCAACATTCCTTGGAAAAGATTAGATGCTTGCTGTAGTATGTGAATCCCAGTAATTTTCAAGCTTGCCTCCAGCTTGTTGATTCTGTATTCAAGATGGTCGCTACCGTCTTCAAAGTTGGTAAGGAGTTCCTCGTCTCTTGTGAGCTCGATCAGGAACACTACCTTCAAAGTTATGGCATTCTAGAAGCCCTACAGAACACTTTCTTTAGAAGCCTTAAAGGATACATGGAAGGTCACTGTGTTTGTTTTAGGTTAAAATGTGTTGATGGACGTTGAAGATGTGGTCCCAACAGTTGAACAACACACTTTTATTGAGCGTTGCTCCATGCATCTTGCTCAACCAATTTGATAAATTAGTAAGCATGGAGTTACGTAGCATATGATTTAAACCGTCTCTACCAAGCCTATTAAACGTTACGTAACTCCGAGCTCATTACCCTATCAAAAAAATATGTCCGAGTTAGTGCACAAATAAAAAAAGCCCAATCTGTCAGCCTTTCTGCTGATCACTCTTCTCCAATATAGATGATAAGATATCTACTATGCAAAAGTCCACACCATTGCCAGACATGCTTATCTGGGAGAAATTCTTCAGAAGACATCAACAGATATCCTTCAGAAGAATTGCTCCCAGGCAAATATGTCTAGCTACGGTGTAGACTTTTGCATAGCAGATATCTTGTCATCTATATTGGAGAAGAGCGATCATCAGAAAGGTTGAGAGATTGAGCTCGTTCGATTTTTGCACTAACTCGGTCTTATTTTTTTGATAGAGTAATGAGCTTAGATTTATGTAACGTTTGATAGCCTTGGTAGAGCCGGTTTAGATCACACTCTACGTAACTCTATGCTTACTAATTTATAAAATTGGTTGAGTAAGATGCATGGAGAAACGCTCGATAAAAATGTGTTTTTTAACTGTTGGGACCACATCTTCAACGTACATCAACACATTTTGACCTAAAACAAACACAGAGACCCTCCATGTATCCTTTAAGGCTTTCGAAGAAAGTGTTCTAAAGGGCTTCAAGAATGCCACAACTTGGAAGGTGGTGTTCCTGATCGAGCTCGCAAGAGATAAAGAACTCCTTACCAACTTCAAAGATGGCAACGACTAGCTTGAATACAGAATCAACAAGCTGGAGGCAAGTTTAAAAATTATCGGGATTCACATACTATAGCAAGCATTTGATCTTCTCTGAGGAATGTTGAAAGTATGTCAAGGCAACAAAACATAATCAATTATAACCATATTGCTAAGGAAACAATGATACTCTATTTGCCTTTCAATCTCGTTTGTGGTTCTGATCAGGTCAACGACAGTGGACCTGATCGGAAACACAAACAAGAAAGCATGGGATGAAATTTAAAATTCAAAAATTTGCTGCCTTCGCTTAGATTCCTTATTTTAACTGTAGTTGCTATTGGCATAAGTTTTCTAGACTTGTTGTACATCATTTCAACCCTCGATGCCCGTGAGGCTTCTTTGTTGGTCTTCTCCTATTTTCTATCTAGGTGATAATCCCGATCACGCAGCTCTCTAGCAAAGTGTTCAGATGCATTATTTTTCTTTCAGAGACACAACAGATGAAATTACATTACCGGATACACTTTCATATTTTCACTTGATTCAGATCTCGCATCTGTTAAGATAATTTCACTGGCCAGATTCGTTAGAAGTTACTTTCTACCCTGTGTCTCTTCTTTAATTAGCTCTCAGATGATATAGTCTTTTATCAACCACCAATTTTCCTTCGAACGAATTCTCCTACCGCATATTCTCGTATAAAATCATCACCCCGAGTGAGCAACTCAACCATATAAATTTTGGCCAGGGCAATAAATATATTGATTTTCCGTTCTTGTTAGATGCAGTGCTAAGCTTCGAAGGCCCTCTAAGGGTCTAATGCACCTTAAAAGTTAGTCCAATCGCTATTGAATCTCTTTACAATGACACAAAACTAGATCCCTTTACAATGCTTGACAAATAAACATGAGCAACAACCGACATTAAATCTTAACAGGCTATCATAACCATATTCATGGTCCCTAGCCTTATCAGTTCGGACCTACCAAACTTAACCGTAAAATTACAGACATCTTGTTTGAACGATCTATGACTAATCAGTAAAAACATCATTCACAAAATCAGTTCACTTTGTGTATGTTTTCACGATAACATTATCAGTAATACATATATCCCACATATAAAGTGGTTCCATCTGCAAGCAGCTTATTCCTCCGATCCTATATTTACTGCAGCCTCTTACGATAGTCCGTCAAAAGTTGATCAACTGTCAGTTCCTTATATCTACAAAGAAGAGGAAAAAAATTGATGTCACAAAAAGAACATTGTTCATCTGTTGCATCAGATGTGGAGTCTGTTTCAATAGATGTGGAGTCTGTTGCAACAGATGTGGAGTCTGATGGAATACATCAAACTAGCCTTTTTGGTGGTTTTATTTGTTCCAACAGTTTCTCCATCTGTTGCAACATCAATAACAACATAAATATCAACAAAAAAGAAACAAAATTTGTTCCAACAAGATCATCAACAACAAAGAATCAACATCCTTTGTTCCAGAACCATCAACAACACCACACCACAAGTTTCAACAACGGCAAGACCACCACCAACATCAATAACTGCATCAACAACAATGAAACAAACAAAATACATACAAAAAATGATACTGCCAACAAGGCTTTTAAACTTCTTCCAACAGATGACTTTTTTCTCATGTTGTAATAAATATTCTCGGATTATTTATTCAACACTTACAAGTTTCTTAATTTTTTTTTTAATAAATATGATATGGGTAAATAGTAATTAAATAAAAAACAGATATAAATAACTTGCAAAGAAGAAGACGAGAATGAAAGAGCAATAATGAATCATATCTTAATATCAAAAAAGGGATCAAAACAGAAATTTAAGTCGAGGAAAGATATGGATGGGTTTAGATCCGAAAAGAACTTTATGAGAAGAGAAGAGAAAAGAGAGAAAAAAGGCTGTGACCCTAAAGAGGAGAGAGAAAAAAATGAGAGTTGAATAAAATAAACTGCAGCTGAAGAAAAAGATGAGATAATTTCTATAGATGTATTGTGTAGTAGACGTGGTGATTTTCAATATTCATTAATTAATATTTATTAATTTCATTAATAATTTAGGGGCACGATGAATACTAAGACTACTGACATTGAAAAGACAAGATAAAACTGCTCAATGAACTCACTTTTGAGATATCCAAGAAATATTTTTTACCGCCTTCAGTAGTAAGTACTAAGTACTACTACTTGATATTATCTACTCGGATCAGAAACTTATTTCTTTAAAATTAAAAGAGAAAAAAAGAATTTCAAACAGATATGTCATCTGTAGCAACATTTATAAATATCTGTTTAGAAATTCGAACAGCTCAGTCATCTTTTACAATAGATATAAATATTTGTTTAAAAATCCCAACAACTCAGTCATCTGTAACAACAGATGAAAATATTCATTTGATAATTAATAAAATCAGAAATGTCATCTGTTACAACAGATATAAATATATGTTTGAAAATTTCTAACAGCTCAGTTATATGTCATAACAGATGTAAATATCTATTTGATAATTAATCAGATATGTCATTTGTTGCAACATATATGTACCTATTTGAAAATTATCATCAACTTAGTTATTTGTTTCAACAGATTTCATTGTAATTGATTTAGGTGGAACTAGGGATAAATGAATGAGCTCGCAGGGTCAACTACAAATTCAATTGAGTCTTTGCAATTACATGGCGTTGGTATTGCGTTCATCTCGACCAAGTCATCGATCGATTACTCATAGTTGAAATGAGTTCTCATCAACTCAATATTAGGATAGTGATAGTACCAAAGTTGATTTAGGTGAAACTAGGGATGAATGAATGAGCTCGCAGGGTCAACTATAATCGAGTCTTTACAATTGCATGGCGTTGGTATTGCATTCATACCGATTCGAGTCGTCGATTGATTACTTGAGTTAAAATGAGTTCTTATCAACTCAATGTTAGGATAGTGATAGTACCTAAGTTAATTTAGGTGGAACTAGGGATGAATGAATGAGCTCGCAGGGTTAACTACAAATCCAATCGAGTCTTTGCAATTGCATGGCATTGGTATTACGTTCATCCCAACCTGAGTCGTCGATCGATCACTCTGAGTTGAAATGAGTTCTCATCAACTCAAAGTTAGGATAGTGATAGTACCTAAGTTGATTTAGGTGGAAATAAGGATGAATGAATGAGCTCCCAGGGTCAACTACAAATCCAATTGAGTTTTTACAATTGCATGGCGCTGGTATTGCATTCATCCCGACCCGAGTCGTTGATCGATCACTCTGAGTTGAAATGAGTTCTCATCAAATCAATGTTAGGATAACGATAGTACCTAAGTTGATTTAGGTGGAACTAGGGATGAATGAATGATCTTGAAGAGACAACTACAAATCCAATCGAGTCTTTGTAATTGCATGGCGTTGGTATTGCGTTCATCCCAACCCGAGTCGTCGATCGATTACTCTGAGTTAAAATGAGTTCTCATCAACTCAATATTTTAAAAACTATATCTTTTAAAATTTTTAAAATTAATTAAGATCAATTTGGACTAAATTAGCAATTTCAAAACTTGTCATTCTTTTTCAAAATTGCAAATCAACCCATACAAATCATCCATTTGTGCGAAAAAAATTTCATTTCAAATCTTAAGTTCTCGCTCTTCTTTCTCTCTCTCTCAGGGTGTCCTCTCCCTCTCAACAATACAACAACATACTCGACATATTGCTCAACTCTTCAAAATAGGTCGATTTTCTTCCCATTTACGACTACATATAGTTATTTTTTTCGACTTCATTCCCGCTTGTATCCATTGTTTTCTCTATCTTCGCATGTAACGGAATTTGAGAAGAGTTCTACATTTGTTGTTTATTCTAAAAAATAGGGTTTTTTAGTTAATGATAAAAAATAAGACTTTTAGTTGTATTATCTTCGAGAATGAGTTAATAATTTTGAGTTTTGATGCTAAAAAGTAGGAAACACCCGAGAAAACCCTATTTTTTCTCTCAGTATTTTATTGACTGTCGTGGTATTATTGGATGGTGTTTGTGGTATTGTTGGTGGCTGTTGTTGGTGGTGTTGGTATTTGTGTTTTTTAGCGGTGGTGTCGGTGGTCTTGGTGTTGGTATTGATGGTGGTCTTGGTAGAATTGGTTGTGGTGGTGATGGTCCATCTGTTGCAACGGGTGGAAGATCTGTTGGGAGATATTAAATAGGTCTTCAAATTGATTCCCCATCTGTTCCAACTGATGGGTTATCCGTTGGAGTATTTTCTTGTAATGTGGTATAGAATAATTTATTGAAATTTCTCCACCTGTTGCAACAGGTGGAGTATCTGTGGGGAGATATTAAATAGGTTTTCAAATAGATTTGGGTTCCCCATCTGTTCCAACTGATGGGTTGTCTGTTGGAGTATTTTTTTTGGTTATGTGGTAAGAATAATATATTGAAATTTGTCTTACCTTTTTTTAAAAAATAATGCAGGCATCAAATGCAATGTATTTTTTGTTTGTAGTTAAAAGATGTCTCCCAAAACAAAAGAAACAGAAAGTGGATCAACTTCCGATCACCAAACAAAAAAGGCTAGAGTACAGATAGATTCGGAGGAACTTCTAGAACAATCTCAGTCAGGGAAAAATGAAGCCGAGGAAAGTGATAACTCCTCCTCACCAATGAATAACCCTAATGCAGTATTTGGTGATCTTGTACTTAAATGTCAGTTAGGGAAACCTTTTGACGAACTTAGGAGTATTATGAAGAAGGAAAATATATATGAACTTTTTAAGAAGAGCTGCTTTGCACACTTTCTTGAGATGTCTGGGCCAGCTCTCTCCGTTTCCTAATGATCATGATATATGGCCTTCTCAAGCACAGGATCATGTATGCAGGGGATGATGGAGGTCCAAAGGAGGGAGAAAATAATATGGATGAAATCTGGATCAACTACTGTGGCATGCCAGTTTGTTTTGGATTGAAAGAGTTTGCCATTGTGACGGGCTTGAGATGCGATTGTCGAGAAGAACCTGCCATCAAGAAAACACCCCACAAAGAGTTCAATAAACGCAAGGTAAAATAAGATGGGTTGTTGGTCACTGTTGGACCTAGCTACAAAGTAAAGGATTTGATAGCGGATCTCAAGAATAAAGACATACCAAAGCACTACAGGGAGAAATTGTGCTTAGTTTGGTTTGTCCATTCTATTTTATTGGCAAGAGACGTCAAGAAAGTCATAGAACGTGATTTTTTGGCGCTTGCTGATGATTTTGGGAAATTCAACGATCATCCCTGGGGCTACGACAGCTACTACTTGACTGTCAAATATTTACTGAAAGTGCTACAGCCAAAGACGTCCATTCTATACGACTTTCCTTGGGCTTTCATAGTAAAATTGATCACTATTTTTACTCATTCATTAATTTATATTGAATATACTTATGACTTTTTTTTCTTACTTTTTGCTTACAATTTTTATGCTTGGGCATGTGAAGCCATTCTTTCTCTCCGAAAGCATTTCACAGAATACCCGGATAAGGTTTCTCATCCAAAGATCCTTAGGTGGTTGGCTGCAGTAGAGAGCAGCAAAAAAAATATTAACAAGGCTGATCTCTTTAACCCTTCGGATGATGCAGTACGTCTTCTTTCAATTAAAATAATTTTCCTCAAAGAAAGATATTAAAATAGATATTCCATCTGTTGCAACAGATTACCCATCAACTGCAACTGGTGCAACAGATAGGTAATCTGTTGCAACAGACGATCCATATTTCACAACAGATTAACCATATTTTGCTCTATTCTCTGAACCCTACTCAAAAAATTACCCATCTAATGTAAATTATGCAATAGATGGGTATTCTGATGCAACATATTATCAATCTGTTTCAATATAAAGATCAGCTGTTGCAGTAGCTAGATCGTCTGCTGCATAAGTCGGCTGTGTTGACATAACCCGAGACCCATGTAACCCAACTGATTGTAAATTATTATTATATGATTTAAATTCCTCCTATCATTTTTTATAGGTTGTGCATCCTTAGATCCTGCCTACCATTGATGAGCTAGGGATGACTTTTTTTCTTACTCTGGGTCTTGTTGATACAAAAGAAGACCCAACGGTGGCGTTAATAAAGAAGGAATTAGATGGAGCAATATCCACAAGAAGAGCAGTTAGGCAAGTCAGTCTAATGTTGAAGCTTCTCACGACCTAACTCAAACTGCAACAGATCTGGGTGCTTCTTCTGGGGTGTTGCTGGTGGAGTTGTTTGTGATGGTGGCAGCCATCCTACTGCTGCTTTTGCTGCTAGTCATGATTATGAGCATGTTGGTGTTCCACAAAAAATAAATATATTTGAAAACACCCCTTGCAAAGGTCCTCCCTCGCACCCCTACACCGGTCCCTCCCATCCTTACAGTAGTCCCTCTCGCCCCTCCTCACTCTCATGTTCTCGGTTCAAATGCAAAGTGCATAAGGACAAAGAGGATAAATTCCTCAACAAGCTAGAGGCTATTGCTGAAGCTGTCGAGGAGTTAAAATCCAGGAGGGGTGTTATACCATCCTACGAGGTAAGGGGGCTATGCAATCCTACAGTGGAGGTTAGGAGGAAGAGAAGAAAAATTAGACAAATTCTCTCTGTTCTAAAATCAACAAAAATTGCAACTCCCCCCTCTCCAATAGTTGTTAAAGTTCAGGGGCCATCAAAGTAGGTGGACATATTCACAGTGCTTGGCAAGGAGAAGAAGAAGGAACTGGAAGAATTCATCAAGATGAAGGTTGAAAAATAATACACTATGCATTCATTTGCCACCAAAGACTTCTCGAATATGACAAATATATGCGTGTGGTACGAGGACAAGGTAATTTACTTTTGCTAACCTACCCTTTCAATTTACTCCATGAAGAAGAATCTACGCAACAAATGTGTAATCTGTTGCTAAAACTTGGTATTCTGTTGCAACATAATATACATCTATTGCATAAGTTGTGTTGGCTGGGTAATCTGTGAACTGATTCAGAGAACCATCTGCATCGGATTCTTTCAACTGTGTTTTTGTTTGTTACAATTACTAACCTATTTAAAAATTATCTTCTTATACCATAGTATGTTGATGAAATTCTCTGCCTCATGAGGGGCAGGCAATTAGCGTACCCGGATGCTTATGATGCTGCAGATAAGATAATGGACCTCAACTTCTACAACAATTTCAAGGATAGGTATGCTAAACTCTATAAGATAGCTGATTCCGATGGCTCGGGATTTGATCAGTTAGTTTCTACATTCTAGTGGGATGAAGAAGCGATTAACTATGTTAGAGAAAAGAGGCCATATCCATACGACAAGAGCTGAACCTAGGAAAAGAGAATCCTTGCAGTCATGAACGTGGATGCCACCCATTTTCTCACTTTTGAGATACTACTATATGAGGAAAAGATTAAGGTTTATGACTGCAACTTACCTGTGTTCAGCGAGAGGACGTTTTTAACCCACATGCATCCACTCTTGAAGTTGTTGACGCAGAGTAACCTGATAGATCATTTGCCGGCTGAAGTCTTGGCAAAGTAATCATGGATTTTTGAAGGTCTAAATAAGAACATCCATCTCCCAAAAATACAACCGATGCAGTGTGCGGGCCGTACTCGCTTACATACATTGAGTGTTTGCTGACTGGCACACAAATGATTAGTGTGTGCGAAACCATTGTGGGAAAGATGCAATGGGTCTGGGCATATGGGGTACTAAATAAATGGTTGGATCCCGTGTATAAAAAGAACATGACAAATACAGAGACTAACACGATAATAAATTTTCATTTCAAGCCAATTCATTATACATGTAGGGGCAATAATTTTTATTTCTGGCAAAGTTGAATTTTTATAATGCAACAGATTTTATATTCGTTGTAACAGATATAGTACCTGTTGTGATAGATTGATTATCTATTGGAATAGGTTGGTCATCTGTTGCGTTATGCTAATGTTCCCCGTCTGTCTATCGCAACAGATTTACGATCTGTTGTAACATATAACTTATCTGTTGCAATTGATCGGTAATTTGTTGGAGCAAATAAAAAAATAGGAAGACCTGTTATATAATTTTTAGCAGATGAGCTACGTGTGTTGCAACATATGTCTAAATCTGTCTGATAAGATATGTCGTCTGTTGCAGCAGATGTATTAACTATTGCGATATTTGAATCTGGTACTCCATTTCAATTAATATGTTCAAAACTCAGAATTCATTATACTCATAGACAGAATAAAATAAATTGAAGCCTTCAAAAATTACATGAAATAACTTAACAAATAAATGAAATGTAAAAAAAATCATTATGAGTGTTGACACCTAATTTTTGCCCTCCACAACTACGTTAAATCTCGAGTTTCTTCAATTTTCAAGTAAAATCACAACAATTATTTTTTCCAAATAAATGCATTTTGAAATATGTATTTGGGCTAAATTTTTTATTTAAGTGATAATTATATATTTTTGTATTTACATATACGAGATTGTATAAATGATGTCATTTAAATGAACATTCTCATCAATATCGAATTTTAATTAAGGATAATCTTTGAAAATAAATATAATAATTAAAGTCTTGATTTAAATATATTTTTATTCTTAAAAATAGTTTATCTAAATAAATATGTGTTTGATTTTATCAAATCAAGATACTCGGGGTTAAATGAGGTATTAATTCACTTCGAATTTTGATTTAATTTAGCCAATCTATTAGGTTTGGCCATAATCAAAATCAAGTGGCCACAATTATGATGCAATTGGCTAAATGATTTCAGTTTGGCCAAAACCTAAATGAATTGGCCAATTCTCCAAGAAACCAAGCCGGCCCAACAACATTCAGTAACCCACCGGCCTACTTTCTAAACACTGACCCGGCTGAATACCCTTTATCAACTTCTGTTCCTCCTCAAAACGACATCAACAACAATACGCGTGAGTAACAACATACAACATCAATCACACCCAATCCCATCAACTCCGATCCAACCCTCGAATCAGCGAAAATCCCCAACCAAATCGACTCGAACCAGTTATCACAATGGCAAAACCCGACCCAGGCCCATTCCATTTTCACCTTCTTCACGTATTTCACGCGATACCGAATGATAAAACCCTCAAATCTTCTAGAAACAAGGATAGGTGTCTTCTCTAACATTTAAGTTTCGTGAATTTCAGGATTATTGGTACGATTTCATACGTATGCGGCTGATTTCCATTAGTTTGAGGTAATATTCCTTTTTCCCCAATTCTGATTGGTCCACCTATTTGGATTTATCCGAGGAAAGCTCCAAAATCCGTACGAGTTATTAGTGTAAAACGTTGTCTTAAGTTCAAATTTCAAAAATATCTCCATGAAAAATTCCGAATATACCCCTTTATTCTCAACGTTTACTGATCATTTGAGCTCCAATGGAGCCATTCTTGGATCCTCTATAAATACCTCTCTTGAGAGCAGAGAAAAAAAAAGGGAAATCCTCGGGTTCAAAATTTGAGTTGGGAAATTCTGAAGGCTAGGAATTCTAGGGTGAGAAAATTCAAGAAAGGAAATTTTGGTTCAAAAGTGAAAAAAATGAAAGAAAGAAAGAATTTTTGAAGAAAAATCAGGTCTTTAGCAGAGATCCTGTTCTTGTTTTGAAAGTTCATTGATTAAATTTGAGTTTCGAATAGACGGTGAAGGAGTGTTCTGGTGGTCGTGATTATCCATAGCTAGTTTGTCATCTCGGTTTGCTGCGCCGAAAAAGGTAATATCCCATTTTATTTATCTTTCAATTACTTCTTCATCTCCCCATTCTGTAGTTGTTTAGTGTTTCATTTTTGATGTGGTATGCTGGGATTAGCTGCTTTAGAGGTCTTGTAAGACCATAGTACATGCTTGCTGAAGATAATGCCTGTCATTTGATTTTGTTTGATGTAAAACTATCGGATTAGTCGTTAAAGCTTTTGGTCTGAGTCTAATTTGCCTATCTCGATTTCATAACCTGTTATATGATTTTAACATTTGCTAATCAGTTTCCAATCTGTTATTTTGCATTGGTATTGCTTGTGAGTTTGATTCATTGATTTCTATCGAGATTCCTATTTTGATTTTTTGCTTCACCGGCTAGCCGAATGTTGTTTTTGTTTGAATCGTTAGTTCCTGTTTAGTTAGTAATATCATTGGCAAGACCACTTTGTGAGTTCCTCTGGTTTTCAAATGTCAAATAGAATGAGCAAGCATGTGTCCAATAATGAAAGGTCGCCAGAAAATCCTAGGATCCCTCAACGACCATTTCGTTTGAGGCCATCGAGATAAGGAGGAGGATAAAGGATATTGTATCCCATTGGATCCCTTTTCTAGCCTATTAGTTGTGTTCCTTTTTAGTGGAATTTTGAATTTTGTTTTTTCTGTCGTGGGTTTTTTCCAAGCCAGTATTCTTGTTGGTTTAAAATCCATGGAGAATGTAATGGTTTCGTTGAAGAATACTATACATAAGAATGGATTTGGTCATGTGGATGTCTATGATGTCCAAAGCCATTGCTGTGTGTATATTTTCTCTCGAGGATGGTCTAAAACCCTCGAGGTTTTGTAAGACCATATTTGGAGGATAACAGTTTCCAACTTTTAGGCTTGTTGTTTTGAATATGGGAAATTTCGGAGGCTGCTTTGCACTATCGCGACTTTCAGAAGTCTAAAATTTACTTCGGAGTAGAAAGGGGAATTTTAGGGGTTTGGTTTTATTCTTGAGTTCTCTTCTGTCTTTTTTATGCATTCTTTTCATTTATTTAACACAATTCGCAAGGTCTTTTTAATTCAAGGATATTGAAAAGACCTGGAAGTTTGCCATAGAGCCATAATAATGATCCTAGGAATCTCTAATAAGCTTTGGCTTATATCCTTGCACTATCGAACGAGGAGAGGAGGATCTGTTCGAGGTTATTAGCCTAATTGAATGACTTTAGATTATCACAGGGATTGTTCCTCGTCACTCGGATAGGTTTAAAGGTTTTGTTCAGTGGCTATGTTTTTTTTTTCAGATTGCGCTACCTCCTTCCTTTGCTCTATTTGTTTTCCTTTGGAAGGTCTTGTTGTTCTTGCCTCCATGTTCATTCTAGCTTTCCTTATTTTTTTTTCTGGTTGGGGTCTTCTACAACATGAAAGAAAGTAGGCTTTTGTCTGAGGTAAAGTTTCTTCATAGCTTAATGGACCCATGCGAACATAAAGCTCGATACGACTACTAGAATTATCGCTTGCGTTTGAGTTAATCTGAAAAATTATGTATTACTTTATTGAAAAATGAAGATGGATTTAGTATGCTATAACTTAGAGTTGAGTAGTGTATGCTTTACGTACAACCCTGCATTTTAATATTAACCTTTATTCCATCTGTCTATTTGTAACTTTGAAGATCATTGATGATATCTCTAAAAGATAGACAGAGCATTCTTAAAATTTGAACCCCAAAACCCTTTCTCATTGTTTTTCCCAAGATGCTAATGAATGAATTCTCTCATGTATTCTGTTAACTAATAGGACCACCTTGAACATGAATTTAAGTTTTCTGATTGCTATTTGTGGCTTATTATGATGTATGATTAATTATACTAAGTTCAAACAGTCCAACGCAGAGTCTTAATCCTTTTCTCCTTTATTTTTGGATGCATGTGAATGTGTTATGTCTGAGTTCACCATGAACTCTTGATTGTATTTTTCTCATCGAGTCAACTTCTAGAAGAAGTCCCAACATCGATCTCATGACATACCAAAAATAAGGAGTCGAAAGAGAAGAAAATGGGGTGAAAGTCCCATCTTTGAAGCGGCGAAGGAGGTTTGAAAGTCTCACTATTTTGTTTATCCATTGTTGTCATTATTTATTTATTTATATTTTTATTTATTTATTTAGTTACTTATTTATTCATTCATTTGGGTCTTGAAGCCAAAGTTGTAAATTTAATACAGGTGGAGCAAAATTCGAGCCAAAGGCTCAAAAATTAAATTAGGACAGGTCAAAATGGGTCGAAAGCCCAATTAGACTAGGACAGGTCTCATTGATTTGGGTCCAATGGTCTAAATCCCTTCCTTTCTCCCTTCCCCTTTTCTTTATGCTTGTTTACATGCTTCTTTGCGAACCGAGTTAAATCCTTAGTCATGTCGCTAAAAAATTGGTTTTGCAAATCGCTTTTAGCGAACCCTTTTCTAAAATCGGTTTCTTTTTAAAAATCAACTTTTTTCAAGGTTAATCAAAGACGATTTTCAAACAGTCCGGATAACAGCAAGTTAGCAAGCGTTTTAGGTGCTTAACACCTTTCTAAAATGTTAATAGGAACCGCTTACTCAGAATCTTCAAAACTTAAACGATTTTTCTGTTTTGGATCGTTTTAAGTATTTTATAAAGGTTTCTTAATTCCTTTTCAAAATTAAGTGGCGACTCTCTTTCAAAACTCAAATTTCTCTGCAAAAACAAAAGTGGTGACTCTGTTGGGGATTTGTAACTAGGTTCTAACCAAATGTTTGATTTTGTCTTTTGATTAACTGTTTATATGTTTCATTCTGTAAAGTTTAGCTATTACATATCATGGCATATTTCTGCTTTATTTAAACTATTTTGGGGTTTCGTGGATGTCCCAGCCCCTGTTGTTCAATTCTAAAAATGTGTTGGAGATACGAACGGCTTATTAGCACGTGAGTCGTCTGATGGATATTCGTATTTTCAAACTCATGTTGTCCGCTTGAGAACCAGTGTTCAAACCTACTCTAGACACCTAGAATAGAGCGAAACCAAAACCCTATTTTAGGCATGAGCCTAGGGCGACCCAATACTTGAGCGGGGTATTGGGCCCATTAGAAAACCTACCCTGCATCTATTGACCCCGAGTCAATTATAGACAATCAATATATATGTGTCGAAGAAAATATATATCTGTCTAATTCAATCCATTATCCTTTGGGAGTTGGAAATAAGCTTGATTTGCTTAATTTCGTAAGATGAATCGAAGCAAGTCAAGCAAGAATTTGATCGATTTGGGCGGTTACATCTAAGGCACAGTTATACGAAATTTGCTTGATCATCAACATATGTTGCTAATGACAAAGCTAAGAGGGCGAAGGCCTATAGAAGAGCATTGAGGAACTTGTATTTTCTATCCCCTGCGAGGGACATTATTCTTTTTCTCATGTTATTTTCCTTTTCCCTTAAGATTGTACCCCTTTTGTACAAATTTTTATAGGCCTTTATGTCATTTTTGTATACCTATGAAGGGTTTTGGGGATAATGGATTGACTTTAAAAAGACATATTTTCTTCAAAATTCGTTAGGCCTAAAACCTTGGCTAAAAAATCGTCACCCAATTAGGATGCACGTTTATTATAATATGTTTGTGTAATATAATTGTTTATGTGCTTATACGTGTTATGTTGATTCGAATCAAAGGCGAGTGGATCCAATAACATTTTCCAATTAGCATCTCTAGGCAGAAATATACCCCACTATACAAAAGTCCGACCAAAAGTACTCCAAGTCTCCCAAGTTTCTCAGAGAAGTCCATAGTCATTCTTAAAACTTCCAAAATGATCGCTACCATTTTAGGAAAGTTAACTTTAGAATCATAAAATGTCATTATAGTTCGAACAACCTAGGGCCTGATTTCTCCTTCGTGAGATACGTAGGCAACCTTTCGGCTCGGCCCATATCTCCAAAAGTTCTGTTGTCCTCCACTTTGAACCTTTCTGAAAAATTCCACCTATCCATATCATTGAGCAAAATCCTGTTCATTGAAATCCTTGAGTCATAATTACTTCATGGATCAATTTGTATGAGAAGAGAAACAACTCTATGTGTTTACTTCCTACCTTATCATCTTGCTTTACTTATTACGAATGGAATCTAACACCTCAGCGTTTAAGTTATTTTACTTTGCAGGTAATAGAAACTACTCTGTGTTGGCACAAAATGACCCTACTTCACCATATCAAAATGAATAAGAGATCCTCTTCTTGACTATAGCTTTGTTATAGGAAAAGAAAATGACTAGTAGTAAAACTGGACTGTACCAATCATTTTTCCACCCTGTTAGCGATAGTATCGAGGATAGAATAAGTGAAAATATGAAGGAAGCATTTTCAAAGACAAACGGGATCATGGAAGATTAATTGGAGAAAACATTGTTGAATTGGACCTCCACTCCACTCATGACTTATCGTTCGTCGTATCACAGTAACTTAAAACCTGCCATTGTCATTTCATGTCAAGAAGCAAAATAATGAAAGCCCTAGAACAGTCAACAAAAGAGTCAAAAAGTTTGAGAATCAAAGAATCCTACTCTAGAGAAAACCAATGAGGTTAACTAGGAAGGCGATGACTCCATTGGACATTTGATCCTTTGTTCTATCAATACAAATGCAATGAAAACGTCATGTCATCCATAGAAGTACTTATTTATATCCTAGTAAGATGGCTAAGAGTATTTTTAGGGCCATCATGAGTTTATGTACGAACTACGTTTGACCTGAATTCCCAAGAAAGGGATACGTAGGTGGCCTATGTCGGCTTCGGTCAACCCCTTAGGTTAATTTGTCCCTTCTTTTTATGTACGAACTACGTTTGACCTGAATTCCTAAGAAAGGAATACGTAGGCGGCCTATGCTGGCTTCAGTCAACCCCTTAGGATAATTTGTCCTTTTTATGTACGAACTACGTTTGACCTGAATTCCCAAGAACGGGATACATAGGCGTCCTATGTCGGCTTCGGTCAACCCCTTAGGAAAATTTATCCCTCCCTTTATGTACGAACTACATTTGACCTGAATTTCCAAGAACGGGATACGTAGGCAGCCTATGTCGGCTTCGGTCAACCCCTTAGAAAAATTTATCCCTTCCCATGTATGAACTACGTGATGACCTGAATTCTCAAGAATGAGATACGTAGGTGGTCTATGTCGACTTCGGTCAACCCATTAGATTTTTCTATGTATCCCTAGCGTAGTCTTTAACTACGTTTGACCTGATTCCTACTTCAATGGGATACGTAGGCGCCCCAATGGCTCGGTCATATAACTCCAGAAAATGGAAACTGGGCAGAATTTTCGAGAAGGAATCTCGAAAATTCACAAGAAAAGATCAGCATCCAACAAAGAGAATGAAGATCAGCAAAGACTTTAGATCCAATCGAGATGATACCATCTCAGACTACTCTAAACTGGGACAGAAATTTTGAGGGAGGCCTCAAAATTTTGACCAAATACTGGAATATATTTCAAATTTCCCGACACCAGAGGTTAAAACCAAGCTTTTGAAGCCACCAATTGTGACAAAGTCTAGGTAGACTCAATTTCTGGCTATGAAAGAACTATTTGAAGAACCCTCCAACAATGATGATGAGGTTTGGAAATCCTCTGTCAGATAAAGTCAGAACCAAGAGGCAGACGTTCGTTGAGCTAGTACATGACATGATTGGCAGAGATTTTCTAAAGTTTTTATAGAAGTTTTCGAAACTATTTTCTAAAATTTAAGACTACTTTCAACAATCTTTACAAATCTTTTATTTAGTAATTGCCTAGGCATCTACGGGAACAGGGAGTTGGGGGTGGAAGTCCCAATATGACAGAGTACCCAAAAGATGGTAAGGAGCAAATCAAGGATCAAAGAAAGTCAACACGGTGTAGTTTCATTCAAACTAATCATTTTTCTTTGGATGCAGGGATCGATACACAAAAATGAGTGTTTCTCTCAAAAAATCCTGGAGCAAGTCGGGAGCCACACCAGAGCACTTTTTGGATAGCCCTAAAAATGGATTTAATACCCATTTATTGAGGACCTTTTTGAATTGTCCATCTCATTTCTTGAGATCATGAAGGACAAATAAAAACGTATTATCTTCTTTACAAATATTATATTTAGAATTTTTCTAAAAAACAGTCGCTAGCAAAAGAGACTTTGTGTCTACTAATCATCTACCGTGAGTATAGGTACATGTAGAAAACAAGGCGCTGACAAATGAACTTAGGTGAAACTGTTTTTAAATTTCCAACAGGGCCATTGCATATCATTGCCAAGAGGGCCATTTCATATCAATGCCAAGAGGGCCACTGCATATCATTACCTAGAGGGCTATTGCATATCACTGCCAAGAGGGTCATTTCATATCATTGCCAAGAGGGCCATTGCATATCATTTCCAAGTAGCCTATTTCATATCATTGCCAAGAGGGCCATTTCATATCATTGCCAAGAGGTCCATTGCATATCATTGCAAAGAGGGCCATTGCATATCATTGCCAAGAGGGCCATTACATATCATTGCCAAGAGGGTCATTTCATATCATTGCCAAAAGGGTCATTCATATCATAATCATTTTATATCTATTGACACGCAAGACATAAATGCTGGCGTCGAGGATATCATCATCATTTCATATCCGTTGACATGCTAGACACAAACTCTGGCATCGAGGATATCATAAGCATTTAATATCTGTTGACACGCTAGACATAAATGCTGGTGTCAAGGATATCTTATCATTTTATGAATCAGTATCTGAATGCATCAAGAGCACCCGATTTCACAAGAGAATCATCTATAAGTCATATTATTTGAAATGGGATAGTGGGCAAGATCACCTATAAGTTGATAGCCTGTAGGTCATCCGTAATCCACAATGACATGCTAACTGGATAGTGTGCAAGATCGTCCAAAAATCGACAGTCTGAAGATATCCATAAGTCGCAACTAAATCCTTAACGAAGAATATACAAGATTATCAAATTGATATATCCAAGGGTTCTCTATAAGTCGCGTCATATCCAAGATCGATTATGTGCAGGATTACCCAAGGACTAACAATTTGAGAGATATATATAAGTCATATTGTATCCAAGGTCGGATGATGTGCAGGAACACCTAAAAGCTAGCGATTGGGGGGATATCTGTAAGCCATCTCTTATCCAATGTCAGATAATGTGCAGGATTACCTAAAATTTAGCAATTCAAAGGATATCTGCAGGTCGCCTCGCATCCAACATCAAATAATGCACAAGATTATCCAAAGATCGACAATTTAAGGGATATTTATAAATCGATCATAGAATATAATCGGAGAGGTTATCTTTCTACATACAAAAAGTGATATAGGTAACCAAAAGGGTTGCCACACCAGCACTAGATTACACGACTGTAGGGACCTTTCTGCATAAAGTGTCGCTGGTGTCCAAAAGGGCCACCCCACTTTGAAGACATATTCAACCGACAAATGTAATAATTATACAACAACCAAGATGGTTGTTGTGTTTGTCATTGCCAGCTATTTCATTCCAAATAGGTACAAGGAAGGGTGACTTCGCTTCTTAGGCAACAACTCACGTGGAGATATGGTAAAAAACTATATGCCCCTTTCATGAATTATGTTTAGCACTAATAATTTTGTTTGAGTTATTGTCAAGAGAATTCGAGAGGATGAAAATCTCAAATCAAACCCACAGGTGTGGACGAATCCAAAAAGGACGCAACACAATGTGGAACTCTTTCTTAGCAGCAAAATGGGACATAGTTTAGAGAGGGACGTCAAACTCATTGGATGCGAGATAAAGGATGATCGCCACTGCCATCCAAACACATCCCTGTTAGAAGTCATGTAGGTATTTTGGGATGTTCTAAGTCTCAGCTTCAACTCTGGAATATTTCTTAACTCATGCCAAGGGTAACCTTCTCTTTTTTCTGAATTCGAGTGATAGGACTCCTAGAGTTTTGAAAATTATGCCCAGGTAAATTATTACCTATGGATGTGAAGAGCTCCACATTCATGGTTAAGAGGTTACAAGACTTTTTTTCCTAACTCGATCAACTTGTCAGTTTGAGCCAAAGTTCGTCTGAAATAAAAGACTACCTTTTCTAATGATTGAGTTGAACTACAAGTAGTCTGATTTCTTGAGTCTTGAAGATACAAGTAGTCTGATTTCTTGCGTCTCGAAGATATGTAGGAGGATCTCTATGTATAAAAATTGACTCCGTTCCAACCTCCCCCCAAATGCCTTCATTCCCCAGTTTCTCGGTTTTATCAAAAACTCCAAAACCGAGATAGCTGGTGAATTTTATTAAAAAAATCGTGCTTTAAACAAAGATTTAGGAACTACAAGTGGCTTGAATTCTTATGTAACCTGAGATATGTAGGAAACTTGATACCGAGGTTCGGCCATAACTCCATGAAACTCGTGCAAAAAACTAACCTCTTTCAGATTCGAATTTGTAGTCGGACAAAAATTAGGAGCATCAACCTCTCTTTACCCAGGGTTACTTCCATCCACCCTACCCAAAGGGAGGGAAAAGTTGTTGACCTCCACAACTACGTTAAATCTCGAGTTTCTTCGAGTTTCAAATAAAATCACAACAACTATTTTTCCAAATAAATGCATTTTTAAGTATGTATTTGGGCTAAATTTGTTATTTAAGTGATAATTATATATTTTCGTATTTACATATACGAGATTGAATAAATGATGTCATTTAAATGAACATTCTCATCAATATCGAATTTTAATTAAAGATAATCTTTGAAAATAAATATAATAATTAAAGTCTTGATTTAAATATATTTTTATTCTTAAAAATAGTTTATCTAAATAAATATGTGTTTGACTTTATCAAATCAAGAAGTTCGGGGTTAAATGAGGTATTAATTCACTTCGAATTTTGATTTAATTTAGTCAATTTATTAGGTTTGGACATAATCAAAATCAAGTGGCCACAATTGCGATACAATTGACCAATTCATTTCAATTTGGCCAAAACCTAAATAAAATTGGCCAAATATCCAATAAACCAAGCCGGCCCAACAACATTCAGTAACCCACCGGCCTACTTTCTAAACACTGACCTGGCCCAATACCCTTTATCAACTTCTCTTTCTCCTCAAAATGACATCAACAACAATACGTGTGAGTAATAGCATACAACATCAATCACACCCGATCCTGTCAACTCCGATCCAACCCTCAAATCAGCGAAAATCCCCAATCAAATCGACCCGAACCAGTTCTCATAATGGCGAAACCCGACCCAGGCCCATTTTATTTTCACCTTCTTCACGCATTTCACGTGATCCCGTATGAGAAAACCCTTAAATCTTCTAGAAACAAGGATAGGTGTCTTCTCCGATATTCAAATTTCGTGAATTTTGGGATTATTAGTACAATTTCATATGTATGCGCCTGGTTTCCATTAGTTTGAGGTAATATTACGCTTTTCCCAATTCTGATTGGTCCACCTATTCAGATTTATCCGAGGAAAGCTCCAAAATCCATACGAGTTGTTGGTGTAAAACGTTGTCTTGAGTTCAAATTTCAAAAATATCTCCATGGAAAATTTCGAATATACCCCTCTATTCTCAACGTTCACTAATCAGTTGAGCTCCAATGGAGCCATTCTTGGATCCTCTATAAATACCTCTCTTGAGAGCAGAGAAAAAAAATGGGAAATCCTGGGGTTCAAAAATTGGGTTGGAAAATTCTGAAGGCTAGGAATTCTAGGGTGAGGAAATTCAAGAAAGGAAATTTTGGTTCAAAAATGGAAAAAATGAAAGAAAGAAAGAATTTTTGAAGAAAAATCAGGTCTTTAACAGAGATCCTATTCTTGTTTTGAAAGTTCATTAATTAAATTCGAGTTTTGAATTGACGGTGAAGGAGTGTTCTGGTGGTCGTGATTCTCCATAGCTAGTTCGTCGTCTCGGTTTGCTGCTCCGAAAAAGGTAACATCCCATTTTATTTATCTTTCAACTACTACTTCTTCTCCCCATTCTGTAGTCATTTAGTGTTTTATTTTTGATGTGGCATGCTGGGATTAGATGCTGTAGAGGTCTTGTAAGACCATAGTACATGCTTGCTGAAGATAATGCCTGTCATTTGATTTTGTTTGATGTAAAACTATCGGATTAGTCGTTAAAGCTTTTGGTCTGAGTCTCATTTGCCTATCTCTATTTCATAACCTGTTATATGCTTTTAACATTTGCTAATCAGTTTCCAATCTGTTATTTTGCATTGGTATTGCTTGTGAGTTTGATTCATTGATTTCCATCGAGATTCCTGTTTTGCTTTTTCGGTTCACCGGCTAGCCGAATGTTGTTTTTGTTTGAATCGTTAGTTCCTGTTTAGTTAGTAATATGTAACACCCCGAAAAACAGGTCCCGGAGCGTCACACGGTGCTTGAGGCTATGAGTATCCCCAAGCTAACCCTTTGAGCCATTTTTATTCAGTTCAACATAAATCAATGGGGTTTCCATAAATAACCCTCAAATATCAACAGAGTAATCATCATCCAAGAATAAAAGAATTTTAGAAAGATAACAAAATACGACTTATTAGTCAACTCCCAATATCTATACCAGTCTGACAAGCCTCTAAGAAAATCAATAAAACCAGCGAGCCATTGAGACATGCCCCAACTGACTCATACTCAGTCATCAAATGTAAACAATTCCATGAAACCAATATCAGACATCACGTCCTCGGAACATGAGGACTCACCACAACAGAGGATGTAGAACAACATGCCTAAAGAATCACTGTCGAACCTAGAACTGAGCACCTGAACCTACATTTTGAGAAAATGCATCCCACATCCGAATATGTGGGTTAGTACCATGGAAAGGGACCGAGTATATGGGGGTGTATGCATTTGTATAAACATCATCATCATAAATATTCATAAGAAATATGCAGGATGTATGAAAGACTCACATAGCCCGAAGAAAATCATCATAATCATGAGAGAATGAAATAAGTATAATAACGCATGTGAGTCATCATATAATTTGTCAATCACTTTCAGTTCATCAAGAATATTAATTCTCATAATGTAAATATCATTTAAATCTTTCGAAAGAATAACTTTCACAATTCCACTTTCAAATCACTTCACCATTCACCATAGACACAAGGAAACACACACACATTGGGAGATCCTATAACCGACATAAACCATGTGAGCTACATGGAGTCCAACGTACAACCCACGTTGGGGAGAGCCGTCCTATCCTTGCCATAGGAGTAGGACTATCGATATCAAACCCACACAAACTAGTGATCACTATATAAATCAGCCTCAGGCTCACTCATACGGGGGGCACGTAGTTCTAGGGAAGTAAGGTCGCTTTATACCTCCCACTCGGTGCTAAAGATTTCTTCCGAACATAGTTCAGATCATTTCAAAGACAATCCAAAAAAAAATAATTTCAGTAATATATAAATATACATTGGAAGCCATCATGCTTCCCATCTATCAAAATCAACCACGTTGTGAATTTCTTTCACACTTGAGTTCAAAACAACTCCATTAAGACCAAAGTTCAAATCATTCAAAATATCTCAAATATTCAACATCAACGTGCTTATAACACACACTTTCTCAGAAAAACACAATTTCCAATGGGGATTCACGACCCAAATATCAAAATCATGATAAATATCATTCAAGATTCATGCTTTATATCTCTACACATGTAAATTCATCTTTCAAAATCATAAACATCAAGATTTCATAATAATCATCATAAGATATGGGTTCATGCTCAAATTCATAAAAATCAAATAAAAATCCTGTCTTTGTAAAGAAAATTACTTTTGGGCACAAGAACGAAAGAGAATACTTGTTGAAAAACCCCACATACCTTGAATGATGAACTTTAGATCGATACTCGTTTTTGAGATGTTAATCGTGCCTTTGAATGATGGTTCTTAGATTTCTTGAACTAGGAACTTGGAATCTTGAATAAATTTGCAGAATTAATGGTGAACTTTGGAGGTTCTTGAAGTTGGATGTCGGAGCTTAGGGTTTTCTTTTTGAGGGAATTTGATGAAATATAATATATAATGCTTCTAATAGGCTTTAATGTAGGGTTTGGATGGATTTTGGATGAGGGAAAATGACCAAAACGCCCATAAAAATCAAATAATTCTCTAATCTATCTTTTGGTGGACTGTTTTGATAGTCTGAAGTAGATCAACCATAACGTTTTACTCTGATATCCAAATTGGATGAAATCAATTTCATTAGCAAGAGGACTCTCATATCTTTCCATTGATATATAGTATCTCACCCAGATCATTGTGTACAAGGAGTTATAATTGTTTGAAGTTGACCCAAAAATTCTGTTTTGATAGGCTGAAGTAGACCGACCATAACTTTTTGCTCCGATAGACAAATTGGATGAAACCAATTTCATTAGAAAGAGGACTCGCAAAACTTTCCGTTGATATATAGTAGATCACCCATATCATTATGTAAAAGGAGTTATGATCATTTAAAGTTGGATCAAAAATACGTCAGGCCTCAATACTTTTTCCTGCATGTTTTACTGTTCAATACTATTCACAGTTCGATCGGAATGTTCATAACTCGTCGCTCGGGTGTCCGTTTTGGATGATCCACATATCGTTGGAAATATTATTTGATACTCTACGCAATGATGGGTCATAATCTAAGACATTCCAAACGAAAAACTTATAATTCATTCTAGAAAATAGAACCCAACACGTTTACGCACAAAATTTCAAGGAATAATTTTCTGGGGTATTACATCACCCCCCTTGGAAATATTCGTCCTCGAATGATGGTAGACATGCCAAGATTATATAGGGAATAGAGCATACAGCTGAAACCATTCGTTAGACTCATCACCACATCGTTTCTCACTCCGAATGCAACATAGAATGCATAAATTCAAGAAACTACAGCTAAACACATAATAAATGACAGCTGAACTGCTGCAACTTTTATCAAAAGTGTATGATTTAGGAAAGAATGGTACCTTCGGCTTGATCGGAGTTCGCAAAAAATAGGTGCAGGTACTTGGATCGCATATCCGCCTCAGCTTCCCAAGTTGCACCCTCAACAGATTGGTTTCGCCACAATACCTTGACCAAGGGAACTTCTTTGTTCCTTAGTCTTCGGACACTGAAATCAAGAATCTCAACAGGAATCTCATCAAAAGAAAGATTTTCTTGAATGTTAGCACTCACAGAGGAATCCACTACCACAACATCGCTCACATGTTTTCTAAGCACGGAGACATGGAATATTGGATGAACATAGGACAACTCGGAAGGCAACTCGACCTCATAAGCTACCTTACCAACACGACTAAAAATTTTGTAAGGACCAACATAACGGGGACTAAGCTTCCCCTTCTTTTGGAATCTCTTCACCCCCCTCATGGGTGAAATTATCAGATACACTAGGTCATAACTTCAAACTCAAGGTTTCTCCTTCTAACATCCGCATATGACTTCTGATGACTCTGCGTAGTTTTCAACCTTTCCCTAATCAACTTAACTTTTTTCATATCCTCAAATACCAAATCAGGACCACTCACAGCCGTTTCACCCACCTCGAACCAACCTATAGGTGATCTACACTTCCTCCTATATAAGGCTTCAAACGGAGCCATGCCAATACTAGAGTGGAAACTGTTATTGTAAGTAAACTTTATCAACGGTAAGTGATCATCCCAACTTCCCTTAAAGTCAAGTGCACAAGCTCTCAACATATCCTCTAAAGTCTGGATAGTCCGCTCACCCTGACCATCGGTCTGCGAATGAAAAGCAGAACTCAAAAGCACTTGGGTACCAAGACCCTTCTGAAAAGCTTTCTAAAATTGCGAAGTGAACTAAGTACCCCTATCCGAAATAATAGACAAGGGAACTCCATGCAGTTTGACTAGCTCTTGGATATACAATCTAACATAATCCTCAATAGTATATGAAGTATGAACAGGCAAGAAATGAGCAGATTTAGTCAACCTACCAACCATAACTCAAATGGAATCATGATGGTGTTGGGAAGGAGGTAAACCAATCACGAAGTCCATATTTATCTCTTCCCACTTCCAGGTGGGAATACTAAACTCTTCCATCATACCACCAGGTCTTTGGTGTTCAACCTTAACCTGTTGGCATGTTGCACACTTAGCTACAAACGCTGCTATATCTTTTATCATGCCACTCCACCAATAGATTTCCCGAAATTCTCGGTACATCTTGGTGGCTCCAGGATGAATAGAATATCGCGTCCCGTGCGCTTCAGCCATAATCCTCTATCTCAGATCATCAACATTCAGGACACACAATCTACCCTGCAATCTCAACACACCATCCCCCCCTTGGGAGAAAACCTCTACTTTTTGGTCCTTGACTGACTCTTTCAGTCTGACCAAACTAGCATCTAGGTATTGTTTTTCCTTCACTTCCAAAACCAAGGAGGATTCGGAACTACTCTAAACCCCTATACTACCTTCAGTAGAGTCAAACAACATAACCCCTAATCTAGCCAAATGATGTACATCATGAGCTAACTCTTTCTTACTTTCTACCACATGCAAAACACTACCCATGGACACTCTACTTAGGGCATCCGCCGCAACATTGGCCTTGCCCAGATGGTACAACATACTGATATCATAGTCCTTTAACAATTCTATCCATCGTCTCTGCCTAAGATTCAATTCTCTCTGGGTAAAGACATACTGAAGACTCTTATGATCAGTGAAAACATCAACATGGACACCATACAAATAGTGTCTCTAGATTTTCAAAGCAAACACAACAGCAGCCAACTCAAGGTCATGGGTGGGGTAGTTTTTCTCATAGTGTTTCAACTGTCTAGAAGCATAAGATATCACCTTACCCTTCTGCATCAATATGCAACCCAACCCAACTTTCGAAGAATCACAGTACACCACAAAACCATCAACACCATCAGGCAAAGTCAAAATAGGGGCTGAAGTGAGTCGAGTCTTCAACTCCTGAAAACTCTTCTCACAAGATTCAGATCATAAGAACTTCACTTTGTTTTGGGTCAACCGAGTCATAGGAGACGCTATAGAGGAGAAACCCTCAATAAAACGGTGGTAATAGCCAGCTAAACCCAAGAAACTTTGGATATCAGTTGGTGAAATAGGTCTAGGCTAATTTCGAACAGCTTCGGTCTATTGGGGATCAAATCTAATACCCTCAGAAGAAATGATATGACCCAGAAAAAAAATAGACCTTAGCCAAAACTCACACTTACTAAACTTGGCAAATAACTTATGATCTCTAAGGGTTTGCAAGACAGTTCAGAGATGATCAGAATGTTCATCCTCACTACGGGAGTACACCAGTATATCATCGATGAACACTATGACAAACATATCCAGATATGGTCTGAACACTCGATTTATGAGGTCCATGAAAGCTGCTGGGGCATTAGTTAACCCGAAATACATAACAAGAAACTCAAAATGGCCATAACAAGTTCGGAAAGCAGTTTTTGGGATGTCACACTCCCTAACTTTGAGTTGATGATAGCTGGAACAAAGGTCTATCTTTGAGAAATAACTTGCACCTTGCAATTGGTCAAACAAATCATCTATTCTCGGAAGGGGGTACTTATTTTTTACGGTGACTTTATTCAGTTGGTGGTAATCAATGCACATACACAAAGAGCCGTATTTCTTTCTCACAAACAACACAGGAGCACCCCAAGGAGAAACATTGGGCCTTATGAAACCCTTATCTAGTAGATCTTTGAGTTGCTCTTTCAACTCCTTAAGTTCTGCAGGGGCCATATGGTAAGGAGGAATAGAAATAGGCCAAGTATCGGGAATAAGATCAATCCCAAACTATATCTCTCTATCAGGAGGTATCCCTGGGAGATCATCCAAAAAGATATCAGAAAACTCATTGACGACGTTAACAGACTAGAGAGTTGGAGTCTCAGACTTAATGTCTTTGACTCTAACCAAATGGTAAATACACCTCTTGGAAATAAGCTTTCTAGCTTTGAGGTAAGAGATAAAATGACTCTTGGGTGACACAAAATTCCCAGACCACTCAAACACGGATGCACTCGGAAATTGAAACTTGACCACTCGGGTCCGACAATCAATAGAGGCATAAGAAGAATAAGACCAGTCCATACCCAGAATCACATCAAAATCTACCATGTCTAACTCAATCAGATCAGCCAACAAGCCTCTATGAAGAATGGTAACAAGACACCTTTTATACACTTTCTGGGCACAATCGAATCACCTATTGGGGTAGAAACTAGGATAGGCTCAGGAATAATCTCAGGACTCATTTAAAAATTCACAGCAATCTAAGGTGTAACATATGAGAAACTGGATCCAGGATCCAACAAAGCATACACATCAAACTAAAATATACAAAGCATACCAGTAACAACATCGAGAGAGTCCCCCTATTCCCAGCGGGACGGTAAAGTATAGAATCTATTCTGGCGCTGCCCATCAGCATTTCTAGAAGAGGCGCCCTGAGCTGGGGCTGGGCAAATTGCTGGAACTGGAGCACTAACAGTCTGAGTCTGGGTCTGAGGGCGATAGTCACGACGCCCTTGTCCATCGGGTGGACAATCTCTAACTCTGTGACCCATGTCACCACACTGGAAACAACCTCTCTTCTCATCCCAACACTCACCCAAATAAGCCCTACCACACTTAGGACACAGGGGACAATTTGGCTTACTGCCAGCACTGTACTAGGACCTGGATGCATATGACCTGCTACCTTGCTCTTGCCTACCTTGAATGATAAAATTTAGATCGATACTCATTTTTGAGATGTTAATCGTGCCTTTGAATGATGGTTCTTGGAGTTCTTGAACTAGGAACTTGGAATCTTGAATAAATTTGCAGAATTAATGGTGAACTTTGGAGGTTCTTGAAGTTGGATGTAGGAGATTAAGGTTTTCTTTTTGAGGGAATTTGATGAAATATAACATATAATGCTTCTAATAGGCTTTAATATAGGGTTTGGACGGATTTTAGATGAGGAGGAATGACCAAAACACCCCTAAAAATCAAATAATTCTCGAATCTATCCTTTGGTGGATTGTTTTGATAGTCTGAAGTAAATCAACCATAACGTTTTACTCTGATATCCAAATTGGAAGAAACTAATTTCATTAGAAAGAGGACTCTCATATCTTTCCATTAATATATAGTATCTCACCCAAATCATTGTGTACGAGGAGTTATGATCGTTTGAAGTTGACCCAAAAATTCTCTTTTGATAGGCTAAAGTAGATCGACCATAACTTGTTACTCCGATAGACAAATTGGATAAAACCAATTTCATTAGAAAGAGGACTCATAGAGATTTCCGTTGATATATAGTAGATCACCCAGATCATTATGTACAAGGATTTATGATCGTTTAAATTTGGAGCAAAAATACGCCAGGCCTCAGTACTTTTTCCTATATGTTTTACTGTTCACTACTATTCACGGTTCGATCAAAATGTTCTTAACTCGTCGCTCGGGTGTCTGTTTTGGATGATCCACATATCGTTGGAAAGCTTATTCAATACACTACGCAATGGTGGGTCATAATCTAAGACATTCCACATGGAAAATGTATAATTCATTCTAGAAGATAGAACCCAACACGTTTACGCACAAAATTTCAACAAAAATTTTTCTGGGGTATTAAATAATATCATTGGCAGGACCACTTTGTGAGTTCATCTGGCTTTCAAATGTCAAAGATAATGACCAAGCATGTGTCCAATAATGAAAGGTCGCCAGAAAATCCTAGGATCCCTCGACGACCATTTCGTTTGAGTCTATCGAGATAAGGAGGAGGATAAAGGATATTGTATCCCATTGGCTCCATTGTTGTCATTAGTTATTTAATTATAATTTTATTTATTTATTTATTTACTTATTCATTCATTCATTCAGGCCTCGAATCCAAAGTTGTAAATTTAATACACGTGGAGCAAAATTCGAGCCAAAGGCTCGAAAATTAGATTAGGACAGGTGAAATGGGTCAAAAGCCCAATTAGACTAGGACAGGTCTCATTGATTTGGGCCCAATGGTCTAAATGCCTTCCTTTCTCCCTTTTCCCTTTTTCTTTATGCTTGTTTGCATTCTTCTTTGCCAACCGAGTTAAATCCTTAGTCAAGTAGCTAAAAAATCGATTTTGCATAAACACCAAAATATTTCTAAAATTGCTTTCTTTTCAAAAATTAACTTTTTTCAAGGTTAATCAAAGACGATTTCCAAACAGTCCGGATAACCGAAAGTTAGCGAACGTTTTAGGTGTCTAACACCTTCCTAAAATGTTAATAGGAACCGCTTACACAGAATCTTCAAAACTTAAATGATTTTTCTGTTTTCGACCGTTTTAAGTATTTTATAAAGGTTTCTTAATTACTTTTCAAAATTAAGTGGCGACTCTCTTTAAAAAGTTAAATTTCTCTGCAAAAAAAATAAGTACAAACGATCTACTCTACAAATAAATCAACAAGTTAAACCAAGGAGGATAGGTTATTACATTGACGGACTCAAGCTATAAAAATCTAATCAATATGGACAAGTTGTTCTTCTTCCAGTGCTATGGAATTCGGCTTTCATCGTCGTGGATCTTTAACGTCAGTTGTGTACGACTTCTGAGCTTTTGCTTCTCCATATTACCATAAAAGAGCAGCATATCTTTTACGGAGTAATCCGGCATCAAGCACATCATTTGGTACTTGTAATCCATAGCTCAAATACTCGACATAGGTGGCAACGAAAGGACCGCAATCCCTGCGTTATAAAAAACAGATAATCCATATCTTGTAGTTCACGTAAGCGATGTGAAATTTGTGAAATGAAACTAAATCATGACACTTAAACTTACAGGCTACCAATGGTTTTGTCACACCTCAAATCCTATTGGGGCGGACTGGCACCCGTAACCAAGAAGGCCCGGGAGAACCAGCTCATAACCTTATACTTCCCATGCATACCTCTATGACAACCCAAAATTCGGATAGCATCATGTCGCATATAAAAGGAAATAATCACCTGTATAAGCTCGAGCACACATATATATGTATATACAATACTTGGCCGTTGGAGTCATCACGTCTATTAACAAAATAGCACCTTGACTGTACATTACGTCTACAAAGTCTCTAGGTAATACACAGAGTTTAACTAAGGTTGGGACATACCCCGCCATGAAACTAACTTCTATACAATACCAAAAGTGACTGGATATGACACGGAAAGCTCTAAAGTAAACTGGAGCTCACCAAAAGCAGTTGGATATCCTGGCTCCTACTTGTGCGGTGTATGAGCTGAGGTACCTGTGACTGCAGCATGAAATGCAGGTCCCCCGTGGGGGACGTCAGTACGAAAGATGTTCTGAGTATATAAAGTTGTAGATAATCACATATGATATAGGAGCTCAATAGAAATCAGAAACAAGTGAATAAATCATAATAGGAGTGGACCACACTTACTAGAACTTGTGACAACCTGTACATTATATTTATTCAATCACTTTACCTTCGTTCTTATCATCTTTGTAATCATTACTGTACTGTACTGTGACCATTAGGCTGCCTCCAGTACATATCAACTTGGATCGACCCATGATAGGCTTATGCCCCTGGGATACCACCCATAAACACATAAATAGGGATTGACCCATGATAGGCTTATGCCCCTGGGATACCACCCGATAAGAGAGAACTTCCATCAATCAATCTTTGAGATTATTATTTCGGTCGCCACCGCATTTTTGATACTTTGAAACAATGATACATCAATAAGAGACATATAAATAGACCATCAATGCAATAACAATAAAGTAAGAACTCATTGGCACATCAATGAAGTATTTTGGAGTCATCAATGCCATAACAATGAAGTAGGAAATTATTGGTAGATCAATGAAACGTTTTGGAGTCATTAATAGCACATGGATCTTGTTTGAGTAACTGGATACCTTCTCACATTCATTAGTGCAATAAACATGTAAGATTTGGAAAACAAGTAAGTATTGGAATGTCTTGACATCTTGTAGGGTGGAAAAAAGTTCATTGGTAACGTAGGACATCATACAAAACCATTATGGATCACATGTTATTGAATAACTTTGGAAACTTTCTTAATAGAACAATTGTTCACCTTCATGCCAAAGATATGGTATAGAGTATGCTTTACATACCTTACTGTCAACCTTCAATACTAGTCCCAAATGGACTTCCCATCTTTTTGGATTACTTATCTACAATGAGCATATATAGCAATCTAGTATTAGCAACCAAACGTCATAATTCAATTATTTGAATTCACCAAACTAGTGGTTAAGTAGTAAGCCTTAATTACACCATAAAGGGTGTCACTTTAACCTTCTTATACTCCAATTACATTCACATGTCATGCATATTCATACAACATCCTCCAATATCAAGTTTGGATTCATTTATCCTTCCAACCAATCCATTAAACCAAATTGAGCCATAGACATAAATAATCAACAATTCAATAGTATATCACCATATCCACCTTCCATAACTCAATTAACATATCCACCTTCCATAACTCAATTACCATATCCACCTTCCACAATTAAATACAACCAAACCATGCAAAATAGTCCATAACCCTATTTCCATCACCTTTCAATAACAACTAATACATATAATCCTCTATCACACACATACATATGGAAAAGAACAAAGGCAAACAATATTCATACCTTAGAATTCACCTCGTGATTATGCAATCCTGTTTGCACAAATAATAGGTGCCGTTTGAAGCTCTCGAGATGACAAACACAGTTATCGGATTACTTTGGAATTTCTACGGTTGAATCAAAAGTAATTTAAAGGTCAAATTTGGCTAGGTTTTGTTCTTTCTCAATGATTTATGATGAAAATAAGTTTGTGAACTCATATACATGTATATATACACATATTACCGTCCATAATATAATAGAAAATGACCAAAATGCCTTTAAAATTTAAATAATGTCAAATCTGTCCTTTGGTGGACTATTTTGATAAGATAAAGTAGATCGACCATAACTCTTTCCTACGATATCGGATTTGACTGAAATTGGTATCGTTGGAAGGATAATTCAAAGGGCTTTCATTTCATATAAAGTAGGCCACCCAGTTCATCCTGTACAAGGAGTTATGGTCGTTTGAAGTTGACCCTAAAAATCTATTTTGATAAGCTGAAGTAAGACGTTGGATTTGGATAAAACCAATTGCATTGGAAAGAAGACTCAAAGATATTTCTTTTCATAGGTCGCAGCTCTCCCAGTTCATTATATTAAGAGAGTTATGATCGTTCGAAGTTGACCCAAAAATTTCGCTGGCCTCAGTAGTTTGTGTGCAGGAAATTTTCCTGCACATTTACTATTCCCAAATATCCCGGCCACCATTTTAAAGTTTAGAACATGCTCGATTATATTCGAAACCTATCTGTTTTTGGAAATCTTTATATCGTTGGAAAACTTATTCAATAACCTTCGCATGAAACCATCGACGAGCAAATTCTGGTATAAATAAAATAAAAAAATTAATTCCATATAAATAAGACCAATACATATACTTGAATATGCCAATACACGTACTTGAATACGTGGTGTTACATCCTTCCCCCCTTTAGGACATTCGTCCTCGAATGTTAGCACAGTTATTCAACCGAAACAAGTTCAAGTCCATCATTAATATTCACATCATCACATAAATACTACACATATATAAAAAAAAAACTTACTTGTTAATGTTCTAACTCCGTTTCTTGAACTTCCTCTTCATCTTTGAACAAATGAGGGTACTTAGATTTCATTACTTCCTCAGTTTCCCATGTAATCTCTTCCCTTTGACGATTTCTCCAACGTACTTTCACAGATGCTATCTCTTTATTTCTCATCTTCTTAACTTGGCGATCTAGAATAGCAATAGGCACTTCCTCATAGGTAAGATCTTCCGCAACTTGCACATCCTCAGTAGAAGTGATATGTGATAGATCTCCTATGCACTTTCGAAGCATTGACACATGAAATACCGAATGTACTGATGAGAGCTCTTGGAGTAGCTCTAATTCATATGCAACTTGTCCAAACCTTCGAGTTATCTTATACGGGCCTATATAACGTGGACTCAACTTCCCTTTCTTGCCAAATCTCATTACCCCTTTCATTGGTGATACCTTCAAAAATACCTAATCACATATAGAAAACTCTAGCCCTCTCCTTCTACTATCCGCATATGACTTGTGTCGACTTTGGGTTGTTTTCAGTCGTTTTTGAATTACTTTAACCTTCTCTATGGCTTGATAAACAAGATCCGGTCCGAACAAAATGGTTTTACCTACTTCGATCCATCCTATTGGTGATCTACACTTCCTTCTATATAAAGCTTCATATATTGCCATTTTGATACTTGAATGATAGCTATTATTGTAGGCAAACTCAATAAGAGGTAAATGAGCATCCCAGTTGCTCTTAAAATCTATTACACAAGCTCGTAGCATATCTTCAAGTGTTTGGATGGTACGTTCTGCTTGTCCATCTATTTGAGGGTGAAAAGTTGTACTCAACTTCACTTCTGTTCCCAAACACCTCTGAAAAGACTTCCAAAAGTTTGCGGTAAATTGGGTTCCCCGATCTGATATAATAGAGATTGGCACTCCATGCAATCGGACTATCTCTTTAATGTACAGCTTCGCATACTCTTCAACTGTGTAAGTGGTCCTAGCTGGTAGGAACTGTGAAGGTTTGGTAATCCTATCAACAATCACCCATATACAATCAAACTTTCGGGATGTACGAGGCAAACCAATAACGAAATCCATGTTAATCATGTCCCACTTCCAGCTTGGAAGATCAATGCATTGCATTTAACCTCCGGGTTTTTGGTTCTCAACTTTAACTCTTTGATAATTTGGACATTCAGCTATAAATTCTGCAATGCTCTTCTTTATGTCATTCCACCGATACATATCTTTTAAATCTTGATACATTTTGGTTGATCCTAGATGAATGGAATACCTTGAACCTCTGTCATAATCTTCTTTCTTAGCCCGTCTACATCCGGCACACACAATCGGTTTTGGCACTAAAGTACTCCTTCTCGCGTAAGCTCAAATGCCTTGGTCGCACCACTCTGAACGTTATCCCTAAGCTGTAATAAAATAGGGTCTGCATATTGCTTCTCTTTCACTTCAGTTACTAATGAAGATTCCGCAGCATTATGTACGATAAGCTATTTATCCAGAGTTTCAAGAAGGCGAACTCCCAAACTAGCTAACTGGTGAATATCTTTAATCATCCCTTGCCTTTTTATAGGCGCCATCATAGCCTTACGACTTAACGCATCAACTACCACATTTGCTTTCCCTGGATGGTACAAGATATCAACATCGTAGTCCTTTAATAGTTCAAGCCATCTCCGCTGCCTTAAATTTAGATCCTTCTGATTAAAAATATATTGCAAGCTCTTATGGTCAGTATATATATCAACATGGACCCCATATAAGTAGTGGCACCATATCCTTAAAGAAAAAATAACTGCTACCAGCTCAAGATCGTGTGTAGGATAATTTTTCTCATGTGGCCGCAATTGTCTAGAAGCATATGCTATTACATTACCATGCTGCATCAATACACATCCTAAACCAATTCTGGAAGCATCATAATATAGTGTATACCCTTCGGTGCCTTCTGAAAGTACCAACACGGGTGTAGAAATCAACTTGTTCTTTAAATCTTGAAAACTCTTCTCACAGGCATCATTCCAATGGAATTTGGATGCTTTATGGGTTAGCTTGTTTAAGGGTGTTGAAATGGAAGAAAAACCTTCAACAAACCTTCTATAATAATCGGCCAACCCGAGAAAACTACGAATCTCCGTAGGCGTTGTGGGCCTTGGCCAGTTATTCATAGCTTCTATCTTTTGAGAATCAACCTTTATCCCTTCACTAGATACAATATGACCAAAAAATACCACCGACTTTAACCAAAACTCACATTTAGAGAACTTTGCATAAAGCTTACAATCATGAAGAGTCTGCAATGCCTGTCGTAAGTGATTGCCATGGTCCTCTTCTGATCGATAATAAACTAGAATATCATCTATAAAAACTATCACAAATACATCTAGAAATGGCTTAAACACTCTATTCATCAAATCCATAAAATCTGCGGGTGCATTTGTTACGGCTTAAACTATCAATTCTCATAATTCTGCTGGGGCCATTCTATACAGAGGAATGGAAATTGGTTTGGTGCCTGGTATTACATCAATACCAAACTCTACTTCTCATTCAGGAGGCAAACCTGGAAGATCTTCAGGAAATACATCAGAAAATTCATTTGCCACTGGAACAGCGTGAAGAGTTGGCGGCTCCGCTTCTGTATCCCTTACTCTAACTAAATGATATATGTATCCCTTGGAAATCATTCTTCTTGCCTTAAAATAAGAAATAAATCTACCTCTTGGCGCGCTAATTTCACCTTTCCATTAAAGGACTGATTCATTTGGAAATAGAAATATACCTTTTTCGTGCAGGAATCAATTGTGGCATAATAAGACGCCAACCAGTCCATACCCATTATAACATCAAAATCTACCATTTCTAACTCCACAAGATCAGCCATCGTATCACCACCACAAACAGTTACTATGCAGTTTCGGTAAACCCTTCTAGATATAATAGATTCCCCAACCGGTGTGGACACTTCAAATGGCTTAACTAACAATTCGAGTATTCTTTCGAACTTTCCATCAACCAATGGAGTAACATAAGATAATGTATAATCGGGATCAATAAAGGCATATACATCGAATGAAAAGATAGACAACGTACCCGTAACCACATCTGGGGAAGCCTTTAAATTTTGTCGATCCGCTAGAGCATACGTACGATTTTGAGCCCCACTAGAACTCGTGGCTCCTCTATCACCTCTAAAATGACCCATTAGTTGTGCACCCCTTCCTTAATAATGCATCGATGATGATGATGCAAAAAATAACCCCGTAGGTCATGTCATACCCCCTATGCCCCTTCGTGGGCATTCTCTCATCACATGCGCGACATACCACACCAAAAGCAAACATTGGTCCCCAGCCGACATGCGCCCAAATGATACCTTCCACCTTTATTGCATGGCTTTCGAGGAGGTCTCGATTGTCTCACATTCCATTGCCTTTGGTACCCTACTATCCACGAACTCTGACTCTCACTTCTATGCCCAAATTGATTTCCTCTGGACCCTTGAAACTGTGGTGGGGCACTAGCTGCCCAAATATTTCTCAATGATTGATGATGAAAATGAGTTTTTGAACTCATATACATGTATATATACACATATTCCCGTCCATAATATAATAGGAAATGACCAAAATGCCTTTAAAATTTAAATAATGTCAAATCTGTCCTTTGGTGGACTGTTTTGATAAGCTAAAGTAGATCGACCATAACTCTTTGCTCCAATATCAGATTTGGGTGAAATTGGTATCTTTGGAAGGATAATTCAAAGGGCTTTCATTTCATATAAAGTAGGCCACCCAGTTCGTCATGTACAAAGAGTTATGGTCGCTTGAAGTTGACCCTATAAATCTGTTTTGATAGGCTAAAGTAAAACGAGTATAACTCCTTACTCAGACGTTGGATTTAGATGAAACCAATTGCATTGGAAAGAAGACTCAAAGATATTTATTTTGATATATCGCATCTCTCCCAATTCATTATATTAAGGGAGTTATGATCGTTCAAAGTTAACCCAAAAATTTGGCTGGCCTTAGTAGTTTGTGTGCAGGAAATTTTCCTACACATTTACTATTCCCAAATATCCCGGCCACCGTTTTATAGTTCCGAACATGCTCGATTATATCCGAAACCTATCCATTTTTGAAAATCTTTATATCATTGGAAAAGCTTATTCAATAACCTTCGCATGGAACCATTGACGGGCAAATTCCGATATAAATAAAATAAAAAAATTAATTTCATATAAATAAGACCAATACACGTACTTAAATACGCCAATACACGTACTTGAATATGGGGTGTTACAGGTTTATTGAGAATTTTCTTCAACATATTGTACATCAAATGGATTAGCCATTTTATCTCAGTATGCTTCAATCATCTACCAATCAGTACGAACCTTTTGATCTAAAAAGCCACTCATATTAAGGTAAGTAGGCAACATTTTGGTCAGCTTTTGTATCTCATACGACCGCTCAAAACGTCTCTTTCGCGATATCGATTCATAAACTCGTATGCGCCTCTCTTTTAGAATGACGATAGCCAACACCCAATGGAATTCATCACCACAATTGATTGGGATGTACACTTCGTCGACCAAATGCCAAGGTAAGCCAGCCGGAATGCTAAAACCTTTGATGATGTTGATTAAGCATTCCTCATTTTGGGAAACTTCTGGCTGCTGTTGACAATACCTATCGTAGGCATTATTGATGTAAACTTTGTACAAAAAATTGCCTGTTGTGTATCTGTATTGTTCTTGTGTTTGCAACTTGGCCTTCTTTTGGAGGTAGTAAAAAATTACATCGATGTGCTGCACATATTATCAAACATTTTGGATTACATGACGAAAAAATCAATATGCAGATGCAGTTAAATAAAGTATTAATTAATAGTAATATGTATGGTCTTTAAACCTCATCATTCCAGCAAGTTTGGGGCTGTGACATCAAATAGAACCAATTCTTCGTTCCAAAATATGTAACAACAAAGTCGAACATATCAAAACCAAGACTCGATTTGTTCACTTTGTAGCACTCGTCCTTTTATTTTCTACATGATGATTTATGTGTGTTAATGTCAGAATCTTACAAAAAGAATTGTATAAACCAATATCCATAAAATTGATTTATGTACCTGCCGGCATGATGCTTTAATAGCCCATCGGCAATCTATTCTGAATAGTCGTTGATCAACTGTGTTAGTTTTATTGGAGCCTCATCCGAGATGTTGAACCCTTAAAATGGGTAATTCTTCCGTTCTCCCAAACTGACAGGCTCCACTTTTTCAACTTTGGAAGCAGTTGATGGATTATCAACTATCATATTATGCTCTTCGGTAGTAGCTGTGAAATCCACCTGAAAAGTCAGAATTGTCAATGCTAAGTAGAGATATACAATAGATTTTCTATCTGTTGCAACAGATGAGTCTTATGTTGCATCAAATGGATTATTTGTTGAGAAAAAATCGAATAGGTAAATTAGAGCAATAGGATAATTTTGAACAGATGACCCATCTGTTGCAATATAAGACTCATCTGTTGAAATAGATAACGAATCTGATGTAATAGGTTAGACAACAGTTGCAACAGATGTATACATCTGTTTGATAATTTTCAGCAAATGTATCATCTGTTGAAATAGATATGTACCTGTTTGTTTTTTGGAACAGATGATGTACATTCACCTTCTTCAGCTCATGCTGCTCTTCTGTGGCCCTTGCACACTGAACATCGGTGCAAGACAAAGACAGAGGTGTTGCAATATTTCTTTTATTTTTATGATTGATGATTCCTTGAAAGTGTTTTTCCTTCTCCTCTTAGCCGCCTTGATCTCTAGTGGAGTGTCTGGATATAAAATACTTTTTGATGGAATGACACCCCTCTTAGATGTCATTTCCTTTACAGAAGCAGTTAGTGCATTAATAGCATTAATCACTCCATCGTGTTTCGTCTTGCATTCTTGAAATTTGCATAAAGAATATTTGCTAGATACAGCAAAATCTGGAGAAAAATCTGTTCAACCATTATGATTATAATCATAATGGCTTGTTGTTTCAAAAACTGTAAGAGAAGCATCATTAGCCCCACCCTCAAAAATTATTTTTCTTGTGATGGTTGTTGCTCCAAACAATTTCATTTTTATTCCATCAACGATCTTAGGGTCCGATAAAGTTTGCACAGACCGTAAAGTACGAAAAAATGACATTTTCAACTCTCGGTTGGTCGGAACAAGCCACGGATGGACAATCTAAAATAAATCGGTACATATATTAAGAATGATGATGAAATCATTTAATCATTAATTAAAATAAAAACTTGATTAGAATTGGACTTACTGCTTCCTTGGGGGGATTGAAAAGATCAAGAAATTTTGCATTTTTATCGATTTTGGATGACAACCATCTCAGAATTCTTGGACAGGAAACTTCTTCCTGGTAGTTCACTTGTTGTCTCAAATATGAAATGGCTTCAAATGCCCAAGCCTATAACATAACGCCAAGAAATCAAAAGCATTATTGAATAAAAAAAATGAAGAATCATATCACGATAAAAGAAATATTTACCATGAGGGCCAATAGAAAACCATATAAGTTGACTGTTTTTGGTGTTGACGGAGTCAACAAATATTCAACAGTCATTTTGAAGCTTTCATAACCCCAATTATAGTTGTTAAATGCCGCAAGATCCTCAGAGAGATTTATTAAATAGAGGCTTATGTTGTTGTTAACGTCTCTCGCTCAAAGAACATTATGTACAAACCAAACCAAGCACAATGATTGCTTGTGCTTCTTTGAAAGTCCTTTACCTTTCAACGCTTTAATCAGATTTTTATATTTGAAGCTTGGACTAACAATGGACACTAGGTCATCACGATCACTCAATTTGCCTTTTCCTTTTTTAGGTGTGCGGGGTGCTTTTTTTGGGTCAAAGTAGGTATAACTTGACAAGGAGAAGGAGGATAACATTTTAGTTCTTTAACTATGGCAAACTCCTCCCAACCAAAACAAACAGGAATGCCACAATAATTTATCCACACCTCATCCATCTTATTTTTGTTTTCATACATAAACCTGCGCTTGAGAAGATCATATACCATTTTTCATCTGGAAACGAGCATTGTTGTCCTCCAGTAAATCAAGATATTGCCCAAAGCAGCTTTCCCTGAAATAAGAATCCAATTTTTATTCTCGAAGTATTTTTCTGAAGGCGTACAAAGATTTTCCCATGACTGACTTAACCACGAGATAACCCATTAAACCTGTGGCACCATCTCTTTGCATTCTCACAGGATAACGATCAATGCTGAAGAGTTTGACCAACTGTTCGGCGGAAAGGCTATTAGCATTTGAATCATCTCTTTTGAAAGATTCCTCTTCCCCGTGTTCATTATCTTCTGCTCCTGATTGAGATAACGCTTGTAAAGCAAGCTCATAAAGTGGTGGATGTAGCTGAGCTGCTGCACTTGTTCCTTTACTTGGACTTGATTCGATTTCTTTTCTTTTGGGAGCCATGTTATCTTAAATTAATTGGAACATAACATAGATTATAATTGATTAATGCATAACAGTTCCAACAGACAACTAATCTGTTGCACCAGGTATGTTATTTTTTGCAACATATAACCGACCTGTTACAACAGATGAGTAATTTGTCAAAACCATAAAAACAGTATTATCTGTTGCACCTGGTATTTTATCCGATGCAACACATAACTAACCCGTTACAACGGATGAGTAATCCGTTGGAAACTATAAAAAAAGATCACTAATCTGTTGTACCAGGTATTTTATCTGTTGCAACATATAACCGACCTGTTACAACGGATGAGTAAACTGTTGGAAAGAATAAAAAGGGGATCACTAATCTGTTGCACCAGGTATGTTATCTGTTGCAACAGATAACCGACTTGTTGCAACGGATGAGTAAACCGTTGGAAAGAATAAAAACAGTCCTAATCTGTTGCAAAATGAAGAGTAAACCGTTGGATAGAATAAAAATAGATCACTAATCAGTTATCTATTAGATCAATATTGTTTAGATTTCTTCCAAACAGAAGAGTCGTCTGTCGTAACAGATGAATGATCTGTTAGATTGTTCACCTGTTGCATAAGATTTTCATCTGTTGCATCATATGCTTCATCTATTACATCAGATGTTTCAACTGTTGCAATACCATTTTTACCAAGACAAACAACAAATCAACTCATTAACACCAACACATCACACACACACACACACACACACATTAAGAACATCAATTGTGACAAAAAATCACCAACAAATTTGAATCAACAGTACGACAACAAGAAGAAGAAATGCAAAAATGCCAGAAATTAGGGTTTTATTCAGTCCACATTTCAATACCAGAATAGTAGTTGGCTCAAGTTCCTCTGTTTCTTCATAATTTTTTACCTGTGAAAAAAGAAAATGAAAGGACGAACAACTCGAAGTTGTTGTCGCCGGAGAAGTATTCACGTCGATTGACGGTTGAAAGTCGAAAAGGAACTCGCTCGACTATTTATCGTCGGAAGTTGAAGGGAGAAATTTTGCAGAACTGTTGGTTGGGAAAGAGTTGAGAGAAGCTGAAAAGAGAGAGTGATTGATTTGGATTGAAGAGGAGTGTGGGTTGGGTTGATTTGTATTTTTAAAAAGATTAGAAAATTTTGAAAATATTAATCAAGTCCACAATTAACTTAATCAAGTTTCCTAATGATGTTTGACCCTATCTGTTGGTCAATGTCATCAATCCTTCATTCAAGACTTAAAAGACACCTTTCCTTCAAATATTTATGGTAATTTTTGTTTTTTCAAGAAATATATTTTTTCTATTTTAGGAATCTTAATTTCCTTCCATATATTTTAGGACTCTTAATTTTTCTATATGTTTCGGGTTTCATATTTATATATTTTAGGACTCTTAATTCCATTCTATATATTTATTTAATAAAATAAAAATTAAAGGAAAAAAGATTAAATGATTTTATCTATTGTAAATTTTTCTAAGGGGGAATGATTTTTTTTTAAAAAAAAGTTATTATTTTTTTTTTGGTTTCACGTAGGGGTGTTTTTTTTAATTAAAATATATATATATATATATAAGGAAAAAGATTAAATGATTTTATCTATTGTAAAGTCTTCTTAAGGGAGAATGTTTTTTTAAAAAAAAAATTATTTTTTTTGGGTTTCACGTAGGGGTGTTTTTTTTAATTACATTTTAATATATATTAGGAAAGAGATTAAATAATTTTATTTATTGTAAAGTCTTCTAAGGGAGAATGTTTTTTTAAAAAAAAAAATTATTATTTTTTTTTCTTGGTTTCATGTTGGGGTGTTTTTTTTAATTATATTTTAATATAAATATATATATATATATATATATATATATATATATATATATATATATATATATATATCATTACTATTTTTCTTTGTATTATTACTATTTTTATGGTTTCATGTTGGAGAAGGATAGAAGTGTAAAATATCATGCATTCTTACCTAAATTAAATAAAGACTTAAATTACTTTCAAGTTTTTTTTTTTATATATATAAAAAGTTCAAAACCTAAAAAGAACTAAAAGTCTTCAAAATTTTACCTAAAATATGTTTTCTAATATTTGAGCACACATAGATAATCATATGGGAGTATTTGCCCTTTGCTAATTATCCTATTTAAGGAATTCTTTTCTAATTTTGCACTTAAACATTAATTAATTCTTTTAAAATTTTTATATATAACTAAAAAAACTAGTGAAAAGAGGACCATTAAATTGTGAATGAATTTGAGTCTAATTGCATGTGGATCAATAAAAATAATGTCATGTATTTAATTTAAATAAAATTATATTTCACATCAGAATTTGTTAAAAGGAAGAGACATTTTTTGACTTAAATTTAATGTTAAGGGTGTTTTTGATCCAAATAGGTGGATGGATGGGTATTTTTGAACCAATAGAGGAAGAAGGGCATTTTTGAGTCATTTTTAATACATTAAGGGTATTTTTGAGCCAAATAGATTGATGGAAGGGTATTTTTGAGCCTAAAGGTGGAAGGAGGATATTTGTGTACCATTTTCAATAGTTGAAGGGTATATTAGACCCTTTTCCGTTAAGCAAATAATGTTGAATGTTACAATTAGGATTCCCTTGACACGTGAGATGAAATTATAATATGAAATTATATATGATGAAGTTAATGTTTTATTTGGATATGTAATTTGAGATTTAAGTTGGATTTTTTTTTTGTATAAGTAAAAAGATTTCATAAGTTATGAAAACTATCAAAATTGTTCCAATTTTTTATGTAATTTTTTCAAATAGGCAAAACTGCAAAAGTTCATAACAAAAGTATAATAAACTATTACAAAATTATGGGATAATACTTACAAAAATACCTGAACTTTGATCGAATTTTTAATTGAGCATACTGAACTTTGCGGGGGTCCTATTACCCCCTTAGACTTTTTAAAATGGATTTAATTCCCCCTCGAAACTCTATACCCAGTTTCGGCTGCCGGTGGTGTAATATACGCGCCAATCTCGTTTTTATACGTGTATTAGCGTGTGTAATACACGCGCCAACATCATATTTACACGTGTCCAAAGGGGCAGATATATGCCATTAAAATATAAAAAAAAAATCTAGGGGTAATAGGACCCCCGCAAAGTTCAGTATGCTCAACTGAAAATTCGATCAAAGTTTAGACATTTTTGTGAGTATTATCCCCAAAATTATTCCAAAAATCAACATTTATCGAGCAAATAATAAATTTGATAAACAATAAATGATAAAGTAGGAGTTGATTTAAGGTATAATAAATTTTATAGGCGTTTGGTCATGAACATACAAAACAAATTGAAATTGAGTTGGAGTTGAAGTTGAAGTTAGAGTCGGAATTATATTTGGTCGGAGAGACTCTTTTAACTATAAAAGTGACGTTGAAATAAGAAAAAAGTGAAAACAAGTTGAGACTTTTTTACTTTTTCAAGTAGAACTCCAAATTTTATTCGGAGTTTTTCTCAACACACGTCATTTTTTAATAAAATGAAAAGATTTTTCGAAAAAAAGTGAATATTTTTCATGACCAAACAGGATTATATGTTGGTGAAAGTAATGGTTAAATGAGATATAATAATTTAAAAATTGATAAAGTAATAATATAAATTATAATTTTTATTTATATATAAAATAAATGATTGATTAATATATATATATGATGGGGTTCTTTTTACAAAATATAAACTTGTGCATCGATTTTTGAATTTGAAAATTTTCAAACCGTGATCTGAAATTATTAAATCGTGTTTTTTTTAGAGAACCTGGAAGTTCATGTCATGAGATGAAATCGCATAACCACACACTGATTTCACCTTATAATTTTGTATCATGAACATAAAATAGCATGCCCAATTTCCAAATGCCTTCTAAGAATTAAATATCAAAGGCATAATACATAAACATGTCCTTTAACTTGGCTTCCACATGCATCTACGCCCCTCCAACTTTATATATGCACAAGTAGGTACTTAAAATTGTATAAAACTGAATAAGTAGACACATACGTTCTAGTGTTCTACATAGTCAATTCGTGTCCTACGTGACATCCTATGTGTATTATGTCACACAGGATACGTATATTTATTTATTCAACTTTATACAAATTCAAATATCTACTTGTGCAATACATCTAAAATTAAAGGTTATAAATGTAATCTAACACCAAATTAAAAGACAGGTTTATATATGTCAATGTCAAACGTGTAAAGGCGTGATACATGTAATTAGTTTCCAATCAACACCACTAATACTCCACAAAGAAACAAGTTTGTACACTAATAAATTATGTACTACTAAAATCAGAAAGTAACATATTGGCCTTTATGTTCCACTTAACTGACACACCGGAAAGGATAGCTCGGTGTATTAAAGTTTCATGCACAAAGTTCAAAAAAGCATGGTCTGATTGTTCGTAAGTCCTTGCATTTCTGCCCACGAAGCTATTTCTACGGCAAGAATCCGTGACCTCTTATTTACACGACAATAACTTTATCAGTTAGTCCAGCACTTCCTTTCATAAATAAAACACTATAACGTTTATATTTAATTTGTTCACTGTGTCATATTGAGTATAAATTTCTATATTTCCGAAGTCATTGTGATTCAGGCAAAGATTTTGTCTGCTTCTTTGGCATACTTCATTTTCCTTTTTGACAAACAGTTAACCAAACAAAGACCATTAAAACATTAAACACTTCTAGTTTTATTACATATTATTCAAACTCTTTAAAAATATCGTGTGTGGTTGAATTCTTCAAAAATAATAACAAACGTTTGTGTGATCGAATTCTTCAAAAATAATGTGTCATCAAGTGTGTATTAAATTCTTTAAAAATAGCGCATTCTTTAAAAACTTAACACAAGTACAACATCTTTTGTTCTAGCATATGCTTTCTTTTGTTTTTTAGTTAATAGTGACAAAATCAAAAACTAAAAAGGGTCGAAATAAGGTATGGTAAAATTGGAAAACTTACAAAAGAAAAAAAAAAGAGAACTAAACTAAAAGGATTGTTTGATCAGAAACAAGTCATTCCGAAATTAGTTAGTTATCCCATATCAAAGGTGAAACAAAAATAAAATCATAATTTTAGAATAATCAATTTTAAAATGAATTATCCCATATATTTAATCTCTAATAAATCTAACCTAGAATTAGTTTTTTCTTCTTTCTTTTTTTCCATTTGATGTTCGGTACCCTCATTAGAGGGCCAAGCCAACCCCAATAGAATTTTCTCCATTCATACCCAGAATCGAACCATCGTCAGTCCCATTCACTACACCACTAATATAGGTGAAGCAACATCATCCATTCCACAACCCCCGATTAAGATGAAGCAGCAGCATCCACTATAAGCAGCCTCATCTACTATACAACCCTGAACTCCATCCACTACATCACTAACATGGGTGAAGCATTCCACAACCCCCGATTAAGATGAAGCAGCATCATCCACTACACCACTAACATGGATGAAGCAGCCTCATCTACTATACAACCCTGAACTCCATCCACTACATCACTAACATGGAGGAAGCATTCCACAACCCCCGATTAAGATGAAGCAGCATCATTCACTACACCATTAACATGGGTGAAGCAGCCTCATCTACTATACAACCTTGAACTCCATACACTACATCACTAACATGGGTGAAGCATTCCACAACCCCCAATTAAAATGAAGCAGCATCATCCACTACACCATTAACATGGGTGAAGCAGCCTCATCTACTATACAACCCTGAACTCCATCCACTACATCACTAACATGGGTGAAGCATTCCACTCCTGAACTCCATCCACTACATCACTAACATGGGTGAAGCATTCCACAACCCCTGATTAAGATGAAGGGGCAGCATCCACTACACAACCCCTGATCCACTAACATGGGTGAAGCAGCCTCATTTACTATACAATCCTAAACTCACTACACCACATCAATGTTCAAGGATCTAAATTTAGTAATCAAGAGCCTAAAGTTCAAACTAGACTTAAATTTTTTTATTTTGTTTGGTGGGTGTGTGTGGGGGGGGGAGGTTGAATGACTTCAGGAATAGGGATCAGATTGGTTAAAATGAGAGCGCCCAAAATGTCGTAACGAGGCTGAGCCTGGACGCCCATCTCGCATATTTTAAAATTGCGAGTAACAACCACTCATCATATCCCATTAAAACTTGCCTGAAGGATCATATTTTTATTTGGCCCATTCCCTTCATTATTTATTCTGTCCACTAAACCCCATCACTCTCTTTCATTATCCAGTGTGGGATATTTATTTATTTCCACTTATCAATTGCCAGCTCGTCTTGTTGTGCTGTGATTGTTTTAAACCATATATAAGGTTGATGTTTAGTAGATAGTATAGTTGTTTGGCTTAGATTCAGCATTTTGATTTCCAAAAGGAACTTTCAAGCCAGAAGTTCCTTCTTTTTTGTTACTCCATTGATTGTTGCAACAAATCAATGATATAAAGGATAATACGAACTTCCTTGCGATATATTTGATCGTCAAGAACGTCGGACAACATTTTTCTTTGACAAAAGACAAAGACAATACTTGGTGTGATGAGTCTTGATCTTTATTTTCACTTGATCTCTTTATGAATACTCCAGAGTTTGTAGAATGTTGAAGAATTGAAATGTCAATATCCTTTTGAATATCCAAGAGTTTGGTACTTTCGAGAGGTCTTTTCAAAGGAAAGACGTGAACTAGGATGAAAAATAAATAAGCTCCAAGAAATAAGATGAGCCTTAAAGTTTGAAGATACATTGTACTCCACCCTTTTTGCAGATATCCATTTAGATCGGGTAAAATTGCAGCTTGAATTGCATCCTACATGAAGATTCTAGTGGTAGTCGCTAACCAAAAGGTGATAGGAATAGGATTCACATGAAATGAATAATTACTACTCCCGAAATTCAAAAGGTGTAAGTTTACACGGATTAGGAAGGAAGGTGCGGAGAACACGAATTAAGATAGGGGATTAGTAGGTAGGAGTACGTTTGTAATAATAAGAAAGACTAGTGTTTTGTTTGTATCTGTATTTGTAGTTTTCTTGTAGTCTCTTGTTCGTGGTGTTTCGGCGATGTCTATAATTTTTGTATAGCTAGTTTACAGTATTACCTTATGAGTGTTTTGTTTCTTTTATTATCTAATGGTGTAATAACTCGTTTCATTTTGTTGTTTGCTTTTATGTTTTTTATTTGCTTGCTATACTGTTCTAAGTCGGGGTCTATCGAAACAACCTCTCTACTTCGTGTGAAATAGTGGTATGAACTTAGTATCGACTTATTGAAAACAACCTCCCTGTCAAAAACAACCTCTCTACTCTATATGAACCTAATATCAAATATTGAAAACACACCTCTAAAGTACACTTTATCCGTTCCAAACACCCCCCCCACACACACACACACTTTGTGAAGGAACTAGATTGCATTTTACTGTCCCAAACCCCACTAGTGAGATAGTAATACAGACTTGTCCCAAACCCCACTAGGCACTAGGGGAGTGGAGCGAGGAAGGGAGGGAGGTGAGGTACTAAACTGTCCCAAACCCCACAAGGCACTAGGGGAGTGGAGTGGGGGATGTTAGTTTGAAGCATAGGGATCAGATTGGTATAAGTGAGGGCGCCCAATTTGTCGTAACCAGGCTGGGCTGGAACGCCCCTCTTGCATTTGTTTAAAATGCAAGTAATGACCACTCATCACTTCCCATTAAAACTTGCCTGAAGGATCATACTTCTTTTGAACCCCAATGCCTACATTCTTTAATCTTACCAAATCAGCCAACAACTTTCTTCACTCTTCGATGTGGGATGTTACCTCCCAATTTTCTCATTCCCAACTCTCACTCTCACTTGATATTAACCCCAAATTCATTTTGCAGCTTATATATAATTTATCAACTTTGGATTCAGACTCATGTTAGCAAGTCTTATGTAGGGAGATGATGATGTTTCTTATCTAAGGTGATACCATTTTTCGGACTCCAAGGATGAACTAGTATTTGCTGCTCAATTATCTGTCAACTGAACTCATAACTTTCGAAACGGAGGATAAACTCGTGTAAAAATTTACTAAAATTGCGATTATATTTCATGATATTACAACTATCTATTATAACTTATACCGAGCTCAAAAAGAAACAATAGTATTACTATCAAAATGTATAAAGAAACAATTTTTCCACGTCTAATAACATTTGTTTCATCCCTTGGAGAAATCATGGAAGGATTATCCACTTAGGCTTTCACCCTTGCATTCAATTATTGTCCAAGATATCATTTTATTCCACATTCCTTGATTTTCTAACTTTATCAGAATTGCTGTCCATGAATATGGATACACCTACATTTCCAATTAGGACACTCATATCTATTGATAGTGTGGTTTAACATGTAGTAGAATGTTGGAGTACTTTATAATTGTACCAAAGATACGAGACACGTACAGAATTTGAATTTGGTAGATTCAAACCTTTAAAGTTATTAATAGTGAACTTAAATGACAGCCCAGTGCACTAAACCTCCCCGTTATGCGCAAGGTCCAGGGAAGGCCCCACCACAAGGGTGTATTGTAAAAGAAACATTGTTGATTCAAAATTAAATATTCGTAAAAGAAAAATTAATGGTTTTTCATTGTTCCTGTGTAAAAATGATGGATTCAATTAATTCATAATACTATACGAACTCCTAAAATACTTGCATAATTTTAAGCCTCTTTAGGAAGCTGATTGCAAACCATTTGTTTGAGTTATTTGCAAGGGAGTACTAAATGCACATCCACAATTTCATGAATATATATTGAAAGCTAGGTACACAAATTTATTCATTTTTATTTTAAATGAGGAAAAAATCAAACATGGTTGTTATCTTCAAAAATTCAAATTAAACCAAGTTAAAAGAACATTACTGAACTTCAATCTTGGAAAAATAAAGGGCAGCCCAATGCACTAGAACCCCGCTCAACCGCTATGCACGGGGTTCGGGGGAAGGCCTCACCACAAGAGTGTATTACACGCAGTTTTATCTTGCATTTCTGTCGGAGGTGGTTTCCAATGCTTGAACTTCAATCTTGGACCAACAACAAAATAGAGATCGCTATAGGGTCTTTATTCTTATCGTTACACTTCATATCATCAAGACCACAACAACATATCCGGTGTAATTCCTCAAGGACATAAATATACTTCATATTATCAAGACATTCACAGCAAATTTCAACAATTTTAGTAAAGTCAGGCAGCAAAATGCCCAAATAAAACAACATTTTCTATCACCCTTTGAACATCCCACTTCCACTAGAATCTAAATGTGTTTTGATGATAACAATAATAATAATATGCTACAGTATTACAATTTCCCAATCACCATATGATGGAGGTTATATATACAAAGAGGCTGCTGTTCCAGAGAAGGAGGGAGCTAAGAATCAAGAAAACAAAAAATGAACTTTTTTTCTGCTTATCTTTCTTTAGCAACTTAAAATGCTGAATCTAAGCCATCTAATATATCCAAAACATTAGCCTTTGGATGTTGAAAGTCGGTACGAGGGGAGTTACCCATGCTTCTACTTAGCGCCCACACCTTTTTCCGATTCTTGGGCAACAGAAATTCCTGGCTTTTGCTTCTTCCGGGAAGCACACATTTCCGTTTCATCACCTTCTCTAGTAAGTTTCTATCTTCGAGAGAAATCTGGACCTTAGATGTTTTTGAGCTAGTGTTTGTCACCTCGGTCTGCAGATTAAATCCTTTGCGTGTTGGTGATCGTCCTGGGAAAGCCTTGGGGCCGTTAAACCTTACCAGGCTGATCAGACGGTGAAGCCATGTCACTAGCTCGAGAACATGGTAGTCCATTTTCTGTTTGTCAGCATGGTAGAGTGTCTGCAGTCTAATGAGGGTAACTTGTGGAGGGTTCTTCTTTCCAAACTCGCTTCTGAAAGAGAAACAGCCAATAACATCAGAAGCGGATCGAAAATTCAATCTATCATGTATTCAACTTTTCAAGTCCTTGACTGATATCATTGTACTTCTGAACCTATGAGTTCAAAGTCGAATTTATTGAAATTTTAGTGAGATTTCGCTTGTCTATACAGTCGGACCTCTCTATAACAGTCATCCTATATAATAACATTCCACTATAACCACCATATTTTCTGTGGAACCAACCTTTCATGTTAGGTCATATCATATATTCTCTATAACAACCAAAAGTTATCGGAACAAATGATGTTATAAAGGGTTTGATTATATGGAGAAAAAACTAGGTTCAATTGAACCCGCAGTGCATGGAATATTATATCCTTGAAGAATGATGTCCAGACTGAACTGCAAATGTAGATATTCAATTTTGTGCATGCAAAGACAGAGAAGCGTGGAACTTACCCGGTATTAGCCCACTCTCCAACCCATCCAAAGCCTTGGTGTGCTCTGTGATCCAGTTGCCAAGAAAGAAAAAGACAAAATCAGCATATATTAGCAAAACTTTGTGGGGGGTTGCGTTTTTGTAACTTCTTATGTAGTTAGTTTGTCAACTAGCTGGAACAACTACATGTATAATTTAATCCTCAGTTCAAACAAAACCATCGAAACACATACTTTGTAGTGTCTGCGGCTACTGGGACAAGCCACTGGAGAGTTTCTTCCATCTCTGCTTTAATCTGAGCTATCGTGAGCTGCAAAAAGTATAATGTTGAGGAACTATTTCATATAAATATAAAACTTAATGCAAACATAAGAACTAAATACTTCGTTAACCCCTGCGGAGTGTAAACGACAGATAGGGGGAAGAATGAGAAATTAATACGGAGGACAAACCTCTTCCTTTGCATCAACCGCCTGCAGACGTGAACGAAGGGCTGTTTTTATGGAGGGAGGTAATCCATTATACAATCCATCCCTCATGTTAGGGGGAAGAGAGGTGGGCCGTGATGCCTGACAAGATATCAAATCCCATTGTTACGAAAACTGTCGGACCAGTCCTAAACAGTGCAATCCGTATCGCTTTAATTCAGCACTAAAACTCACAATGTTATCGATTTGAGTAATCAAGTTAGCATAGTGTAAAGCAAGACCAGCTACTCCCAGTCTTTCTTGTCGCTTGGCAGGCTCCTTGCCAGCAGATGTCAATCCTGCGAGAAGCATAGAGATTTGTCTACATTTAAGAAAACAATTATACACTGGAAAGAAGAGACAAATGAGTACATATGCAAGTTAACTCTAGCGTTGTACATAGCAAGAGTAGTACTTAAAATGACAACACAGAGAACTGACACCATGAAACATTTACCATTCGAGAGAAGTTAAAGGTTCATACAAAAATGATAGTACTTGATATTTATAGCTAACTCCAGATGATCTTTTACACCCCTTATACCATTGTGCTTTTATTTTTTATTTTAAGAATTCCTTGCTTGGTAAATGTACAGATTAATGATTAGTCACAACTCTTTCATCTTCCCTAACATGTAACGCACATGCAGTGACTTGGGAAACTTGGATGCTGAAGGATCCGAAGAAGGAAAACCACCAAAAACTCAATGGTCGACCAATTTTAAAAATAGCAATAATCAATTAATTGTCACGTTAATCGATCAAATAATAAAGTGTAGCTTGACTTTCCCTTCGTTTCATTTCCCCTTCCATTGTACTTTTTCTGGAGTCAGGATGTTCTCTATAACCCATTATTAGTGAAAAATAGTTTGATAAAATAAAATGTAACGCGAAAAAGGTATCTGAGGCAAAAGAATGCAAGTGGCTGGTGCAATTTAGTGGTGTGGAGGGCGAACGCCCATTTATTATCACTAATAAAGGTCTAATACTCTCTTAACTTCGTTAGCTGCATACATAGCATGCTGAAAATGAAAGCCATCAAAATCGAACTGATCAATAAAATAACACATGTACTCTCATACCATTGTCCCCAAATGCTTCCACAATTGCTTGATGTATATAAGTAACAATGTCAACAAGCTTCTCCACAACCTACAACGATAAATTTGGGATCAAAAAGTGGTCATCTCTGAAGATAATAACAGCACTCTTAAAAGAAGAAAAGACAATTTTCATTTCAATCACTAAATCAAACGAAAAGTTTGTTGTCTCCATGAGCTCAATGATTTCCACAGTAGTTTTGAAAAAATTCTCTTTTTTACGAGTTTTAGCAATTTGATTTTTGGAAAAGTGAACGAATCTAGAAAAGTGAAAAATGCATTTCTTGCAAATGATATAATATGAGTTTTGGTCAAAGTACCTCCTCCAAACCCTTGGCCCAAAGAGATTTCTTTTTCAAGCTCCTCGCAATTTTTCTTTGATGTTTTAGCTCACTGTGTAACATCATGAGACCTTCACCTACAAGTAAAAGAACATATGTCAATTTGTATGTTAATTTACCAAATTATCAAAATGAAGAATAGCAAAGAAGCCAGGACTCTATGGGACAACCAAAAAGCAGAAAATCCATTGATGTGAACGTCACTTATATGGTATTTGAGTTGTATATTGCTATTAGCTACAAAAATCAGCCTCTTTATCTAATGTGCAAGGAAGAGTGGAAGTCTATAAGAGAGCCCATATCGATTACATTTGTCATGACGGCAAGTACAACAACAACAACATACCCAGTGTATTCCCACATAGTGGGGTGGGGTCTGGGGAGGATAAAATGTACACAGCCCATACCACTACCTCCGAAGAAGTAGAGAGGCTGTTTCCGCTAGACATTTGTCAAGACGGCATGTAAAGAGTAAGAAGTTAGTTCTTTTTTTTTATTAAACACTTGGTCAAATGAGTATCACTAAATTGCAAAAGATGAGTATATTGATGCCAAATTTGGAGAATCCAGCGGTTAGATCTAGATAGATATACAAGAGTGTTACTGGAACGAGCCAAAGTACTCTCAATAGCTAGAGAAATACGATTCATAAATAACCGTTCAGTTGCATGCCTCACAATTGTGCTTTTTCCGCAAAAAGATTTCCCCACAAAATTTTCGTTCAAACCCTCATCCGGTTAAGTCTGCAACAATGATAAATCACAGAACAAAAAATAGAAGTAAAACTGACATGCCTTTTCGAGGTAGATTTAAGGAATCCAATTCCTCAAGTTTCCTCCGATAATCCTGTTCAAATCTATCCAATGCGTGCAGCTCATGATATAATTCCTGCAATGTTACCAGTGGCAGAGTCTCATCACTGACTTTGGACTATTAATATAGATGTGAATCATATCTTTTTAGAAAAATCATCAATTCGGAATAAATAAAACCAGATGTACCAATCAAGTAACTTCCCCTCTTAGTGACACTTCAACTCTTACCATTCTTAATATATTTTTTCCTTACACAAGACAGTATAATCATCATAAATCAGAAACTATTCTTGCTGGTAGATGAAAACTTGGCAAATCTCACACAGTAGGTCACGTCTAATATCGAGGAAATTATAATGCCCTCAAGAAGAAACTAACAACATACTCAGTGTGATCCCGTAGGTGGGGTCAGGGAGGATCGAGTGTATGCAGACCTTACCCGGTTACCCCTACCGTGTACGGTAGAGAGATTGTTTCCAATACACCCTCACCTCTCCCCAAGAAGAAACAGTGCTCCAATATTGTCCCAACATTATTGCAGTTCATGTAAGTAAGAAGGATATGAAAAAGATCTCGACTCAAGGAACAAGACGAAGAATTTACTTATACAATAAAACATGTAACGTGCTGAGAAACAAAAGCTTGTAGAAAGGTACCACGCACTTCAAAAAGAGGTTCGAACTTACAGAAGTATGCTGAGCTAGCGCGCTCAGTTCCTGCATCATCAATTCGGCGTCTGATCTTAGTTGTTTATGAGTAAGAGGGTCCAAGTCCAACCTGAGAAGTGGTTACAACTTCTGATAAACATCTTTAATGAAATCAGAACGATTCAACTCATCTACAATAAAAAGGTGTTAGCATACCTGGAAAAATATCGATCTAGGTTGTGCCATTGCGGATCTTTACACATATCTCCAAACCTAATGACTTCGCGAGAGAAAACATCAAATTCCTCCCTACAGAAAACATACAAACTTATTTTCACCAAGGCTTATACTGCTTACAGCATTACGACCTTTTGCAGAATTCTGAAAGGCACCTCCAAATTGTAGTTTCGACTCAAAAGTCTGAATTAATAATGTTCCACCAATTAAGACTTTACTTTTACATACTTCCACTGTTGTATTTTTACATACTTTGAACCGAGAACTTCCAAATAGTCCAGGTAAAATTAATATAAGAATATTGTTTTCAATTAGAAAATATATCGGTAGATAGTATCTTGTTAAATAGTTCTTGGAAACCCTTATGCAAGGTAAGGCTGCATATAATACACCCTTGTGGTGGGGCCCTTCCCCGGACCTTGTGCATAGCGGGAGCTTTAGTACACCGGGCTGCCTTGTAGTACAACAAAAAGAACAAACCCAGTGTATTCCCACCAAGTGGGGTCTGGGGAGAGTAAAATGTACGCAGTCCATACCGCTATCTCCGAAGAAGTAGAGAGGTTGTTTCTCATAGACCCCCGGCTCAGGATAAAGAATAGTAAACAAGAGCGTTATGAAACATGAAGCAGAGTATATGACATAACATAAATAAGGAATAAGACATAATAAAATAGAAATCAGGGCAATACGAAATAAGATAAATAAGCACAATATGAAATAAGAGATAAGAAAAGGACATCTGGAAAGGACAACCACCGAGCAGTAACAAACACTCACAGACCAAAGGCACCCACCACACCCAAACCCTCCCGACTAGAGGCGGGCTGCCCTTGTAGTATCTTGTTAATAGTTAATAAGTGAGGGGTATGGAGTGGATATTTAAAATACTAACCTTTTGTCGGCAGCAGCAATAGCAAGCAACTCCTTCATATTAGTAGAAACCAACTGTTGCACTCCTTTTGAAGGTAGAATTTCCTTCTTTAAATACTCGACATTTTCTTTGGAAAGAGATTGCAACAAACTTGCTCCTTTGGTAATAGTATTCGCTACCTCAAATGCTAGAATAGATATTTTATTCCCTCTTGATGCCATTCCTGTCATAAAGCCTCCGGAGTTCAAATTTGTCATGCTGCTCCCGAGTGTATCTAATACTTCTACTGCTTTCTCTAGGCCGACTGTGCTGGCCTTGCCAAGAAAAGAGCTAGGAGCCTATCACAAGAAGAAATCATGACTCGTTACCTTACAAAAGCGCAGTATAAAGATTCCAGATTGCTTGAAATGTGAAAAACAAGAAAAAGAAAAGGAAAACTGAAAGTTGCTCAAACACGGCTCTTGCAGTGAGTTGCCGAGGTTACAAGAGAAATAGATAATTAATTCAACACATGTAGTTGCTCAAACACGGCTCTTGCAGCGAGCTGCCGAGGTTACAAGAGAAATAGATATTTAATTCAACACATGTTTCCAAAAGCATGCCACAATTAAGTTGTCTCATGTGCCGTTTTGGCACGAACCAATCAGTATGTGCTTCTATGTAATTTATCTCTAAGCCATGGAGTCATCTCAAACTTTTTGAGAGCAGCCAAAAGTTTCAGCACAAAAAATCACGTCGAAGTACTCAAGCTTCCAAATTGTTGATTTCTCGAATAAAATCACAACTTTGTTACTGCAAGACCATGTTTTGAGAAGCAGCGAACACCGATAACATCACCGGCGCGTTGAGCAGAATTCAAGAATCCACAAAATGTCAAATTTACCATATGTGCTCTAATCCATGAACATGTTGATGGAACTGTCAGCTTCGCAGTACCATTCTATTTATTCTAAAGGAACTGAATTGGTTATAGAACTTCGAACTACTTTCGCTTGCCAACGACAACAAAACATACTAGCATCATTGTCCAGCTCTAGTATAAGCTCATAAAAGACAGCTTACACTCCATTTTTTAGCAGGTCTTACATTTTGATCGGCATACTACCAAGTTGAAACAACAACTCCAACATCACCCTACTTCCGCACATTCTTATTCATCAAACCAATTCTTCCATTTGGTACTAATTTCACTAGCTTCTGAAAACCCTGTGCACCTCGTAATTACAAAATCGAGAAGTTTCTATTCACATCGATTTTGCGGTCAACTGACTCTTTCCGATTTTCTCTCTTTCATCCTCAATTTTCTTTGTTCTTTCCCTTTTTTAAATATTTTTTCAGCTAATTTCCTTGTTGAATTTTGATGTGATTAGTCAATCAAAAAGGCGTAAGAGCAATTCTATGATCAGGCGTGCAAGAGTACTCAGGATCAATAACGCATGGAATAAAAATGAGCATCCAAATAAATCAACCAAGATTATGTTTCCATAAAAATGAGTACCTTGTTCCCTCCTGTTCTAGCAGGTGTCGATGGCTTTAACTCCCTCGAAATCGACATGTACAATTCACCAGAATCATAGAGATTAGGCGTCCCACGAAAAGCACTCACATCAGGATACGAAAAAGATTCCTCTTTCTTCTGCTTTCCCATGCTCCCTACTGACTTTAGCTTCTTCGAAGACCCCGTGGTACTCTCATGGTGAATTTCAGCTTTATTCCTCCCTGTCCCACCTGTACAAACACCTCCCATTTTGCTCCCAACACTCAAATGGGAAAAAAGATTCAACCTTTACACCTATCACAAACAAAAACAATAAAAATTGAAATCCATCCATCAATCAACAACAACAACATACACAGTGTAATCCTCCCACAAGTGGGGTCTGGAGAGGTTAGAGTGTATGCATACCTTACCCCTACCTCGTAGGGATAGGGAGGTTGAAATCCATCCATCAATCAACAACAACATACACGGTGTAATCCCACAAGGGGATATTAGAGTATACGCACACCTTACCCCTACCTCATAGAGATAGAGAGGCTGTTTCCAAGAAATCCATTAATCAAATCTATCCATTTTTTAAGCTAAAACAATCCAAGAACCATAGAAAATCCTAAAATTCATTCCATTTTTCAATGATTTCAAAGCTAAAACATAAAAAAAACTCAAAAGGGTATCCATTTTCAGTCTCTAAAAATCAAGAAAAGCAAAGAAAACAACCATACCAAACTTAATCAGCAGAACAAGAAAACTCAAAATTCAGAGAAAAAGATAAGGCAAACAAGTATAATTCTCTAGTGGGGTTTTAAAGTTTTCACTTTCCAAGAATCATAAATGAGAAACCAAGAAAAAGATCACTTAAAAAAAGTTATAATAAATTTTAACCAAGCTAGTCCGAACACCACGATTATAAAATTAAAATATATATATATATATATCTATAATACCGCGTGTTATGGAGCAACAAATAAATGAAAATAGAGAGTTAATGGTACCTTAGAAGGAAGAAGAAGATTGAGAGGACACGGACAAGCAGCTGAATTACTTGACCAAAAGATTGCTGTTTTTTGTTTACTTTTGTTCTTTTGTTTGTACTTTGTGTTGTGTTGCGTTTGTGTTTATGGTTAGAATTTGGGTTTTTGGGTTTGACTCTTTGAGGAGAAAAGTTCAAAGTTTGGCATAAAAGTCTTCTTCCCAAAATGTAATGGATGAATTATTTTATTTTTAATTTCTTTTTTTGGGGTTTTATTTTAGTAACTTGATTTCTATTAAATATAATTGTTTGAATTTGTTTGTATTTTCTTTGTCCATCTTTACTTATTTATTATATTAAAAATATATATTTAATAATATTTATTTAGTTTGAAAAATTTAATGAATAATTTAATATGATAATATTTTTATTATTTAGTACTTCTACTACTTTTAAGTACGTGCGTCAAGTTAATAGTGGATAACTATTAATAGATGGGAAGTACTTTAGAGCAGGGCGGAGCTACATACAAGTTAGGGGGTTCATTGAATTCCTTTCGATGAAAAATTATACTATAAATTATACTATATATACATGGTTAAAATTATTATTTATGTATATATAGTAGATGTTGAATCTCTTTAGTTAGTTCGTAAATCTACTTGTGAATCTCCTTGGTGTCAATCCTGACTCCGCCACTACTTGTGATTTAGAATTTGGGTTTGACACTTCAGAAAAAAGAAAGTGGAGAAAAGTTCAAAGTTGGGGATGAAAGTCTTCCTCTTGAAAGGTATACTAGGTAAATTATCATTAATTTTAATGGTCCTAAAAATTAACATGGTTAGTGACAGGATGATTGGATTATTTCATTTTTAGTTAGAAATTTCTGATTTCAATGTTAAGTAGAAGAAAATTTTTGTAGTAATGGATTTTATAACATGTAATGATTTAATTAAACTCTAATATGAATGCTATTAAAATTGGAGAAAATTAAAATAATAAAAAAATTAAAAGAGCTGAAGAATTGCCCGTCACTCTTGTTTTTCTTTCATTCTATCTATGTCACAATTGGTGTATGGGAGGATATTTTTTTTACCGATATATCCTTTTTAAATTCATAATTGACGTTTGACTAGAGATTTTAAAATAAATTTTATCAATATATTTTTAAATATTTATTTAATTATGAAATTTTAAAATTGGGTCAAATGTATTTTTGAGAGAAATTTTACCTTCATTCATAAATTTTGATTTATTTATTTTTTTGGTCCAAACACAACTTTGAACAATAAAGATTACAACTTTAAAAACTCAAAATTTCAACTTCAAAATCTTATCAAACTGGAGCATAGTAGGCTTTGCACCTGTAAAATATAGTGTATCAACTATACTAATAGATTAATAATTATCTCAATTCAGTATACTTCATTATCAAATACTATATTAATTAATCATTATGACTATGTAATGTGTATGATTTTTCTAATTCAATTAAACAAAGGTTTTGTATGAATTTGACCAAGTATATTTTAATCAGCATTCACCATCATGGTTACTTCATCTCGTAAAAGTTTATTGGCATTAGGTATTACATTAATTTAATAAATGCATAATATGTATGTTAATTTACATTCTATGTTACACTATAATTAATTAATTAATACATATTACCTTAAGTTTTGACTTAACCAACCATAATAAAATAGCATAATTTGATGTAAAATATTAAATGCATAAGTTTTTATCATTCATCTTTCTCTGCCCACTTGTCAAACTCTTATTATTTACTTTTATTTTTTTGTGTTTTTAAAAAAATTGTACAGGGGTGTCAATGATCAATAATTTTGGGGGAATTAAATATTATAGAGTGTGGAGAAATGTATCTACTACAAGTCAATACTATCAAGAGATAACCCAAATATAAAATATTTTGATATTTTTATGACATGTGAATTCTTTTAAATTTATTTTTTTTTCATTTCAAAAATTTGGAACGTCTAGAAATTAAAATAGAACATGCTTATAGCTGTGTTTATACAAAATATCACATTGGTATTTAAATAAGTTCTACGCATATGACTTTTGACCTATTTAACGCGTAACATTTACTTTAACGTGCATACTAATTATATGTTTTCAATTTATTCAACATTAAGTAATTGCCTGAAGCGCAATATTGATCAGTCAAAAACGTTTATATTTAAAAAATAAAAGTGACGGAGATGAAGTGTTCATATGGATTATGGAACGAAATTATGGAGCAACGTGGGAGTGACCTCTGTGGCGGATAAGATGAAGAAAGCGAGATTGAAAAGGTTCGGACATATGAGCAGAAGGTGCGCTGATGTGCCCGCAAGAAGATGTGAGATAGAGGTCGGCCATAATAGGAGTAGGAGAGGTAGAAGTGTGCGAAAAAGAACTCAAAAAATGTGATTGAACATGACATAACATAATTTTATCGTACTGGAGACATGAACCTAAATAAGAAGGTTGGATGTCGATCTAGGATAAGGGTAGAAGGCTATTAAGTAGCCGAGTGTCGCACTTTTTGTGGTGAGATCGGGAGCTATTTAGTATTCATGTAGTCTCTTATTCTTTAATACGAGTATGTATTTATTGCTTCATTTGCCTTGTATCTTGTTAATTTGTTGTCCTATAATATTCTTGCAGTTATGCTTTGATTACATTTTTTTTTTGAGTCAGTGATTTATCGGAAACAATCTCACTGCCTTACAAAAGTCAGAACAAATTCGCATACACACTACTCTCCTCAAATTCTACTATTAGACGGCATATGTTATCGACTTATCGTTGTTGTGTGTTTGGAACTCGTTGGTATTTAAATAAGTTCTACACATACTTGTTATTCTTATCTTACTGTTCAAAATGTGTGGAAATTAAGTAGTACGAAAAATGAAGCTGCTAATTACATAAAACTATAATTTTGCTACTTCTCCATAATTTCTAGTGAGAGCTAACTAAGCCCAAAATTATTACTATTTTTTTTCAAAAATAAGAATTAGGTATGCTGAATCCACTAGATAAGAAGGCTCCAAAAATCCAATTTGATTTTTTTCTCTCTTAATTTGTCACTAATAACACCTCATTGTTAATTAATCATATTTAACTCTTTAACAAAACCACTAAGCAAAAGACAAATGTAAGCAAAACAAGTGGGAGGTCATAATGGTCACTTTGACCAAAACAAAAATGGAGTTTTATTAGTCATACTTTGTGTAGGCCCCACCAGATTTGGACCCCAAAGATAAGATTATTGTAATTAAGCCTTTGAATTCAAATTAAATGAAAGAATTGAAATGGTCATACATACTTAAAAATACAAATTTGTTGTCAGTATTACTAATTTTCAAAAGAAATTTAAGAAAATAGTGGCCAATGTAAATGTGTCAGCGTCACTTCTTGACAGAGGCGGAGCTAGAATTTTAACGAAGGAGATTTCATATTCAAAGAAAACTTAGAATTTCAATTAAAGGGATTTCATATTACAAAAAACTTAGTCGAGGGGGGTTCAACACTTATTATAACTACATAAAAAATAATTTTAATCATATATAAATAATATATTTTTTCCGTCAAAAAGGTTCGACCGAACCTCCGAACAGAAGGCTGGCTCCGCCCTGCTTCTTGACCATTCCATCACCCGCAACTCCAACTCAGTGCTATGACATTTTTTCTAACTTATGAATAAATATTTTAAAAATAATATTTTATATATGAACTAATCAAATATTTTTATTACGCCATTTGGGGAAAAAACTACACTTTTATGTTGAAAAATTGATTAAGCTTAAATTTCTCATTTTATATTAAATCACATCCTTTTATATTATAAAATTTTAAATAAATTTATTTTTTTTAAAAAGGGGGGAAGAATATGGTAAAGGAGAATGTTTGGAGAGTGAAAGAAAAGATAAAGTCAAATGCTTTTGTTTTAGAGTCAACATAATGAAGTAAATTAATGGACACGTGGAAGTTTATAATTGGCTTGATTTAATAACACAATGTTTTTGTCAACTATATGCAATGCAGGCATCTACGATGTTCACACTTTGAAAAATAGTGAATGGAAATTTCCACATAAAATCTGATTTTCTTTAAGTTGTAATAATAAGAAAATTGCATGCCATGACAGTGTTTTTATTGGGCACAATAAATGGAGATATGCCCAATAATTGACCTCGTAGTGAACTAATTGAGGTCGAAAATGGAAAAAAAAAAAAAAAAGATATGCGGATGAAAAGGAATAACAAATCGATGAAAGAACATGAAATTATTTTATTTCAATAGAGGTTGAGGACATTAATAAGGGTGAGCATCAGTAAATTCCAGATTCACTACTGTTTTTCGCTTGGAGTGGTTTACCCTCTTGTCAGTTTGAGATCTTGAATATAAATCAAGAAAATCTTGACACTACGCTGATCATTCCTCATGCTAAACAGGTTATGGGAGATTTCAAGCATATGTTGAATTGAGAGTAGACTTGCCTTAGTCTTTATGAGTTTCAGAGATTCAGATCAAGGTAGTTCAATTCGGCTATCACTATTCTAAAAGAGGAAGCATAGCAGGCACGTTAAACCAATGTCTAACAACAACGAAAAGATAGCCCTAAAGTGGAGACCCCAGAGACAATATTTCTCAATTGTTAATCAACGTGATAATCATTCCTACTTGACAAAGGTTTTTTTTATTCAATCTTTTAATAAACGAAAAAAGATTTCTCAAGATTCTTAAAACGTTAAAAGTGTATTTTTGAACCACCCCCAACCCACACACATAATTCCACAATTATTTAGCCTTGTTAACTTTAGCTTTAGGAGGGATACATGCCATTCTCCATTCTATTGTATAATTTGTATTAGTGTCTTAAAAGTAAAGAAAGTCAGCTACTTTATTTGTTTAAGAAGTTAATTCAACTTTATGGTCTAATTCACTGTCTCTAATTTTGCTTCATTTTGGGATGATATATATCGTGATTTTCAATGGTCTAATAAATTCATTGATCAATAGTGCATTGTCTGTTAAGTATTCACTAGCATTGTTATCGTTAGAACTTAACTTTCTTAAAGTACAGACAGGCTACTTGAAAGTCATACTTTGATTTGAATTATGTTTCTTCAAGGCTTGATAATAAGGATATATCCTACAAATGTATTCAAGGTTTTTAAAGAGCAATAATCCTAGTTATACTAAATTCTGAAATACAGCACATTGGATTTAGCTCTTTGGACTCGAGATTATTTTAAACTTGGTGTATTTAAGACGGTTTATTTACCTTACAAAGCTAGGAATAAGATCTGCGTATATTTCATCATTGTTCTTTATCGAGGCAAGTTTGTGATCTTTTCTCTAATTTGATCATAAATCCAAGTAATGTTAAACTAGGAGAGATTTCACTTTCAATAGTTGAACTCGACTTAGGTATATCTGCTTTGAATCAACATTTTCTTCACAGTTAATTTCGTATCAAGAATGTCGACTTGCTCTTACAATATTAATTTGACTTTTCATGAATCAAACAGTGGAAACTTTAAAGATTAAATCATTGAACTTGTGATAATTTTAAAGAGTAAGAACTTTACAATGTTGACTAATTTTTTGAATGAACATATTAAGGAACAAGTTTGTACAAAGTTGAATCCAACCTAATGTGTTGGTTTGCAAACCAAAAGATTAAATATAACTTGTATCACCAAGCTTTTTCACAAGTGGTTGCAAGTTGTATGACTTGAAGATAAAGTATCCACGGGAGAAAGCTTCAAGTATCTTGGGTCCATAATTTAAGGAGACAGCAATTGACAATGATGTCATATATCACTTTGGAGGACTGAGTGAAATGGAGGCTATCATTCAATGTATCGTGCGCGATAAGAATGTATCACCAAGGCTTAAAAGTGTAGTAAGTTCTACCAAGTGATGGTTAGACCAATATTGCTGTGTGGTAGAATGTTGACGAGTCCAAAACACCCATGTTCTGAAGATGAGACGGCAAATATGAGAGTGCTCAAATGGATGTGCGAGCACACTCAATGATGAGAAATGAAGTTATATAGGCAAGGTAGGAGTGACACCAATGACGGATGAGACGAAGTGAAATTGAGATGATTCAAGTATGTGAAGAGAAGGTGCAAGATGTTGGCTGCAGCAGAAGTTATGAGAGGTATAGATAGGGCGAAGAAAAACTAGGGGAGGCGAAACATGACATGATTCAACTACATTACCGATATGAAGGTAAGGAGGTCGAGTACAATGATAGAATAAATAATTGAGCGTTTACTATATGTTATTGCATTTGTTTTGTATATTTACTTTACCTATTTATATTGAACCAAAGGCTTTAGATATTAGCTGGGAGTAAAATCTACGCACACCTTATCCTTATCCTTTCTAGACTCTACTTAAAAGGTAATGTTGAAGGAAAATTATGATGTACGGGTGGGTAATGTCCTATCATAAATAGATTAATACTTAGAACATTCAATCTAATCAAATCAAATTTAGGTGACTCACTCCACCATAGTACATATTCTCAGTGTTAGTGTTCAATTTTCACCTGTATAATAGGTAGTGTTTTATGATACCCTCTATTAGAGGTACATTATTATACTGCTAGTCGCTTCTTTACATATTGAGTTAACTAAATAGTTAATTGTATGCTCTTTCATATTGAGTTAGGCTGAATTTGTTTTTTTTAAGATTCAGATGTGAATCTGAATGCACATCTAAATGATTAAGATGTTGTCTCTAGATCTGAAAACTGAATGATTAAAACTATTTGTTTTTCAACATGTAATGTGTAAAAAAAATTATTTGTATATATAATAAAATAAAAAATACGATTCAAATAAAAAATTAGTTATATATTAGAAAAATATGTAATTTAATACAATAAAATTATTATTTAATTGAGAAAAGTCATTTATGTTTGTTAGTGATAGTGGATATGGTTTTTAATGGTGTTTGCGGTGACAATCATTGATGTTGGTGGTGATGGTTGTGATGAATGGTATTGTAGTGACTGTTATGATGGGAGTGATGGTGGTTGTGATGTGACATTGCTTGATGTTTGTAATTTGAGATATTGATTGTGTTAGCTGAAACATGAAGATGTTTGTTGTGATAGTGGAGATGATTGTTAGTAGAAATAAATTATAGCGATAGTAGTGATTGAAGTGGTGGTAGAGATGACATTACTAGTAAAAATGGTGGTGGCAGCCGAAGAATGTGTGGTGACCGATAGTGGTTGATAATGGTGGTACTGTTGACGGCGGTTGTCGATGGTGATTGTGATGGTGGAGGTGGTTGGTGGCGGTGGTGGTAGTTAACAATGATGACGGTGGCAAAGATGGCTAGTGGTGATGACTAATGATTATGAATAGAGTGAAGAATATTATTCAACACCAGAATATCTCTTCAGATCTATTAAGACTTGATTCTAGATCTGAATTATTAACACATATTCAAACCTATTAAGAGCTAAACTCTTAATAAAAAGTAAATGCACTTAATGATCTGAAGTTTGAACCATTTAAATTCAGACCTCCATTAAGTGCATAATCAGTTAATTGTATGCTTTTTGGCTTTTTTGTTGTCACAGTTTCTTCTCTCATTTATTGTTTTTTATTTTGGTGGCCTGGAAATGCATTAAAATAATAGAGTATTACATGAATTAAACAGGATCTACAAAATTTGAGTTTGGGCTTATGCCCTTTAGAGAGACATTACAGGCCTTAATTGGTGGTTTGTTTTACCAAGAAGATCCAATCTTGCTCCCTCTTTTGCTAGTGCATCCAGCCACCATACAATCATCAATAATAGTATTATAGTGAAGGTTTCCTTCCTTAGCATAATTATAGTAACTTCTTTCGAGTCTACATCGATGTCCACTGGCATAAGAGCATTTTCTTCCACTAGTTTCAGTCCCTGAAGTACAGGCAAGGAGGTTATTAGTATTAGTTACCACAGGGAAACTTTCCTCCTATCCCACCCCTCCCAGTATTGCCCAGGTAAGAGCAATCAGTGTTAAGTTTAAACCTTCCTCTGGAGGGTGGAGTTCCCATTCAACACTGACATCAATGATTCTGTTGTTAGGAGCCTTATGATTAGAGAGGTGATGGAATTCAATTGCCTATGAATAGGCATGATACAACACAAGTTCATCAAAATCATTGTTTTTCCACAAGGGATGATGGAATCCCAAGCAATGAGGTGGTCAAATTTTCTTCCTTTTAGCTTTAGTCCAAGTTAAGTTATATCATCGTTGGCCGGTGCAAATCAGATGGTTAAGGAGTGTTGGTAACTAGTGCACACAATGTAAATCCTCTGGCTACCTTCAGAGCTACTACACCAGGATGCACAGAAAGTAAACACTCTCAATGTAATAAATGAGTTGACCCCCACGTTTCCAATTAAGAAAAGGTAACAAGTGAGTCCCACAAATTTATTAAAAATAAACTTAAGTGTTTTTGAATAAGTGTGATAGTTATTGAACAACTACATTAATTGTTTGAACTTGCGTAGTTATTGAACAACTAAAGTCATTCTACAACTGAAACAAATTATTGGGACCAAAAAACTTTAAAAAAAAATAAAATTATTCCTCCCACCTAATTTAAAAAACTTGGAGTACAAACTGAACAAAGAAATTGTCCAATTTAGTAAGAGCCTTCAAATTTTTTAAATTAGGTGGAAGAGATAACTTTTTTTTGAGTTTTTTTTTTGAAATTTTTTCGTCCCAACAACTTGTTCAGTTGTTCGACAACTTTGCTTCGACAACTGCCACTTGTTCAGACAAGTAACGTAGTTATCCAACAATTATCCCAATTGTTCAAAAAAACTTACTTTTTTTTAATAAATTTGTGGAACTCACTTATCCCTTTTTCTTAATTGAAAACTTGGAAGGATCTTTTGGCTCATTTTTTTCCACTTGGGAGTCCTTTTTAATTCAAAGCCCCGTAATAAATAACCCACAAACTAGACAAGGGGAGGATAAAAATCATAACAAGCACAAAGAGAGAAAAAAAGTTGAGCATTCAGAATGAGTAGGAGGTTGGTATTCCTTTCATCAAAGATCGGATGAATTATTTAATCATCATTATGCTCCTTCCTTCACACCACAAAACAAACAAATTTAAAGGAAAAAAACAGCAAAATTTTATCTAACAAAATAAAAATAAAACTTTTTTCTACACAAAAAACAATCAGAAAGTTCGGATGTTTCATCAGTTAGGCACACAAAAAAGTACCTCAGATGACCATCGTGAGAATATTAATCCAAAAATCATCACACGGTTTCACAAATTCCCCACAACAAATTAAGAAAAAAGAAAAATAACACAAACAAATTAAAACGGATGGAACGTTCTATAATGAAAATGTTTCCCTCGAAGATGTTCCAGCAGGTTTATCAAATAATCCCACCAAAATTCAACAGAGGAAAAAATATTGCTATAGGGTACTGCATTCATCCCCAAGGCATGGCTAATTAAGCTACCAAAGAGTCAAACTCCAGACCCCCTTTTATAAAATCAAAATATACAAACAATTTTTCTAATAATTTACAAGTATGAACAATTAAGAAGCACTAGGAAAAGGACTAATTATTATATTATTATGAAATCAATGATCTTTCGATCTCATCATAAATATTTCTCCTCATCGTGCTAAAAAATACATTCAAATTCGCACAAACAAGTTATAAATTATTTTTAAAAAAGAGAGCTAAATCAATGTAAGAATGTATAACAACAACAACAGACCCACAAAGTGGGGAATGTATAAAAAAGAGATTTTATTATTTATTATGAACAAGTATGACGCACTCAGAATGAAAAGGACTAATTGCTAAATTATTATGACATCAATGACCTTCCGATCTCATTGACATTTATCCTCATAGTGCTAAAAGAAATATATTCAAATACGCAAATTAAACTCACAAAATCTACCACTAATCGTATTTATTTGGCTATAATTAGCAACGGATTTCTGTTAGCTACAAGCAAATTAACTACAAATGAGATAAAAAATATTTTAAAACATAGTGAAAAGCACTAGTAAAAAGATAAATATAACAACGAATAAATTTTGCAGCTAAACAACAAAATTCATCGCTAATCCTAATCAGCTAAGAGCAAATTAGCAATGAATAAACGACGAAATTCATAGATAAATATTTTATAGTGAAGGAAGAGGCAAGCATTCAGAATGAGTAGGAGGTTGGTATTCCTTTCATATGAATAATCGGAATAATATTTTAATCATCATTATGCTTGCTCTGTAAAATCACAAATTTGAAATTAAAAACAAAATAGCAAAAAAAATAATTTGAACAGTAATATAATATTTCTATAACAGAAACCATCAGAGAATTTGGATATTACATCAGTTAGGCACAGAAATGTACCTCAGACGACCGTCGTGAGAATATTATCCAAAAAAATCATCAAGCGGCTTAACAAGTTCATAAAAGCAAAAATGAAAATAAAATAAGAACAAGAAAATCAAACAAAAATAAATAATTTCGAAAACCTGAAAATCAAATATACGAAATCTCCGCCATTGATAAGCTCTGGTTAATCAGAGAGATATTGGAGGTGAAAATGGGCGGACTAATGTATTTATAGGATTGGAAGATTAGGGTTTCCCTGAGTGCTGTTGTTTATGGGCTTTTTAATTGATGGATCCAAAGGCCCATCAACTAGGAAAATAGGGGCAAGTGCATAAATAGTCGATTTGAGGAGCTATATTTAAGTCATAGACGTATAAGGAGTGTCTTCGAGTAACTGTCACGGATTCAAAATTTAAAAATAAATTTTGGGAGAAATGGTGTATAATAGACTTTTGTGGTTGAGCTTTTTCCCAAATTTTGTGCATAACGAAAGTTTTAGTATATTGAACTGTATGTTTGTGTTATTTAAGTTATAGCTAAAGTTGAAAAAAATTATGTAAACTTCAGATATTGAGACATAATGAATGAAATTTAATATTTGTGTGAATACAATTTTTTTAAAAAAAAATTATCAAAAGTTTGATCGGATGAAAATAAGTTTTAGATATTTCTGTTTGACCTTCATAAGTAGAGTGAACTCAAAATTTAAAGCTTATGGGCTTGAGAATTTTAATTTAAAATAATCAATAATTTACACAAATATGATGAATAACTTAAGATAAATACATGATTTGAAGAAAAAACATAAGAAATATGTATTTGAGTTGTATTCGCTATCTATTCTCTAGCCCTGCCTCTCTATTAAGACGACGATAACAACACATACCTAGTGAAATTCTACAAAGTGAGATTTGGGGATGACAGATTGTACACAGACCTTATCACTACGGGGCCTTTAAGCAAAATGAAAAATTGTAGAGAGATTAATTTTGGAAAATCCCAGACTCAAGTAAAGCAAATCAAAATAGTAATAAAAAGAAACAACAATGGTAGAGGAAGGACGAATAATAACAAAGCAATGCGAAAAATATATGTAAGAACTCGTAGTATCGACACGGGGTATGATCATCCAAACAAAGTAAACAATAGATGATATTAGATACCACAAGCGAAAGACAGCATGAACAGGCTACTACTACAACATACTTAATGCTACAAACTAACACCAGACCAAAGACTGCACAAATATGTCTAATACTAAGACAACACACAACTACCTACTAACCTTCTATCCTTATACGCAACCTTCACACATTCCTATTTAAAATTATGTCTTTGATAAGCTGAAGATGTATCACATCTCATCTATTCACCTTTCTGTATTATATTTGCGCTTACAACATTGACGGTTCAAAAAGGGCGAATAATGCAACGGATAGATAGCTCGACAAATTGGGCAAGTGTTCTTCATTGATAGCCATGGCAGGAGACAACTTATATGAAACGCATGCGAACAATAAGTTGTAATCACTCCATTCTCATTTTTACTCATCATAACAAATTGGACAGATCCATCTGTGGGTCTATTGACTAGACTTGGACACCAAAATTTATAACATCGCTCGAATTCGACAAATCCTTCGGCTACATCCACCGCAATAGGTGGTTTCGATGGAAAAATCTCGCCTTCGCCAGTATATTCCCTTAATATGTCAAGATACTTAAGGACGACGTCGTTGTAATTACCACATGAATCATCTACGTTGCGTACAATGAAAACCCCTTCTTCATTTTCAAACCAACGCTAAAATGAAATATACCCTGTGAAATTAGGAGAAATTTCAGAATGAATTTTATTAGTAAGATTGATATAGCGAGCTTGGGAAATTTCAACGACGATTATATATGTCGACCGTGGCGGTGGTAGTAAAGCTTGAGAACCTTGGAACTTAGAGAAAAGGCGGTGAGAGATATCCTTGGACAAAAAATTGATAATTTGCGACAGAAATTGAAGAATAGCAGAAACAAGCAATGAACCCAATGACACGTCTCTGTTCAGTAGTTTTGATAGATCAAATGGGATGATAGTAGAACACTTTCTGCCCTCCCTTACATAGTCGTAGCTAGAACAATTGTTGCTGCCCTCACAAGGATGGACTGTAATAAATGTACTTTCAATTATGAACACACACAACCCTTCGAATGGCAAAATCTGGTTCCTTGTTAGCTTTTCGTTCCATAAGAAAAGCCGAAGCGAGTCGCAGTCAGCGGTTTCTTCGATTCTCTCCATAGAAATTTGTTGCTTTTGTTTATCAAAATGCAGATATAACCTCTAGTGACGAAATATGCATTTATAAGGTGCTTTAACTTGATGAAATTTTCTAAAATAATTAACCCGCCAAATTAAGTAATCTTAATACTGTTCTAATCCATTTGTGCATGTTATTTATAGTTACATTATATTTATGGCTTGTTATTTTAAAAAAAAATCCTTTAAAAACAAAAATCGAAATTTCATTCTTTAAAATTTCAGTTCATAAAATGCAATTTTCAAGTTTGTCATACCACACAAATAAATAGAAACAACAAAAGATACAACTATAACAATATCATTGGCTTCACATCAAACTTCAAATGAGAACACAACATGGGATGATCCAAAATTAGTACATGTAATAACAAATAAAGGGACGACCCAGTTCATACCTACTCCGTAGGTGTCGGGGAGGGGCGTTTCGAACCCCCGACCCTGACACACCACGGTAAGCAAGCTTATTGCTGAGCCAAGACCATCCCTCTAATAACAAATAAAGGAAAAATATAAATAAAGAAAATTTAATTTAAAATTACATAAGATTAGATCATTAATATAGTGTATGGAGTTTATATATCTGACACATTACGTAATGCACTCAAAAATTATAGGAAGAATAACACAAATAACCTCTTTATAAGTTATAAGCTCAAAATAATCATGCTTTATTTTGATAATCAATTATAACTAACATTCACGTGTTATTCCTTCCTTCTCATACTACTTAACGTTTTGCCTTTTACAAAGCTCTTAATGAGAAATTAATAAAGAGTGTAAATTATCCAATATTAGAATTAATTACTCTTTCATAAATTGCTAAGGATGAAGTTGGAAAAAAATATTCAAGTATCTCTTGAATTTTTAAGCATGTCAATTATTTTTGAGATAATTTTTTTCATAAATATCTCAAATGATATGAGACAAAGGAAGTATTTACTTTTATTAATCAGTCTACATTGCTTGAGTAATTGTAGGTTTTTAATTATAATTAGGTACTTGTAGGGGTAGGAATAGGGATGGATACACTCTTGCTTATATTTGTCCTTTTAGACAAGGTAAATTAAATAGTTATATGCCTATATTTAGTGTCTCGTAAGTGTATAAATAATGTATAAAGTAAATATATAGATTATACATAGATTATGTAGTGACTATTCATCAATTATACATTATATTTATGTATAAGGTTTGCAAGTAACATCAATATATTTTAATTTACCTTTTTTTTTTTTAAATATAAATATAAATAAAATTTATACCTATTCTTATCTCTAAAAATAGTGAATAGAATCAAAACCCCACACTTAGTCAAACTATGCAGAATAACTAATCCATATCTATACTATAGTGTAAAGGGTATTATAAATAGTTTTTGTTCTTCATAAAAAATTTTTGCTTAAAAGTATTTTTTCATTATTTTTCTCAAATTATCAATTTCTTTTCAATAATAATGACTCCTAAAATATCTGAAATCAGGACTTTAAAATATATGTAATTTTTTTTTCTAATCCACATAAGATAGGATGTTAAAATATATGGTAAAATTTAGACAAAATACATAGATAGATTTCTGATTTTTTTTATTTGTTTTCGTATTGACACCTCAATTAAACCATGTATCTATTAAATATTTGAACTTAAGCCATGTTTTTATTAAATATTTGAACTTAAATCAAATCGTACCTAATTATTTTTTCAATACAATTAAAAGTATTAACTAAATTTTATATCGTTTGACTTTATTAAAAGAAATTCATAAAAGGTAAAAAATAAGGAAGGGAGGGAGAGTAAGTACTGCAACTAAACTACCACTATATTTGTTTGGTAAATAGACATCAAAGTGAAGAGAGATCGTCTCTAATTTAAATAGTTAAATTCGTAAACTCCTAATTACGTGGCCACAACTTTATGATTAATTCTGTCTTTCTCTAATTTAAATAGTTGGTTAAAAAGGGGCTACTTTTCATCTAAAGAAAAAAAAGAAGCCCAACGAGTTGTCTGACAGTTCACATTGGCCTATTATCTATCGGTATCGTTGCCGGAATCAAAAGAAGCAGCGATTAAACTCCGACGGCGATAAAGCCAATTTGTGTAAACTCTCCGGCATGGCGATCGATATAGTTCCTCCACTCATTGCTGCTCAGCTGAATTACTTAGTCACTCACTGTCCTTTCTCCGTCAAGGTTCATATATTATATTAGTATATGCTTTTAATTGAAAAAAATTATTAGGTCATTTTGCTTACATTTGCTTATGGTTATTTAATGACATGAAATTTTGAGCTTGTTTCAGGTGGAAAATATGTGGTCAGGAGGCAAAAACACTGCTCTGCTCGATCGATTCTCATTAGTTATTCCCTTTTGCCTCGATTACATTAAATGTGAGTTACCGTTTCATATCACTTGGCTCCTGTTGACTTGGCATACTCGTTGAGAAAACTTTAATTAGAGGTGTATTTTATTGAACTAATGTTGTTAACGATGTTGTGGAACGCTAAATTTAACCATTGCTAACTTTATTTCATATTAGTTAGCTCCCGTTGATCTGGCACACTCGTTGAGAAAACTTTTATTAGAGGTGTATTTTACTGAACTAACATTGTTAACGATGTTGTGGAACGTTAAATTTAACCATTACTAACTCTATTTCATATTACTTAGCTCATTTTGATCTGGCACACTTGTTGAGAAAACTATTACTAACTCTATTTCATATTAGTTAGCTCCCGTTGATCTGGCACACTCGTTGAGAAAACTTTAATTGGAGGTGTATTTTACTAAACTAACGTTGTTAACGATGTTGTGGAACGCTAAATTTAACCATTACTAAAGCACACTCATTGAGAAAACTTTAATTAGAGATGTATTTTACTGAACTAACATTGTTAATGATGTTGTCGAACGCTAAATTTAACCATTACTAACTCTATTTCATATTACTTAGCTCCTTTTGATCTGGCACACTTGTTGAGAAAACTTTAGTTAGAGGTGTATTTTACTGAGCTAAAGTTAACGATGTTGTGGAGCGCTAAATTTAACCATTACTAACTCTATTTCATATTAGTTAACTCCCGTTGATCTGGCACACTCATTGAGAAAACTTTAATTAGAGGTGTATTTTACTGAACTAACGTTGTTAACGATGTTGTGGAACGCTAAATTTAACCATTACTAAAGCACACTCATTGAGAAACCTTTAATTAGAGATGTATTTTACTGAACTAACATTGTTAATGATGTTGTCGAACGCTAAATTTAACCATTACTAACTCTATTTCATATTACTTAGCTCCTTTTGATCTGGCACACTTGTTGAGAAAACTTAAGTTTGAGGTGTATTTTACTGAATTAACGTTGTTAACGATGTTGTGGAACGCTAAATTTGACGTGACACACTCCTCAAGAAACTTAATTTGATGTGTATTTTACTAAACCAACTTTGTTAATGATGTTTTGGTGTTCTAAATTTAACTACTACTATTTCTATTTGATATTATTTGGCCCCTATTGACCTGATACACTCTTTAAAAAACTCTAATTAGAGGCATATTTTACTATACTAACCTTGTTAATGATGTGTTGAAACTCTAAATTTAACTTCTACTACTTCCGTTTCATATTATTTAGCCTCTGTTGATCTGATCACCATTTAAGAAAGTTTTAATTGGAGATGTATTTTACTAATCTAAGCTTATTAATGATGTTTTGGAACTCTAAATTTTACTACTACTCCTTATGTAGTTATTAATGCTAAGACTAGTTTGTGAAAACAGTATAAAACTTCATTGATTTGGTAAAATGGACAAGTAAAATGAAACATCTATTTTTTGTTATAGAGACCAAGTAAAATGAAGCGGATGTGTAGTAGTTATTCAATACTAAGGGTATTATGGAATTAAGGAATAATAAAACTCTCTTGATTTGTTAAAATAGATAAGTAAAATGAAACATCTATTTTTAAATTTCTTGTTTAACTTTCTAGTTTACATTTCGGTCAAAGTTTGCCCGGTGGACTAGTCCAGCTGATACATAGTTTGATGTGTTAACAACCTGTATTGTTGATGAAACGTGGGGCAGGGGATGTGATATATAATGCGTTGTACCCATTGGCGGCACCAGATGTTATATTTGGGGCAGAAGATGAAAAATTTCGACCCTATAAAGTTATTGGTGATGCTAGTGACTCGAAGTCATTGAAGAATCCACTTACTAACTGGAATAATAGAGACCCAACTCGTCTCTTCTCTCTGGTTCTGCAGCTCAGGTTGGGAATTCCATGTCTGTGTACTGTTATTTACGTACTTAAAGAGAATGTGTTTTTAAGTGAAGAATATTTTTGGAAAAAATTGAAAAAGTAAAACTGAGCTTTAGTAATTTGTGGTTGTTAGGGAGTTGTACAAGGCATACCAAAAGAAGAGAGTTGAAGAAGTTGATGATGATAGGTTGAAGTTTGAAATCAGCACAATGCTCTCGAGAGAGGTAAGCTTCTAGTTTGATCATCACATTGTTGTTTTGGTCATCACATGTTCTAGATTACATCTTTCAGTAGTAAGATGATCATTGTGATTCTAGTTGAGTTGTAAAATGGGGACTGTATTGTGTAGTCTAGTCTAACTTTTTTCCGAATTTGTTAGCTTGTCATTTTGAGTCTTTGGTGGCTGCTAACTTGCTTCCAGTGTAAGTAGAATATAGAACCAGGAGTTCCTCCCATGGAGCTAGATTTCCGATTGCTTTGGATCTATGGGCATGGTCAAGACAGCAAATTGTACTTAATTCATTATAACTAAGAAGTTAAAGGATACTTAAGTACTGAAAATAAGATCTTAAAGAGAAACTTAAAAGAATGAGAGTGTGTAAAGCATCTACTATAGGCATCTACACAGTTCTTGTAGAGAGCCTCAAAACTTTTTTTTTTCTTTTTTTGAAACTATAGAGAGCCTCGAAACTGTGTTCTATAGGTCCTCAAATTCTTGCTTGGAAACAGTAGAGGAATTGTCCATCTCGAAGGAGGACACTTTGGCCTTAGTTTCTTTACTGTCTAGAGTATATAAAGTCTCAGTATGTTATACATGCTTATGTTTCAGCCCTAGTGTTATGAGCGTCTATGGTTACTTTCTAAGGAGTATATCAATTGTTGCTGTTTTTTGGTAATCGGTAGGTGGTTGACATTACCAAATTGATCTAGGTAGCATACATCATCATGTGCTGTGAATTTTGAAAAGGTTGCATTCACTCTGTTTACTGCCTAAAAATGCCACATTTCAATTCTTACAGCTGGTGGCCTATTGCTTATAGGTTTAGATATTAGGATTATGGGTGATGGATTTATAGAGCTCAATTGTGTGCATGAGTTAATTCTAATGTTGATGGTTTTTTTGCCTAATTTATTAGATTGAAAGATTCTATAGAGGGGAAAGGAGTTTAAGTAGGCTTGGCCATGAGAATTGTTTCGCTTTTTTCCGGAAATTTATTTCAGTTAAATGATAAAAGTGAAAATAGTAGTGTTTGGCCGTAAGAATTAATTCACTTTAGTGAAATTGTTTTTGAAAAAGTGAAAACTAGTAAAACTGGTTTTTACTTTTTTCACTCCTGTTTCTCCTACAAGATTTCAAAAACAACAATAATTTATATTCATGGGCAAACACAACTCCAACTCCAACTCCAACTCCGGGAAAATGTTATTTTCATGGCCAAATGGAGCCTAAAAGTGTAACTGCAGCTTCTCCCCTCTCCTCTTCAATTTACCTTTTTACTTGGTATAACGAATTGTAACATATGTTTTTGTAACATAAGGTTTGTTCTGTTTGATCATTACATTGCAGGGTATTGAAATGTCTTTGAGTTCAAACATTGATAAGGTACTCCACTGTCACTAACACCTACATTTAATAATCCCCCTTCTGCCTTACCTGAAAGGATTATCCTGCATAAGATTTGGGTCTTGACTATGTGGATGGTTTCTGTGCCATTAAATTGTAGTGTAGCCAGAAGAGGTTAAATTTGCTGTCCCGCTGCTGGATTTGGATTTAAACAAAATGGTTGCTGGATCCACTTGGCGCCATCAGCAGAAGATATACCTACAGGTTGGCTTTCTGAGCAATGTTTCCATGCATTGCCTGTACTTGTCTTCGTATATTACCAGAAGATGAAAACACTGGGTAGATTTTAATATTTCCAATGCAAATAAAAACAGTTATATGGTTTGATTACCAAATGAAATTAAGTTCCTAGTCTATTTTAGTTTGCTTTCCTTAGTTATAATAGTAATAGCTATAGCCAAATATACCCCTGCTGTTACCTTTTCAAAAGAAAAAAAATACTAGTAGCTATAGCAATTAAGAATGAAGATTGTATTTTTTAAAAAAACGGTTCTTCTTGAAGAATCATAGTAGTAGAAGATACTGATTGAAAGAAATATAAGCATTGCATCATTTGAGGCATATCTGTCATGTATGGAGGTCTATGTACCCACCTTATTTTTGTATATACTCCTGAGGAAAAAATAGAATGAATAAATGCCATGCATCTTTTTTGTCATTTACTTGTTTTCATCTCATTCTTAAAGCTGCATCATTGAAGTGCTATAACTGAATTTTGTTGTAGAGGTTTCATTGTTAGTTTAATTGTTTTTTTGGCTTGTAATATATCGTCGAGGCTAAATGAGTAATTTATTTGTTTAATCATCTTTTGTCTTGTTAGTTTTTCCCCTTTCTGGTTCTCACTTGATTAACTTTACTACTGTGGCAGGTTATATATCCAGTTGGCAGGAAATACTCCAGTGCTCCTTCTGCCCCACGTTTGAAATTGGTTTCTTCTCCTGAATTGAGGGCTGTGTTCTCAATCGATGATTTCAGGCTTCCATCATGGTTGGATGGAATGTAAGTTCTGATTATTGCTGCAGAAGCAGGCTTCTCTTTCTTGAAGGACATAATTAGTCTGATTTGGTTTCCAACAAAGTTGCTGTGTCATTTCATGTTCGTAATTATCTTCTACTTTTTTTTGAAACATTTTGTAGGTGCATGGCCGAGTACCTCCCAAATTTAGAAGATATGCTTGAATCACAAGTTAGTCTTACTAGTTTTCTCTGTTGGAGTTTATGCCAAATTATTTTGTTAAAGTTTTTGTCTACTTCCTCTTGACAGATTAAAGATGCAGTTTCATCCATTGAAAGTAGAAGGAAGCTCATTATGGCATTAGCTCCTCTATTTGGAAGGCCAGTGGAAGCCGATCCAGTATGCAATCTTAAATCTGTAGTAATTTGTTTTTTTGTTGCTGATAGAATGACACACTCAATGCTTCTTTCTTCATTTGCCAGGTTTTCTGCCGGAAGGCGACCTTTCTATCCTCCTCTGGAGTATTTACTTTTATGGTACGATGATCTAATGACTTTTATGCTGACAAACACATAGTAGAAATTTCTCTCCTTATGTGAAGCTTGGAGGCATTTTATTTTTGACTATTCAAGGCATGTGCTAGGGAGGATTGTGTGCATAAATTTCAGTTTTTGTTTCCCAAGAGAAGAGGGGAAAAAAGGAAGGAGTCTTTAATAGCTGAAGAACGATGGAAAATTGAGTAGAATTTCAAATGAGTGCAAATACCTGATATACAACACAATACATGTCATACATCTCTTATAGTAACTCAAAAACATAGAGAAACAGGTCATGGTCTTGCCAATAGTTTCAATTTGTCCAGCATATCACGTTGCTCTTTCCCGTGTTATTCCACAAGATAAAGCAAAGGCTTTATGTTTTACCTACTGACTGGAGACCATGTTCCCGTGATTGAATTATCTTCACTTGTGTTGCTTATATCCGAGATATAATTGATGAGCAATTATTAGTAGAAATATCTTATAAGACCCTTGTTATTTTAGGTTCATGTTGCCATCCCACTTCAGTTCCCCAAACAGCAGCCAAGTTTGATTCTCCAGAGTTCCCAGGTAAAATAGTTTGTGTAGGTACCATTGAACTAATTGGTGCCTTTTTTCTTTACCATGTTTTGTTCTTCTCTCCATGTATGTACCTTATTTTGTGAAATTTCAATAATATGATGGCACTTTAAATATTTTAGTGTGGTAATTTGTGCCGCCCTTCCGCGATCAAAAGGAGGGGCATACTTCTCAGCTCTTGCCCTTTCTCTCAACTGTTTCTGTTTGTGCTTACTTCACCAAAAACTTTTGATGGTGCTATCACTTGACTCACTAACCCAACTTGATTGGTATTGAGACGTAGTAGTTGTTGTAATGTCAATCGACTCACTGCTCATACCTATGCATTGGCATGTTTGTGTAGCACTTTAATTCTCAAGGTCTTCCCATCAAGTCTCCTGTCACTACTGAATATCCATGGAGTCCCAGATGGGAAACATCAGACATGGCTGAGAGGATCTTGTAAGTACACACTTGTTGCTGCTTGTATGATGAACGTTGCTATTTTAGGTCACTTACACCACTTGTTGAAATCAAATTTTGCAGCGATTTCATAGTGGATGAATGCTTGAATTTCAAGAAATACTGCAATGAATCTTTCGTTCAAAATCGATGAAAGCAGCCGTTACAAGAGTTGTTGTTTGTTCTATATTTTGGTGATATTCCTGTATTCAAGTCTTTAGCTGTTCATCTATATGTTTCTGGATGTGCAGAAAAAAGACCCCCAAAAGGACCTAACAGCTTTCTAATTGCTTACTCTATATGCTTTTCTAATTTCTATTTTGATAACATTTTCTTTGGTTCTGGCTTCTTGTGTTATTAAAGAGGCTTATGACAAAAATTGTGTGATATTCATGCCCTTATCCATCCAAAATGAAGTCTCTTTCAAGCAAATATCTTTAGTATTCATCCCTTTTAAAGGTAAATTACATCCTTAGCTTCATCCTTCTTAAAGATATAGTATACTAGTTTGTGATCAAATGAAATTAATTGTTCTTTTACGGAAGTTGGGATCACGCGTTGAATTAATCACTAAGGTCAAGTAAATAGCAAGATCTACGTGGAGAACTCGATTAGAAAGATATTGTCATCGGAAATGGATTCAAGATTTAGAGTCAGTGAGTTCGAAATGCTTTTGATTGTATTACATCATGTATGGAATCTTTTTTAAGATAAGTTTTATGTGGCTGAGTTCGAGCCTAGAAGTGTTCCATTATTCTGATCTAAAAACTCTGTTGTTGTCCCCATTTAGTACAATAGTTGGTGTTGGCATATCATATAAAAAAAACATAGTGAAAATATTATTAGGTGGTGATCACGATATGTTACTTGAAAAATATTGCAAGTAGCACACACCTTATAGTAATTGAGACAAAATATCTGTAGCTGTCAACACCACAAATATCATAAAAACCTCACTGGCTGTGGGGTTTATTGCTCGTGAAAAAAATTATACTAGTATATATTAGTAATAAAAAAGAAACAGAGCCACGTGAATGAAATAATTGAGCTGAAAAATACAATAATTGAGTTCTTGATCCAAATGATTGTTCCATCTTTCCAAATTGTTTCTACTGATTAAAGTGGCTTAAACACACTATTCTTGAAAATTTCTTATCCACTTTGGAAAAAATTTGCTTGGAAACTACCTACTAGTTTGTACACTTTTTATAGGTTGCTTTTTGTGTTAAAGAGGTGATACAATAAGGATAAAAATAGAGTACATTACTCTATGTGAAATGGCACCTACATGAAGGATAATAAGACAATTTGATACTCAACAAGACAATTTGATACTCAACAAGGTTATAATTCAAACCATTTGTCATATGTAAATTTAAATCATCTTATGCTAAATAACTATTCATTTCGACATTATGGTTCGTGTAATCTCACTTAAACATTTTTACATTCAATTCTTGTATTGATAAGAATAAATTTAATGACCTCATGCTTAATTACTACTACTACTATTATTTCTTTAGGAGGTGAAATGCATAGTACAAACTTTGAGTTCAATTGAACTCCGTAAAAAAAACTTATATACAATTATAGGGGTATCAAATTGTTGAGTCATACTATGAAGGTTTGAGAAAGGGTGGTCGAATTAATGCTGAAAAGGATTGTGATATTTCTGAGAATAAGTTCGGGTTCATACCAGGTCGTTCGACTACTGAGGCCATTCACCTTGTGAGGAGATTAGTGGAGCAGTTTAAGGAGAAGAAGAAGGACTTGCACATAGTGTTCATTGACCATGAGAAAATATATGATAAAGTCCCTAGGGAGATTTTGTGGAGGTGCTTGGAAGCTGGAAGGGTGTCCGTGGCTTACACTAGGTCGATTCAGGATATTTACGACGGTGCAAAGACTCGTGTGAGGACAGTAGGTGGAGGTGACAGGATTGCACCAAGGGTCACTCTTAGCCCATTTTTATTTGTCTTGGTGATGGATGTTTTGAAGCGACGTATTCAAGGGGAGGTGCCTTGGTGTATGTTATTTACAAATGATGTGGTGCTGATTGACGAGATTCGGATTGAAGTTAATGATAAGTTGAAGATTTGGAGACAGACCCTTAAGTCTAAAGAATTTCGGTTGAGCAGGACCAAAATAGAGTACTTGAAATATAAGTTTAGTGAGTTGTCGCAGGAGGCTGACGTGATAGTGGAGCTGGATTCTCAGGCTATTCAGAAGAGGGAGAGTTTCAAGTATCTGGGGTCTATGATTCAGAGGAACGGTGAGATTGATGATGATGTCACCCACCGTATTTATGCAGGGTGATTGAAATAGAGGCTCGCTTCGGGAGTATTGTGTGATAAGAAGGTATCTCCGAAACTTAAAGGTAAGTTCTATAAAGTGTCAGTCCGACCGCTTATGTTGTATAAAGCGGAGGGTTGATCAGTTAAGAACTTCCACATCCAAAAGTTGAAGGTGGCGGAGATGAGGATGCTGCGATGGATGTGTGGCCTTACCAGGAGAGATATGGTTAGGAATGAGGTTATTTGGGAGAAGGTGAGAGTGACTTCGGTGGAGGACAAGATGCGAGAAGTGAGGTTACATTGGTTCGGGCACGTGATGAGGAGGGGCTCGGATGCTTCAGTGTGGAGGTGTAAGAGATTGGCTATGCATGGTTTTAGGCGGGGTAGAGGCAGGACGAGAAAATATTGGAGAGAGGTGATTAGGTGTGATATGGAGCAGTTACAGCTTACAAAGGACATACCCCTTGATAGGAAGGTGTAGAGGATGCAAATTAGGGTAGAGAGTTAGGGGATATGAGTGTGACTGAAACAGTAGGGAAGGATACTGTGTGACTGAAACAGTAGGGAAGAATACTTTGTTTGCGTCTGGAGTTTTCTGTTCGTGGTGTTTGAGTGATGTCTATGATTTCGGATAGATAGTTTATAGTATTGTCGTGGAGTTGTATTGTTTTTTGTACTAGCTAGCAATGTTAGTTTATTTTTGCATACTCTATTAGTTTTTATGCTTTAATGTTTTTATGTTTGTTATACTGTTATCTCCTAAGTGGTGGGTATATCGGAAACAACTTCTCTACTTCGCCTGAGGTAGTGGTATGGTCTGCGTACACTTTACACTCCTCAGACCCCACTATGTAGAAATATATTGGATATTTTGTTGTTGTATCATTTTATCTTACGTTTGGTTGAAAATATCTGATAATTAATCCGAGATAACTTATTCCCAATTAAAATAATGAAAGTATTTATCCATAGTCCGAAGCATCTTATATCTACTCATAAATTACTGTAACATTTTTGGTCATTAATTAGAAATATCAAGGAAAAATAATACTAGTAGTCATTAGTTTGGAGATCAAAAAAGAAGATATTTAGTAATTTAATTAATTTATTTACTATTTTGAAGGTTAAGAAGGGAACAAAAAGAAATGATGCAGAGCAAAACTATCGGTGCTAAAAACACGGGACCCATATTCTTCACGTAGGGTCCACCATCAGTTATTGCGTATGTATGTATTCCCGCCTGTCACCCCCACCCACCTCCGTCCCTAATAAATATCACTCTCCTCTTTCTCCCCTCTCAGATTTCTCTCACAGTTTTTTTCCCATTTCCACAAGGAAAAAAAAAAAAAAAAACGAGAGAAAAAAAAAATGAGAGAAATCCTTCACATTCAAGGAGGCCAATGCGGCAACCAAATCGGTTCAAAATTCTGGGAAGTTATTTGCGACGAGCACGGCGTTGATCCAACCGGCCGTTACAAAGGAACAGCGGCAGAATCAGATTTACAGCTTGAAAGAATTAATGTCTATTTTAATGAAGCTTCTGGTGGAAGATATGTACCGAGAGCAGTGCTTATGGATCTAGAACCTGGTACTATGGATAGTATTAGATCTGGTCCGTATGGACAGATCTTTCGTCCTGATAACTTTGTCTTTGGACAGTCTGGTGCCGGGAATAATTGGGCGAAAGGTCATTATACTGAAGGAGCCGAGTTGATTGATGCTGTTCTAGATGTTGTTCGGAAAGAAGCGGAGAATTGTGATTGTTTGCAAGGTTTGGGATATTTCCTTACTTTTGTTTATGATTTTTCCTGTTTCATTATCAATTGAATGCTTATTGCTCATTTTCTGTATATTTTTCGATTTTCGATTGCTCATTTTCTATTGATTTTAGTTTTTCTATTCAAATCGTATGCTCATTGCTCCTATTTTGTATTATTTTCGTTTTTGTATTCCAAATCGTATCTTTAATGCTTCGGTTTTGTATGATATCATTTTTCTATTCAAAATCGGTTGCTCGTTTTCTATATGATTTCCGTTTTTCTATTCCAAATCGGTTGCTCATTGCTCTCTTTCCAATCGAATGCTTATTGCTCCTTTTGTGTATGTTTTTCGTTTTTCCGTCGCTCATTTTATGTACGGTTTTCGTAAATCTAATGCTGGTTGCTCCTTTTTTTAAAAATATGATTTTCGTTTTTCAATTTCAAAGCGCACGTTCATTGCTCCTTTTTAAAATATGACCTTCGTTTTTCCGTATCAAATCGCATATTGTTGCTCAAGTTTATATGTTTTTTGTTTTTGCTTTCAGAAGACAATGCTGATATATGACCTCATTTCCTTTTCATTTCCAAATCAAATGCTTATTGTTCATTTCCTCAATGTTTTTCATTCTACTATTCCAAATCTGATGTTAGTTGCTCCGGTGAATGTGCTTATAGTTGGACGGTGCCTGTATATTTTGACCTCTCTTACTATTTCAGTTTCCAATTGAATGCTTGAATGCTTATTATTTCAATGAAACTGTATATAATTGATTGTGCATATATTTGATCTCCTTTTGTTTTTGTTCCCAATGCTAGCTCATTGCTTCTATGAATGTACTTACATAACATAGTCAGCTGTATGTAGATCTGTTTTACTCATTTTTCATCGCATTTTCAATGTTTCGTTGAATGTATCCATGATTGAAAATGCCTCTATTTGCTGTTTACTTGTCTGACACTAGTTAGCAATAATGCTGATGCATATGCTCACATTCCAATGTTCATACCAAGCCTGAATCTCATAGAGCACAAGCTATGGCTTAAAGTTTTTATAGTCTAGCAAACAACAGGTCGTGCTCTCGTAAGAGTTCATGATGTAGTACTGAAATGTATGTGTGATGCATCAATTTGGTGATATTATTTATACAATTGTTGCCATATGTTGATTGAGGGGTAGTTGATTGTTATGTATTTTTGTTTTATGGATCAGGATTCCAGGTTTGTCACTCACTTGGTGGAGGGACTGGATCTGGCATGGGAACACTACTCATTTCCAAGGTGAGGGAGGAGTATCCAGATAGAATGATGCTCACATTCTCTGTTTTCCCTTCCCCAAAGGTGTCTGACACTGTTGTAGAACCATACAACGCTACACTGTCTGTGCACCAATTGGTGGAGAATGCTGATGAATGTATGGTCCTTGACAATGAAGCTCTATATGATATTTGTTTCAGGACTTTGAAGCTCACTACTCCAAGTTGTAAGTATTTCTCCTTTGTGGTAACAAATAGTATGATCTGCAACTTAATTAAGCGAAAGATTAATTTTGCCTGTTTTCACTTGTAGTTGGTGACTTGAATCATTTGATTTCTGCAACCATGAGTGGTGTTACTTGCTGTCTGAGATTCCCTGGTCAGCTGAACTCAGACTTGCGGAAGTTGGCTGTGAATTTAATTCCCTTCCCACGTCTTCACTTCTTCATGGTGGGATTTGCACCATTAACCTCTCGTGGATCACAGCAATACATTTCCCTCACAGTGCCAGAGCTTACTCAACAAATGTGGGATGCCAAGAATATGATGTGCGCTGCAGATCCCCGTCATGGACGTTACCTGACAGCTTCTGCCATGTTTAGGGGTAAGATGAGCACCAAGGAGGTAGACGAACAGATGATCAATGTGCAGAACAAGAACTCATCCTACTTCGTTGAATGGATCCCTAACAATGTCAAGTCTAGCGTGTGTGATATCCCACCAACTGGGCTAAAGATGGCATCCACATTTGTTGGCAATTCAACCTCTATTCAGGAGATGTTCAGGAGGGTGAGTGAGCAGTTCACAGCCATGTTTAGGCGCAAGGCTTTCTTGCATTGGTACACAGGTGAAGGAATGGATGAAATGGAGTTCACTGAAGCCGAGAGCAACATGAATGATTTGGTTGCAGAATATCAACAATACCAGGATGCGACAGCAGATGACGATGAAGAATACGAGGAGGAGGCCCCTGATGATCAATATGAATCCTAAAAGCTTTTCTACATTTCATATTGTTGGTTTGTTCAATTTCTGCCAAGTGAATTTGTTATGTTTCCTATTGTCTTCTCTACATTTGAACTTTGTGTTTGGTTTGTTGAGAAATGAAATGTCTTTTATTGGTCTAAATATGAAAATCATTGTATGGCAGTTGCTTCTTTTATAGAGAAGGGTGATTGTGTGGGCAATTACATTGCAGTTTCTGGCACTGCAGAATGCTATTGTAGCGGTTATCATATGCATACTTGTTCCTCAAGTAATAAGTATTCATCAGCAATGATTTTATAAGCATTACAGAAGCTTTGTAATCGTGTAGTTGATAAGAGTATGACTTTATATTTAAAATGTCTGTTCTTTCCTAGAGGAGCTACCAAGTAGAAATTTACTTGTTTTGCAAATGCATCGGAGGATCAAGAGTTTTATGTTAAAAGTAAATTCATAGATCTATTATGTTACGCGTTGTGTTTGTTTGGATAGGCGCAAGATTGGCTTAGGAATTCGGATCTGAGTTTTAGACTTTTGGATCACACTAGGTATGTTGTTTCCCTGTAAAATAAATTGTATGATCAAATTAACTAATTTGATTTAATATAAGGGCATTAACTTCTATCCTCCATGATATTATGTGACCAAAACTAACGCTCACCTCAAATATACTATACTCCGATTTAGTACTTTTTACATTTTCACTTTATTCATAACAAATTCCGTTATATTTACTCTATTAGTAACTCTTTCAGGTCCCCATAAATTAGATGTTACAATTTGTGTAGTCTTAGACTCATGTTCATGATCGGGATTGGGCAAACATAAAAAAAACTTGCATTTCGAAAGCAAAGACTTTGCACGTTTACTTGTGCAAAATAAACTACATCACCCCTCTTGAGGTGGTGCCAATGCCGAATACTAGCGTACGCTGCTTGTCTTTAATTGTGCAAAAGAAATTGATTTGAATGAATTAAGTTTGAAAAAAGAAAGAAACCAAATTTTCAAATGAGCTTTTAATGTTGTTGAGCAAACTAAAGGCTTCTGCACTCTGGTAAAGTAACTCTGTCGTTCAAAGAATCCATGATTTACAGTACAGGTTTACGTTTACCAAAAAAACTAAGATTTGCTTATCAACTTAAAAAAATACATTCGAAACTTGTTTTCACTTCTTCTTTTGAACCTAAATTCATACAAATCAATATCTTTTAACACCACAACTTGAATCCAAGGCAACATGGACGTAATAAAATTATTTGCCAAAATATTGAAGAGTAAAAAATATAAAAATAAAAAGGTATGCATCAGAGTCATGGAAGTATTAGGAAAAAGCATCGCCAAAGCTTCTTATATCCTCAATAATATTGTCATCATTTGCATACCCCTTTATCAAACGAATTTAACAGAAAACACAATACAAAAAGTAAAAAACCTCGTTGTGCATAAATTAACTCGAACAAAGAAAAGAGAAAAAAAAGAACACAACTTTTTCACATAGCAAAGAGAAGGCTGCCATGCCGGACAAAGTGAGCTGCCAAGTGATTTCTAAGTTGATTGTCTAGAGTTCATATATATAGTAGCATGCAGTCACCAAACCCTAAACCTAGTTTTATGTGGATCTAGTCAATAGATCAGTTTCAAAGTCCATTAGATTTGGGCCTATTAAAAATCCAAACTACCTAAGACAACGAAAATCAATGAAGTAAAGAATTTTCGCGATAAGTGGACCTTTTAGATCATTATTTTAAATTTTTTATTTATGAGTAAACGCTAGACTAAGGTCTAAAATTTGTTAAATTGTTGTAAATGTTAGACGACAAAGTAATATTTTGTTTGTAACTTTAAGTAATACACAAACAAATAATAGACCCAAATCTAATGTTATCAAAAGGGCAATCTGTCGAGAGCTGTATTTTTTTGTAACTCTTCATGAATGAGAATAATGGTGCCTCAAAAGATAATATTTGCACAAAACAACCATTAAAGTCACACTGTTTTAGCCCATATACACCAAGGAATTCAATATTATCTCCATTGATTGTAAGATTTTTGATTTAGAAAAAAAGTTTGATTTCCAAAATACTAGCATATATCAATAAAACACATGATAAGTGGTAAGTCAAAATATACAATTCTAAGCTTTAACAATTACCAAAATTCAATGTGATAATAATCTAATGTAAATTCATAATCGAATCCTAAATTCAGGGAAATATTTTGCCTGTATGATCAATGAAAAGTATACGATCATTATAGTTCACCAACTTCTTCAACTAATATACGATAAAGTTTCACTTAGCGACATGCTCAAAACAAAAAAGAGCTTTGCTCGATTGGCCTTTTCTCGCGCCGCTTACAAAAAAAATCATATCCTTCTATATCGCGATCAAAATAAAACATGATAAAAGAAATTTAACAAACAAAAACTATCTTCTTCTTGGTGGTCTAATAAAACCAGATGAATTCTTAACTTCTATTCTTTTAATCCTCCTCCTCCTTCTAGCTTCAGCAAATTGGGCCTTCCTTTCAGCATTCATTCTATCGATATCGAACCGGTCCAATGTAAAAGCCTCATCCACACTGACATTTAGATCTGGAAGGACCATTGGGCCTGGACCCAGTCCTAGGCCCAATCTATTTGAGAAAAAAGGTTGGGCCTGTTGCTGCAACTGGCCCAATGGGTACTGATATCTATGAATAGCAACCTGATCCATAATGAATGGCTGTTGATGACTGGGCTCCATTCCAGAATTATTGTAAAGTTGACCTAAATTAACACCACCCCCTTGGATATTCAACATTTTTGTTACCTGTAATTAGCAAGTGATTAACAATTAATCAACTTTTTTTAATTAGTGCTAACAAAAATCCATGAACTCCAAGTTGTATACACAAATTACATTAAGTTGATATACAATAACACCATAGTATGCCACTTTTTGTCAAAAGGGAACTTGAAAAATAGAGTAATAATGTACAATCACGAGTTAAATCACACACATTTCTGTCATGAACTTGAAAAATAGTAATAGTGTGTTATCACGAGTTAAATTATACTGATAATGTAAAGTAATAATGTGTTATCACGAGTTAAATTATACTGATAATGTAAACATTTTAGTATACCATTAGTGGAGCAAATGATTAATTTTGTGAAAATCTCTAAGTGAGAAAAAAGTACACTTCTTTTTTCTTACCAAAAATAGAGAGGTGTTTTTATGTTGAAGTCTAAAAATAGAAATGAATATTTAATTAACCTGTTCTTTCCTTGCTTTCAACTTCAAATTATAAGCTTTTAGATTGTTGTAGTAATTCCGAACATTCTCCACTTCCTGTCCAATTCCAAAAATAAAAAAATAAAGAATAAGTTGAGGAAAGAACAGAAATACAGAAGGATAATTCAAGAAAAGAAAAATAAAAATACTAAATTTTTGTTAAAGTGAATTTACAAACTTACCCCTCTAAGCATTTCTCTGCATTGAGATAATTCTTTTATGTTATCCATTAACTCCTCCCTCGTCTGTAAACGTAGCAACAAAATCATTCACAAAATTCACCATTCATACAACTAAAAATCATCAAAAAAAAAATTTCTTCTACAACAAGATTTAACTTTCTATAAAATTAAAAAAAATAAAAAATAAAAAAATCATCTTTAACAGAGGAGACGACATTGAAACAGGTCAATGGAACACAAAAACACATGTAGTAACAAAGTGCTTTTAATCACTTAACAATTATGAATTCATGAAAAAAAAGTAAATAAAAGTTACCTTTCGTTTATAACTTTTACGAGAAGAATGTTTGGATTTATCATCAGATTCACTTGGAGAAAACGAAAGAGGAGTAGCAGGACTAGTAACAACTTCAACCTTAATCTTTGCTTTATCAATTTCATGATGTTCATCATCAACTTTCAAACATCCTTTCTGTTGTTGTATACAAACTGATGATGATGAAAAATCGATGCATCGATTAGATCTTTTTTTCTTACAACCCCAAATTAACGAACCGAATTGTCTCTGGATAACGAGGTTGTCGAGATCGAGTAGTATATTTGCTACTTCGAATTCATCTTCGTTAGATGAATTATTAGTAAGTAAAAATAACTGTGAATTTTGGCTTTTTTGTTTCATTTTTTTTTTTTTTTTGAAGAGAGAAAATTTGAAAAGGAAGAAGAAGATGGAGGAGTGGAGAGGGGGATTGGTAAGAAGGGGAAAATCAAATCGTATGGAGTCTGTGGCTGATGACACGTGGCAAACATATAGAGATGGGAAGGGTTGTCTAGGGTTTATGCTTTTTTTAGCCTTTTTTTTTTCCTTTGTTTACTTTGTGATTTTTTTCTTCTTTCTTTATTTGGGAATGAACCAAAAAACAATTAGGGAGTTATTTCAACATAAAAAAAAATTAATTCCTTACAACAACATATGTAATTCCATATAAGTGAGCTCTGCGAGGATGGTAGGGTACAAATTTTAGTCCAATATTATAGAGATCGAAATGTTATTTTTAATGGATCCTCGATCGAAATAAAATAAGTCAAACAGTTTGAGAAAATAATTACTGAACAAAGAAACGACAACAATAATTAAAAATGTAAAGTGCAGAGCATTACATAAAAGAGGAACAAAAATGAAATAAAATAATAATCACATTAACTAGGGAGTTATTTCAGCATAAAAGCATTAATTCCTTACAACAAAATATATGGATAGGATACAAATCTTATTTTAAATTTTTAGCAATCGAGATGTTCTTTCTAACGGATCCTCAATCTAAATAAAGCAAGTCAAACAGTTTAGGAACGGCAACAACAATCGAAAAATGTGAAGTGCAAAAGCATTACACACAGAAGAAAAATCAACAATGAAAATGAAACAAAGTAATAATAATACTAAAACTAAAATACAAATCATTCCTTATTTCTGAATGATGTTTTTCTTCTATTTCTTCCTCCTTCTCGTACTAATTATCATGTTTCGCATTTCAAAATTCAATTGATTTTAAAAATTAAATTAAATTAATTAAATATTTTAGAATTTCAATTCAGATATTCAAAAAGCTTGATGAAAGTATTATTGTAAGTAGCAATTTTATTCCTAATAATATGATTAAAAAATTATATCTTAAAATATTCATCAAAGTTAATCTAATTTTACTCTCAGAAAATAAAATACGACACATTATGAATGAGGGAGTCATACATTGTACTATTTTATTTAATTTTGGTCAATTTTTAAAGACAACCTTCTAAGGTTTAATTTGGAATTTTTTTTATTACCCATAAAATTTTAACCTTTTTATCAAATAAAATTTATATTCAAACAAAATTTCTACTTGCAAATATCATTTTAAACTTTAGATTCAAGAAAAGAAATTCTTTAAATTTCAATAAAATCTATGTCTAGATGCCTACTCCGAAGAAAAGAGTAGAAGAGGAAAGGTCGTTAAATTTTTTCCGTAGATTAGAAGTAGTACGTACATCAAATCAATTGTATAACACATGCTTTTATACAATTTTAATTACTATAATTAGTTACTCCCTCCGTTTCAAAACGAATGACCTACTTTCTTTTTTTAATCCGTTTCAAAATAAATGACTTTTTTCTTTTTTGGCAATATTTTAATTTCAATTTTCCACATGACATATTTAGGACCACAAGATAAAAGGACATTTTGGCACAACTTTAATTTAAGGTCACAAAATTCAAAAGTTTTTTATTTTCTTAAATTTTATGTCAAGTCAAAGTAGATTATTCTTTTTGTAACGGAGAAAGTATTAGTTAATTAGGAGTAATAAGTATCCTTTACGTATCACTTACTAATAGTAAATTAATGTAATTTATTACTTGTAACTCTCTCAAGATAAGTTTCATTTTTTTGGTGATGAGGTATTAGATTCAAGTTTTTGAATGAAAGAAATGCATGATATATATATATATATATATATATATATATATATATATATATATATATATATATATATACACGTACGTATGTAAGATCAATTTTTTGAATTTTAAAATGATGATTTGAATGGTAGAAATTGAGTCTAATATATTTATATATTCAGCGAATTTTTTAATAAAAAATACACTAATTCAGAAAAGTTATTAAGTTCAAAAGAATCAAAACTCATATCTAGGCTCCCCTGATTTAGGAGTATTATTTATTTTTCTTTTAATGGACCAACTAAAAAACGAATTTAAGTTAATTGATTAGTTTGTTGGATCCCCTTTTTTGCTTATAAATAAATAAATAAATTTCCTTCATTTTCACTTCTGTTTTTTAAAAAAGAAAAAAAAAATTGTAATTTTTTTTTTCTTTTCAGTGGTGTGGGGGTTGTGGGGGGTGGGGTAGGTGGAAGACTCGAAGACTTACAGCCTGTTTCCAATCCCATCCAATAGAATGCATACACAGAGAGACACAAGTAAAACTTTCACGTGCTACTAAAATTCCTTCACCAGTAATTTTTCATTTGGTACAAAATTTTAAAAAGAAATGAAGAATTTTAAAATTTATGGTATAAAGGGAGTCTTAGATATTTGTGGTTACCTAAATTGAGACATATAGTGATTATTTTCTTTGTGTTAAACTTTGATTATTCACTTTAAAAATGAAGAGATAATCTATCATATTACTACTGTTATTAAGTAGCATTATTTATTTTTCAACATTTAGATAACTTAATATTAATAGGGCTTAGGAAAAAACAGCTTCGTGCACTAAAGTTCTCGCTGTGCGCAGCGTCCGAGAAAAGTTTCACTACAAGAGTGTATTGTACGCAATCTTATCTTGTATTTCTAGCCAGAGGTTGTTTCCAACGTTTGAACCCGTGACCTCCTAATCACATGACAACAACTTTATCAGTTAGTTAATATAATAGGGCTTATATAGTAAAATCATCATTTAATTTTATTTTCTTAAGAATTTTACCAAGTCAAACTTAAATAAGTAAAAATGTACCATAAGTAATACTATCTTTCTTCATTTTTTAAGGTTTTAATTTAAGGTAAAATAGAGACAAGGTTGTGAAAGGTGCATGTTGAACAAGTAATTCAATTGTAGCAAAGAATCAGAAGAAGTCTAGAGACATAAATGGAGGAGTAAATAAGATATTTTACTTTTTAATCATTGAGAAGAGCTCATCCACAAATGCTATAACTTTGTCCTTATTTCATCTTTATTGTTATTGTCTCCTTTTTTTTTTTTTTTTTTTTTTTTTTTTTTTTGAGGAGGGGGGTTGGGGGTTCTAATAAGATGTTCGGTACCCGTATTGGAATCCGACTAATTCGAATTTATATCGGATAGGGCTCTATTCGGGGGGAGGGGATAGCGTTTCCAACAGAGTTTTCTCCATGTCCAGAATCGAACCTTTGACCTCTGGTTATAAATGAAACAACTTTTATTGTTATTGTCTCATCTTCAATAAATCTTATACTTAATCAAAGTTTTGGGTTCTCTAACCTTATTCCTTATATAAACCTCTTCTCTAATGCAAATTACACTACCTAAAATATTAGATATATAATTGTTTAATTTGATTTATTTTAAGTCAATCATTTATCGAAAACAATTGTTTTATCTTCAAAAGATAGGAATAAGGTTTAATTTATAACACATCATCCGCTTCAAATTTCACGTATAAGATTACACTAAATTTATTATTTTTGTCGTGTAAAGTGAAATTTAATATGATGACCATAGAAGAATTTGAATCCTTTTTTCTTAACTAATACTTCCTCCATCTCATTTTACTCGTCCCAATTTAATATTATACATTAATTAAGAAAAAAAATTAGTAATAACATGACTACTTTACCATAGTACCCTATTAAATGATGTTTACATTTTAATTTGGAGAAAAAACAATTAATGGTAAAAAAGAAAAAAAATATGTCTTGTCTTAATTAATGAAAAATGATAAGTAAAATAAAAAATTAAATTGAAAAATTTGAGACGAGTAAAATGGAACAAGGAAATAATTACGAATTTACATTTAGGAAATAGCAAACTTTTTGATATAACGCGGCTTTATACCCCTCTAGACCTATTTTATGTGAAATTAGATTGGTCGGGCTAATAAATTTGAATAATAACAAATGATCAAACTGAAATGATGATGCTATTTTCTCTAGTTTAAAATAAGTGATTTATTGAGCCTTTTTTTAACGTTCACGTGAGTAAATTATTTATTTTTAAAGAGATATGTTAGAAATTTCTTCGATTTTATCCTGTATCTATACTTTTAATTTTATGAGTTTCACTAGACTTAATTGATTTTATTTTAATGTGGCTAAAATTTCAGGAGTAGTTTAATAGTTTGTAAAAGGGTAAAAATGAAATGTAAAGTACAATTTAAATTCTAGCTTCTTTTTCTTAATAAATATGTATTGAGGTAAAAAATTATTTATTTTGAAATAGAGGGAATAATAATTAAGAAAAATAAAGGAGTCATCATACATGATACATGCATCACTTTAATAGGAAAAAGGCTAAATTAAAACAAATCATCTTTTCATCTCTCACAACAGAAATGTAATAAATGACGTAATATAGGATTGCTAAATACAATTAGATTCATGCATAATTTAACTATGTAAAATGTTATTCATGAGAATTGAGAAATTAGTAGTTTATTTCCTTAAAATATCTTGTGATCTGGATAATTATGACATGGGAAGAGAGGAGAACCAAGCTACTAATTAAACTTTTTGGTTCGAGCATGTGAAAAAGAGGTACATCATGCATGTGCTAATGCATCAGTTTGAAGGTGCGAGGTTGGTTATAGCAGGAGTTATAAGAGATGTACATATAGGCCAAAATTAAAATGAATCAGGAGGAGGTGATTATACAGGAAATAATATAATATGACTTGAGATCGAGAATAGAGGATTAGTAGGTACTAGGTAGACGAGTATGGTTCGCTCGTTAGACGTTAGGAGGAAGACGCAAGGACTTGCGATCGATAACCTCTTCTCCTTATTAGCATAGTAATATTTAGTAAGCGCGTATTTTCGAATTCTTTAACGTGTTATTATTATCTTTTGTTTCATTTTGCTTTGTAGCTAAGCCAATTTCCCAAAGTACAAAAACATAGCCAATGGGGATTTAAATCTTACACAAAATTGAACGCAACTCAAAAAGAATTGAGAATTAGAATAGTAGAAAGAGTTATACCCATAATCTACTTTGCGAAATTTCTGCGACTATATATATAAATGCTAAAATTCTATTTATGATCCTTAGGAATCCTAAACTTATATAAGGAAAATTTTCATCCCATATATTTTAGGACACAATTTTATAGAAGATATTATAAATATAATTCAATAATAATTTGAGAAAAATAATGAATAAACAATTTTATCAATTGGGAAGTATTTTAACGAAGGACAAAAAGTTCAAACAACATTTCTAAGACTCTTCACACTTTTAATATATTATATAGAATAGATATAGATTATAGATCGTAGATTTAGATATATATTATTAAGAAAATAAGTAAAAATAAGACTTTTAATAATTCTGCAAATAAATCACTAATAATATAGAAAAGATATTATAATTATTTACAATATGATGGTATAAAGTATAAATATCATCACACCAATAACAAAAAAGAAAAATTAAATTTATAGCGAAAATACTTTTAAAATAATAAAAATTAAAATTAACGCCTTCGAAAACATTACATTGTCACTGCCTACTAGATTAAAACTTCAGTAGCACAGGCATAAGTCCTCGGAAGGAAGCACCGAAGTACAAAAGCCAAATGATCTTTCAAAATACGAATTCCAATCCAAAGAACTCACACTAACCCGTCGAATATATGAATGATTTATTTCATCCGATTCTTTGTTATTTTGTGTCCTTATATTTTAAGGAAAACAATATTGTGAATGACTTTTACAAATATTATGAATGACTTTCCTTTTTTACTCTGTGATTGATTGGTATATGATTGATTCAGTATCTTAATTGATTTACTGAGATATTTTTTTACCATTTTTATGTTGTTTTAGTTTTACAATACTCAGCCTATATAAACAGTTCTTCTTTTCAACTAAGGGACAAGTTCACAAGCTCTTTAAGTTCACAAGTTCTTAAGTTTTAAGCATTAGTTACTTTCACAAGTTCTTAAGTTTTAAGCATTAGTTACTTTCAATACAAAAAGTTATGGATAACATCTTGCATATTTTGCTGTGTTGGGCTTTCTTTCTATTTCTATTTTACTACTGCTTGCTGGTAAGTCCCTTTGCAAGTTAGTCTCATATTTTTCAGCTATAGCAACATTTCCAATGAGTTCTGAGCTAGTGGTGGGGGGCATATTTGTGTATATTGCTTTTTTTGGGTGAATTAGGATAATTACTGCATATTTATGTATATTTGTTAATTTTCTTTCTCTCTTCAATATAATGTGATTGGTGCTAGAAAGGAAAAGACATAGTTTCAGTTTGGTATTCATCGATTTTTTTTTTTTTTTACAATAATACGTTGTGAGAGAGCTTCATTCAATTTGTCTCGTCTTGGTGATATATGTTTTGGTTTCCGTTATATTTCAGGGTAAACAGGAAATCAAGTATGTGCAAATTTCCGTTGAATCTTATTCTTATTCACATTTGACTGGACTGGAGGATCGAGTTAAGTCTCTTAAGTTGGCTGCTGCACAGTCAGAAATGACTAATAAGGAAAACTTGGGAAAACAATATGCTAAAGTTGCTGAAGAAGCTGTCTCAGGTGATGTTCCTTATTCCTTATTGACTTGTGTTTTTCTTGCAACAAGTGTTTTGCAACTTGGTACTGAATTCTTTTATTCACATCTCTCTGTACAGGTTGGGAGAAGGCTGCCAAACAGTTTGACAAAATGAAGCATGAGTTTGAAGCAAAATTAGCTAACCAGGACCAACAGTTACTCAGGTCTGCAGCGGAAAATTCTGCACTCTCAAGGTCTTTGTAAGAGCGTTCTAGCATGGTGATACAGCTCAGTGAAGAAAAAGCCCAAGCTGAAGCAGAAATTGAGATGTTGAAGAAAAATGTGAGCGTACGGTCTGCAGAAGTTGCAAACAAGCAACACCTGGAGGGAGTGAAGAAAATTGCAAAATTGGAAGCAGAGCGTCGGAGATTACGTGGTCGTGTGTGGAAGAAGTTGCTTGGGCCTACAGCCTTGGCCCAGACGAAGCTTGACCTGACCACCCAAACATGTGACATGGATGGAGTGAAGAAATTTGCAAAATTGGAAGCAGAGCGTCGGAGATTACGTGGTCTTGTGCCCACATGAAGCTTGACCTGACCACCCAAACAACATATGTGGTAAACACTGGTTAATCCTGGGTCCGACACTGCTAATCTGTTGCCAACTAGAATTAGTGACAAATTTTATTGTTTAGCTAGAGATATTATCCATCAATAGTTCCTGCTTTTTTAGTAGTCATTGTGATTAAGACACAAAGAGATGGCTTAGTGGAGAGATTAATATTCTTGTCAAGTTTGTTGGTGAGACAGATTATCCATTTGACAAGAACTATGTGGCTGGTCCAATTGTAAACACAACTAGGGTTAGGTGATTAAAAGTTATTGTACATTATTACCATCAATGGAACTAAGTACTTTCAAGAAAATAAAAATACATTTCATTGTCAACTGATTTATATGCCCAAAGCACTTTCAAATTAGAGTAGTTAGCTTGTTCTTTTAGTTGAGTGGACTTAATTATTTGAATTAACATATTGTCTATCTCTAATTAATATGGCAATTATTCAACTATATATAACCTGTCTATGGCAATTCTTTATGTCGTAATGTTGATTAACAAATGTATATGCTACATTCCTGCTACAACACGTTCGATACTTCTTAGATGTTCAGTTTGCTTCCAATCTCCACAATAACAATAGGAAAAACATAGAAAGAAGCCTAACATACAACCCACACCTTTAAATATCGTTAAAAGTTCAGTCTAGTAAAAACGAACATACCACAGAAAGAAGTAGCTTCTATTTTATTGCAGGGATATTCATGTTTTCCAAGAAGCAAAATAGATCCTCAACTTTGTAAAGATAAAGATATCTGACATTTCAAACTACAAAATCTTCTGAACTGTGTAAAGAAAAAAAAAGGACTTTAAACTAGCTGAACTCCCCACCCCAAAAAAACATGATTCAGAACAAAACTCCTAACCTCAATTGATAAGAATGGTAATTCAATGTTTAGTAATGGTGAGTATTCTGAGGCTACCTTCAAGCCACAAAATTGTGTCATGACAGTAAAACTGCAACATAGCAAACTGAGATGGCTGCTTCTCCGTAATGCAAAAATATGTTGTAAAGGGGCAACATGATGTTTGATGTTTATTCACTAAAATTCAAGCAAAAACACCTTCTCTTGTTAGATCTTCCACATTTACGTTCAACCTCAAGCCCATATTTGACAAGGCACTGAGCATGGTAGGAAGATCATCATGTAGCGTTGCAGCCAACTCCTGGAAATGTAACCATCAAAGACGATATTCGTAAGCACAATATACAGTGACCCTATATCTATCTAATACTGTACATATATTATTATAAAAAGAGGGAACCCAAACAAAAAAAATTTAGACTTAAATAGCCTTAAAAACAATCTAAAAACCCTAAGGGGTCGTTTGGTTGCAAAAAAGTTATCTCGGGATAACTAATCTCGGGATGAGTTATCCCATGCATTTATCCCAACCAAACATGGGATAAGCTCATCCTATAATTAAACCCGGGACTAGTTATCCCTTATCCCTTGTACCAAATGAGCCCTAAGAGACCTCCATAACCTAAAGACCCAAGCAAACACTTCATGCTACTCAATTTACAGTGACAACACATCATATTTAGCACCACCCATTGGGCTCATGTGCTTAGAATGCCAGGTGGTGTTTTTATGGCTTGAATTTGATGTTGGGTTGTTTTTGGTGGACGGAATGTTCAACAAATTGGCAAATCAGTCTCTTAGTCCAACTGTTTTTATAGTAAAATTGAAGCATTGAAGCACTCTAGGCAGTTAAAGATTGGTCCCATACGATTACGGATAGTGCTGACAAGTGGGAGAGTTGGATCAGATATGGGGGTTTGAAAACGGGTAATAAACAAAAAATGGATAAAAAATCCAACCACCATACATAAAAAAATTTGATTGTGTGACAGATAGTATGAGTACCCATGTTATCCATGGCTTCTTGAATAACTAGATAAGCGCATTGCCCATGCAGAGCTCGAGCCTAACATTTTTGATCTTCAGATATTGCATATTGATTTGCATGCATATGATATTCTTGTGCCACATTTTTAAGTTGACTCAAAAAAAAAAAAAAAATAGTCTGTCAAAATATGATAGTAAGTCCTGGCAGACTGTCAGAAGTTCTGATGGATTAGCAAATACTTGCCTTGCCACAAGCCCTAGCGAACTGTGAGGATTTTAGAATAAATTATACTATAACTTTGACACAAATGTCTCACAAGTTTTGGTTGATCCCTAGAGTTCAAATGGATGGAAAAGACTTGCTACCATATGCAAGTTTTGACAGATCATCAAAACTTCAATATAAATTGTGAAATAACTTCATTACAAGTTTGTTCAGCAAATTCTGATGGATCATCACTGTGAAGGGTTCCTATTATCAAATTTGTCTTTCATTAAACCATATAAATGTGAACATTTCATACTTGATAAAACACAAATTTCCAAATATTATAAATAAATAATTTTATATTTCAAGATTTACTTATTGCACCAAGATCAAAGGTATGCAACAGGATAACAAAAATTAAACTATGTAAAAAAGGTGAATGAAAGTGAAGAATCTCTTAATTAAACTTTTTGCATAATCTGATAATATTCTATGTCGATATAATCACGACTCACAATTATTTGCTAGTACTTTTTATATTCAACTTCAATTTAATGAGTTCAGAAGAATGACCTAAACATTGGTGAAGTATTCAATACTTATATTAATAATAATTTTTTGGAACTCGAAGATGGTTGTGACACTAAACTTGGAGTAAGAGATATTGATTCATTGTTGGCTCTAGACTATGTAAGTCTAAATAAAAGAATCTATACTTACAGCACTTTGCATTTTATTTAGAAAAAGAATGATAACCACAATTTAATTTCAAAACAATTGAATCTAAAGAACCTAAGCTCAAAAAAAAAAAAAAAAAAAAAAGCACTATGTTTACATTTGCACAAGACACTAATGATGAGAAGGGAATTAAGTTCGTTGAAAATCAAAATCAATAATTTATAAACATACAAGTACAATAAACAAATTAGAAACATATATTCTACTATATGCTTCTTCCTTTGCATTTTGATTTTCTAGCTTTGACTAGACACAAAGTTAAAGAAAATAAAAAAAAGACTTCTGAATCTTGTGGTCTTAAGCCAGAGACCACAAGATGCCCTTTAATCTTGCGATCTTAAACATACAGAGCTGTCAAGAGGGAACAAAGATTTTTTTAAAATGGACTAAAAAGAAAAGCAAGAAAACGAATGTAAACGGGAGAATTAAGAAGCTCCATAATGAGGACCCCACCCCCAAGGCGGGAAGAGGGGAGGGGGGCTGCTAAATATCAAACGCAATACTCTTTGAAATTGAATAGGAGAAATGAGCAAATTAAAAATGGAAAAATTTGTCCACCACAACCCACAATCATAATGAGAAATGGAACCCATTTAAAGTATATACAGCTATGTCAAAGCCCTAAGGGTTCGCACAGTCGAAAATTAGTAAAACATGTACAAGAATTAACTTATTTGGAACAATCAAATTCGGCACCAAACTCAAATAACTAAAACGCCACCTATAAATTAATTAATGATACTACTCATGCTTCTTCTACATAGGTAGAAATGTCTCCGTTAGGAGAATTCCTAGCCTCAATATCTGTTGTCAAATGGCTAAGTTGAAGTCCTTACAAATCTACTAAGAAAAGACTTGAAAAATTACAAGTACTTCGCTTATAATCTAATGTAAAGAACACGGTTTTAAATAGAGGATATAAAAAATACAAACTGAATACACACTTAACAACAGTAGATGAAACCCATGCCAAGTTGTGAAGAAACCAGAATTAGTCATCTAGTCATTTGGGATCAGAACAAAAGGGAAACTACATAGAAGCTAACTAAAGGGAACCCATAAATACAAACAACAACAAATACACCCAGAGCAATCCCTAAGTGGGGTCTGGGGAGGGTAGTGTGTATGCATAGCTTACCCCTACCTTCGGAGGTAGAGAGGGGGTAACCCATAAATACGACCAAGCACAAACAAACCAAATAAAACTCCTCACGTCCTACGTCAGCACTAATCATTACGGAGCAACTCCCATAAAAAGGTAATAGTTCAATTAATATATTAGTATGTTCAAAATAAAAGGAATAACAACTTACCTTCCTCCTCTCATCCTTTTGTCGCTTTATCACCTCCAAAGGCCACTCCTCAACTAGCTTTTGAAGTTCAACCATGAATTTTTGCCTTCTTGATTCAGGTACTGTCTGCAATGAACATCAGCACTTCGACTTTTGAGTGTATATATCGAAGGATACATATATATGAAATGCAATGAGGACCAAACAGTGAGACATGATATATACGAGAACATGAGAATAATAAGTCAACTTCAATAATTAATCTATGTCATTCATTGATTACTCTTGCAAAAAAAGTCTAATTGCAATGACCACCGGAAGGAATGGAATGACTTCATTTATCTTATTCAGTTAAGCAAAAGAGAACGAGCAAATATATGCATGTTTACCTTCTTCAATAGATTTTTTAAGACCGTGTAATTGGATGGAATGCACCAAAATCAGGAACCTATAAACCTTCAATGAGGAGAACTAAAGCATACAAAACCCCTTTCATCACTTAGACTCCCCCATTTTTTTACACTGAAAAATCCATCTAGAACCCTAAGTGGCTTGAACTCGGGTGCGAGTGTCCAACACGGGTTCGGATATAGAGGTCGAATCCTTCACGGTCTCAATTTAAAGATTCAGGATGGATTTAGAGATGGATACGGGTGCAGGGATTCGGCGAATAATAATTTAAATATCTAAAAATAGAGTTATGAAACACAAATTATGAGATATTATGTGAAAAACTTGAGAAAATATTGTTCAAGAAGAAAATCCCAAAAGGAGAATTAAAAAAAAAGCAATAACATAGAAATTTCAATATACTAGGTATTCTATTTTCTTCAATTTTATCTTAGCTTTTGTTTTGATTACAAAATTTCTTAAATCTGCCCAGACTTTCCCAATCGATTTTGGTCAAAGTATCCAAAATCGGTTGACCAGATCGGGTATGGGTCCCACACCCATGTCGTGTCGACACGAGTGCAGCACCGAAAGTGAAGAGTCCGAGTAACTTAGCTAGAAACTAAGTTTCTCGGACTCGGGTGAGTATGTTCGATACATGTACAGATCTAGAGGTTGGATCATGCATGCTCTAAACTTTTTAAGATTTAGTATGGATCTTAGGTACGAATATAGGTGCAGGAATTCGGCTAAAAATAATTCAAATATCTAAAACTAGAGTTATTTTGCTAAATTATGAGAAATTATGTGGAACACTTACGAGGTATTCCGAGGAGAAAACATTAATCAAGAGGAGAATCCTATAAAAAGATATAATGAAAAGGACCGACATAGAAATTTCTATATACAAGGTATTCCATTTGTTTCAATTTCATCTTAGCTTTTATGTTTACTACAAAAATCATTTTATATGTTGATTTTGGTCAAAGTACCCAAAATCGATTTTGACCATATTCGGTGCAAACACCATCCACACCCACGTCGTATCGACTCGGGTGGTGCGGCACCGAAAGTGAAAAAGTCCGAGCAACTTAGTCTAGAACCAACCCTTTGGGCCAACTGCAACCTTTGAAACTTGAAAATGATGGTCTGTCCCTCTACCCTTCTCAACTTAAATACTAGACTTAATTTGTTTGGCGTTGGGCTCGAACTTTTGACTAAGACACAAGTCCCTTAACCTTATCCAACTGAGCTAATCCCAGGGGCCTTTCCATCTCTTTCATTGAGCCAACCATTGTAAAAACAACAGTCTTTAATCACATAACCTAAGAATCCTCAATGTTTGAAAGATCAGAATAGCAAGTAAGATTGAACAAATTTGAAGAAATTATTATTTGGAAAATCATAATAGAACTGATACATCTGCTCTCTCTGACCATCGGGTGCATGCTACATGATTAACATGTCAGTCGGACAATTTATGAACATCCAAGAAATCAACATTCGAATGTAGTTGATGATTGAGATGGTCCTCGATATTAAAAAGCCTATTCAAAGGGGAGATACATGATCAATTATCCAAAAGAGAAAAAAAGAGACATGCATTATTTATTTATTTTTGATAACCGTGGTGTTGGGGCCAACTTTCGCGCATCTCAACTAAATCCACGAGATACCTGCCACCTCCCACCAACAACAAATATCAAGGAACTTTTCCTTTGTCCACCAAGGCTAGGACGGGCAAATGGGAAGAATCACCCAGTGCTTTTTGTCTCTGCTGGGAATTTTAACTAAGACCTCAAGCTCTCAACCCACTTCATTGACCACTAGGCCACACCCTTGGATATAAAAAGAGATGCATGATATGGGGGATCACCATGAATTTTCAGAATTTATCAAAGGGCTCAAGTCCGAAGCACAAATTATCCATTGATCAATACAATGGACAACTTTTTGAGCACTTAAGTGTTAGTCCATTCTAGCTGTCTAAGAGCTTACTATTTACAATGCTCCAAATCAAATTATAATATCCTCACTATAGCACAAGCTATGTGCATGCTTGATAAAACCTCTCCATAAAACAATAAAAAATAAAAGACTCCAACAAGTTGGACCAAGCAAAAATTGGGAGCAACCTGATTGAGTAATTGAATGACGGCAGCAGCATCTTCAGGTTTGTGGTCAATTAGGAAAGCCTACAAACAAAACCAAAATTTGTTAATGTCGAGTCCAAGACCACATCTATCCCTATCCAGTGATTGGATTAAATTTGCCGAAAGCAAAAGATGTTAAATAATAGGTGTAGGTTATCATGTTGCATTTGCAACTTCTAAGCAATTCGAAAGTCAATTTTCTAATCGATGTTGAAGTAGTTCCCCAATCATCTTTGACATTGATGCTGCATTTTACCATTATCCAACCTGCTCTGAGGCTGTCAAAAAACTACAAGGGCTCCAAGAGGAAATACTTCTCTAGCACTATAGATCAACCATGTCTAGAACTTGATAGCCAGCCCTTCTATCAGAGCAAGGTTTGTTAAATAACTATTGCTGCCTACTTCGGTTGAATTTAAGAAGATGGGAAGGAGGAGTGCTACTATTCAGAGCGATCCAAACACACCGTTCTTACAGCAGGAAAGTGACAATGGCATAAAATGCACGAAAGCACCAAAAGATGTGTCTATAATTCTACTATCAAGACCTCAAATATCTTTTTAACCACTTCCCCAGTAAGCTATATGCTATGAATTTTTAGTAATTCAGTTTTGTGCTGAAACAAGAAAGAGAGGAAGGTA